>JAOPSE010000004.1:55393466-56593466 GCA_029449295.1 Zea luxurians | reverse complement strand
GAATACCTGTATGCTTCCTCCCTTCTTTGGCGGAAGTCATTGTTAGCTTGGATGTAATCATCCATCTTCTAGAGAAGCTTCTCCAAGGTCTATGGTGGCTTCCTTGCGAAATATTGAGCTATAGGTCCTGGTCTATAGGCTCTTGAGCTCTTAGTCGCAAGAACCTTCGGACATACGCTTGCAGGTACTCCTCATGATCCTGTGTGCATTGGAACAGGGCTTGGGTAATGTCTGGCTTCGTCTGGAAGCCCTGGAAGCTAGTGACTAGCATGTCCTTCAGCTTCTACCACGATTTGATTGTTCTTGGCCAAAGAGAAGAATACCATGTCTAAGCCACACTTCTAACTACCATGACGAAGGACTTCGCCATGACGGCAGTATTGCCCACATACGAGGATATTGTTGCCTCGTAGCTCATCAAGAACTACTTTGGATCTGAATGCCCATCATACATGGGGAGCTAAGGTGGCTTGTAAGATGGTGGCCATTGTGGCGGAACCGTCCGAATTATTCCAGCTTAAGTGCCCAAGTCGCACCCTTAAAGGCAACCACACACTTAAACCGGAATAACCCGTCAGTCCCTCGGATCTAGTCCGATAAAGCCACTTATCCAGGATCGAATACCACTAGCTCACTCGAAGGTGAGGCACAGAAAAATACAATAATGCATAATACCATAAATGAAGAAAGTATCATTAGTGACATCATCGGAGTTTCAGAAATGGTAACTAAAATTTTTAATGCAACGGAAATAACTAACGGAGAAGAACTGAGTAACATGGCGAAGCCTAGCCACGCTACTCATCCTGGTCCTCTCCTGCGGAAGCAGTAACCCTCTCGACCATCTATCCCGGTGGCAGGGATAAAGGCCAAGTCACACTAGCAACCAATCATCCTAAGGAGGTACCTGCAAAAATTATGCCACAAGCAAGGCTGAGTATACTAGTACTCAGCTAGACTTACTCGGTGTGAGGAGTCTACTCCTCTACCTCTAGACATGCAGCTGTTTGGCTGAGGGGTTTGGTTTGCCAAAAGCACTAGCTAAGTCTAAAATCAAGTTTTAGCTTTTCAAGTTTTAGTATGCTCCTTTTTAACTAGATGTGTACCTAGCTAGTCATACATGGTATCAAACATTTTTTTACAAATCAACATCTTTTGCCAGTCACCTCATTTCCACTTATTACTCAATGTAGCAGCATGGATCAAGCAGTCTCATTAGCTACGAGAAGCAGACGATTCGAATCGAGTTTTTAAACCTTGCAAGGTAAACCTAAACACACGACACGGCGAGGCACTCCGTCCCCACACACATCAACCGTCCCTATCGATTCCCTGGCAACAGATCAGGGCTCACCGCCTTAGCGTACAATGCCTCACTGACCCGGACTGCCATCGTGCAGTGACCGCATTTGTACCCACCATAACCGGAATGGGAGACCACGTCTCAGGTCTCGTGAGGGGTAAAGTCTGCGGGCAGGTTCACTCAGGTACTAGGCTTAACGATTTACCATATTTCTCGGCATATGTTTAGTACGTTCAAACGCTTGACACACAGTACCACACCTTAATCCTTATTCCAATTTCCGTCTCGGAGACGACGCATCCCCATGGACCGTCGTCAACAGACCATCATCATTCCGATATAAAAATGGATACAACCAATTCCTGACCTCACGCGAGTGCTAGAAAAATCACTCGTCTTCTACCGAGATCCCTAATTAGGAAAGCAGCTACTCGACCTAGCATACTAGTATCCATCTCAAAAGGAATCCTGAGTTCATGCAACTAAGGTTTCAGGCAACTCCTACACTTAAGTGCACAGTACAAACCTACAAACAATAAGTGTAGTAAAATAGCATATATAAACGGTTATACATAAAACCGAGGCTTGCCTTTAATTTAACACTTAGATAGTGTTTGCTGGGGGAGGTACTCGCTTGGTGAGCATCCACTGGTTAATTCCATCATTCTTCAGGTCGTCCACCAACTGCATCTTGTGGTTGGCACCACGTCACTTGCACTGTCATCATCTCTCGGTCCTAAATGAGATGCAAGATGCATATGTATGAATATAATGAAAATATCACAAGATACTTTAATTACATGCAAGCGAATTAAACACTAAGTAGCGAGACATCATAAGCAACCACACACTAGCGTTAGCTAACTACCTGTCATCGAGCGCACAACATTAACACCACTAAAAAGACGACAAATATTTTGTATATTTACGCAACACAATACGACCTCATAAGTACGAGCATCTATTTAGGGTCTGTTTGGTTGGGCTGTGGCTGTGAAAAAAGTTGTTGTGGGCTGTGAGCTGTGGAAAAAGCTGCTGTAGGCTGTAAGCTGTTAAAAAGCTAAAAACCGTTTGGTGGAAACCACTAAAAGTCATTAAAAATTCTTCGATATATGTTTTCACAGTTTCATTCGAAAAGCCACTAAAAGCAGGTCCAGGGGTGCTTTCAGATTTGCACTATGAGAAAGTCGGCTTTTAGAAAAAGCTGCTTCCTGGATCTAGCCCTTTGGTTGGCTTTTGGCTTTTAGGGGGGCAAAAACCAAAGCCAAAAGTCAAACCAAACACACCTTTAACTTGCTACGGCTTTTTATTAGTTCTTCTATTTATCACACAAAAGCATCCCAAGCACCAGTTCAACAGAGGAGGAATTTCTATCCACAACCAACTACTCAAGAAAGCACATCAATTATGAAACGCATGTTATCCAAAGTTTAGACATTACAAGTCTATGTCCGCTAAGTGCTAACTAAGCATTTTTGGCCAACACGTGAACTAAACAATCAAATGCGCACTTGCAGATTTTTGGACAGCAATACAGCAGTTACTTGTTTTAATCATAACTTTTCAAATATTAATCCAAAAATAGCAAACTAGGACTTTCTGGAAAGCTTAAAAAGTGCTCTACAACTATGGTATTGTCATCACAACATAATTCAATACTTAGCAAAGTCAAAACGTGCAATCACAGCAGCTCTATCCAGATTTGGACAGATTCAGACCTGCAACTTCAAAAATTCACAACTAACGATTTAGGCATCCAAACAAAGTGATCCTAGACTTTCTGGAAATATAATGAAATTGTCTATATATCATTTATAAACATCTCAAGGTGATTCAATATTTAACTAACGATAAAAGACACTAGAAGGCTTTACTGTCCAGAATTGAACAGATTCAGTCTTCACATTTTAAATATCCATAACTTAATCTTCAGACCACCAAAAAGAGTGATCCAAGACTTTTTGGAAAGCTTGGCAAAAGCACTACATAAATTTTATAATCACCAAGAATTGATTCTATGTTGAACTGAATCAAACAATTCAGTTTTCGAAATCTGTTCTGTCAGTGGATAGAACACAGTAAGCAGTTTGTAAAATTCATAACTCCTATTTTGTCAGGCCTGTGGTTATAAAATTTTAACACAAGCAAGATAAGTAAAGCATCTACAACTTTCTTATAATCGACAAGGACTGATTCTAATATTAACTTAAGCAAACAATGCAGTTTCTGAAATCTGTACTGAATTTGGACAGATTCAGTTACTGAATTTGTAAAAAGCATAACTCCTAAACGATCAGACTTATGCCTGTCAAATTTTAACACCAGCAAGATAATAAAGTTATCTACCACTTTTCTATAGCACATATCTATAGAAAATACAATTTAGTTCATCAAACATACAGCTCGGAGAAATCACTGCGTGCAGGCCAAAACAGCGATTAATAAAATTTCAGCTTCTATTTACTTCAAAAATCACCATGTTCTAGCGATTGGAATTACTCTAACACTTTACCGTTTGTTAGAGTTAAAACAATCAAATTAGGATCAACAAGTCGACTTACTAATTTTTATACAAGTTATTACGGGCGTTAGGACTACCATACACAATTAATCAACACATTCACCACAATCATCAAATCCGACATTTATGTATATCAAAGTGTTTTTCACCCACTAGTTCACATTTTAGCTTAGACACCACATGAGCACTACTAATTTTACCCGCGATCATAACCATGCGCAATTGGGCTACAACATCCCAAACGGGTGCGAGAACACTAGTTTCTAGTTTTAACCCCATGATTATTCCATTAATCATTTTAACTACCTAATCGGCATTGACCGACTTAACCTTCATCTCGACGGTCCGAGCACCACAATTCACGAACGTCTACCTAGACATCTAGCATCACATACAGAGCCTACTACTTCACATTGCAATTCATACAGAACCACAAGGTGACAATAATAACACCCAGGTAATCGACCCTTCTCTATGACCTTCAGTTAGGTCACCAACAGACGACATGATGACTACGAAGGCATGTCACCATTTCATCACACTCATTCATCGCCTATATGCGCACTAATTCGTTTCTTGCGACCATGCACTCAAAATCAATCCACACTACACAAAATACACTTATCTCTTATTTATGCGCAGACTTAACACCTTTCGGAATAAAGAGTCATTATAAACACCTTACATATAATTGCCTTAGGAACCAATTAGTTCACTCGAAGACATCTATTCAAGTCATAACACAATCATACACTTATTTGTGAAGCACAATTTAAGGAACGCCTAACGCGTATAGACTCGACTTATAATTATAGAGGAAGCGATGACTACTTACGGCATGCCATCACCTCTCTAATTAAGCCAAGACAATTTCTACCTATAATGACCAAACATTCATGTCGAGCAGACTCTAATTTTTCCATGTCTCCATACGACCATATTGTGGCGTGCACTCGAGACACTTCGGTTCAACTTAACGCAATCACTACTACTACGCATCTCGGCATACACATTTGACAACACCGTGCTCAAGCAAACCCACACTTCCAATCTACTTATCACATATAACCAACACCACGATGAATGCATAAAATATATTTAACATAGACTAACTCATTAGCCGACTATGGAAATCACTAAGCATGTTTTACGCTTTATTTAATTTACCACAACTAACACACTACTTTACGACGAAGTGCTTTAGCAAACAATTAATACATCCGTGACCAATCTCTACGACGCACAAGAGAACTATTGCAGCCACATATATATCCAATCCAACAACAAAATAACATATCGGCTCACCATATCAACCTTGGTCGTGGTTGCTGCACACGTGGCGTGAAGACGAACGTGTCGTCGCGCACGGGAGACCGAACGTGATGCGTCACGATGCCCGATCTTCACGACGTAGGATCAATCTTCAGATAACTAGCTTCAAGAAGCCAAGATAACTTGCTGCAAGCAGCGATAACTAGTGCAACCTGACAAATAAAACTCGAAGCCAACCACCGTCTTTAACCGGCAGCCTGAATCGAGGATTCGGCCAACCACACTCTCAAAGAACCAACCAACACAGCCTACAATCAATCGAGGAGACCTCGAAGGGAGTAGGAGCACCAATTGGGAGCGGATGAAGCCGCCGCTTCTGCAATCCCGCGAAGGAATTCACAAGAGCAAAGGGGTAGAGATCACTCTCAATATTTGTTAGCACATAGCTGAACAAAAGGGGTTCTGTTTTAGATTATCATAAGCTGCCTTACATCATAGACATAGGGGGGTATTTATACTAGTAACAACCAGCCTTAGCGAGGTATAAACACAGAACAAAAGTATTTTCACGAGCTAATGTGAAGGAGCCTCTTCGGAAGATCTGCAGAGCTGATTTCCGTGTGGCTGTTTGACTTCTGCGCAGCCTTCAGTATTTTGGCAATAACTTCTTCTAGGAATCTTCAAATGACGTGGGACTGGTTGCATTGGAAAGCTAACTTGATAAGCTTTCTCACCATATATAGCATGCTTAATGAAACTTCATAGAATGATACAGTTTAATACGAAAACTTGGTCATCAAGCAGACTGTTGACCTTCTGACCAGTCAGCACTAAAGTAGGTCGGCTGCCTTTCTGGTAGATGTGGTTAAGTCGGCTGTAGAAGCATTGGAAAATAGACTTCAAGATCTTTCCAAAAAGTACTTATGGGCCTTCATAGCTTTTGGGAATCAAAAGTTATGACTGTTTCTTCTGGACGGTTCTGTAGCGCTGGACTGACTCGGATTTTCTGACCAGTCGGCACTAAAGTAGGTCGGCTGCCTTTCTGGTAGATGTGGTTAAGTCGGCTTTAGAAGCATTGGAAACTAGACTTTAAGAGCTTTCCAAAAAGTACTTATGGGTCTTCATAGCTTTTGGGAATCAAAAGATATGACTGTTTCTTCTGGACGGTTCTATAGCGCTGGACTCACTCGGACATAACTCTTCTTGCTGATTTGCCTTTGATATGTTTTGTCCTTCCTCTTTGGTGAACCTAAGTAATATCAACATACACGACTTAGGTAGCATAAAGTTCTCATTAGTATTTAATTGAAATTCATAAAGTAGCGCGTGCACCTCTTGCTGTAGCTTCTTAGCTCGGCTACGTGTAATTGGTCCATCAAAGACTTGGGTTGGTGATGATGTTGGTTGTACTTGAGTTGATGTAGTATGACTTGGGGGTTGTAACATGTTGCTTAATGGCGTGGTCATATCATCCTCCTCCCCTTGAAAAGGAGTCGTCCTCGACTCTGAAATGTCTTCGCTTGTATATGGTAAGAGGTCAGCAACATTGAACGTGTTGCTCACACCATAGCTTGGTGGAAGATCTATCTTGTATGCATTATCATTGATCTTGGCAAGAACACGAAATGGACCATCCCCTCGTGGCATCAATTTGGATTTGCGCTGATCAGGAAAACGCTCCTTGCGCAAGTGAATCCAAACCAAGTCCCCCGGCTCAAATAACACTTTCTTCCTATGCTTGTTCATACTTGCAGCCTTGCGCACTGCTTTGAGCTCAATTGCTTCCTTGGTCTTCTCATGTATCTTTTTTATATATGCAGCACGCTTGGAAGCTTCCATATTGGTTCTTTCCTGCAATGGAAGGGGCAACAAATCTATGGGAGCAATAGGTTTAAACCCATATACAATTTCGAAGGGGCATAAATTAGTTGTAGAATGTACTGCCCTATTATAAGCAAACTCCACGTGTGGCAAACATTCCTCCCAATCCTTCAAGTTCTTCTTTACCATTGTTCGCAACAGCATTGACAATGTACGATTCACCACTTCAGTTTGCCCATCAGTTTGGGGGTGGCATGTGGTGGAGAACAAAAGTTTAGTTCCAAGCTTTGCCCACAATGTTTTCCAAAAATAGCTCACAAACTTCACATCACGGTCAGATACGATGGTCTTGGGCACTCCATGTAGTCTCACGATTTCTCTGAAAAACAAATTAGCAACATGTGAAGCATCGTCGCTCTTGTTGCATGGAATAAAATGAGCCATTTTTGAAAATCTATCAACCACAACAAAAATAGAATCTCTCTTTTTTCGAGTCATCGGCAGTCCTAAAACAAAATCCATGCTTATGTCTTCCCAAGGATTTTTAGGAGCGGGTAAAGGAGTATATAAACCATGAGGGTTCAATTTTGACTTAGCTTTGTGACAGGTGACACAACGCTCCACAAATCTGATGACGTCTCTCCTCATCTTGGGCCAATAGAAATGATCACTGAGCATTTCATAAGTCTTCCTTTGTCCAAAATGACCTGTTAGACCGCCTCCATGTGACTCCTGCAATAAAAGCAATCTAACCGAAGAATTTGGTACACAAAGTTTGTTAGCTCTAAACAAAAATCCATCATGTATATGATATTTTTCCCAACCTTTTCCATCTTTACAATGATTGTATGGTTCTGAAAATTCAGGATCATCATTATACATTTCTTTCAAATTTTCAAGACCCAAAACTTTTACCTCTAGTTGATTCAACAACACATTCCTTCGAGACAAGGCATCAGCGACCACATTGTCCTTACCTTTCTTATATTTCACAATGTATGGAAATGTTTCGATAAACTCAACCCATTTGGCATGGCGACGGTTCAGTTTGGCTTGCCCTTTCAAATACTTCAAAGCTTCATGATCAGAATGAATAACAAACTCTTTTGGCCATAAGTAGTGCTGCCATGTTTCAAGCGCTCGGACCAAAGCATACAATTCTTTGTCATACACAGAATAATTTAATTGAGCACCTCCCAATTTTTCACTAAAATATGCTATAGGTTTTCCTTGTTGCATTAAAACTCCTCCTATCCCAATCCCACTAGCATCACATTCTACTTCAAAAGTTTTAGTGAAATCAGGAAGAATAAGTATAGGTGCTTCAGTCAAACGTTTCTTCAATTCTTGAAAAGCATCTTCTTGTGAGTTTCCCCATTTAAATTCAACACCTTTCTTTGTCAATTCATTTAAAGGAGAAGCGATGGTACTGAAATCTCGCACAAATCTTCTATAAAAACCAGCAAGACCATGAAAACTTCTTACTTGACTTACATTCGTTGGAGCTGGCCAATCCTTGATGGCTTTCACCTTGGATTCATCCACCTCTATTCCTTTTGCTGAAACAACAAAACCAAGAAACACAACATGGTCTGTGCAAAAACTGCACTTCTCAAGATTAGCAAATAATTTCTCCTTTCTAAGCTCATCTAAAACTTGTCGAATGTGTTTCACATGTTCATCAAAAGACTTGCTGTAAATTAGAATATCATCGAAGTAGACAACAACAAATTTTCCAATGAAAGTTCTTAAGACATGGTTCATTAATCTCATAAAAGTACTAGGAGCATTAGTCAACCCAAAGGGCATTACTAACCATTCATACAACCCAAATTTTGTTTTAAATGCAGTCTTCCATTCATCTCCAGTTTTCATTCTTATTTGATGGTATCCACTTCTCAAATCAATTTTAGTAAAAATTGTGGAACCACTTAATTCATCAAGCATATCATCTAGTCGTGGAATAGGATGGCGATAGCGAACGGTAATATTATTTATCGCTCTACAATCAACACACATCCTCCAAGATCCATCTTTCTTAGGTACTAAAATCACAGGAACAGCACAAGGGCTTAAGCTTTCACGAACAAAACCTTTATCAAGAAGTTCTTGTATTTGCCTTTGTATTTCCTTAGTTTCTTCGGGATTGGTTCGATATGGTGGACGGTTAGGAAGTGTAGCCCCTGGAATAAGATCGATTTGATGCTCAATCCCTCGAATTGGAGGTAGTCCAGCCGGTGTTTCTTGTGGAAATACGTCTTCATAGTCCTGCAAAAGATCAGCCACAACACTAGGAAGAGATGTTATGTCGTTAGGAGAAATCAAAACATCTTTGTTCACAAGTACAAAGAGCACTTGATATGGGTTGTTCCTCACTTCTCTCAGCTCGGATTTTGTGGCTAGCATAACTAGGTGTTCGCCCTCTTCCTTCTTTTTATCTTTGGAATTTGGCTTGTAGCACTCACTCACCGAATTGTGGATGGCACTCAATTTCTTTTGCTCTTCTCCTCCTCTACTTGCTGTACTAATTTCAGTTTTCTTTTGTAAGTGTTCAGCCATGATTTGTTGAGGGGTCATAGGCTTGAGTACAAACTTTCTCCCTTTCAGATCTAGCGTGTATTGATTTGTTCTTCCACAATGTTGAGAATATCGGTCATATTGCCAAGGTCTTCCTAGCAGCATGTGACACACAGACATGGGTGCAACATCACACTCCACTATGTCAACATACTCTCCAATCTTGAACGGAACTTTCACTTTATAACCAATCTTGATATCTCCCGATTCATTCAGCCATTGGACATGATATGGATGAGGGTGTCGCTGCAACTTCAAACCAAGCTTGTCAACCATCTCACGACTTGCAAGATTATGGCAGCTCCCTCCATCAATGATCACCTTTACTACTTTGTCTTGTACTTTGGCTCGCGTTTGAAAAAGATTATGTCGTTGTCCAATTTCAGCTTCTTTCATTTGAACACTCAAGATTTGTGTAACCACCAGAGTAGTACCATGCTCAAATTCACATCCAGTGTGTTCCTCAATTTTATCTTCTATATTTTCTGCTTCAGCTTCCTCTTCACTAGCTGAAGTATATTCTCCATCATCATTCACAAGGATCACACGATTATTTGGACACTCCTTTATGACATGACCACGACCTCCACACTTGAAGCACTGGATACCACTACTCTTGGCTGTTGAACCCACTGATGTTGAAGTGGATGCTGCTGGTTTATAACTCGGGTTTGTAGCAGCACCGTTCTTTCCACTAGAATTGCCTTGAATATTGGATCGCAGGCCTCCAGTTGAACCTTTTGTTGCTGAGGATGCAGCAGTAAACCTTGAGATCGATTTGCTTCCTCCAGTCATGGTTCGTGCACCATATGACAAGGGCTTGCTGCTCTTAGCATCTTGTTGCAGCTGGCGTTCAGATTTGGTGGCTTGATGTACCAAATCAATAAGACTTTGGTATGGCTGAAACTCAACAATACGCTGAATGTTGCGGTGTAACCCAGCCATGAAACGTGCAATGGTTTGCTCTTCGTCTTCATACACATTGGCTCTAATCATGGCCTTCTCCATCTCCTTATAATACTCCTCAACAGAGAAACTTCCTTGCCTCAAATTCTGCAATTTATCAAAAAGATCACGCCGATAATGCTTCGGCACAAAACGAATTCTCATTTCTCGCTTCATCTCTTGCCAAGTAATAATAGGGTCCTCTCCATCTTCTTCACGATCACGAAGAAGTTGCTCCCACCAAATCAGAGCATATCCTTCAAACTCAAGAGATGCCATTGCGAGTTTCTTCTCCTCTGAATAATTATGTAGGCGGAAGATTTTCTCCACCTTCAATTCCCATGTGAAATAATCTTCAGGATCAGATCTACCATCAAATTTTGGCATGGTAAACTTAAGTTTCCCAAATCTCTCTTCTTGGTTGACGCCTCTATGATGACGACGACCATAGCGATGTTGAGACTGATCATCCCCAAATTCAGATTCTTCATTGTCATTATTTCTTCGATTCCGGCCTCTTCCTCTACCATGTGCAGCACCTTGATTTCTCCTCCCATGTTCACTTGCTCTTCTAGAATAATTTCCTTCACCTTCTTCCCCATCTTCATCATGGTTTCTTACACTGTCGGGGAGTCGACGACGACCTCTGATTTCAGCCATAAGTGTCTGAAGATCTTGTGCCAACAGATCTTGCTTGGCTTATATGCTTTGTTTGAGCTCATTGAATTGTATCAGGGTGACACATTCTTCAATCTCAACATTGGGATCCATCTTCCTGCGAAGTTAGTGACAACAAGGCAACAAATATAGGTGGAATATGAAGCTATGTAGAATCTCACAACCTCACCACTCTTACCAACCAAAGCTCTTATGAGTTCCCTGCGGGTTGCAAGAAAATGTGTGGTGGTAACAAGAAAGTGGTGGTTAAGCGAATACAAGACCAGAGTACCGATTACGATGGCTTATATGTGGAGCTTGGTGGGGATTAATAAACAAGGGATACAATCTGAATTCTAGTTGTTGTTAAGTTAAATAACCATCCGACTAGAAGTTCCCTGCCTAGTGCTGACCACAAGATTCGAGTGATGTAAATAGATCAAACACACGCGCAAGAAATTTCAGATTTGATGCAGACAAGGAGTATGATTGGAATGCAAGTGTTGCAATCAGATCCAACCAAAATTTTGCACCAAATGACAATAGCAAACTGGTTGAATAACTTGATAAAATTTTCAGCACTTGTGCACATAAACAAACTGATTGTTCTACTTTTCTTTCACAATCTTGTTCAACACTTTTCTTTGGTACTTTTCTTTCTTCTCTTTTTTTTTGATACTTTTTTATAGAACTAAACACAGAGATCTGATATGATATTGCACACTTTATAATACTTAACAAACAACTCAACCAGCAGCTATAACTTAAATAGGATCAAAGTTAACGCGAAGGAAATGATGAGGTTTTTTTTCAGAATACTCTTTTTGTGGATATTTTCAGATATATATAAGAGGCTCAAAGGAAAACACAAAGGATAGAGTGACCAGCAACTAAACAAAGATTCTAAGGACTGAAACTTAACAAAACTCACTAGAACAAAAGATTGAAAGAAAAGGCTATGGCAAAAATATTTTATGGCTTTTGGGTGGATAGGACGAACACAAAATATATGTAGCTAAGGGTAAAGAATCCTACCGTGGCAACTGAGGCTTTGATACCAGATGATGCGTCACGATGCCCGATCTTCACGACGTAGGATCAATCTTCAGATAACTAGCTTCAAGAAGCCAAGATAACTTGCTGCAAGCAGCGATAACTAGTGCAACCTGACAAATAAAACTCGAAGCCAACCACCGTCTTTAACCGGCAGCCTGAATCGAGGATTCGCCCAACCACACTCTCAAAGAACCAACCAACACAGCCTACAATCAATCGAGGAGACCTCGAAGGGAGTAGGAGCACCAATTGGGAGCGGATGAAGCCGCCGCTTCTGCAATCCCGCGAAGGAATTCACAAGAGCAAAGGGGTAGAGATCACTCTCAATATTTGTTAGCACATAGCTGAACAAAAGGGGTTCTGTTTTAGATTATCATAAGCTGCCTTACATCATAGACATAGGGGGGTATTTATACTAGTAACAACCAGCCTTAGCGAGGTATAAACACAGAACAAAAGTATTTTCACGAGCTAATGTGAAGGAGCCTCTTCGGAAGATCTGCAGAGCTGATTTCCGTGTGGCTGTTTGACTTCTGCGCAGCCTTCAGTATTTTGGCAATAACTTCTTCTAGGAATCTTCAAATGACGTGGGACTGGTTGCATTGGAAAGCTAACTTGATAAGCTTTCTCACCATATATATCATGCTTAATGAAACTTCGTAGAATGATACAGTTTAATACGAAAACTTGGTCATCAAGCAGACTGTTGACCTTCTGACCAGTCAGCACTAAAGTAGGTCGGCTGCCTTTCTGGTAGATGTGGTTAAGTCGGCTGTAGAAGCATTGGAAAATAGACTTCAAGATCTTTCCAAAAAGTACTTATGGGCCTTCATAGCTTTTGGGAATCAAAAGTTATGACTGTTTCTTCTGGACGGTTCTGTAGCGCTGGACTGACTCGGATTTTCTGACCAGTCGGCACTAAAGTAGGTCGGCTGCCTTTCTGGTAGATGTGGTTAAGTCGGCTTTAGAAGCATTGGAAACTAGACTTTAAGAGCTTTCCAAAAAGTACTTATGGGTCTTCATAGCTTTTGGGAATCAAAAGATATGACTGTTTCTTCTGGACGGTTCTATAGCGCTGGACTCACTCGGACATAACTCTTCTTGCTGATTTGCCTTTGATATGTTTTGTCCTTCCTCTTTGGTGAACCTAAGTAATATCAACATACACGACTTAGGTAGCATAAAGTTCTCATTAGTATTTAATTGAAATTCATAAAGTAGCGCGTGCACCTCTTGCTGTAGCTTCTTAGCTCGGCTACGTGTAATTGGTCCATCAAAGACTTGGGTTGGTGATGATGTTGGTTGTACTTGAGTTGATGTAGTATGACTTGGGGGTTGTAACATGTTGCTTAATGGCGTGGTCATATCAGAACGAAGTGAAGGATGTGGCTCGCTGCTGCGATCCATCAAGCACGCAAGCGCGAGGCGAAGCATTGACGGTGGCGGAGTTTGACAACATGCACCGGGACTGCGCAGATCGGTTCGATGCAAGCGACACGGAGGGAATCCGGGGCTGCTGTGGGCTTGCAGTTTTGGGGGAGGGTAGAGTGGGCGAGGGCTGGTGCTCATGGGGAGGAGAGTGGCAAAGCTCGACAACAACACAAGGCGAAGAACGGTGCTGCTGCAGCGTGCAACTTGCTACGCAGGTCGGCGGTGGAGCTCGCTGCGCGACGAGGGAGCGAGGTAGTAGCAGCGACGTCCGACAGCAATGCAAGGGAGGAGCTCGCTGCTGGAATTTCTGGGCGCCCTGGACAGGAAGCTGGGCGGCCATGGAGGAATGGGGCTCGGCCATGGGCGATGGCGAGCTCACTGCTCGAGCTAGGGCTGGTCCGACCATGGCAGGGCTCCTGCCGGCAACCCCGCGCACAAGCAGAGAAGGCCGCGGCCAAGGAGAACAGAGAGCTCGCAGGAAGGGGCGCCGAGCACAGGGGGTAGAGGTTCCGGCCATGCCGCACTCCAGCAAGCAGCCCTACGGGCAGAGAGGGGAAGTCGGCTTGCTGGCTTGAGGAAGAAGGGAAGGAGGGGTGCGTGCCCATGGAGGAGAGGAGGAACTACTGCTCGCCTACACCATTGGAGCTGAGGAGAGGAAGGGAGGCCGCCATGGGCAGGGAGGAAGTCTGCTGCGCCAGGAACAAAGAAAGAAGAAAGTTGTACATAAGAGAAAAAGAAAGGGGCCGAGAGAGTGGCGTCTAGGGGGGTAGATGCAATTTTTCCAATTTGCAAGGGGAGGCACTTCTATTTATAGAGGAGTCCTAGGGTTAGGGTTTCAAGTGGGCTAGGTTGGGCTGGCCCAAAACACGAAAGCGGGCTGCGCTAAATATTTTCCAGAATAAAAATGCTCCTACGGATTTCGTTTCTACGGAGAACAGAGCGAATTAGAGTTTCGACGAACGGACAATTGAGCAATTAACTCTGCCGAGAGTCCAATTTGATTTTGCTCAAAAATAATTTCCTACGTGTGATTTGAAAGTAAATTGTCTCGGGATACGACCGGCTTTCGGATTTTTAGTCGGAGAAGGTGAATTGTGGCATTTTAAAATCGTTGTCGATACGGGGATTTGAATTCGGTTCGGACATGAGATATTTGGCCAAGTCGGATAAAATTGATTAGAGGATGACATATTGAGTATTCCGGTTGAGAGTATGGACTCGGATTAAAATAGTCGGACATCGATCGAGGTTCGAGGAATTAGACTCGGGCTCAGATCAAATAACAGTCGTTGAGAGTTTGATTAAATGAGCTTCAGATGAGATTTATAATTCGAGAATGATTTTCGAGTTTGCATTCGTTCCGAGAAATAAAAGTTTTAACAGGCTCCAAATTCGGCATTCATCGAGATCGAATAGCTCTGGATTCGGTGAGGTATTTACGATTAACTTGATGAAAGGAGATAAATGTGATAAGAAGATAGAAATTTTCACTAAGCGTCCGAGATTAGGATAAATCTCCCATCATAATACGAAATAGACACCTGGGGTGTCACAACCATGGGGTAGCCTGCAACTTTGCTGCCAAAGGAGAAGCATCATCAAAAGCAAAGTTACCATGCTGAAAATCGTTGTACCATTCATCTTCATGAATTGGGCTCTCTTGACGAAGCTCCCTGTGCTGAGGCCTTCGGTCTTGGTCATCCTAGGTAAGGTCACGCATTTCTTCGGCAGCTTCATCAATCTTCTTCTGAAGGTTGGCTAGCCGAAGCATCTTTTTCTTCTTCCTCTGTACTTGCTGCTGAATCGCCTCTAGGTCCCTAATCTCCTGGTCCAGTTCCTCCTCATGAAGTGTTGGGCTAGTAGCCTTTCTCTTCTAGCTCCTAGCTTCTCGCAGGGAGAGTGTGTCCTGATTTGTATCCAGTGGCTGCAGGGCAGCCCCTGGCACTGTTGTCTTCTTCGGCGGCATGATGAAGGTGAATGCTTGCTGAAAGTGGTCGTTCTGGTTCACCAGAGGTGGGCGCCAATGTTGGTCACTTGTTCTCAAATGTTGTGAATTAAGAACAAGGCAACACATTGTTAAAGATTAAGGACCTTCGTCCTTCGAAGCATTATTTCCTTCCGATTATAATGATCTTTAGACGAAGGTCATGAAGGACACACCTTCATCATTCATGAGAATAAGAGTACATAGAGAAAATAAGTGTAACTCATTTATTCATTCATATATGTATTTCATGATATACACACGATCATTAACAGAATTTATATTACATTGGTACCTTTGGCTTGTTTGAAGGTGTTGACGCGAGAGCGATTACAATCTAGCATGAACAGTACGGTGCTACTGTTCATCTATTTATAGGCACGAGACGCAGCCTAGATAAAATTACATTCATGTCCCTGACATTTATCTATTATCATAAAACTAAACATTAAGGAATGAGTAGTCTTTGTCATCACACCAAAGCCAAAGCTCTTCAGCTACAGCTTCGTTGTCCATTCTTATCGCCTTCGGGCTACATCTTCGCCTCTTTATAAAAGAAAACCTTCATCCTAAAGCCGAAGCCCCCTGTAATAATCCATCTCATGCTGAAAACATATGGCTAGTCACATTTTTGTGGACCTTCGGAAGAGGAAGCCCCCCAATACTTGGCACCTAGCCTCGGTAGAGCAAGTACTGTTCCCGGACCCCATTGACGGCACGATGGCAAAGCCGACTACACCTCAAGTTCCTCTAATTAATCAGCTAAGGGCGTCCCATACCACCCTCTTAGTTGTACTGTTTTCCCGAGTGGTCATCCAATGAACAGGTCCTTATGGAGAGGTACATGGGAAACAACCCAAGTCCCCTAGAATATCACAAGTTCATCATCATAATCAAGATATCATCATCGTATCATAAATATTCTCATCGTGTTCATTGATTAAAGTAAAGCAATAGCATAATACTAATCATAGTAACCAATTCCCAAAGGATAACCAAGGATAGGAAAAACAGAACACTAGTCAATCCATAGGTTGATCATAGTATGCGAGACAATGAATTATAAAGTAAGTAGGACATAATGGGTCAGACGACACTTGCTTTAACACCATGAATTTGGGGGTATAAAATTTCTTCTCTAAATACCTAGCAAATTCAGGTGTTACTTCTTTTCTCACCCCTATAGTGTTTCTTTTCTATTCTCTTTAATAGGATTTTGGGGTAATTATGTGGGAGATGTATTATTTTCTTAAGAATATCAAAACCTAGGGTATATGTGAATGTTTGCATCATGCTGAGCCTAGATTATTCTTTTTGTTTGATGCACATGTTTGAATTATTTGAATTTGAATTGTGGTTGAATTTGAATTAAATTCCATAGAGAAAATAAAAACAAAAGACATTTCGAAATTCACAAAAAAGGAAAAACCAATTTTGGCCCAGCTTGGCCTAGCCAGCCGCGTGCACACGCAAGCTCCGCCTAACAGGCGGGTCCCACCTGTCAGCGCCAGCCCGCGCTCGCACGCTCTCCCTCCCTCTCTCTCTCTACCCGGTAGGGCCGACCTGTCCTCGCCAACTCCCCTCGCGCGCGCGTCCCACTCTCTCGCTTTCTCTTGCTGCGCCATGGGCCAACCTTGTTAGCTCCGTCTTCACCAAAACTGCCGCTGACCCACGTTCGTGCGCATGCAGAGAAGATCGCCTAAGTCGCTCACCCATGTGCCCTAGATCCTCTCCCCTTCCTCATTTCGCGCACTCTGCCACCGACGCCCGTGCTCACCGGAGATCCGTGCCCGCCATGTCGGCCGTCTAGCCCGCTAGAAGCCGCGCCAAGCATCATCCCGAGGTGAGGAACTTGCTCCCGTGCTTGGTTTCTCTTAATTCCGCCTTGCCTTAGCTAATTCGACCTCGTCGGAGTTCGGCCCTGTCCCGAGCCCATGCTTTGGTCCATAGCGTTCCACCTACCTCGTCGGAGCTAGTCCGAGCCTTAGCATACCCGATTGCCCCTCCCCGCGGTTGGGATCCTCGCCGGAGTTACCTGACCCGCCCAAAGCACCCCCTCCGTCGTTCTCCCGCCTCTGGTCCCGTTTTGTAGCTAGAGTCCTGCCAACGAGTTCGCCAGACCTTCTTCACCAGTTCCAGGCCTACCAGGCGAACCTAGACCCCCTGGAGGCCGTGTCTACCCGGTCTCCAGTGACTTCACCGTCGCGGATGGAGCAGCGCTGGTCACGGAGCCGTAAACCCCCACGCGCCCCATCTCAACCGTCCATCTCCGATCCAGTGGTTCAGATCTACGGATACAGGTCCGCGTTCGCGTGCTCTGCCCCTAGGCACCACCCGTTAGTTGCCTACGCCCATGGCACTGGGCCCGGCTGGTCAGCCCATCTTCTCTCCCTAATCACTGATCGCTCTGGCCCACTTGTCTACGCTTGTCCGTGCGTCCGCGCGCGCTCGCCCTCAGATCTAATCTCAGTCGTCGATTTGTGATCGGGCGGTCGATATCACCCAGTACCCGTTCATGTGGAAAACTTGTTAAAAAACCCCTCGGCTTTCCGGATATCAACCCATCGTCCCTATGTTTTGCGCAGACCTTTTATTTTATCATAGAAATCGACCTATTTTTGTATTTTGAATTCTAAAACTTGTTTATTTCATATCTTTTGCATATGAACTCCAAATTGGGTCGTTCAAATTACAAAATGTTCATAAAATTATTCTCTACTTGTTTAAATTATAATCTTTTACTGTCTGCATGTCCTAAATTTATGTCTAGACTACAGGTTAGTTTAAGTGATGGTTTATTTATTAATAGGAAAATAAAAGGAAAACCCTAATGAATAGTTAGATGATCAACTTTGCGAAAGTAATCTCATGTAATGTATGAACCCATCCCTGGTATTTTAGTAATTCATTAAGATAAATGAAGTTAAGTTATGTGATTCCCGAGACATGTAGTACTTAGAGAACCACAAACCTCTAGGTGTATTAGTCCACCCTAGAACCCAGACTTCACTTTTGTGTTCACTACTTTTCTTTTGAATTTGTGTTCACTTGATTGTACATGTTTGGTGTACTATTTATTTGTCATTTTCCAATGTGTTGAATGCATGATTGCTTTGCATAGACAACGAGCAGTCTGTGGTTCCTAAGTGTGTTGCCAGAAGACTTCCCTGAGCAGCAACCTAGTGAAGGCGAGTGTCCTCTAACCCATTATGTCCTACTTACTTTATAATTCATTGTCCCACATTACTTAATTGAAACGTAAGGATTGACTAGTCTGTATTTACCTTGTCCTTAATTACCTTTTTGGGTTATTATGGTTAGCTTCATGCTATTGCTCCACTTTAATCAACGAACATGATGAGAATATTTATGATACGATGATGTTATCTTCATTATGATGATGAACTGTGATACTTTAGGGACTCTGGTTGTTTCTTGAGTACCTCTCCATAAGGACCTGCTCATTGAGAGACCACCCAGGATAACAGTAGAACCATAAAGGTGGAATGGGACGCCCTTAGCTGATTAAATAAATGAACTTGGGGGTGTATTTGGCTTTGCCGAAGGGCCGTCAATGGGGGTCGAGGCATAGTGCTTGCTCTGCTAAGGGTGGGTGCTGAGGTTCATTCGATTTGGTTTTGTTAGTCACCAACCTTAGGGAGGAGTACCATGTTTGTACGACTAGCGAAACCTAATGAGTAACTATGCACCAGGGGAATCTTTGTAAAGGCTACGTAGTGTATCCCTGGCCGTTCACCTCAGTAGTGAAGATCAGGTCTTGTAAACCTAGGCTGGAATGGGATCACGACTCATGGGTAAAGTGTCCAACCTATGTAGAGTGTTAGAAACTGGTATATCAGCCGTGCTCACGGTTAAGAGCAGCCTTGGAACCTCTTCAATTAGAATAACTTTGGATACTTTTATGATAATGGTAACTACTATAGTTATATATGTGGTTTCTGGTATTTCCACTTGGCGAGAGTACTTTTGGGTAATAACTGCGTTTATTACTAAAACTTGGCTCTACTACTAGTAATAAATACCTGAGCAACTAAAAGCAACTGCGTAATGCCCTAAATATTAAACCATGTTTATAATCCAAATATGGTGTGTCCTATGGATGATCGGAGACTATAGATGTATAGATCTCATCGAGATGATCCTGATCAATTACTAGTTTGCCTTTTTTGGAGTCCGGATGAGTCTTTTCGAGTGCCGATTGATCTAAGCCATTTGATATTAGGATTGTGGAAGTTTTCTTCTATTTATACCTCCCTAACCCTAGAAGCCACGTCCTCCCACCCCTAGCAGTCATCACCCTTTTGTGCCTTGCCCCAAGAGAAGAGAGGAAGAACAAGGGAGAGAAGAGAGGGGAGATGACAACATACTGTCGCCCATCATCGTCGTTCCTCTCCAAGAATTGGTTGGATTTCCTTTCCTCTCTCTCTTTTCTCCACTTGATGAATGCTTTCTCTTGTTTTGGATGAGTTTTATGTGGCGGAACTGCCCGAATTATTCCAACTTAAGTGCCTAAGTCCGACCTTAGAGGCTAGACCACACTTAAATGGGAATAACCCGTCAATCCCTCGGATCTAGTCCGACACGGCCACTGACAGGATCAAGTACCACAGTCTCACTCGATGGTGAGTCACAGAGCAAATACAATAAAGCATAAAACCAGGCATGGAAGAGTATTAAATTATTACATCACCATTGTCACCATCGGAGTTTTCGCAAAAGTAACCATCATTGTTTTTGAAGTGCAGCGGAAATAAACTAACGATAAATAAATGGAGAGATGGGGGAAGCCTATCCCATCACTCCTCATGCTCCTCCTCAGCCGAGGCGGGGTCCCACTCAATAGTCCAACCCGGTGGTAAGGTGGACGGCCAAGTCACTCCAGCAACCATGTCCTCCAGAGAACCTGTAAAAAAAATTATGCCACAAGCAAGGCTGAGTATACTAATACTCAGCTAGACTTACCCGGTGTGAGGAGTCTATACTCCTCTACCTCTAGACATGCAGCTGTTTGGCTGTGGGGTTTGGTTGCCAAAAGCACTAGCTGAGTTTCTAAATCAAGATTTTAACTTAATCAAAATTAAGTGTGACTCTCTTAAGGCTAAAAGTGTACTATCTATTCATACATAGTAGCAAGCATTATTATCAATCAACAGTTTGTATCATCTCAACCAGTTCCACTTGTTACTCAATGTAGCAGCATGGATCAAGCAGTCTCATTAGCTGCGAGAAGCAGACGATTCGAATCGAGTTTTTATCCTTGCAAGGTAAACCTAAACACACGACATGCAGGGGCACTCCGTCCCCACACATATCAACCGTCCCCATCGATTCCCTGGCAGCAGATCAGGTCTCACCGCCTTGGCGTACAATGCCTCACTGACCCTGACTGGCCGTCGTGCGGTGACAGCACTTGTACCCACCATAACCGGAATGGGAGACTACGTCTCAGGTCGCGTGAGGGGGTATGTCCACTGGCAGGTTCAATCAGGTACTAGGTTTACCGATTTACCATATTTCTCGGTATGTGCTTAGTACATTCAAACGCTTGACTCACGGTACCACACCTTAATCCTTAATCAACTTTTTATCCCGTGAACAACCAATCCCCATTGATTGTTGCCCACAAACCAACATCAATATGATAGGAAAGTGGATACAGCCAATTCCTGACCTCGCGCGAGTGCTAGAAAAATCACTCGACTTCTACCGAGATCCTAATTAATACAGCAGCTACTCGACCTAGCATACTAGTATTCATCTCAATAGGATTCCTGAGATCATGCAACTAGGGTTTCAAACAATTCCTACACTTAAGTGCACAAACAATCCTACAAACATTAAGTGTAGTAAAGTAGCATAAATAACAGGTTATGCATAAAACCGGGGCTTGCCTTCCAAAGCAGTGGCAGGCAGGTCCTCTGGTGCAGGCTCTGGTGCTGGGTCGGGGGCAACCTCCTGGGTAGCTCCTTGCTCCGGCACAAGGACGTACTCTCCGTCAGCAAGATTACAGTCTATCGAAATGCAATGAACATGTATGTCATGATTATGCAAGATTTAAGAACATTAAGCCACTAAAATTAGGTCAAGAATTAACTTAGGGTTCCCCGGCTATGTGCATCTTCTAGTGGTATATAGACTCATTACCTTTTAGGTTTAGGTTTTTCCCTTTAGGATAACATATTAGATTTGCATTGCCTTAATGGATTTCAGTGGACAAGTTATAAAGGTCTTAGGAGGATATTAGATTCCATCATCCCTTTTCCTCTCCTTAATTTCCCTTTAGGGTTTCTAGTAGGGGTTTTGAACTATGATAGTAGTTTAAAAATTTCCAAAAATTCTATAAAAATTACAGTGGGTTGTCACTGGCTTTTCTAGCTTGTTTTAATAATTTGAGGCTTAAAGTACAAAAGCTAGGCTTTAAACAAAAATAACAATAGTTAGGCCAAATGGGCCACTTTACACTACAAATCCTTTATTGAAGTGGGTTCTGACCTAAGGGTTATTTTTGTTTGCCTCTAGTAGTGATAAAAAGCTCTTGTACCAAAAATGGCAGAGAGCAACATGGTGGTTAATTAATGATGGATTTGTGAAGTTTGGTGCACAAAGGGTGATTAGAACTAACTTGTTATTTGAAAAATATCAAACAACAGATTTCAGATTTTTCTTAAGTTCTTATTATCAAAACATTAGTTATCCTAAGGTTTGGGGAGGTTTCACCTTAGGGTCATTTTTGTAGGGTTTTTCTAAGTTATCCTTATTTTATTAGTTTAAAAGGTAGCTTCCTTATTTTACACTACAACAGGGCATGATACATTTTTCCAGTGAACTACATTGACTAAATGTCTCAACAAAAATAGGGGTGCTCTCTGGTTCATTATTTATATTACTTTTTCTATTTTCCTTAAACTTAAGCATATTATGGAATAAGGGGTAAAACTAACTTAATGTAATGGACAGAGAGGTTTAACATTTTTAACTAGGTCAGTAGGTAGATATAAACTTCTCCAAATTTTTCTAACCCTAGTTAAATAGTACAACTATTTTTCTTGCTATTATTAAGCTTTTGGCCAAAACTGAAAATAAATCAGAACCTTATATTTTTCTCTAGTACTTATGGGTTTTATATTTTTCTTAGACAGGTTATATTATTTAGAGTCTGGCAAAATTTGTTTGACCAAATTTGGATAAACCAAACAGAAGTTATGGGTTTTTAAAGTTTCTGTTTGAATTTAAAACAGGTTTTAATTAGGTTTTTCTGAAAACGCAGTTTGCGCCGAGACCCCTAGGTTTAAACTGAATCCAACCTCACAGATCTGCCCTTACGCCACTATTCCCTTGAGTCTTTGGCTTTACACTTAACCCCCCAGGGTTTCTCTCCCTCACACCCGCGGTCCCTCCCCCAACTGGAACAGTAACCGCGGAGAAGGAAAGAATGGCGCGGCTTACCGGCGGCGAGGGAGGTCCGGCGAAGGGCAGGGTTCGCTCGGGGAGGTTCTGGCGATCACGTCGAGGTACGGCTCGTCGTCGGGGATGGCCGGAATCGCCCGGACCACGGGCGCAGGCGGGCGAGCTCGTCGGCGGCGTGGGCTCCGGCCTATCCACGGCGGTACGGTTCAATCCAGGGGCATGGGGAGCTTCATGGAGGTCTAAGGAATCTAACCGTGCAAGGAATCGACGAGAGACTCACCGTGTACCTCGGTCCACGGTTGCCGGCGGGCGGGCGAAGTCCGGTGACCGTGATTTGGCTACTCCGGTGACGCAGAGCCCGATTCCTTGCCCGGGGAGCTTTACTGGTGGGTGCACACTCGCGTCTGAGGGTTGGACGGGATTGTGGAGGGCTGGGCTGGCCGGTCTACGGCGGCGGTGGCTCGAGTGGCCGCGGGCACGTCGCGCACAGGCAGACGGCGGCGAACTGAGCTCCGGTGAGACTTGGGGGCGTGCGGAGGGATACGGCCAAGGCTCTTGGGCGTTTTATAGGCGCGGATGCGGACCAGGGCGCTGGCTTGGCTCGGGCGCGGCGCGGGGCTCGCGGGGGCGCGCGCGGGCGTGCTCTGGCGCGGCAGAACGCGTCGAACACGTGGCGGTTTGTTTCTTCCAGTGTTCAAATGTCGACAGAGGTCGCAAACGTGCGAATCTTTGCAAAGGTTCGGCGCAGACCTCTTCCTGGCACCTAGGGCTGTCACTCCACTGTGAGAAGTCGGGGCAGATACGGCCTAGGGAGGGAGATCTTTGGATGCCAAAACAGGTGTGTCATACTGGGCACTTCGCGACAAAAGCCATGCCATGGCATGTCAAACGTCCGAGTCTCGGGCTCAACTTTTTCCAGTGGGTGCCCTAAGTAGTATGCCACATTTTTGGTATAGATCACAAGGGGATTTGATGCCATCTTCAAGGTGAACACGGCTGATCCTTAAATTAGGGTCAAAAATGGACTTAGAGAGGAATAGAGAGCTCTAGCTCTCTCTCCACTTAATGATTTGATTTGGGGTTTCACCAGGGGCCTTTTTGCAATAATTCCCTCCCCTAATTGCTGGTTACAAGGCTACTTAAGGTTTGGGTAAATGTTACTCATGTTTTGCACACTTGCCCACTCTCTTTTCCCACTTTTCTAGGGTTTTGGGAGATAGGGTTTTAAGAGAGATCTAGGGTTCTTCTCCCCTCTCATCCAAGAGAATAAGTGTGCAAGGATTGGAGTAATGCTTTTGGTTACTCACCATCCTTGGTTAACCTCTAGCTTTCCAAGGCCCTTATGCTTTTATTCATTAAGTTCTTCCACAGGTGCTCATACCCTTAATAGCAAGGTGGGCTCTAGCCATGGTAATACCTGGGGTGTTACAACCCTCCCCCCTTAAAGGAATCTCGTCCCGAGATTTTAGGTGGAGTCCCTTGGAGGGATGCTTTGAAGGTGTGTTGGTGCTACTTCCCCCCCTTAAACTCAAGTTCCACTTTCTTAACTGTTCTTCGAATGTCATCCTCTTTGCAACTTCAGAAGGAAGCCCTTCTTAAGTTAAGTCCATAACTTAGACTATCCTTGTTATCTAAGTTTCTCTTATAATTGACTTCAAAGGGCAGGTGGGGGTGGGGTTCTGGGTTACATACCGATTTCTTTGGGCAGAAAGTCGGGGAAGCGAGAGCGTAGAAACTCCTCCGTCTCCCATGTAGCTTCTTCTGCTGAATGATGACTCCACTGAACCTTATACATTTTGATTGACCTTGCCCGAGTTGATCTTTCCTTCTGATCCAATACCTTGACGGGGTACTCTTGGTAGGACAAGTCTGGTTCTATCTCAATGTCTGGTTCTGGTAGCACTTCAGTGGGTAGACGAACACATTTCCGCAGTTGAGATACATGGAACACATTGTGGACTGCTGACAAATGGGGTGGCAATTCCAATTGGTAAGCTACGGGTCCACAAATTTCCTTGATCTTATATGGTCCAATGTAGCGAGGGGCCAACTTGCCCTTGATCCCAAATCTCCGGATACCCTTGGTTGGTGATACCTTAAGATAGACATGATCTCCCACCTCAAACTGTAGAGGCTTCCGCCTCTCGTCATGATAACTCTTTTGCCTGGCCTGAGCAGCTTCCAAGTTCTTCCTGATGACTCTGACCTTTTCCTCTGCTTCAATTACCAAATCTGGCCCAAATATCTCCCTCTCTCCTGCTTGAGACCAATTCAACGGGGTTCTGCATCTTCTCCCATACAAAGCCTCAAAAGGTGCCATTTTCAGACTAGACTGATAGCTGTTATTGTAAGAAAACTCTGCCAAGGAAAGACACTTGTCCCAGTCCTTTCCATAGTGTAGTGCACATGCTCTCAACATGTCTTCCAAAATCTGATTTACCCTTTCTGTCTGACCATCTGTTTGAGGGTGATATGCTGAGCTTCGGATTACATGGGTCCCATGTGATTCCTGTAATTGCTCCCAAAATCGTGCCACAAAAGGTGCTCCTCGGTCAGAGACTATGGTCCTTGGTATCCCATGCAGACGAACTATCTGGTCGATGTAAATTTCCGCATACTTCTCCGTCCGGTGGGTGGTGTGCACTGGCAAGAAATGAGCAGTCTTGGTCAATCTGTCCACAATAACCCATATGGAATCATGGTGCCTGGAGGTATTGGGTAATCCCACTATGAAGTCCATGCAAACGTCCTCCCATTTCCAAGATGGTATGGGAAGGGGTTGCAAAGGGCCTGCTGCTTTCAGATGACTAGCTTTTACCCTCTGACAAGTGTCACATTCTGAAACGTACTTGGCAATTTCCCTCTTCATCCTGGTCCACCAATAAAGAGGCCTGAGATCATGGTACATCTTGTTGCTACCCGGGTGCATGGAAAACTTGGATAGATGAGCTTCATCCAATATCTTCCTTCTGAGCTCAGGGTTCTTGGGAACAACCAATCGATCTTCAAACCATAAAGTCCCCTTGCTATCCTGACGGAAACACTTGTATTTTTCGGCCTTCAGCTTGATCATTTCCTTAATAACCTGAACTCCCTTATCCCCAAACTGTGCCTGAGCTATTTGTTCTTGCAATGTGGGCTCCACTGCAATATATTTCACTTCACCGGAAGGAACAACTTCTAGGTTCAGCTTGCACAACTCATCACATAAGGTGGTGATTCTTGCATCCATGTTCATGCAATTACATTGGGCCTTTCGGCTCAAAGCATCTGCCACAACATTGGCCTTGCCAGGATGGTAATGCACCTCCAAATCATAGTCCTTGATTAACTCCAACCATCTTCTCTGCCTCATGTTCAGATCTGCCTGAGTGAAAATGTACTTGAGACTCTTGTGATCAGTGTAAATGTTACAGTGAGCTCCCATCAAGTAGTGTCTCCATATCTTGAGGGCATGAACTACTGCTGCCAACTCCAGATCATGGGTCGGGTAGTTCTGCTCATGGGGTCTGAGGGCTCGGGAAGCATACGCAATGACCCGGTTATCTTGCATCAAGACACAACCCAATCCTGTACCAGAAGCATCACAATAAACTTCAAATGGCTTGGTATTGTCGGGTTGGGCTAGCACTGGGGCTGTTGTCAAATGTTGCCTCAAGGTATGAAAAGCATCTTCACATTTTTGGCTCCACTCAAATTTGACTCCCTTCTTCAGCAGCTCAGTCATTGGCTTGGCAATTCTGGAGAAATCCGGAATAAATCGTCGGTAGTACCCTGCCAATCCCAGAAAACTCCGAATCTGCCTCACTGTAGTTGGAGGTTTCCAGTCCATCACTTCTTGCACTTTCTCAGGGTCAACTGATATCCCATCCTGAGAGATTGTGTGACCCAAGAATTTTATTTCTTTCAGCCAGAACTCACACTTGGACAACTTAGCATACAACTGATGGTCGCGAAGTCTCTGAAGCACGATATGCAGATGTTTAGTGTGCTCAGCCTCATTCTTGGAATAAACCAGAATGTCATCAATGAAAACAACCACGAACTTATCCAATTCTGGCATGAATACTGAGTTCATCAAGTACATGAAATAAGCCGGGGCATTGGTCAACCCAAAAGACATCACCAAAAACTCATACAGCCCATATCTAGTAGAGAAGGCCGTCTTGGGAATATCACTGGCACGGATCTTGATCTGATGGTAGCCTGAGCGAAGGTCTATCTTGGAGAATACCTTGGCTCCTACCAACTGATCAAACAGAACATCAATGCGGGGTAACGGGTACTTGTTCTTGATAGTCACCGCATTGAGAGGGCGGTAATCAACACACATCCTCAAACTCTCATCCTTTTTCTTCACAAATAAAGCTGGGCATCCCCAAGGTGAAGTACTTGGACGAATAAACCCCTTATCCAATAATTCTTGCAGTTGCTTCTTCAATTCCGCCAACTCCGCGGGAGGCATCCTATAAGGTCTCTTGGAGATAGGAGCGGTCCCGGGTTGCAGTTCAATGGCAAACTCAATATCTCTGTCAGGTGGCATTCCTGGCAATTCATCCGGAAAAACATCGGGGTAGTCGCAGACTACTGGGATCTGCCTTACTGGGGATTCTGCCATAACAAAGGCACAAGACCGGGTACCACCCGGGTTGGGTAAATACAAAACAGTCTCGCCATAAACAGGGGAATGAATTTCAATGGCTCTGGCTACAATGTCCAATATTGCCTGATGTTTGGTCAACCAATCAGTTCCCAAGATGATATCCACACTATCCAGTCCCAAAATAAGAAGGTCAGTTTTAATTATCAAACTACCAAACTTTAGAGGTACCTTCATGCTGATTTGGTTAGTGGCAATCCTGCCTCCTGGGGTTGAAATGGTAATAGCCCCGTGGGTGTGGTGAAAAGGCAACTGGCACTTGACACTAAATTTGGCACTGACAAAACTATGTGAAGCACCAGAATCAAAAAGAACAAGAGCAGGAAAATTTAAAACTGTAAAGATACCAGTCATGACGGGTGCTCCCTCTGGAATGTCAGCCATTGTAGTGAAGTTCAGCTTGCCCTGCCTCACTTGCACTTTCTGCCTCTTTCCTTGGTTCTGATTAACATTCTGCCCCTGCCTCTGCTAATTCTTGGGGCAATTCTTGGCATAATGCCCAGTGCTGCCACAAGTGAAACACCTGTTATCATTGGCCTGGCGGTACTGCTGTTGCTGATTGTTCCTCTGAGCTGGAAACTGGGCGCGGTTGGGTGCCTGCTGCTGCTGCTGCGGTGGCCTGATCACCCACCTCCCTTGCTGCTGCTGAGGTCCCCTGCTCTGTGAGTCAGACACAATCCTGAAGCGCTGTGGCTGAGACGAGGGTCCTGCCACAGGGGTCTTCCTCTTCTTCTCCGCCTGCCGAGCCAAGATGCAGTCCTCCGGGGAGATAGCCATGTTAACCAACTCATTGTAACTGTTGGCCCTGACGGTGTTGAGACGGTCACGGAGCTTGGTGCTGAGCCCCCTCCTGAACCTGTCTCGCTTCTTCTCATCCGTATCTGCATGGTATCCGGCATACTGACACAAATCATTGAAGGCCTGGGCATATTGCAACACTATCCTGCTGCCCTGAGTGAGTGCCAGAAACTCATTGAGCTTCCGGTCCATGATGCCAGCGGGAATGTGATGCCCTCTGAAAGCGGCCTTGAACTCCCTCCACTCCACCTCTCTACCATCTGGCTGCATAGCAAGAAAATGGTCCCACCAAGTCCTTGCGGGTCCGCGAAGCTGCTGGGTGGCGAACCTGACCTTGGTGACCTCTGAGCAAGCCCCATGGAGCAGTGGGAACTTGGATTCTACCACCCTCAACCACACATCTGCATCAAGTGGGTCCTCCGTCCTGGTAAACAATGGTGGCTGGGTGCTGAGAAACTCCTGGTAAGTAGCAGCGACGGGGTGACGCTGATGGTCTCCACCATAATGCTGAGGTGGTGGCTGACGCTGAGCTAGCTGCCTTAGAATCTCATTCTGCTGGGCCATGAGCTCCTGCAGAGTGGGAGGCGGTGGCGGTGGAGGAACGTGCTCATTCTGACCATGGCGCGCTCTCCCAGCCATCTGAAAAAGTCACATGGTTGCTCAATAACACATCTCCAAGCTTAAGGTTCGAACATGGTAGGGGAGTCAAAGTAATTTGATAGATTCCAAATAAAACAAACGAAAACATAATCCTTCCGTCCAAATTTAAATTACCATTAATCATCCCTAAACATCCAAAAGAGTTTTAACACTGGTTACATCAAGGATCAAAAGACTCAACTCTACCTAGCCTAGTACCCTAAGGGTGCAAAAGCTAAGCTAGCGGCGAGGAGTCCAACTATCATCAACTTCTAGTATTAGTCTGGCATCTAGTGAGCGAACGAGGCAACGCTGGACTCGGGGGAAGGTGGTCTCCCTGAGCCAGCGGTGTCTACACTGGAGGCAGGCTCATCTCCTCCCTTGATGTCCACGTCCTCGTCAGCCTCCGCATCATGGATCTCTTGGTGATGCATGTCCAGGTGCGCATTAGCCTCTGCTAGCTGCTGCTGGGTGTTGAGGAGCTGATCCTCGAGGACCTCGATGGTATTCTCCCTGGTGCCCACTAGCTCCTCCAACTCATGAATCTCGTCAGTCAGCTGCTCCACCTTTAAATCTTTCTCCACCAGCTCCTGGGATAAATCCACCACGAGCTCCTCCCTGTTGTCCAGGGTGATCTTGGTGGCCTCCAGTAATGCCATCAGGTGGGACATGGCCTCCCCACGCATCACTTGCAGACGATACAGAGCGTTCATGCATCGTACAGACAAGTGAGCGGTGTGGCCTGGGTAGAGAGCCCAGATGTCCTTGGCATGCTCCACCCGGTCCTTCCACATCGGGTCGTCCTCCTTTTCCGCGGGGAACAACCCAATGGGGTGGGTAGCCAGCTCCAAGGGGTGAAATCCACAGAAGGTGGTCAGTCCATGCAGAGCAATAGCCTCAATAGTGTCCTCAGCCCGGTATCCATAGGACTCGGAGTCCAGTGAACGCCAGCCTGGCTGCAGGGGATGAGGCTCCAAAGTCATCCTCACCCGACAGCGAGGTACCCGGTGCTTCTCGAACTGCTGCACCGCGTACTGAGGGGGTGTCAAATATCCTGCCCCCTGAAGTACTTCCCACAAGATGCGGGGAAAACCCTCTCGTGCAAGTCCGTCAGTGTGGGTCAGTGCATCTCCATCCTCGGAGGATCCGTGGGAAGTCATCTGTGCACGGTTAAGCGTAAGTAAAGAAAAAGAAGTACAAAAAGAACAAGGAAAAACAAAACTCAGCCTGCCTCTAGTTAGAAGAAAAAGGTATTGGGGACCTAGTTGGCTGCTATCTCATTTTTAAGTCCTTTTACTTAGTTATTCATTTACTTAATTAAGAATGCATGCATGCTCGTCCTGAACGACCTCTCCAAAAGATAAAAAGGAATAGGGAAGGACTCCCATCCTTTGAAAAGTGGCCTATAGGGCCTAGTCACTTAGCCACCTAGTTACCCTTCTATCATCCTAAGGCTTCACGTCCTAGGTCTAACCTGCTCGTCCTATGATCTATCCAACATTGTTTCTATCAAATTTTACTTTAGAAAAGGGATGGCATTTATGTTTTATTGATTCCTCTGTGGTGGTACAAGCTCCGATACCAGCTGTGGCGGAACTGCCCGAATTATTCCAACTTAAGTGCCTAAGTCCGACCTTAGAGGCTAGACCACACTTAAATGGGAATAACCCGTCAATCCCTCGGATCTAGTCCGACACGGCCACTGACAGGATCAAGTACCACAGTCTCACTCGATGGTGAGTCACAGAGCAAATACAATAAAGCATAAAACCAGGCATGGAAGAGTATTAAATTATTACATCACCATTGTCACCATCGGAGTTTTCGCAAAAGTAACCATCATTGTTTTTGAAGTGCAGCGGAAATAAACTAACGATAAATAAATGGAGAGATGGGGGAAGCCTATCCCATCACTCCTCATGCTCCTCCTCAGCCGAGGCGGGGTCCCACTCAACAGTCCAACCCGGTGGTAAGGTGGACGGCCAAGTCACTCCAGCAACCATGTCCTCCAGAGAACCTGTAAAAAAAAATTATGCCACAAGCAAGGCTGAGTATACTAATACTCAGCTAGACTTACCCGGTGTGAGGAGTCTATACTCCTCTACCTCTAGACATGCAGCTGTTTGGCTGTGGGGTTTGGTTGCCAAAAGCACTAGCTGAGTTTCTAAATCAAGATTTTAACTTAATCAAAATTAAGTGTGACTCTCTTAAGGCTAAAAGTGTACTATCTATTCATACATAGTAGCAAGCATTATTATCAATCAACAGTTTGTATCATCTCAACCAGTTCCACTTGTTACTCAATGTAGCAGCATGGATCAAGTAGTCTCATTAGCTGCGAGAAGCAGACGATTCGAATCGAGTTTTTATCCTTGCAAGGTAAACCTAAACACACGACATGCAGGGGCACTCCGTCCCCACACATATCAACCGTCCCCATCGATTCCCTGGCAGCAGATCAGGTCTCACCGCCTTGGCGTACAATGCCTCACTGACCCCGACTGGCCGTCGTGCGGTGACAGCAATTGTACCCACCATAACCGGAATGGGAGACTACGTCTCAGGTCGCGTGAGGGGGTATGTCCACTGGCAGGTTCAATCAGGTACTAGGTTTACCGATTTACCATATTTCTCGGTATGTGCTTAGTACATTCAAACGCTTGACTCACGGTACCACACCTTAATCCTTAATCAACTTTTTATCCCGTGAACAACCAATCCCCATGGATTGTTGCCCACAAACCAACATCAATATGATAGGAAAGTGGATACAGCCAATTCCTGACCTCGCACGAGTGCTAGAAAAATCACTCGACTTCTACCGAGATCCTAATTAATACAGCAGCTACTCGACCTAGCATACTAGTATTCATCTCAATAGGATTCCTGAGATCATGCAACTAGGGTTTCAAACAATTCCTACACTTAAGTGCACAAACAATCCTACAAACATTAAGTGTAGTAAAGTAGCATAAATAACAGGTTATGCATAAAACCGGGGCTTGCCTTCCAAAGCAGTGGTAGGCAGGTCCTCTGGTGCAGGCTCTGGTGCTGGGTCGGGGGCAACCTCCTGGGTAGCTCCTTGCTCCGGCACGAGGACGTACTCTCCGTCAGCAAGATTACAGTCTATCGAAATGCAATGAACATGTATGTCATGATTATGCAAGATTTAAGAACATTAAGCCACTAAAATTAGGTCAAGAATTAACTTAGGGTTCCCCGGCTATGTGCATCTTCTAGTGGTATATAGACTCATTACCTTTTAGGTTTAGGTTTTTCCCTTTAGGATAACATATTAGATTTGCATTGCCTTAATGGATTTCAGTGGACAAGTTATAAAGGTCTTAGGAGGATATTAGATTCCATCATCCCTTTTCCTCTCCTTAATTTCCCTTTAGGGTTTCTAGTAGGGGTTTTGAACTATGATAGTAGTTTAAAAATTTCCAAAAATTCTATAAAAATTACAGTGGGTTGTCACTGGCTTTTCTAGCTTGTTTTAATAATTTGAGGCTTAAAGTACAAAAGCTAGGCTTTAAACAAAAATAACAATAGTTAGGCCAAATGGGCCACTTTACACTACAAATCCTTTATTGAAGTGGGTTCTGACCTAAGGGTTATTTTTGTTGGCCTCTAGTAGTGATAAAAAGCTCTTGTACCAAAAATGGCAGAGAGCAACATGGTGGTTAATTAATGATGGATTTGTGAAGTTTGGTGCACAAAGGGTGATTAGAACTAACTTGTTATTTGAAAAATATCAAACAACAGATTTCAGATTTTTCTTAAGTTCTTATTATCAAAACATTAGTTATCCTAAGGTTTGGGGAGGTTTCACCTTAGGGTCATTTTTGTAGGGTTTTTCTAAGTTATCCTTATTTTATTAGTTTAAAAGGTAGCTTCCTTATTTTACACTACAACAGGGCATGATACATTTTTCCAGTGAACTACATTGACTAAATGTCTCAACAAAAATAGGGGTGCTCTCTGGTTCATTATTTATATTACTTTTTCTATTTTCCTTAAACTTAAGCATATTATGGAATAAGGGGTAAAACTAACTTAATGTAATGGACAGAGAGGTTTAACATTTTTAACTAGGTCAGTAGGTAGATATAAACTTCTCCAAATTTTTCTAACCCTAGTTAAATAGTACAACTATTTTTCTTGCTATTATTAAGCTTTTGGCCAAAACTGAAAATAAATCAGAACCTTATATTTTTCTCTAGTACTTATGGGTTTTATATTTTTCTTAGACAGGTTATATTATTTAGAGTCTGGCAAAATTTGTTTGACCAAATTTGGATAAACCAAACAGAAGTTATGGGTTTTTAAAGTTTCTGTTTGAATTTAAAACAGGTTTTAATTAGGTTTTTCTGAAAACGCAGTTTGCGCCGAGACCCCTAGGTTTAAACTGAATCCAACCTCACAGATCTGCCCTTACGCCACTATTCCCTTGAGTCTTTGGCTTTACACTTAACCCCCCAGGGTTTCTCTCCCTCACACCCGCGGTCCCTCCCCCAACTGGAACAGTAACCGCGGAGAAGGAAAGAATGGCGCGGCTTACCGGCGGCGAGGGAGGTCCGGCGAAGGGCAGGGTTCGCTCGGGGAGGTTCTGGCGATCACGTCGAGGTACGGCTCGTCGTCGGGGATGGCCGGAATCGCCCGGACCACGGGCGCAGGCGGGCGAGCTCGTCGGCGGCGTGGGCTCCGGCCTATCCACGGCGGTACGGTTCAATCCAGGGGCATGGGGAGCTTCATGGAGGTCTAAGGAATCTAACCGTGCAAGGAATCGACGAGAGACTCACCGTGTACCTCGGTCCACGGTTGCCGGCGGGCGGGCGAAGTCCGGTGACCGTGATTTGGCTACTCCGGTGACGCAGAGCCCGATTCCTTGCCCGGGGAGCTTTACTGGTGGGTGCACACTCGCGTCTGAGGGTTGGACGGGATTGTGGAGGGCTGGGCTGGCCGGTCTACGGCGGCGGTGGCTCGAGTGGCCGCGGGCACGTCGCGCACAGGCAGACGGCGGCGAACTGAGCTCCGGTGAGACTTGGGGGCGTGCGGAGGGGTACGGCCAAGGCTCTTGGGCGTTTTATAGGCGCGGACGCGGACCAGGGCGCTGGCTTGGCTCGGGCGCGGCGCGGGGCTCGCGGGGGCGCGCGCGGGCGTGCTCTTGCGCGGCAGAACGCGTCGAACACGTGGCGGTTTGTTTCTTCCAGTGTTCAAATGTCGACAGAGGTCGCAAACGTGCGAATCTTTGCAAAGGTTCGGCGCAGACCTCTTCCTGGCACCTAGGGCTGTCACTCCACTGTGAGAAGTCGGGGCAGATACGGCCTAGGGAGGGAGATCTTTGGATGCCAAAACAGGTGTGTCATACTGGGCACTTCGCGACAAAAGCCATGCCATGGCATGTCAAACGTCCGAGTCTCGGGCTCAACTTTTTCCAGTGGGTGCCCTAAGTAGTATGCCACATTTTTGGTATAGATCACAAGGGGATTTGATGCCATCTTCAAGGTGAACACGGCTGATCCTTAAACTAGGGTCAAAAATGGACTTAGAGAGGAATAGAGAGCTCTAGCTCTCTCTCCACTTAATGATTTGATTTGGGGTTTCACCAGGGGCCTTTTTGCAATAATTCCCTCCCCTAATTGCTGGTTACAAGGCTACTTAAGGTTTGGGTAAATGTTACTCATGTTTTGCACACTTGCCCACTCTCTTTTCCCTCTTTTCTAGGGTTTTGGGAGATAGGGTTTTAAGAGAGATCTAGGGTTCTTCTCCCCTCTCATCCAAGAGAATAAGTGTGCAAGGATTGGAGTAATGCTTTTGGTTACTCACCATCCTTGGTTAACCTCTAGCTTTCCAAGGCCCTTATGCTTTTATTCATTAAGTTCTTCCACAGGTGCTCATACCCTTAATAGCAAGGTGGGCTCTAGCCATGGTAATACCTGGGGTGTTACATTTTAGGCCCTACAATTAGCCTTTCTTGGTTGGATTAGATGGGGGATTAGATTTTGATCTCGAAATTAGTCCCTGCAGAGTGGCAGATTCGACAGTTTATGTTCATGCCAGTTTTCTATGGTCTTAGTGGCCTCAAAAAAATAAAAAGTCTATCTATGAGTCGTAGATAACTTGTAGATCTTTCTATGGCCATAAAGAACACCTCAATCGGACATCAGATCAGACAGTAATTGAAGTTTGATTATAACAGTTTGTTAGTCTCATAATTTTGTGCAGATAAGTTGTATCAACAGAATTAAACTTTGAGTTAGTGAGAGAAGTTGTAGATAATTTCATAAGCTTTCCAGATTGATAAAGAGTGTATTCATATGAATTTTGAAACTCCAGTATGTTTGTTTTACGGCGGCTGTATCAATTTGCCTAGCAAACCGAGCAGGTCGTTTCACTAGTGGGTTTTATCTAGTAAATGGCCGAATTGGCTCTTCCAACTCTTCCAACTATGCAGACTTTTGTAGAGAGATAAAAGTACTTACTGCCAGCAAAATTTCATAATTTTTGGATGAGTAGTTTGGGAGATATCGAACTTTGAAGTTAATTGTGCTGCTGTCTGAAACAGATTCAGTCGGTTATCTTGTCGGATGTTTTAGAACTTATAGATGGCAAAATTTAATTATCCATCGAATAACAAAGTTGTATAGTATTTTGTGTAGATACTTCCAGATATTTTGTTTGATAGCACAGCTGTAATAAATTTAAATACAAAATTAACAAGCAGCGTTGCTGCTGTTGGCGGGTGGTATGGAGTAGTGGTTGTTCACATCAGTGTTGGGGTTGTGCAAATGCTATGTGAATGTTATGTGAATTTCATTTGCAAATGCTATGTGAATGTTTGTACTAAGTTTAATTCCCACAACAGGTGGTGGGGCTCTAGATCGTACCTAGTGTCATTCCGAATTCTCGCGAAGGCAAGTAAAATGTAGTGGTGGTTTGCTATCGCTTGATTCGTATCTTATTCCTTGTCATTGAGTATTCATAAGTATTGCATGTGTTAAACATGGAATTCTACGATGAGGTTTTATTTGATCAAAAGTATTGATGGTATATGTTAATAATGTTGATGAACATGATTTGAGAATGATATATGTGGTTGACTCACGTCTTTGAGGAAATTGAAGTTTCTATTATGAAGCATGTTATCTGTACTGAAGTGTTGTTGGCATGTCATGCACATTGCATCATGCATATTGCATTTTGAAGTTATGTCCTGATCTTATGGTCCGACCATACTGTTACATTTAGCATTGTACGTTGCCTGAGGAGGGGTACGATGCGGCTTCATATCCTTAGAGGTAAGAACGCAGAAGTCATCCTTGCATTTTTGTCATTTGCACTCATGAGGTATATATGAAGTGTGGCATTGCTATGTTACTATTGTGGTTTCTACCTGCGAGGTGTGGTAACTAGGTATGTTGTACGTTGTATTCATGCTGCACCTTCATAATGAGAAGGTTGTGAAATCAAGTGGTGGTAAAACAATGTTCTTATGTGGTTAAACAGTTTGATATTATTTTACTTGCTGAGATGTGTCATTTCACTATTGCATTATTCAATGCAAGTACTTGATTTATGTAGGGAATAAGGGAAGTAGCAGCACGTCTGTCGGGGACCATAATTAGGGGTACCCCCAAGACTCCTAATCTCAGCTGGTAACCCCCATCAGCACAAAGCTGCAAAGGCCTGATGGGTGCGATTAAGGTCAAGGCTCAGTCCACTCAAGGGACACGATCTCGCCTCGCCCGAGCCCAGCCTCGGGCAAAGGCAGCCAACCCCAGAGGATTCATGTCACGCCCGAGGGCCCCCTCAAGCAACAGACACACCTTCAGCTCGCCCGAGGCCCAGTCTTCGCAGAGAAGCAACCTTGGCCAGATCGCCACACCAACCGACCGTATCACAGGAGCAATTATTGCAAGGATCGCCTGACATCTTATCCTAACGCGTGCTCCAGTCGACAAGGCCGAAGTGACCGCAGTCACTTCGCCGCTCCACTAACCGACCTAATAGGAATACAGCGCCGCCTGCCCTGCTCCGACTGCTGTGCCACTCGCCAGAGTGAGGTCGACAGCGGCTAAGTCCAGCCTCGGGCGACATAGGAAGCTCTGCCTCGCAAAGCTCGGCCCCCGTCTCGGCCTCGGAAGACGACGAACTCCGCCTCGCCCAACCCCAGGGCTCGGCCCCCGTCTCGGCCTCGGGAGACGATGAACTCCGCCTCGCCAGACCCCAGGGCTCGGACTCGGCCTCGGCTCCGGAAGACGACGAACTCCGCCTCGCCCGACCTAGGGCTCAGACTCGGCCTCGGCTCCGGAAGACGACGAACTCCGCCTCGCCCGACCTAGGGATCGGACTCGGCCTCGGCACCGGAAGACGACGAACTCCGCCTCGCCCGACCCCAGGGCTCGGACTCGGCCTCGGCTCTGGAAGACGACGAACTCCGCCTCGCCCAACCCCAGGGCTCGGACTCAACCTCGACCTCAGAGGAATCGCCACCTCGCCCAAACTCGGGTTCGGACCAGCCACGTCGCCAGGGGGGCCATCATTACCCTACCCCTAGCAAGCTCAGGCTACGGGGAACAAGACCGGTGTCCCATCTGGCTCGCCCCAGTAAACAAGTAATGATGACACCCCGCACGCTCCATGACGGAGGCAGCTCTCGGCCCCTTATGTCAGCAAGGACCCGACAGCCCCGATAGCTGTACTTTCGTAGGGCTCTAGCGCTCCTCCGACGACCACGACATCACATGAACAGGGTGCCAAAACCTCTCCGACTGCCACGACGACATGTACTTAGGGCTCTAGCTCCTCTCTGCTAGACACGTTAGCACATTGCTACACCCCCCATTGTACACCTGGGCCCTCTCCTTACGCCTATAAAAGGAAGGTCCAGGGCTCTCGTACGGAGAGGTTGGCCGCGCGGGAGAACGGGCCGGCGCATAAGGCTCTCGCTCTCTCTCTCTCTCTCCCACGCGAACGCTTGTAACCCCCTACTACAAGTGCATCCAGCCGCCCTGGGCGCAGGACAACACGAAGGCCGCAGTTTCCCCTCGCTGTTCTCCCCCCTTTGTGTCCCGTCTCGCGCCGACCCATCTGGGCTGGGGCACGCAGCGACAATTTACTCGTCGGTCCAGGGACCCCCCGGGGTCGAAACGCCGACAGTTGGCGTGCTAGGTAGGGGCCTACTGCGTGTTGACGAACAGCTTCCCGTCAAGCTCCAGATGGGTAGTCCCCAGCAACCTTTCCAACCCGGGACGATGCTCCGTTTTGGGAGTCTCGAGTTCATGTCTCTCGACGGCAGCTACGACATGGTACTCCTTCTTCTGCCGCGCGACGACGACAATGGCGGCAGTCAGCCCGCCCGCCAGCGGCAGAATTGACGACGTCTTCCCCACGTGGCGGAAGAGCAACATTCAGTTCTGTCCCGTCGCCTCCCCCGCCGATGGAGGAGGAGGCGGGGCAGGCATGGCCAAGCAGGGGGCGACACCTCATCGGCTGTCGAGCGAGACGACGGCGTCGGCGCCCCAGCGGGGGACACGCCGGGCGTTGACCTCGCGTCGGAGACGAAGACGAGCGCCGTTTCCCCGCAACACGCCAACATCGAGCTGACGGATGACGCCAGCGCGCTCGTGAAGGGCTTGCTGGGCGTCGCCCTTGTACCTGAGACAACGGTGCAGTCCGCCCCTGACGCGACTTCGTCACCACCCGTCGATCAAGAGGTACCGTCCGTTTCCCATCCCATGCCTTTCAGATTCAGCTTCGATCCACTAAGCGACCCCGCTTCGGTGGAGGCTTTCGCAAAGGCATGTCCAAACCCTCCGGGGTACCATGTGCGGTCAACCTGGGACAGACTGACGGCCGTCTCGACCTACGGGCCCTCGGGTTCCGAGGAAGATGACGAGCCCGACTCTGGTTGGGATTTCTCCAGGCTTGGTAACCCCAGTACCATGCAGGACTTCATGACCGCATGTGCCTACTGCCTCTTCGATTGTTCCGATGGTAGCCACAGCCTCGGCGACGAGGACTGTGGCCCAAGTCACGAATGTTTCCACGTCGATCTAGGGGGTCTCGGCGAAGGTAACCATCTTGGTATGCCAGAGAACGGCGATCCCCCTAGGCCTGCACCTCGCGTTGACATCCTTCAGGAGCTATCTATGGTCACAGCTCGAGCAAATCCGCGAGATGCAGGCCAGGCTCGACGAGGAGGCAGGAACACTTGCGCAGCCTCAGCTGAACCTCGGACAGGAGTGGGCAGGCCGAGCTCTGGCTGGAGAAGCGCGTCATCTGGCCTAGGACGTCCAGCACCGCATCGCCGACGATACCAGGCCAAGGCTGTCCCCGGTTTCCAGTGGGGTCGGCCAGAACCTGGCTGCAGCAGCAATACTGCTCCGCACGATGCCGGAACCATCAACCACCGAAGGGCGGCGTATCCAGGGAGAGCTCAAGAACCTCCTAGAAGATGCCGCGGTCCGACGGGCCGAGAGCTCTACCTCCCGAAGGCAGGGGTACCCCCCGCAGCATCGCGCCACAACTTCCGGATTCGTGCGAGAAGCCTCGGTCCACATCGGGCGCACGCGCAACACGGCGCCTGCGGCCCCGGGTCGCCTCGGCAACGAGCACCACCACCGCAACTGTCGAGCCCACCTCGACAAGAGGGTGCGCCGAGGCTACCACCCCAGGCGTGGGGGACGCTACAACAGCGTGGAGGATCGGAGCCCCTCGCCCGAACCACCCGATCCGCAGGCTTTCAGCCAGGCCATACGACGGGTGCCGTTCCCGACCCGGTTCCGAACCCCGACTACCATCACAAAGTACTCGGGGGAGACGAGGCCAGAACTGTGGCTCGCGGACTACCGACTGGACTGCCAGCTAGGTGGAACGGACGATGACAACCTCATCATCCGCAACCTCCCCATGTTCCTCTCCGACACCGCTCGAGCCTGGCTGGAGCATCTGCCTCCGGGGCAGATCTGCAACTGGGACGACCTGGTCCAAGCCTTTGCCGGCAACTTCCAGGGCACGTACGTGCGCCCTGGGAACTCCTGGGATCTCCGAAGCTGCCGCCAGCAGCCGGGAGAGTCTCTCTGGGACTACATACGGCGATTCTCGAAGCAGCGCACCGAGCTGCCCAACATCACCGATTCCGATGTCATCGACGCGTTCCTCGCCGGCACCACCTGCCGCGACCTGGTGAGCAAGCTGGGTCGCAAGACCCCCACCAGGGCGAGCGAGCTGATGGACATTGCCACCAAGTTCGCCTCTGGCCAGGAGGCAGTTGAGGCCATCTTCCGGATGGACAAGCAGCCCCAGGGCCGCCAGCTGGAAGACGTCCCCGAGGCATCCGCTCAGCGCGGCACCAAGAAGAAGAACAAGAATAAGTCGCAAGCGAAACTCGACGCCACCGACGCAGACCTTGTCGCCGCCGCTGAGTACAAGAACCCTCGGAAACCTCCTGGAGGTGCCAATCTCTTCGACAAGATGCTCAAGGAGTCGTGCCCCTATCATCAGGGGCCCGTCAAGCACACCCTTGAGGAGTGCGTCATGCTTCGGCGCCACTTTCACAAGGCCGGGCCACCGGCGGAAGGTGGCAGGGCCCACAACAACGACAAGAAGGAGGACCACAAGGTAGAGGATTTCCCGAGGTCCACGACTGCTTCATGATCTACGGTGGGCAAGTGGCGAACGCCTTGGCTCGGCACCGCAAGCAAGAGCGTCGGGAGGTCTGCTCGGTAAAGGGGGCGGCGCCAGTCTACCTAGACTGGTCCGACAAGCCCATCACCTTCGACCAGGGCGACCACCCTGACCGCGTGCCGAGCCCGGGGAAATATCCGCTTGTTGTCGACCCTGTCATCGGCAACGTCAGGCTCACCAAGGTCCTCATGGACGGAGGCAGCAGCCTCAACATCATCTACGCCGAGACCCTCGGGCTCCTACAGATCGATCTGTCCTCGATCCGGGCAGGCACGGCGCCTTTTCACGGGATCATCCCCGGGAAACGCGTCCGACCCCTCGGACAACTCGATCTGCCCGTCTGCTTCGGGACTCCCTCCAACTTCCGAAGGGAAACCCTCATGTTCGAGGTGGTCGGGTTCCGAGGAACCTACCACGCAGTGCTGGGGAGACCATGTTACGCCAAGTTCATGGCTGTCCCCAACTATACCTACCTCAAGCTCAAGATGCCGGGCCCCAACAGGGTCATCATCGTCGGCCCCACGTACCGACACGCGTACGAATGCGACGTGAAGTGCGTGGAGTACGCCGAGGCCCTCGCCGAATCTGAGGCCCTCATCGCTGACATGGAAAGCCTCCCCAAGGAGGTTCCAGATGCGAAGCGCCACGCTGGCAACTTCGAACCAACAGAGGCGGTTAAATCCTTCCCTCTCGACCCCAGCAACGACACCTCCAAGCAAATACGGATCGGCTCCGAGCTCGATCCCAAATGTCGACTTTTTCCGCGCAAACACCGACATTTTCGCGTGGAGTCCCTCGGACATGCCTGGCATACCGAGGGAAGTCACCGAGCACTCACTGGATATCCGAGCTGGAGCCCGACCCGTGAAGCAGCCTCTGCGCCGATTCGACGAAGAAAAGCTTAGAGCCATAGGCGAGGAGATCCACAAGCTGATGGCCTCTGGGTTCATCAAAGAGGTATTCCATCCCGAATGGCTTGCCAACCCTGTGCTTATGAGAAAGAAAGGAGGGAAATGGCGGATGTGTGTAGACTACACTGGTCTGAACAAAGCATGTCCAAAGGTTCCCTACCCTCTGCCTCGTATCGATCAAATCGTGGATTCCACTGCTGGGTGCGAAACCCTGTCGCTCCTTGATGCCTACTCAGGGTATCACCAAATTAGGATGAAAGAGTCCGACCAGCTTGTGACTTCTTTCATCACACCTTTTGGCATGTACTGCTACGTTACTATGCCATTTAGTTTGAGGAATGCAGTGCGACGTACCAAAGGTGCATGAACCACGTGTTCGGAGAGCACATTGTTCAGACCATTGAGGCTAACGTCAATGACATCGTAGTCAAGACAAAGAAAGCCTCCGACCACCTCTCCGACCTTGAAACGACATTCAAGTGTCTCAAGGCGAAAGCCGTAAAACTCAACCCTGAGAAGTGCGTCTTCGGAGTCCCCCGAGGCATGCTCTTGGGGTTCATCGTCTCCGAGCGGGGCATCGAGGCCAACCCGGAAAAAATCGCGGCCATCACCAACATGGGGCCCATCAAGGACTTGAAAGGCGTACAGAGGGACATGGGATGCCTTGCGGCTCTGAGCCGCTTCATCTCGCGCCTTGGCGAAAGAGGCCTACCTCTGTACCGCCTCTTAAGAAAGACCGAGTGCTTCACTTGGACCCCCGAGGCCGAGGAAGCCCTTGGGAACCTGAAGGCGCTCCTTACGAACGCACCCGTCCTGGTGCCCCCGCTGCCGGAGAAGCCCTCTTGATCTACGTCACCGCTACCACTCAGGTGGTCAACACCGCGATCATGGTCGAGAGACGAGAAGAAGGGCATGCATTGCCCGTCCAGAGGCCGGTCTACTTCATCAGTGAGGTACTGTCCGAGACCAAGATCCGCTACCCACAAATTCAGAAACTACTATACGCGGTAATTCTGACGCAGCGAAAGTTGCGACACTACTTCGAGTCTCATCCGGTAACTGTGGTGTCATCCTTCCCCCTCGGGGAGATCATCCAGTGCCGAGAGACCTCGGGTAGGATTACAAAGTGGGCGGTGGAGATCATGGGCGAGACAATCTCGTTCGCCCCTCGGAAGGCCATCAAGTCCCAAGTCTTGGCAGACTTTGTGGCTGAATGGGTCGACACCCAGCTTTCGGCAGCCCCGATCCAACCAGAACTCTGGACCGTGTTTTTCGATGGGTCGCTGATGAAAACAGGGGCAGGCGTGGGCCTGCTCTTCATCTCGCCCCTCGGGAAGCACCTCCGCTACGTGCTGCGCCTCCATTTCCCGGCGTCCAACAACGTGGCTAAGTACGAGGCTCTGGTCAACGGGTTGCGCATCGCCATCGAGCTAGGGGTCCGACGCCTCGACGCTCGCAGTGACTCGCAGCTTGTCATCGACCAAGTCATGAAGAACTCCCACTTCCGCGACCCGAAGATGGAATCCTACTGCGACGAGGTTCGGCGCCTGGAAGACAAGTTCTACGGGCTCGAGGTCAACCACGTCGCCCGACGATACAACGAGACTGCAGATGAGCTGGCAAAGATAGCTTCGGGGCGGACAATGGTTCCCCCGGACGTCTTCTCCCGAGACCTACATCAAACCTCAGTCAAGACCAGCGACACGACCGAGCCCGAGGCACCCTCGGCTCAGCCCGAGGCACCCTCGGCTCCGCCCGAGGCACCCCCTGCTACCGAGGGTGAGACTCTGCGCATCGAGGAAGAGCGGAATGGGGTCATGCCTAATCGGGAGTGGCAGACCCCGAACCTGCAATATCTCCACAGGAAGAGCGGAATGGGGTCATGCCTAATCGGGAGTGGCAGACCCCGAACCTGCAATATCTCCACCGAGGGGAGCTACCCCTCGATAGAGCTGAAGCTCGACGACTGGCGCGGCGCGCCAAGTCATTCGTCTTGCTGGGCGACGGGAAGGAGCTCTACCACCACAGCCCCTCCGGCATCCTCCAGCGATGCATATCCATCACCGAAGGCCAGGAGATCTTAAAGGAATACACTCGGGAGCTTGCGGTCACCACGCAGCGCCTCGAGCCCTTGTTGGAAACGCTTTCCGACAAGGTTTCTACTGGCTGACCGCGGTGGCCGATGCCACTAGAATCGTCCGCACCTGCCAAGGGTGTCAGTTCTACGCAAGGCAGACGCACCTACCCGCTCAGGCTCTACAAACAATACCCATCACCTGGCCGTTTGCTGTGTGGGGTCTGGACCTCGTTGGTCCCTTACAGAAGGCACCCGGGGGCTACACGCACCTACTGGTCGCCATCGACAAATTCTCCAAGTGGATCGAGGTCCGACCCCTAAACAGCATCAGGTCCGAACTGGCGGTGGCGTTCTTCACCAACATCATCCATCACTTTGGGGTCCCGAACTCCATCATCACCGACAACGGCACCTAGTTCACCGGCAGAAAGTTCCTGGACTTCTGCGAGGATCACCACATCCGGGTGGACTGGGCCGCCGTGGCTCACCCCATGACGAATGGGCAGGTAGAGCGTGCCAACGGCACGATTCTGCAAGGACTCAAGCCGAGGATCTACAACGACCTCCACAAGTTCGGTAGGCGATGGATGAAGGAACTCCCCTTGGTGGTCTGGAGCCTGAGGATGACGCCAAGTCGAGCCACGGGTTTCACGCCGTTCTTTCTAGTCTACGGGGCCGAGGCCATCTTGCTCACAGACTTAGAATACGGTTCCCCAAGGACGAGGGCCTACGACGATCGACGCAACCAGACCAACCAAGAAGACTCACTGGACCAGCTAGAAGAGGCTCGAGACGTGGCCTTATTACACTCGACGACGTATCAGCAGTCCCTGCGACGCTACCACGCCCGAGGGGTTCGGTCCCGAGACCTCCAGGTGGGCGACTTGGTGCTTTGACTACGACAAGATGCCCGAGGGCGGCACAAGCTCACGCCTCCCTGGGAAGGGCCATGCATCATCGCCAAGGTTTTGAAGCCCGGAACATACAAGCTGGCCAACAGTCAAGGCGAGGTCTACAGCAACGCTTGGAACATCCGACAGCTACGTTGCTTCTACCCTTAAGATGCTTTCAAGCCGTTCATATACCTCGTTTACATATGAAGTCTAATCATCAATGAAGGGTCGGCCTTGCCTCGGCAAAGCCCGACCCTCCCTCGGGGGCTAGAAGGGGTGAACCCCCTCTGCGTCAAAATTTTCCTCGGAAAAAGTCTTTCCGCAAGAACATTTTTCGTGTTTTTCGACTACTTCGATGGTGGGATCCTGAAAACGACGGAGTACACATAAGCAGGCAGGGATGACTGAGCCGAGGGACTCCTACGCCTCCGGGATACGGATACCTCACTCATCACCTTCTGCGATAAGTAACTCGCGCTCGGATAAACGGTTCCGCTGACCGAACAAGTCCTAACGCTCGATGACTCTTCTGCCGAAACGATTTTTCGTGCCATCTTGACCATGTCGACAAAAGAATCCTACGGACGAGTAAGAGTACACGTAAGCGGCAAGGCCGACCGAGCCGAGGGACTCCTACACCTCCGGGATATGGATACCTCACTCATCACCTTCCGTGAGAAGTAACTCTCGCTCAGATGAACGATTCTGCCACCGACAAGCAAGACTTGATACTCAAAACAAGGGGAAAAGAAACGCAGCTTTACAACACGACGACAGTATGTTTGGGCCTCGGCGGCCACAAAAAACATATGCATACTACAGGCGAACTGATGCTGCAGGCTCAGATGTCGATGGAGAGGGAGCAGCAACACCCTCGGCGTCAAATCCACCATCGGCGAAGTCCGACCGAGCCTCGGACGGCAACACGGTCGGAGGATCTCCGCATCGAAGGACGATGTCAGCACCACACTCGGGCCATCGCCGCTAGGGTCTCCTCCAGGAACCCGGCCCGAGCAGACGGCTCGGCCGGCCGCCCCGAAGCCTCAGCCAGCCGTCCCCCGAGGACACCAGCCCGGCTCGTGGCCTCGGCAACTCGATTCAGACGTTGGTCCCGGCCAAGCCCTGGCCGATGAAGCTCCCTTTTTTCGAGCCAACTCTGCCTCTGTCCACGCTGACACCGCTGCCCTCGGCCCCGGCTCACCGCAGAGCAGCTGAGGGTTTCTTTAACTAAGCAAGAGAAGCCTCGGGCGCAAGGCCGACCGAGCCGAGGGATTCCTACGCCTCCGGGATATGGATACCTCACTCGTCACCTTCCGCACAGAGCAACTCACATTTGGTTAAGCGATTCGGCTCGCCGACAGGCGAGTCCCAGTGCTCGAAAATGAGGGAAAAAACATGGTATTACACCCGAAAATACCTACATGTTCAGGCCTCGGCAACCACAATGAACAAACACTAGCACCCAAGGTGCCATTACAAACGGAACTCTGGTTCCGCCCTGTGGGTATAAACAACCTCCACATCGGAGAGCCTGCGGGACGACAGACTCTGGGCAACTCGCCGACAACCTCCACAGCAGCAGCCATGGTCCTGGGACGGATGCGGCCACCGGAGGGCTCTCATTCGCGTCCCCACTCAAGGGACACGAACCAGATATTAAAGCCAAAGAGCCGGAGGTTGGTCCACGGGTGGCGCTGACGGTCTCGTCGGCGGAAAGGCCTACCTCTCCAGCTGCCACCACCTCAGCACCGACGGCGGCGTCCACCTGTCCACCAACACCGCACCGGCGAGCGTCGGCCACCCCAAAGCGCACCGACAGGTCCTCACTCCCGTCCTCGCCTGGAATGTTGCACCCTAGCTGGGCAGCAACAGTCCGCCTTCCCCGGCATGGCTGGAGGGCGCCTCCTCCGCAGAGCTGGGGGATGGTTTCCACCCCCAGAAGCTGGAAGAGGCGGGGCACCAACCCACGCAAAGGCAACCCCCCACTCGGTGCGCTCCTCCGCCCCAGCAAGGATGATGAAGATCCTTGAAGCTGAGGGCGGGGCAGAGGCCGCAGCCCGGCTCGCTTCTCCCCACCATCGAACTGGTGGTCACCGTCGTGGGTGACCACCGGCGAGGGGATGCAACCGGGCTGCCTGATGAAAATCCTTGAAGCCGAGCGATGGCTGAAAGGTACCAACTTCCACGAAGTTGCGTTCCTCCAACAACAGCAAGACGAAAGCGACGCGAGCGCTCCCCATCCGGGGGCTCGGAAGGTGGAAGGATGCGATACATGGAGTGCGAAGACATGGTTGCCATCCAAGGGGGTCACCCTCCTTTTTAAAGGCGACTCTCCCCACTTGCGTCCTCAGCCGTCACGGACTGAGTCTTCTCCAACATGCTCTAAGGTCCTCCCCCTACGACGCGGGGGCTGGGTCCCACACGTCATGCAAGCTGGCCCAGGACAAAAGAAGTCAGACCGCCGCGCGCGGAGCGCACAACGGCCCAGCGGTTACAAGCATTCCTCCACTATCGCCCGGACCAGCGGGTGAAAAAGCGGACCGCCATGCAGGCGGCATGCAACCGCACCAAGGGGGTGCACCCTTTCGACTTCGCCGCGTCCAGCATGGAGGCCCAGGCCCAAACGTCATGTAACCGGCGCGCCGGTTACTACGTGCGAGGAACTGCACCGCCACTCGCGCCAGTCCCACGCCTCCTCGACTGCAGAACCGGTGCCGCAACTCGAGGCAACCCTGCGCACGGCCCAGCAGTGCCAACCAGGCACGCCGGTCACGGGTCAGTCAGCCGCGGGAGAAGGTGCGATGGTCGATACGGCCAAAAATGGGCCGGCAGTAATGGCAATGGCAGGCGGGCAGAAGCAGCAGTCAAATCATCTGCAGGCTAACGTCCCCTCCTGGAACAGCGAGAGGACCCTCTCCCACGGCGTGAAGACGACGCGCCCGTGTTCCGTTCCTCGAACGGCTCGCGCACGCACAACGGCTGCCCCGCGAACCACTCGTCCCGTCACAGTAACTCTGCGGCAGGGTAGGCGGCACCTTTGGCAGGCAAAGCGGGCGACGCTTCACCTCCGCCATAATGACCGCGTCTAAAAGTTACGCCACGATGTTCGATTTCGTATCCTTTTCCACTTCCTCTTTCTCTCACTTGCCACAGGGACCGAGAAAGGGGATACTCCGAAAGGGATCCTTCTCCACGAAGGAAACGGGCCCCGAGCCCCCCTACTGATCAGAGGTTCGAAGGCTGGCCCTTCGGAAGGGTTCGACAGCCGCCTCAGAGCACTTGGGCTCCGCGCCCACTACTGGTCAGAGGTTCAAAGGGTAGCCCCTCGGAAGGGTTCAACAACCGCCTTAGGCCACTCGGGCTCTGCGCCCACTACTGACCAGGGGTTCGTAGGCTGGCCCCCGAAGGGTTCGACAGCCGCCTCAGAGCACGCAGAGCGAGGGATGACCCTGGGTATGTTCGATACATAACCAAGGCTCGGGCTACGCTCCCGAGGTACCCTAGGACATTTCCGAGACCAGCGGGAGCGATTTTCGTAACGGAATCCCACCAGAGGGAGGCATCGAGCCCTCAGACCCCGTCCAAAGGGGACCGGGTCCGGCGAATCACCCACAGGTACTTTTGGAGCGCGCCTCCGGGCCACTAGCCGACCCCTAACGAATGGGGCATAGGCGTCCATCCGGATTACCCGCTAGCAACTCACTGGAGACACCATGTTTGACGCCCTCCGAGGGCAACATGGCGCTTTCCCCCCTCCTCCTTGCCGAAACGCGACGCTGGGGCATATGAAAAAAAGCTGAGTCTGTCCTTGACCGTCCTCTCGCTCTGTGCGGAGGCTCGGGGGCTGCTCTCGCAAACCCGGCTCTGGCCAAACCGTTGATAGCGTCAACATACCAGCCCGAGAACTTGGGACTCGACTATGCACCCGGGCTATGGCCAGTTCGCATGAGGGAACAACCATACCGGCCGAGCCATCACGAAAGGCACTAAGACCTCGAAGGAGTCAAAACACTCCTCCGAGGCCTCGGGGGCTACACCCGGTGGGTGCGCTCGCGCGCACCCACCGGAACAAAATGCAACCGAGAAAGGCCGGTCCCCTTGCAAAAAAGTGCGACAAAAGCCTCCAAGCGAGTGCCAACACTCCCTTCGAGGCTCGGGGGCTACTATCGGGGACCATAATTAGGGGTACCCCCAAGACTCCTATTCTCAGCTGGTAACCCCCATCAGCACAAAGCTGCAAAGGCCTGATGGGCGCGATTAAGGTCAAGGCTCAGTCCACTCAAGGGACACGATCTCGCCTCGCCCGAGCCCAGCCTCGGGCAAAGGTAGCCGACCCCATAGGATTCACATCTCGCCCGAGGGCCCCCTGAAGCAAAGGACACACCTTCGGCTCGCCCGAGGCCCAATCTTCGCAGAGAAGCAACCTTGGCCAGATCGCCACGCCAACCGACCGTATCGCAGGAGCATTTAATGCAAGGATCGCCTGACATCTTATCCTGACGCGCGCTCCAGTCGACAAGGCCGAAGTGACCTCAGTCACTTCGCCGCTCCACTGACCGACCTAACAGGAATACAGCCGCCTGCCCTGCTCCGACTGCCGTGCCACTCGCTAGAGTGAGGTCGACAGCGGCTAAGTCCAGCCTCGGGCGACATAGGAAGCTCCGCCTCGCAGGGCTCGGCCCCCGTCTCGGCCTCGGAAGACGACGAACTCCGCCTCGCTCGACCCCAGGGCTCGGCCCCCGTCTCGGCCTCGGGAGACGACGAACTCTGCCTCACCCGACCCCAGGGCTCGGACTCGGCCTCGGCTCCGGAAGACGACGAACTCCGCCTCGCCCGACCCAGGGCTCGGACTCGGCCTCGGCTCCGGAAGTCGACGAACTCCGCCTCGCCCGACCCAGGGCTTAGACTCGGCCTCAGCACCGGAAGACGACAAACTCTGCCTCGCCCGACCCCAGGGCTCAGACTCAACCTCGACCTCGGAGGAATCGCCACCTCGCCCAAACTCGGGTTCGGACCAGCCATGTCGCCAGGGGGGCCATCATTACCCTACCCCTAGCTAGCTCAGGCTACGGGGAACAAGACCGGCGTCCCATCTGGCTCGCCCCAGTAAACAAGTAATGATGACACCCCGCACGCTCCATGACGGCGGCAGCTCCCGGCCCCTTATGTCAGCAAGGAGACGTCAGCAAGGACCCGACAGCCCCGACAGCTGTACTTCTGCAGGGCTCTAGCGCTCCTCCGATGACCATGACATCACATGAATAGGGTGCCAAAACCTCTCCGACTGCAACGACGACATGTACTTAGGGCTCTAGCTCCTCTCTGCTAGACACGTTAGCACATTGCTACACCCCCCATTGTACACCTGGGCCCTCTCCTTACGCCTATAAAAGGAAGGTCCAGGGCTCTCGTACGGAGAGGTTGGCCACGCGGGAGAACGGGCCGGCGCATAAGGTTCTCGCTCTCTCTCTCTCTCTCTCTCTCTCTCTCTCCCACGCGAACGCTTGTAACCCCCTACTACAAGCGCATCCAGTCGCCCTGGGCGTAGGACAACACGAAGGCCGCGGTTTCCCCTCACTGTTCTTCCCCCTTTGTGTCCCATCTCGCGCCTACCCATCTGGGCTGGGGCACGCAGCGACAATTTACTCGTCGGTCCAGGGACCCCCCGGGGTCGAAACGCCGACAACGTCCACCTTCAATCTCATAATAACGTTGCCCAGGCACAGCCATGATTTAATTAGAAACTTCTTGTCAAAGGATGTTTGTTTTTAACTAGTCGTGTGCACTGTTAATTCAGTTCATGTCATAATGGTTATCTTCCCATTGCTAGCAGATTATTAATGTCTAGTATGTTTTCTTATCATGATATCTGTTTATACTCTGTTGCTTCCTCGTTTATGCAATTTTTCAAAGCAGATGTTGTCGAAATTTTATATATGAATGTTAGATGTGTAGTTTAGTAGCATTTTGGGGTCTTTGTGGATCCCGGTGTGTTACAGTTGGTATCAAAGCATAGGCTTTAGATTCTAGTCAATTTCAAGATAAATTTCACACACTTGCACATATAGGAAGGGTATGGATTCATATATCTTTCATATTAGTATTTTAAAGTATACATAACTAGAATTTCCTTACTCCAAATTCCATTATGGTTTGATGGGGTATGTGGTTAACAACTTAATGCTTGATATGATATGTTACTACTATTTAATATTGGTTTCTTGATGTGGTTGTTATTGAAGTTATTATGCAAGTGAAGCTACAAATGTACTTGTTTTGTATACATATGATCATGATGTTTTTTGGATGCTATGTTTTGAATTCTCTGAGCTATTACTATCATATATTTCTATATGCTTGACTGTGGATGTTTTTTCAAAAGGATTTTTAGGTTCTAGTACTTGTAGGACCGATTGTTTATTGAGCTTGTGTATAGTGGGTGTTGTTGAGTTTGATTGACTGTTGGGTTACAAAACAAACTTATCAATGTAGTATTTCCATGAATGCAATGCTTTGTGCCTCACCCCTTTTTGGCTAGTGTGGCTACTTGCTAACTTGATCTTAGTATACAATTGGTTTGTCTCTATAGAGCAAAGGCAATGTTGTACTGTCTATGAAATCTTGAGACTGGTAGAACTCAAGTGAATTTGTAAGATGACGTGGATGGTTAAGTCCAACCATGTTTACCTGATAGGTTTTCTTATTGTGTGCAACCTTTTTTTAACAATAAATAGGGTGGTTTCAATGGGATTTTATGTCTATATTATAGTTGAAGAGGCATGCATGTTTTCCTTCTATGGTTTGTTTCAATAGCCATAAAGGCTATGCATAATTTTTAGTTATTGGAGGCTAGTCATGTGGACAATATTGACAACCCGTTTTATATTTTTTTTATTCGTCGACGATATATGGTAGTTTTCTTTTCTTATGATCAGTTTCTCTATGCATGCTTGTTGAATCATTAGTTGGACCGCTTTATCTTAAACGAAGTCAATGCTTAACTGGAAGTTGCTTATGTTTGTTAGTCATCTATCTCTATAATGATGTGGTTGTTGCATCAGATTGAGATTTTTTTCATATGAATGATGGTTTGATAGATCATCTATGTCTACTACTTTGAGGGCATCATGTGATATCATAAGGTACAAATTGTTCAAGTGCAATAATTGGAGGTTTTGTTGTATGTGAGGTCAATCAAGGTAGTTTGGTTATGTGGATTGTCTTATGGAAGTCCAATTACTCCTGTTGAGCATAGTATCATGTTATTATTTTAGTGATGAAAGTAATATTTATGAAGCTTTTGCATGAGTCTATGTCAAGAAGTACATTAGTTTTTCTTGTTGTTATGCCTTCATTGCTTTATGAGTCTTGCAAATTTTATCTCTTTTGGGAGGAGAAAAGACGTTATATGACATGAGCACCATTTGCTTCATGTTAATAGAATAGTTTGGTGGTCTCTAGTAGTTGGATTCTAATGTAATAACAACATGTTTTATAGTGCTTGAGAGTGGTATGTCAGGTGTTTCATACATTGACGATATATGGATGTTTGGCCTTAATGGCATTAACAAACGAGGTTGTTGAATTCAATGATTGTTGTGCTTAGTGTTCTAACGTTGTTGGGACCATGCTTCGTCGCCAAAGGTCCTGCAGAAAGAAACAGCTGCGACTGAAGCTGCTCGTACGTGACGACGAAGGTATTATTCTTGAAGCTTCGGGGTTATAACATGTCCGAAGATGAAGGGTCGAACCGACTTAAAGATAGAATGACCTTTTAGCCTGTAGGGGTCTGAGTCATTGTTGTAAACTTTTATGAAGGGCATGATTGTAATTCCTCATAGGCTGTGTCCTGTGCCTATAAATAGTGAACAGTATTCCTTTACTGTTCATGGATTCCTGTAATTGCAAGAGCATCACTCGGGAATTATTGCTTGTCAAGGCGAAGGTATAAGCATACCTTAAACATTGTATTCAAACATTTTTAGATTCAGATAATAAATATGTGAATGGTGCCATTTATCTCCAACATATTTATCTTTAATATTCTACATTTCACATCGTTTTATATTATTTTTATTACCTTCGTAATGTTATGTTTGTGACCTTCGTCCGAAGTTCATTAAACCCTTGAGGAGATAATGCTTCAGCGGACGAAGGGTATTTAATATTTAACATCTTTGTGTTGCCTTGTTCTTGATTCCTAGCATTTGAGAACAAGTCCCCAACATTGGCGCCCACCTCCGGTCAACTCACTTCCACCTTTTTTTTGAGCTAATGGCTTCGTTCAACGATCAAGCTGGAGCTGCTTCGGTTTCGAAGCTGGTACTCCCCATAACAGGCGGTTCATGCTCAGAGCCAGCTAACAAGAAGCAAAAGAAGGAGGCACAAAGAAGGGTACAACATGTCGGGGTGCAAGGACCCTTCATCAAGTCAAGATGGTCTCACATTCCAATTACCTTCTCTCAAGAAGATCTTCAACTCAAGGACTACCCACACAATGATGCTATGGTTATCTCTTGTGTGATCAAAGGATTTCTGGTCCATAATGTTTTGGTTGATATGGGCAGTGCTGCAGATATCATATTTGCTAAGGCTTTTAGACAAATGCAAGAGCCCGAAGACAAGATCCATGATGCCACGCACCCTCTTTGTGGCTTCGGAGGGCGGCAATTGTAGCACTTGGGAAGATTACCATGCCGGTAACCTTCGGATTTGTCAACAACACAAGGACTGAGCAAATTGTGTTTGACATTGTTGACATGGAGTATCCTTACAATGCTATCATTGGTCATGGTACTCTCAATGCCTTCGAAGCAATTCTTCATCTAGCTTACCTTTGCATGAAGATACCTTCGGACCAAGGGCCCATTGCTAATCATGGAAGTCAGGAAGCTGCCAGAAGGGCTGAAGGAAATTGGACAGATTCAAAAGCAATCCATAACATAGATGGAGCTGAAGCTTGTGAGCAGTACAAGTTCAGAAGGGAAAAAGCTGCTTCGGCTGATCAGCCCAAGCCCATGCTCTTATGTGAGGATGTAGCAGAGCAGAAGGTACTACTGGGATCTCAATTGTCCGAAGAACAGGAGAAAACCTTGATAAGGTTTTTGTTCAACAATAAAGATGTCTTTGCTTGGTCAGCTAATGATCTTTGCGGGGTTAACAGGGATGTTATTGAACACTCCCTTAATGTTGATCCATCATTCAGACCCAGGAAGCAGAGGCTTCGGAAGATGTCTGATGATAAGGCTGAAGGTGCTCGGAATGAAGTGAAAAGACTCCTCAGTGCCAGAGTTATCAGAGAGGTAAAGTACCCAGAATGGCTGGCTAACAATGTTATGGTAAAGAAGGCCAATGGTAAATGGAGGATGTGTATCGACTTTACTGATCTCAATAAGGCTTGTCCGAAGGATGAGTTTCCATTGCCGAGGATAGATTCCTTAGTTGATGCAGCAGCTTCATCAGAGCTCATGAGTCTGTTGGATTGTTATTCAGGCTATCATCAAATCTGGATGAAGAAGGAGGATGAGCCGAAGACAAGCTTCATAACCCCTAGTGGAACATATTGTTATCTTCGGATGCCTGAAGGGCTTAAAAATGCTGGAGGAAGCTTCAGCAGAATGACAGCGAAGGTTCTCCATTCTCAGATAGGCAAGAATGTGCTAACTTATGTTGATGATATCATTGTGAAAAGCACGAAGCAAGATAATCACATTGCTGATCTGCAGGAGACCTTCGCCAATTTCAGACAGGCTGGTTTAAAGTTGAATCCAGAAAAATGTGTCTTCGGAGTGAAGAAGGGGAAATTTCTTGGTTGTCTAGTTTCAACAAAAGGAATTGAGGCTAATCCAAGCAAAATCGAAGCTATCCTTCGAATGGAACCACCAAGTACAAAGAAGGGGGCTCAAAGATTGACAGGAAAACTGGCATCTCTCAACAGATTCATATCTAGATCAGCAGAGAGAAATTTGCCATTTTTCGAAGTGTTGAAGTCAGCCGAAGTTTTTCAATGGGGACCAGTCCAGCAGAAAGCCTTCGAAGAGCTGAAGCAATATTTGATAGATCTAACAACATTAACTCCACCAACGCCAGGGGCTCCTTTGTTATTATATGTGGCAGCTTCGCACTCAGCGGTAAGTGTAGCACTTCTTCAGGAGAAGCTTGAAGGCCAAGTCAAAAAGCAGGCCCCAATATACTTTGTATCCGAAGTCCTTAGCTTATCAAAGAAAAATTATACAGAATTGGAGAAGGTACTGTATGCTGTTTTGATGGCCTCCAGGAAGCTTCAGCATTATTTTCATGCTTATAATATAATTGTTCCTTCTTCACAACCGTTGAAGGATATTATGAGAAACCGAGAAGCTACTGGAAGGATTGGAAAATGGGATGCAGAGCTCAATGAATTTTGTATTGATTATGTGCATAGATCTTTGATCCAGTCCCAAGCGTTGGCAGACTTCATTGCCGACTGGACGCCAGGGGCTCCGGAGGAAGAAACGAATAAAGATGCCGAAGCATGGACAGTGTTTTGCGATGGGTCTTGGGGAACCTTCGGAGCAGGAGCAGCTGCTGTGTTGGTTTCACCTTCTAAAGTTAAAACTTGTTATGCGGCAAGACTTGATTTCAGTTGCACAAACAATATTGCTGAGTATGAAGCTTTGCTCTTGGGTCTTCAGAAGTTAAAGGCAATGGGAATCAGAAGGGCCATTCCTAAAATTGATTCCCAAGTTATTTCTGGTCATATTGACAAGAGCTATAAGGCAAGAGATTCGAAGCTTGAAAAATATTTAGATACAATTCGAAGGATTGAGGCTTCCTTTGAAGGATTCTCTGTTAAAAACATTCCTCGTGGAGAAAATGAATATGCTGATCTATTAGCCAAGTCAGCAGCACAGGGGCTGCCTTTACCTTCGGAAGTATTTTTTGAAACAATAAAAGCACCTTCGGTCGAGCTTCTTGAAAGAGCGGTCCTCCACATATCCCCTGTCTATAGTGAAGATTGGAGAACTAAAATCATCTCTTTTCTTCAGGGTAATTTTCTTTCAGATGACGAAGCTTATAACAGGAGGATAGAAGCAAGAGCTCGACCATATGTCATTATAGAAGGGGAGTTATACAAGCGTGGGGTCTGTTCCCCGTTGCTCAAGTGTTTATCCAGAGCTGAAGGCATAGAATTGATGAAGGAAATACATGCAGGCCTGTGTGGATCTCATATTGGATCTAGGCCTTTGTTGGGAAAAGTTTTTCGCCAAGGATTTTATTGGCCAAAAGCAGCTTCAGATGTAGCGGAACTAGTGCAAAAGTGCGAAGGTTGTCAGAAATGTGCAAGAGACCAAAAACAACCTTCATCTCTAACTCAGTTAATACAACCCACTTGGCCGTTGCAACGGTAGGGCCTTGATTTGTTAGGTCCGCTACCACCAGCACAAGGAAATTTAAGATATGTTGTAGTGGCAGTGGAATATTTTTCTAAATGGATTGAGGCAAAGCCTTTAGCCACAATAACTTCAGTCACTGTCCAAAAGTTTTTCTGGCAAAACATTGTTTGTCGCTTCGGAGTGCCGAAGGCCATTACTGTGGACAATGGAACACAGTTTGACTCCGAAGCTTTTAAAGAGTTTTGTGACCAAATTGGCACGAAGATCCATTTTGCATCAGTTCGACATCCAGAATCAAATGGACTAGTCAAAAGAGCTAATAGGATCATAATGACAGGAATAATGAAGTCAATCTTCAATCAGCCCAGGGGAAAGTGGCTAGAAGAATTAACCAAAGTGATGTGGAGCTATAACACAACGGCGTCAAGATCAACAGGCTTTACGCCATTCAAACTATTGTTTGGTGACGAAGCAATAACCCCGGAAGAAGCCAAAGCAGGATCAATAAGAACAATAACTTTGGCAAAAGGCGAAGATGAAGCTAACTGCTCTGTGGAAAAAGATGCTATAGAAGGGATCAGGCTTCAGGCTGTGGAAAACATCAATAAATACCAAGCCGAGACAATAAAGTGGCGTGATAGAAAGGTTCGGTTGAAGAACATTAAGCCAGGACATTTGGTGCTTCGAAGAGTGGCCAACCCAGACACAGTAGGCAAACTACAGTTGAAGTGGGAAGGCCCTTTTTTGGTAGTATCTTCGTCAAGACCCGGTTCCTACAGATTAAAGGATATGGACGGCAACGACATCCCAAGATCGTGGAATGCGGATGAGCTTCGGCGATATTATGTTTAGTTTGATGTAATTTTTTCTATTTTTTTTGTGGCACCCTTTTCCTTTCCAAAGGGGGAGAAAGGTTTTTAATGGGGCCACAACATGTAATTTTCCTTATTTCAATTCTATAAAATTGATATCCCCCAAAAATGTAAATGTAAATGCAAAGGAAAAAGAAAAGAATTCAGAGAGAAGCTCAAAAGTCATTCCTAAGGGAATGCAGAGCTTACAGCGAAAAGTCAACGCTGATTCCGCCGAAAGTAGAAGGCGAAGAAGCTCCTAAGGGACGCTTACAGCGAAAAGTCAATGCTGATTCCGCTGAAAGTAAAAGGCGAAGAAGCTCCTAAGGGAAGCTTACAGCGAAAAGTCAACGCTGATACACCGAAAAGTAAACGGTGAAGCCGAAAAGTAAACGGCAAAAAGATTTGAATCATTCCCAAGGGGATGAAAGGCTATAATTATGGTGTTTAAACATGTGTTCCGCTATTCATTTGCATTATACATTACATCATGTCATTTGCATTCATAAACATTCATTTAGACATATAGAATCATCATCATACCACGCATAAAAGACAGATGCTTCGGCAATCAGGAAAAACTTTGTAGAAAAGAGGAAGTTTTCATGCTTCGTTGTGTACGAAAAGAAGGGAAGGTGTTTTTCGCCTTCGGCTCAAAAGGAGAAGTTTCGTCCACAGCAAAGCAGAATGTACACGGATAAAGGAGACAGAATATATTACAAGGTATGTACAAATTTACATAAGTTTTTTCCATAATGATATTACAAATATCCCTTCAGAATTTTTTATAGGGAAGTCTATTCTAGAAACTATCAAGCTTCAGCTTCGTCATAATTCAGCTTCGTCGTCTTGCACATATTAAGGAGCAGAATAAGAAAGGTGCAAATTTCAAGGAGAAGGTAAAAGTAACAAATATAAGTTTTTTACCGGCTTAAGGTGACTTCGAGCTTCGTCACCAGCCATTCTTCGCCCACCATTTACCCAAATCTGGGTCATAAATCTATTCCCGATGCTTCGGGCTAAGCTCGGGATATCAATCAAGTCTGTTGCTGACAAGCTAAAGTTTGGTCTATTCACAATTTTCCCATGAGTGCAGCCGGCCTTCAGAAAAGCGGCAGCTGTGCCTCGAGAAGCTACTAGGGCGCAGAAATCAGCATGCCCCCCAATAACTTCGTCAAGAGCATCAACCTCACCTTCAATATGTTCCAAGGTGCTGGGCAGATTTTCGGCTGAAGGTGAAAACTTTTCAGAGCTGGCTCCGATAGAGTGAAATACGTCCTTCAGCCGTTGCACGCATCGGCTGCCGAAATTTAGACATCTCTCTTGGAGATCTTTCAATGATTCTTGTAAATTTGAATTTTTCTCGACCTCAGCCTTGAGACTTGCTTCAAGCTTCTCTTTTTCTTGCTCATATTTTTCCGACTTTTTGAGTAGTTCATTCTTTAAACTGTCATTTTCGGCTTGGAGTTCGGCCAAGGAGCCTTCCATAGACTGAATAATAAAGTCTTTCTTTTCTAAAACACCTTCGTGTTCTTTAGCCATAATTTCAAGATCTTGAATGGCGAAGTCTTTCTTCTTCAGAGTAGCTTCGTAGTTTTCAACTTTTTCTTCTAAATCTTTGATGATAGCTTTGTTCTTCTCCTCTTCAAGATCTTGTTGCATTTTCAGCACTTTACTTAATAACATACTCTGCCAAAACAACTTTCGTCAGAGGAAGACATAAAAAATAACAATAATAAATAATAATATTTTTACCTTAAAATTAGCGTAGAGCAGGCTGCCAGCGACATGATGTCGCTGGTACCTACAGAGGTCTGCTTCTATCTTCGGCAAACCAACGCTTTTGGAGAGGGTTCTAACAATTTTGGCCTCGGTGCGGTTCCGAAGGCATCTTAGCTTCCCTTCGTTGACCCCACCAAATAGCATAGCCCCTGTTTTATATCCGCAAGATATGGCATATTTTTTCAACTCTTCTTTTTCGGCGTCTGTTAACTCCTGTCCAAGCAAATCTTGGAAGTTAAAATCTCCTTCTTCCGAAATTTCATCAATCTGCTTTTTCCCCTTTTCAGTTGCCGTGTTCACCGCAGCCATAACAACTTCTTCTTCAGCCATTTTCAGGAGTATATTGTCAATAACTTCAAGTGTGGTTTCTAGGTTCGACTCGTCGGTAGCCCCGGTAGCTTCGGCTTCGGCCCCGACAGCTTCGGCTTCGCCGGTTTCAGCTTCAGTGGTCTCCACTCCGATAGCTTCGGCTGCGGTGTCTTCGGCTTCAGTAGTCTCGGCAAGGGCAATTTTTGACACTGTCGCCGGTGGCGGTGTCTGATGGATCACATCTGTCACTTGAATGATTCTCCGTTTTTCGGCTTCGCAGGACTTTCTGCTGCCGAAGTTTTTTTGTCCTTCTGAAAAAACTTTGTCAGCTCCGGTGCCAGCAGACTTAGCTTGACAGGCAAAGATTCAGTCATTACCTTCAAAATTTCTTCTACTTCGGCAGCAGAAGGTGTCACAGACGTTTCCTCATCTCGGACCAATATCTCTGGTTCTGGTGACGTAGGCTTCGGAGATGCAGCTTTTCTCTTTCTTGGAACAACTACTTTCGGTTCAAGCTTTTCTTTCTTCTTTTTTGGTTGATCTTCGTCGTCTTTAATTAAAGTGCTAGCCACTCGTTTTCTTTTCTGCCCTTCGGCACCCTTGTCTAATCGCTCGTAGTCAGGGTATTCAAAGCCTATAGCATCAAGCACTCTGTTTAGCCTTCGTTTCGGCCGGGTGCCGAAGGCTGCCGTCATCAATTGATCTTCTTTTTTAGAATAATTCCCAAGAATTTCAGTACTCATTACTTCGATTGTTTCGAGCCATTCTTGGCAGGGTTCTTTAAAATATTTCTTGAACTTGTAGTGGTAGGGCAGGCGGACAAGTTCTCCCTCTTTCTTCTCTTTTTCGAGCTTCGGCATAGCCCATTCCTTCATAGTTGGAAATATTTTGAACGACAGAAATTCCTGCACAAGATCTCTAGTGCCAATGTGCTCAGCAATAGTCCTGAATTCAGCCAACGTGATTTGAGTTGGACCGTCTGGTGACATATTGCAGTGGGGTCTGGTCTCTCCGAAGATCAGTTCAAGCGGGCTCTGTACTAGCTTCTCTTTGTCATCGTCAACTTTGACGTAGAACCATTCTGATTTCCAGCCTGCCGGCCACTTGCTTCGGTAGCTGATCACAGGAAATTTTGTAGTCTTCCGATAGGCAAAATTATAACAACCAAAATTTTCATGTAACCCATCTTTTCTAGCCTTAGTTTGATAGTGTAGTTCGTGTACCCGGCAGAAACCTTCGGCAAATGGCTCCACCCCCTGGCTTCGGAGAGCCCAAATATAAAAACTAAGTCTCACAATAGCATTAGGAGTTAGTTGATGAAAATAGATACCAAACTTCTTTAGCACATCGGCAATCATTCTATTCAAAGGAAATCTCAAACCAGCTTTGAGGAAACTCTTGAAAATCACTATTTCATCTTTCTGTGGCTTCGGGATAGTTTCTTCTCCAACGAAGCGAATCACCTTCTTCTCATCTTCGCTAAAGTAGCCTGATTTTACCATCTTCGGGAAATCAGCCTTGGAGATAGTCGACTTTCCGAAGTCCAGGTGGCTAGGCTTGCTTGGTATTGCGATATTGTGGTCATCTTCAGAATCAATCTCTTCAATATCTGCTTGTTCTGCTTCGGCAGCAGGGGTGTTCTCCGATGTCACCAACCCACTTCGCCTCATTGCTTCCAAAATAGGGACAGTTTCCACAGCTTCGGCTTCATCTCCTTCGCGCTCAGCCCTAGCAGTAGAGCGCACTCTGGCCATTTGATTTTGAATATCTTGGAAATTGCTAAGAAATTAATAACCTTTTTCCCTGAAGCCCTTCTTCTGACGAAGCAGACGCTAGACTAGAGCTTCGTTCGAATGCGAAAATCAAGCTTCGGCTATGGTTAAAAATTTTGGCAGCAAAACAGTGCAATAGCAATGAATGCTGTGGTAACTTCACACCTACCCGTCTGTTTATATAGTGTTGCAGGAAAGAAGGTGAATCGTCAGGATTTTTACACCAAGCAAACAGTTGCTCGAACCCGCTGAACGGTGGGCCGCAAAAACCAGAATAGCGAACCCGCATGGTGGAGTTGCTACGCGCTCGAAAACTGTATCGTTTCTCGACAACGAGCTCAGGGAAGGTGTTTTTCGGACCTTCGGCTTCCTGAAGCCTAAGAGACTTTTTTCACGGATCAAGCTCGTTACGAAAAACGATCTAGCACCGCGAAGGGGCTACTATTGGGACCATGCTTCGTCGCCGAAGGTCCTGCAGAAAGAAACGGCTGCGGCTGAAGCTGCTCGTACGTGACGACGAAGGTATTATTCATGAAGCTTCGGGGTTATAACATGTCCGAAGATGAAGGGTCGAACCGACTTAAAGATAGAATGACCTTTTAGCCTGTAGGGGTCTGAGTCATTGTTGTAAACTTTTATGAAGGGCATGATTGTAATTCCTCACAGGCTGTGTCCTGTGCCTATAAATAGTGAACAGTATTCCTTTACTGTTCACGGATTCCTGTAATTGCAAGAGCATCACTCGGGAATTATTGCTTGTCAAGGCGAAGGTATAAGCATACCTTAAACATTGTATTCAAACGTTTTTAGATTCAGATAATAAATATGTGAATGGTGCCATTTATCTCCAACATATTTATCTTTAATATTCTACATTTCACATCGTTTTATATTATTTTTATTACCTTCGTAATGTTATGTTTGTGACCTTCGTCCGAAGTTCATTAAACCCTTGAGGAGATAATGCTTCAGCGGACGAAGGGTATTTAATATTTAACATCTTTGTGTTGCCTTGTTCTTGATTCCTAGCATTTGAGAACAAGTCCCTAACAAACGTATTTGGTGAAGTGTTGTTTAAAGACTGGGGAGATGCATCCAAATTTGATGATAGGAAATCCTAGTGTTGATTGCACCTATGACAATGCCTGGATTTCATTTTATATTGTTTTATGATTGTTGTCAAGGTGTATTGTTTTCTTTGATAAATTAGTCTGAGTTAGAGGTTGTTTTGGAAAAAGCTTTTTTCCAAGATGGCATCGATGCTACTAGTATATTATATGAGTCTATTTAGGGAGTTTGACTGAGTTTTACCGTTCGTGAATGTCTTGATTTGTAGAAATGACAGAATTCGAGGACGAACTCTTTTAAGGGGGGTAAAATGTAATGCCCTAAAAATTAAACCATGTTTATAATCCAAATATGGTATGTCCTATGGATGATCACAGGTTATAGATGTATAGATCTCATCGAGATGATTCCGATCAATTAATAGTTTGCCTTGTTTGGAGTCCGGATGAGTCTTTTCGAGTATCGATTTGATCTGAGCCATTGGATATTAGGATTGTGGAAGTTTTCTTCTATTTATACCTCCCTAGCCCTAGAAGCCACGTCCTCCCACCCCTAGCAGCCATCACCCTTTTGTGCCTTTCCCCAAGAGAAGAGAGGAAGAACAAGGGAGAGAAGAGAGGGGAGATGATGGCATACCGTCGCCCATCGTCGTCGTTCCTCTCCAAGAATTGGATGGATTTCCTTTCCTCTCTCTCTCTCTTCTCCACTTGATGAATGCTTTCTCTTGTTCTGGATGAGTTTTAGGCCCTGCAATTAGCCTTTCTTGGTTGCATTAGATGGGGGATTATATTTTTGATCTCAAAATTAGTCCCTGGAGAGTGGTAGATTCAACAGTTTCTGTTCATGCCAGTTTTCTGTGGTCTTAGTGGCCTCAAAAAATAAAAAGTCTATCTATGAGTCGTAGATAATTTGTAGATCTTTCTATGGCCACAAAGAACACCTCAATTAGACATCAGATCAGAGAGTAATTGAAGTTTGATTATAACAGTTTTTTAGTCTCATAATTCTGTGTAGAAACTGTTCTCCTAAGATTTAGACAATTCTATCAATAGAATTAAACTTTGAATTAGTGAGAGAAGTTGTAGATAATTTCAGAATCTTTCCATATTGATATAGAGTGTATTCATATAAATTTTGAAACTCTAGTTATGTTTGTTTTACGGTGGCTGTATCTGTTTGCCTGGCAAACCGAGCAGGTCTGTTTACTGGTGGGTTTTATCTAGTAAATGGCCGAATTGGCACTTCCAAATATGGAGACTTTTGTAGATAGATAAAAGTACTTACTTCCAGCAAAATTTCATAATTTTTGGATAAGTAGTTTGGGAGATATCAAACTTTGAAGTTAACTATGCTGCTGTCTGAAACTGATTCAGTCGGTTATCTTGTCGGATGTTTTAGAACTTATAGATGGCAAAATTTAATTATCCATCGAATAACAAAGTTGTAGAGTATTTTGCGTAGATACTTCTAGATATTTTGTTTGATAGCACAACTGTAATAATTTTAAAGATACAAAATTAACAAGCAGCGCTGCTGCTGTTGGCGGGTGGTAGGGAGTAGTGGTTGTTCACGTCAGTGTTGGGGTTGTTCATAGGAGCGGTGTTGATTATTAGCAAATGCTATGTGAATGTTTGTACTAAGTTTAATTACCACAACAGGTGGTAGGGCTCTGAATCGTACCTAGTGCCATTCCGAATTCTCGGCGAAGGCAAGTAAAATGTAGTGGTGGTTTGCTATCGCTTGATTCGTATCTTATTCCTTATCATTGAGTATTCATAAGTATTGCATGTGTTAAACATGGAATTCTACGATGAGGTTTTATTTGATCGAAAGTATTGATGGTATATGTTAATAATGTTGATGAACATGATTTGAGAATGATATATGTGGTTGACTCACGTCTTTGAGGAAGTTGAAGTTTCTATTATGAAGCATGTTATCTGTAGTGAAGTGTTGTTAGCATGTCATGCACATTGCATCATCCATCTTGCATTTTGAAGTTATGTCTTGATCTTATGGTCTGACCGTACTGGTACATTTAGCATCGTACGTTGCCCAAGGAGGGGTACGATGCGGCTTCATATCCTTAGAGTTATGAAGGCAGAAGTCATCCTTGCATTTGCAGTCATTTGCACTCATGAGGTATATATGAAGTGTGGCATTGCTATGTTACTATTGTGGTTTCTACCTGCGAGGTGTGGTAACTAGGTATGTTGTACGTTGTATTCGTGCTGCACCTTTATAATGAGAAGGTTGTGAAATCAAGTGGTGGTAAAACAATGTTCTTATGTGGTTAAACAGTTTGATATTATTTTACTTGCTGAAATGTGTCATCTCACTCTTGCATTATTCAACGCAAGTACTTGATTTATGTTGGGAATGAGGGAAGTAGCAGCACGTCCACCTTCACTCTCATAATAACGCTGCCCAGGCACAACCATGATTTAATTAGAAACTTCTTTTCATAGGATGTTTGTTTTTAACTAGTCGTGCGTACTAGTTAATTCAGTTCATGTCGTTATGATTATTTTCCCATTGCTAGCAGATTATTAATGTCTAGTATGTTTTCTTATCATGATATCTGTTTATACTCTATTGCTTCCTCGTTTATGCAATTTTTCAAAGGAGATGGTGTCAAAATTTTATATATGAATGTTAGATATGTAGTTTAGTAGCATTCTAGGGTGTTTGTGGATCTTGGGGTGTTACAAACTACATTAACCAGAACCCCACATACAGATAGTTCACTTTAGCCAATCGAGACATTTGCTGAGTACGTTGATGTGTAATCACCCTTACTTTAAACCCCCCCCCCAACCCTAGGTTGTCCCCATTGCAATCAGTGCTCAGGTGAAGATGAAGGCAACATGGAGGACTTTTAGGAGTTTCAGGACTTCGATGAGTTCTAGTCGTGTTTAGTGCCAAACCCCTAGTTAGATGCCTGTGAAGGCCTTATCCTCTACGTTTCGTATTCCACACTTTGATTATGTTGATGACTATGTTAAGTTAATGACTCTGTGGATGTTTTGAACATTATGTAATAAAGTACATTTTCCGCAATTTATTTTGAGCAATGTGTGATGATGTCCAACTATGTAATCGTGTACGTGAGTTTCTGATTCTGGCATGTACATGGTTCGCATTCGTTTTGCCTTCCAAAACTGGGTGGGACATAAGTGGTATCAAAGCCTTGCTGACTGTAGGACCGCTAACCTAGACTAGAATGGTCGCCCTAAGGACTATAGACCCTTATTCTTACCTTGATCTTTGGTGTCACTTCAAAAGTTGGTCATCTTGACCAATTCTATGTTATATTACTATCTATACACTCATCTTACAAAATTTTTATCTTACTTTGCTTTTGGTTTACTTGCTAGTCATATAGTTATATTCTCACTCTTGTGCTTACGATGTCTTTTGTAGATGGCCCGTCTTAGATGCACTGCACGTAAGTCGTTGATCCCTTTCTTGCCCTCTCACCTTGCAGAGCGTCCACTGCACCGCATAGTGACAGGATAGTCGAGCCACCTGGAGACACTGCACCACTGTCTCCACGAGGAGCAGGAGCGCCGCCGCTAGGAGCAGGAGCAACAGGACTCTTCCCCCTCGCCTCAGCAGGAAATGGAGTCTAGGAGGCAGCCCACCCCTACGCCTCAGCTAGAGGTGCCCCCTGCACCACCATAGGGAACCCGAGCTGCTGGAGGAGACCCTGATGGAGACGACGACGATGGTGGCAGTTCGAGCCACAGCATGAAGCTTTCGGAGGAGCAGGAGCCAAAAGGATGGATCGCCTGACCCATCACTCATGACGCTACCCGCAGTTGTCACTTCCACGATGCTCTCAACACCTTGCTGTGTTGGGCCTTTGACCGACACACTTGGTGCATCAAGTACCATTGTCTAGTCTACCAGCACCATCACACGTTATACCTAGACCAATGGGAGGCTACCTGTCTGTTGCGCCATCCAGATGATGATCTCAAGGTGCAGAGGCCTACTCAAAGCATTATTCTAACACTAAGCAGGATACTGCTGAGGTAGCCATGCAGGATGCTACATGGTGTGCGCTTTCGCAGTACCGTTCGTTGTTCAGCGGGGTAGATGATGAACTCGACTTAAAGTATTACCCCTGCCGCTCGACTGGCAGTACCAGAGGTGTGATTGTCTCACCCGTTGGTGAGGGCAATCCTAGATTGAGCAGCACAGTCAACCTGGTCGCCGTGCTCAACACCAAGCTGGACCACGCCCATGACGAGTTGGGCAAGGCTCGTGTAGAGATTATGGAATAGTGGGTTGAGCGTGCAGAGCGCCGCCATCTGGAGGATGGTTCCCCTGCTCCTATTGGGACTCAGCACCCTTACCGCTCGCCGCCCCATGGTCATCATACTTTTGGCACCCCTAACTACAAGACCAAGATAGACTTGGAACCCTAGATCGATAGAGTTGGAGTCTGTAATAATGTTTAAGTCAGTGTCTTAGTTTTAGTCGGTCTTACTTAGTGTTAGTTTGCTTATCACATGTTTCGATGCTTGTCATGATGAACCTATGATGGATTTGTCTTTTTGTAATAATTGTCACCAAAGTGTGGGAATCCCCAGCAACTTGGTGTAGTTATTAATAAAGTTGGTCATTTCGTTGGGCAACCTTTTATTTCCACTTTCCTCTTTATCTGAGAAGCTGTGTTTGGCTGTGTTGAGAGTCAGTGAAGGTGCTCATTTTTCAGTGTTATGAAGACTTCTATATACCTTTTCTTATGCTGAAAGACTTCAGAGTCAGATCTGATGTCTGACAACAGGCGCCGAGGTGGAAGGCATGCCCAGCAAGAGCAGCAGGCACCCCAGGATGAGGCACCACAGCAGCAGTTGCCACCACCACCCCATGACTATCGAACAGATGTTTCTGATGTAGACCCAGGCAATCCAAGCGATTGGCTAGACTCTAGCAGCTATGCAACAGGTACAACAACAGCAACGTGCACCTCAACCTCAAATGCAAGTGCAGATGCCACAGATGCCGAGGGACAAGCGTGCGAAGTTCATGAGAGGTCATCCCCCTGTCTTCGCCCATTCTGCCGACCCCATGGACGCTGAAGACTGGTTGCGCACAGTGGAGCGGGAGCTGCATACCGCTCAGTGCAATGATCGTGAGAACGTTCTGTATGGTCCCCGTTTGCTAATGGGACCAACACAGTCCTGGTGGGAGTCCTACCTCGCCACCCATGCTGACCCTGAAGCTATCACTTGGGAGGAGTTTAGAGACAACTTCCGGTGGTATCATGTGCCTGAAGGTTTGATTATAGTAAGGAAGGAGGAATTCCTGGCATTGAAGCAACGTCTCCTGTCTATCAGTGAGTACAGGGACAAGTTTCTGCAGTTATCTCGTTATGCACCTAAGGATGTCAACACTAATGCCAAGAGGTAGTACAGGTTTCTTTGAGGTTTGGTTCACCCCCTTCACTACCAGCTGATGAACCATATCTTCCCTACCTTCCAACATCTGAATGGTAGAGCCATAATGACTAAGAGGACGCGCCGGGACATGGAAGACCGAAAGCACAAGATTGGTGGACATGTAATACCCAACTTGTGGATAATAAGAGAAGAATTAATCTTCTTATGTGCATTTCCCACTATTCATGAGAAAAATTAATAAACATATTTGAAGTGTCTAAATTAACTAAAGATACATAAATAATATATGCATCATGTTGGGATTTTACTTGTGCACTTAATTAGAATAATAATGAGATATTAATGCTGAAATTAGGGTTTAACCTATTTTGAACTCTAGAATTTAAAAATGACATAGAAAAGAAAGGGAAAGGAAACTATACTACAAAGAAAAAGATATAAATAAATAATTATATCTATTCATGATGGTATTTTTTATGTGTGCATTTAATATGAGTGTGAAATGTACAACAAAATTTGAATTCAAATTTGAAATTTAAAAATAAAAATAAAAGAAAATAGAAAAGAAAAAGAAAACGAAAAAAGAAAAAAAACCAAAAACGCCGCATGGGCCGCATCTGGCACGTTCGGCCCACCAGCGAACTCCACTGCGCAGCCATACTACTCTCGCGCATGCCACGTGCCGACATGTGGGGCCCGGCCGTCAGTCCCACACGCGCAGCCCATCCCTACTGTGGCGCTGGCGTGTGGACCCCACCCGCTGGCCGCTCGCGCATGCGCGATGTGAATCGCTCACCATGACACTATCGTGTGGGCCCGGAAGGTCAGGTCCGTCTTCCTCGGGTTGTTACTGACCCAGGCGCATGCATCGGAGGAGCCCGGTCGCGCGGATCTAGCTGAGGCCTCAACAACTGCCCCTGCCGATTAATAAACCCGAGCGCTGGTCCACTACTTCTCATTTTCCCAGCTGTGCCCAACGATTATAAATGAATCTGTGAAGGAGAGCAGCGCGTGGCGATCCAAAGCTAGGGCGGAGCTAGGATCACCATGGATCTGTATCCTCACCGGCCTTCCGTTCCTTGGATCAGTACCGGAGGGTCGCCTGGGAGAGGGGAGTGTGGTGCCGACCTCTAGCGAGGGTGTCCTCCTGAGTATCATCAACAATTTCTCGATGGTGTGGGTGCGCCACCGTAGACCCGTGCCACATCGAGGACAGCTTCAATTGTCCCTCCATCCCCGATAAGAAACCCACGACTAGTTTTGCCTTGAGCATGGCATCGCGTTAGGCTAGTGCTGTCCGGTTTGGACTGTTGTGGCGTGGGATCGCCCTACCCCGGCCATGGCGCCGCCATGGAACCAATGCGTCGTCGTCGTGCTTCGTCATCGGTTTCGGGTGTGGTCTCGGTCGTCGATCCGTCGATGGATGGCTGGGATTAGAAGTTAGGTAACGATTCGGCTGAGACGTGTTGCGACCATAGATGCGTAATCCAGTGGTGGAGATCAGATCCATGATTCATTAAGTCCTGGTCGTCGATCTTGGATCGTGCGGTTCCTATTCCGTACCGGTTCATGAGGTTACAGATCTAATCTGGTGCGTAGAATTTAGATATGACGGTTAGAATCTCACGATACCCCTTCGCCCATGCAACTTTGTAAAAGAGTCTCTAGACTTTTTAAAAATAAGCCCGCCATCCACAACAGTTATAAAATAATTAGATCTAGGTCCTGAAATTGACGATTTAGCCCCTGTGCTTTCACAATATCATGTCCGCTGTCCAATCAGCTTATTGATTAGTGAAAATATATTGAAAACGAAATTCTTATATAAAAATAATTCTAGGATCTTGTTTAATTCATAGGAAATTCATTTTAACTCCTTTTTGATCCATTACAGTTGCATTAATTTTGTTTTAATATTGCTTATCAACTAATAACTCTGTTTTATCATGAAACATAGATTAAAATTATTCACTTACTTTATTCTATATCAAACATGTAGAAACTTCAGAAAATCATAACTTTTTAACCGTGACTCCGAATTTAGTTATTCTCGAACCTACGGTCTCGTTACGATGCATAGAATATTATCATGCATTCTGTTCTGATGTTTGGTGTGATGTTATTTCTCCTGTACCATGTTTGTTTGTATTGTGGCGAGTAGACGAGCAAACAATTGAGGACCCAGGTGTTCAGCGGGTGGAAACTATTGAACAGGAGATCGTTGAAGGCAAGTTGTGCCCTTGATCATTTCTATTTACCCAATAATGTTCATGTTAATCATTATGATCTACATAGGTTAATTTTGATGGGACCCAATAGGTCACCCCAGTTTGGCTATCTTTATACCTTGTTTACCACTAAACTTTTGGGTAGTACCTGGTATTGCTTTATGTGGTTTTGGGTGTTAAGGTACACATTATTCATAATCATGCTTTTATTACAAATGAGTTATTTACTATTCATGACAAGATCATTATGTTAATTGGAACATGGAGAACCACCCGAGAAAATAGGGCTACCACAAGGGTATGGGACACCCTTGGCTGACTAATTAGGAAAGCTAGTGGCGGACTACCTTACCCGAAAGGAGCAAGGGCAGTAGTGTAGTGGTCGGTATATGGAGGTTCTCGGGTTGATTTTGCTACGATGGCTTTTCTGATGGGGGATTCCTATGCTGCGCTCCCTAGAAACTGTAGCTTGTTTTATGAAGCTAGTGGGACTTTGTAAAAGCTTTGTAGTGTTACCCTGCCTCGCTTCCTTGGTAGAGGTGTATGGGATTCATGACCCTATGGAAGATGGGTAACACGACTTGTGGGTAAAGATGCGTAACCTCTGCAGAGTGTAAAACTGGTATATCAGCAGTGCTCACGGTCATGAGCAACTCGGACCCTCACATGAGTAATTTATGGAATTAAATTTAATTGGTCATTTGCATCACATTGTTGTTTATTTATTAATTCTGATCTCATTATTTGGGTTGGTATTTACTTATACTTAGTAACTGCTAATAAAATTTGACTAACTTATTAAAAGCAATGCTCAGCTTTAACCTTTATTTGTTGATCAGCCTTACACTTCATATGAGCTCCCACCTTTGGTGAGTTCATGCACATTATTCCCCACAACTTATTGAGCTATGATCTTTTGTGAGCTCACCCTTGCGATATATAAACCCCCCCATAGGTGAAGAGCAGGTAGCCGAGGAGGAGGTCTACAACGAGGAGTACGAGCTAATCTAGGTGGCGTCTCCCAATCAGCTTGATGGCACCAAGGAATAATTATTAGTTTGCTTTATTGTTATCATTTATTTTTGTAAGACACTTGGTCATTATATGTGTTGTTCTTCTTTGGCACACGTATGAGACGCACCCGGCTTTACCCCTTAAATCTAGGTGTGACAGAGGTGGTATCAAAGGAAATATTGACTGTAGGACGAAACTAGATAGAACTACACAAAAACCTTACCTACATACCTTTACTCTGATTCTTTCTATACTTTTCTTGATCTTGTCTCACCTTTGGCTGTTCTACTCTGACTATTCTTATCTTTTCTACTCTAGAAAGACAAGAAGGATTTCACACCATAGAATCCTACATATAAGACCCTCTAAAGAGATAGGAGACTTAAGACAAAAAATATATATATATTCTCTATCTAAAGTGTTTGGATGTTTGTTCTGAAGATAAATGCTTGATTTGCTTCTTTGATTGACTAAAATAGTATAGCAGGGCATTCTAGCATGTACCAGCATAAGGTAATGTATTAGCATTAGTAGGTGACACGCTAATCTACTGAGCTATTAAGACCTCAAAAGATCATGTCTAGTAATTATTCGTCTCATCTACAATTCTATCTTACTTTGTGTTTCTAACCCAGATGGTTAACACCAGGAAGGGATACGGTATCGATCTACCTGTCAACAACCGTTGTAGGAGGAATGTTAACAAACCACAACCAGAGATAAATCCTCCACCGAACCCTCCACCGACTGGAGCAGATCCTGTGGCTACCGCTCAGATGCAGCTGCTGCAGCAAATGGTGAACACCATGACTGAAATGCAAGCTCAGATGCGGCAAGAATGTTAGGATATGCGCCAGGAGCGGTAGGAAATACGACAGGAGATGAGACAAGAACGACTGGAAAGGCAGCAACAACCACCGCTACCTCCACCACCACCAGCAGCTCCACCCCGGGACAAGCACCGGGAATTCATGAGTCACAAGCCGCCCACATTCTCTAGCTCTCCAAATCCTCTACATGCTGATGATTGGCTGAAGCTAGTGGATAAGATGCTCAATATTGCTCAATGTACTGATCGGGAGAAGGTGCTCTATGCGTCGGGACGTCTCACTAGCCCCGCTACTGATTGGTGGGACTCCTACTATGCTTCCCATGCTGCTACTAACACTATTACCTAGACAAATTTTTCTACACAATTCAAGAACTATCATATTCCTACTGGCCTGATGAAAATAAAGAAGAAGGAATTCTTATCACTCAAGCAAAGCAATATGACAGTGGGTGAATATAGTGATAAATTTATTCAGCTGTCAAGGTATGCTCCAGAGGAGGTTGCTGACGACGAAAGGAAGCAGGAGCAGTTCATGGAGAGACTCATTGGGCCACTTCAGTACCAGCTAGTATCCCACACCTTCCCATCTGTCCAAAGGCTTCTGGACAAGGCCATAGCTGTTGAACACAAACGTGTTCAGCTGGGTGAGATGAAGAGGAAGGCTATGACCCAAGGGAGCAGTAGCATCCGTCCTCGCTATGTTCCACCCTAGAGTACACTAGCTCGTCCTAGAGGAGGGCAACAGTCCTACCAATGACCTGCTCAGCATACACCACAAGCGACTCCTCAAACTCCACATACTCGTCAGGCTGCCCCCACTGGCACCCCGGTGAGGCGTGCTGGCCAGGGCACTACTACAGTCACCACCTGCTTCAAGTGTGGTGAGGTTGTGCACTACGCCAATGCTTGTCCAAAGAGGAATCCCAACACACCCGCTCAAAGCAATGTTCAGGGCAGGCAACAGACTTTGGCTACCAGCAAGGGATTCAGTATTGCTAGAGTCAACCAAGTCAGTGCTGATGCTACTGCTGACGGTGCTAATATCGCTATCAGTATGTTTTATATTAATTCAGTTCCTACAACTATATTATTTGATTATGGAGCTACGCATTCGTTCATTTTTGCTTGTTATGTAAACACAAATGAGTTACCTCTTCAGACTATGCAAAAACCCATGATAGTAATAACCCCTAAAGGGCCTGTTGAAGCAAAGTATATGACCAACATATTAACACTAACAATCATGGGGAGGGAATTCTGGTCTATGCCTATAGTATTAGAATAGAGCATTGTTGGGGGCCTTCGGCCTCCGAAGGTCCTCAAAAACATGATTTGACAATGTTTTCCATGTAAAATATGTGAACATGTATCTTCGGAATCGGATCACGAGTATACAAGAGTATGGTCAAGACGAAGCTTGAGTAGGACAGAAGGCGATCATGACGAAGGATAAGATGATCACGAAGCTATGCGCAGAAAAAGCTTCGGTATGACAGCAGAAAAGGGGAACCGACTTATATGATGAAAAGCCAAATTAGACCTCGAAGAATCACTATAGAGTTATTGATAAATGTAAAGGGCAATAATGTAATTCTCCATGGGCTGTGTCCTGTGTCTATAAATATATGAACAGTGCTCCCGTACTGTTCACGATGATTTGGCATTTGCTTTTCGCATCACGCCTGTACCTTTACTTTTCATCAATCCGAAGGTACATTTATAATTTGTTATTATGATTCTAATAATGCAAAATAAAAATAAGTTGATGATAATATCTATATTATTATTCGTATTTCATATATGTATTCTTCTTCATCATCCATCGAACTTACGAAGGTCTCTTCCTTCATAACCTTCGTCCGGAATTCATTATATCCGAAGGGACATAATGTATTGAAGGACGAAGGACTTTAATATTTAACACTTTTTATGTTGCCTTGTTCTTAACTCTTAGCATTTGAGAACAAGTCCCCAACATTGGCGCCCACCTCCGGTGAACTCACGTCCATTTTTTGAGTTTTGAACATCTTCGGCAAGCATCACTTTCGTCATGCCGCCGAGGAAAGCTTCAGCCACAGGGGCTGCCACTCTGCAGTCACTAGATCCCAATCAGGATGTCCTTTCTCTCAGGGAGGCCCGAAGCCAGAAGAGGAAGGCCACCAGTCCAACGCCTCCGGAGGACGACTTGGATCAAGAAATCCAAAACTTGGAGATGCTCCATCAACAGGTCCAACGGAAGAAGGAAAAGATGGCTCGTCTAACTGACCTACAAAGGCAGATAGACGAAGCCTCTGAAGAACATCGTCATCTTGCTCATGATGACCAGAACCGAAGGCCTCCGCGTAGAGAGCTTCATCAGGAGGGCTTCTACAATGAGGACGACTGGTATGAAGATTTCCATCATGGAAATTTTGCTTTTGATGATACTTCTCCTCTGTCAACAGAACTGCAGGCTACACCTTGGCCACAGTCTTACAAGCCACCCCAGCTCCCCATGTACGACGGTCATTCAGACCCGAAGCAATTCTTGATGAGCTATGAAGCAACCATATCTTCGTATGGTGGCAACACGGCGGTCATGGCAAAGTCTTTCGTCATGGCTGTCAGGAGTGTTGCACAAACCTGGTACTCCTCTCTTCGGCCAGGGACAATCACCTCATGGCAAAAGCTGAAGGACATGTTGATAACCAGCTTCCAAAGGTTTGAAACGAAGCCAGTCACTGCTCAAGCTTTATTCCAGTGCACCCAGGACCACGAAGAATACCTTCAGGCGTATGTCCGAAGGTTCCTGTGTCTGAGGGCACAGGCACCAACAGTGCCCAATGAAATTGTCATTGAGGCCATGATCAAGGGGCTTCGGCCGGGACCTTCAGCTCAGTACTTTGTCAGAAAGCCTCCTCAAACTTTGGAGAAGCTGCTCCAGAAGATGGACGAGTATATTTGAGCTGACAATGATTTTCACCAAAGAAGGGAGGAAGCATTAAGGTTCTCTGAAATGACCAGGGGCTTCGGAGGAAGATTCCATCCGAGGCACGTCAGGTCAATTCACAACTCTACTCAAAGTGATGACAGAGGGAGTCAACAGCAAAGGCCACAGTGCTCCTCGCAAGCTTCGGGGCAGCAGCAAAGCTCTTTCCAGCCGCCAGCGCCAAGGGGCAGAGGCGCCAGGGGCTTCGGGGGAAGATTTGGGGATCAGCCAAGAAAAATTTACTGCCTATTCTGTGGTGAAGACAAGGGCCATACCACCAGGATGTGCCATGTTACCATCCAGAAGCAAAAGGAGATAGCAGAAGCTGCAGCGCAACAGAGTCAGCCGAAGCAAGTCATGCATACTGCTTCGTACCATTCGCCTTACATTCCAGAATATGTAGGCAATCACCCTGCAGCTTCTGTTGCTTCGGCAAGTCAACCCCAAGCATCATAGCAACAGCCTCCACTGCCACCACCAATACAACGAGGTCAGCAGCCAGAAGGGAGTCAGCACACTCACCTTCAGCGGGACTTCAGAGAGGAGTCCTACGCTCGCACAGTCAATAGCACTGTGCCGGAGTCGAAGCATATTTACTGACAAATATCTACCTCAACAGCGGCTTTTCGCATTTTCGCATTTCAGTCTTACTTTCTTTTTAATAAGGAACAATTATGGGAAGTTTAAGTGCTTTTTATCGTTTTTAATCTCTTGTAACAGTTTCGTTCTCTACCATAATAAAAATATGTCTTCTCCATAGGCTTAAGTTGCCGAAGCATAAGAATTTATGGTGGCAAGGAGGACCTTCGAATTATCAAAAATTTGTTCTAAGGAATACAGTGCAATTTCTTCGAAGCAGCAAAAAGTCGTTCCTAAGGGAGCGCAGTGTAAGTTTTCTGCTCAAAAGTCGTTCCGAAGGGAATGCAGAGCTTACAGCGAAAAATAAACGCTGATTCCGCTGAAAGTAAAAGGCGAAGAAGCTCCTAAGGGAGGCTTACAGCGAAAAATAAATGCTGATTCCGCTGAAAGTAAAAGGCGAAGAAGCTCCTAAGGGAGGCTTATAGCGAAAAATAAACGCTGATTCCGCTGAAGTAAAAGGCGAAGAAGCTCCTAAGGGAGGCTTACAGTGAAAAATAAATGTCGACCTTCGGCAAATATCATTTTGCATAACATCACATCATTACATCATTTGCATAGCATAACATCATACATCATAGTGCATCAACAACGCAAGAAGGGGGGTCTCAATATTGATATTCGAAGATCGTTTTGAAGAAATAGTGACACGGCACAAACAATAGCCATTGAAGAGTTATATCTTCGACAAACTCTGAGATGGAAAGATTTATTGATTATTGATTTTACGAGGATTGGCTACTGATTTTATGAGAACATGGATATTATTTACGAAGCATGAAAAGAAGGGAAGGTGTTTTTTCGCCGAAGGCTCAAAAACGGTATGTATATAATGTTTCATGCATCGTAAAGAATAGAACTATAAACAACTAATATATTACATCCTAAGTTACACAATATTACACATGATTCTCAACAAACATTATATTCTAAATGTTTTTGCAACAGCATCTAATCTTCCCTTAAGACTACATTGCAGCTTCGTTTAGAAGCTGATCAACAACTCTATCCATGATGGCTTCGGCCATTTGTCTAATTTCGCCATCCCCCTTCGTGTGGGGGCCCACAGATGACTCAGCAGGTTCTGAGGGAAGAGTAGATACGGATTTATTACTATTACAAACCGTGAACAAGTTCGAAATCAAAAAATTACAACAAAGAGTCAAAAACCACTAGGTAATACCTATTTGCCCTTCGGGCTCTGCGCTTTTCTCAGCGGTCTCTGCTACTTTTCTAGCATCAGTAATGCCTTTTTCACTTTTTTGAATATTTTCTTAGGCCATTTCCCGGCCACCATTGTCCCAGATGTCGGTGAAAAATTTTCCACCAACCATGCTTGCTTCGGCCGAGGGGTCTTTTATATCTTCGGAGGATAAGGCAGCTTCGGATTGTGCCAAAGATTTTACATGTTCACAGCCTTTCCTCTCCAAAATAGTAGCAATCCCCCTGGCACCCGAAAAGGCACATATGTCTCCGCGGCTATTCAAAATTTCCTCAAAGGCTTCAGCTTCGTGATTGATCCATTCAATCGGGCCTTCGGGGTTACCCCTTGTGAAGTTTTCCTCGCTCGAGAATGCGCCAACGCTGGCGAAGCTAGTTTTTATTTTCTTAATGCATTCTATAGATTTGTCATAGCACCTTTTCTTGGATGCACGAAGCTCTTCAACGTTTCCTTCTAAATGATTTGCCCATTGATCGCTAAGTTCTCGTTTCGTCTCTTCAAGTATGCGTTCTTCTTTAGCTCTGGCTAATTGTTTCCGAAGATCCTCGATTTCGTGCTTCTGAGCCTCAGCTTGAGCTTTAGAAGTAGCTTCATCTTCCTTTATCTTATCCACCAATGTAAGCAGAATTTTATCTTTTTCCAAAGCTTCGTTCCTCAGCTTAATAACCTTTGTTCGTAGGTTGTTGAAAGCAATATTATAGCTCTCGTCTTCAGCATTCCTTTGCGCTCTCAAAGCGTTGCTAAGTATTAAACCCTATATGAAAGGAATTCATATAAGAATAAAAGAATAATTCAAAAATTATAAATTTCCAAATATACAATTTTCATACCTTCAGACTATTATATGCGAGGCTATCTGCAAGATCATCCTTTATCATAGCGCAGAGGCCAGCTTCAAGCTTCGGGAACCCCATACTTCTAGCCATCTCCCGGCAGACGGATAATTCTTTGTTATCTGGGAGACAGTATAAGAAGTCATCTTCGTCTGTGCCATTAAATACTAAGGCCCCCTTTGGATACTTCAGTTCTCGGGCATAGTGATTAGCTTCAAAAATCTCTTCTTCAGATAATCTTTTTCCCGAAGCATGTCGTACAATATAATCGAGGGCTTTGGAGGATGCTTTAGGGGCGGCAGTGCCAGTTTCTTCAACCAAAATTCGCTCTGCCATTTTTGTTTCTTCGGCTTCCAAGGATTTTACCTTGGTGGGCTCCAAAGGCCCAGCTTCAGTTTCAGATTGTTGCTTTGAAGCTTCGGCAACAAAGGCTTCAGTATGCACTTCGGAAGTTTCAACAATTTTCTTCGGAGTTGTGCTTGACGACTTAATTGTCTCTAAAACATCCAGCACATTAACCATCCTTTTTCTTTTCGGGGTCACTGCTGGACCCTTTTGGCTTTTTTGCTGCCTCAATTTTTTCTGAAGGACTTAAAACTTCTGATGTCTTTGTTTCTTTAGTCTTCGGTTCTTCTGTTTTTTCCATTGCTGGCACTTCAGCCAGCTCTTCGATTTTTGACAGTAGAGTTGGTTCTTTAGCTTCTGTGGCCGAAGAGGTCTCACCGATAAACTCAGGCACTGTGGCCGGTTCAATATAATGTGGCCGGTGTGTGAGAACTTTTACCCTTTTCCTCTTTGGCGCCGGCTCGCTAGGAGCGGCTGAAGCAGTTTCCTTCGCAGAAGATGTATTCTTTCTTTTTTGACCCCACGTTGGATAACGATAGTCGGGGTAAACAAACCCAATTGCATCAAATACTCGGTTAAGTCTCTTCTTCTTTCGGCCTCCGAAGGCCACTGATAATGCAGTATCTTCGGCCTTTGAGTATACCCCAAGCAATTCGTCACTTATGGCCTCAATACTTTTCAACCAGTCATCATCTGGCTCAACGAACTTATCTCCGTATTTGAATGTGTATTTTAGCCTGACTAGTCCACCTTCGTCAGTTTCTTTAATGGTCTCCTCCGGCATTTCCCACTTTTCCACAAGTGGCCATACTCTGAAAGCAATGTGTTCTTGGACCAAATCCCTTGTCCCAATAAAAGAGCAAACAACGCTGAAGGCTCTCTGGCATTCTTCGGCTGCTTCATTCATTTCCACCTTCGGCTTCCGGAGGCCGAAGCATTGCCAGATAGGGCGCATAATGATACCTTTAATATCTTCTCGTGATTTCAAGTCATTTTTCACATAAAACCATTCCGTCATCCAGTCGCCAGGCCACCCCTTTCGAAAGGTTGGCACGGGGCAGCTTGACCCAGACCAAGCGCCGAAGCTGTAGCAGCCAAAATTGTTGTGATACTGCTCTTTACCCCAGGGTTTTGTCTCATACAATAGCTCATGCATGTTGCAGAAGCTTTTTGCATTAGGTTCCAAACCTTGGCTCCTCAAGGCCCACACAAAGATATTCATCCTTATGATTGCTTCGGGGGTGAGTTGGTGAAGGTAGATTTCAAATATCTTCAGTATTTCCACGACAAAACTGCTCAAGGGAAATCGCAGTCCAGCCTTTAAGAAGCTTCGGAATATCACGACTTCATTTTCCTTGGGAGTCGGACAAGTCTTCTCTCCTTCGTCAGCCCTCACAACAGACAAGTCCTAAAAATATCTGCCCCTCATATTGACAAGATGATTTTCTTTAATACTGGATTTACCGAAAACTGCATGGCTTGGTCGCCAAGGTCGATCTTCGGAATCTTCACCGCCACTATCCACATCATAACTGTCACTATCGCCAGTATCTTCAGATAAACCCTCCAAAATCTCCCTAGTAATCTTCTCTGTATTAGTCTTTGATATTGATTCAAGAAAGCCCAGATGCATCTCCTCAGAAAGGCTTAGCTTTGAATCACCAACAGCTTTTCTATCTTCAGACATCTTCGCAAACGCTGAGAAAGTGCTCTCGAAACCGAAGCTTAAAAATTTAAAAAGCCAAGCAAGTGTTGTTGCGCGCAGGCTAAAAGTTGGGTGAGTAAAAGCAGATGGCAAGGGAGTGTGCCAAATAAACTGGTGCTGAGCTCTTATTTATACACCTAGTGCGTTGAAAACTGGAGGGTCCCTCTTGTCAAAGACTGTTGCTATTCTAGCAAAGGGAAGGTGTTTTTTCGGACCTTCAGCTTAAAGCCTTCGTCCATGTCGCAATATGAATTTATCATTCCAGCAAATTAATATTGCGAGGGGCTACTGTTGGGGGCCTTCGGCCTCCGAAGGTCCTCAAAAACATGATTTGACAATGTTTTCCAAGTGAAATATGTGAACAGGTATCTTCGGAATCGGATCACGAGTATACAAGAGTATGGTCAAGACAAAGCTTGAGTAGGACGGAAGGCGATCATGACGAAGGATAAGATGATCACGAAGCTATGCGTAGAAAAAGCTTTGGTATGACAGCAGAAAAGGGGAACCGACTTATATGATGAAAAGCCAAATTAGACCTCGAAGAATCACTATAGAGTTATTGATAAATGTAAAGGGCATTAATGTAATTCTCCACGGGCTGTGTCCTGTGTCTATAAATAGATGAACAGTGCTCCCGTACTGTTCACGCTGATTTGGCATTTGCTTTTCGCATCACGCCTGTACTTTTACTTTTCATCAATCTGAAGGTACATTTATAATTTGTTATTATGATTCTGATAATGCAAAATAAAAATAAGTTGATGATAATATCTATATTGTTATTCGTATTTCATATATGTATTCTTCTTCATCATCCATCGAACTTACGAAGGTCTCTTCCTTCATAACCTTCGTCCGGAATTCATTATATCCGAAGGGACATAATGTCTTGAAGGACGAAGGACTTTAACATTTAACACTTTTTATGTTGCCTTGTTCTTAACTCTTAGCATTTGAGAACAAGTCCCCAACAATCATAGATCTGATTCTTAGTATGTCATGGTTAAGGAAAGCAAAGGCAATTATACATTGTGCTAGGGGAACCGTAGAACTCACCAGTCCAAAAGGAGAAAGATTTGAAGTCATGATTACCATAACCCCCTCCATGTAACACCCTGCTTTAAGGAACAAAGCCAGGTGCATCTCATACATGCGCCAAGAAGACAACATATATAATAACAGAGTGTATAGAGATAAATGTCATAAAACATCAGAGTATTTATTACATAGCGGAAGACTTATTACAAAATAAAAGTATAACCATAAAACGAACTAAGGATCGTCGGCGCCAATGTCGACTGAGAAACGCCACCTAGATCAGATCGAACTCCTCAGTGTTAGGCGACTCCACTTCGACCACCTGATCTTCTCCTGTGGGGGGGTGTGAGACAGCAAGAGTGAGCTCACATACGTTCATAGCTCAACAAGTCGTGGGGAATAATGTGGCATGAACTCAGGGTGGGAGTTCATGAAGTGTAAGGCTGATCAATAAAATAAAGGCTGAGGCTGAGCATTGCTTTTATAAGTTGGTCAAAATTTTATTAGCAATTACTAAGTGTAAGTAAATACCAAACCTTAATAATAATAAAGAACAGTGATAGTAAAATAATCCCAAATGCGATGCAAATGTCAAATTAAATTTAAGTTCCATAGTTAATCATGTGAGGGTCCGAGCCGCTCATGACCGTGAGCACGGCTAGTATACTAGTTTTACACTCTGCAGAGGTTGCGCATCTTTACCCACAAGCCGTGTATCCCATGTCGCCAGGGTTTGCAAGGCCCTTAGACACTACCGAGGTGAATGGCTAGGGATCCACTACGAGGCCTTTACAAAGTTCCACTAGCTTCCGAAAACCCGCTACAGTTTATAGGAAGTTCCAATGCAGGGTTCCTGGCTGACCGCCATCGCAGCAAAATCAACCAGGGACCTCCCTACACTGACCACTCCCCTACTGCCCTTGCCCCTTTTGGGTAAGGTAGTCTTCCACTAGCTTTCCTAGTTAGTCAGCCAAGGGCGTCCCATTAAACCCTTGTGGTAGCACTGTTTTCCCGGTGTTGGGGGCCTTCGTCCTCCGAAGGTCCTCAAAAACATGATTTGACAATATTTTCCAAGTGGATTATGTGAACAGGTATCTTCGGACTCAGGATTATGAACACGAAGTACAGTCAGGACGAAGCCTGAACCAGACGAAGGGGGATTAAAATGGAGGACGGGCTGATTACCAAGCTCCACGAAGGATGGTGCACAGCCGAAGCTGTGCGCAGGGAAGCTTCGTCGCGATAGCAGAGAGGGGAACCGACTTAAAGATGAAAAGACTACTTGGGCCTTGACAGATTTCCATAAGTCATTGGCAAATGTAATGGACATGAATGTAATTTTACGTGGGCCGCGTCCCGCGTCTATAAATAGATGAACAGTACTCCCGTACTGTTCACGCTGATCTGGCATTTACTTTTGCGTCATCCGTGTACTTTTTCTTTCTGCAATCCGAAGGTACACTTGTAATTTGAAGTCATTTCTATTGATATACGATAATAAAATAGAAATGACATGATAATAAAGTTTAAATGTTTATATTACCTTTAATGTTGCTTATAAGCTCTTCGTCATAACTTATCGCACTTACGAAGGTATATTATTTGTGACCTTCGTCCGGAGTTCATTATATCCTGAAGGGAAATAATGTTTCGAAGGATGAAGGACCTCATCATTTAACACTTTTTATGTTGCCTTGTTCTTAATCCGAAGCATTTGAGAACAAGTCCCCAACATTGGCGCCCACCTCCGGTGAACTCACTTCCATTTCGAGTTTTTCGAACACCTTCGGAAGCTATAGACCCTCGCTATGGCGCCGAAGAAAGCTTCAGCGACTGGGGCTGCAGCACTGCAACCGCTGGACCCCAACCAGGAGACCGTCTCTCTTCGGGAGGCCCGTAGCCAGAAGAGGAAGGCCGTCAGCCCGACGCTTCAGGAGGATGAACTAGACCAAGAGATCAGGGATATGGAGATGCTTCATCAACAGGTGCAGAGGAAAAAAGAAAAGATAGCCAGGCTAGCTGAGCTGCAAAGGCAGATAGACGAAGCTTCTGAAGAAGTCCGTCATCTTACCCACGAAGAGCAGAACCGAAGGCCCCAACAAAAAGACCTTCGTCAGGAGGGCTTCTTCAACGAAGATGACTGGTATGACAATTTCCATCATGGAAATTTTGTTTTCGATGATGCTTCTCCTCTGTCTGCTGAGCTACAGGCTACACCTTGGCCTCCGTCCTATAAGCCACCCCAGCTTCCCATGTTTGATGGCCATTCAGACCCGAAGCAGTTCTTGATGAGTTACGAAGCAACAGTGTCTTCGTATGGTGGCAATGCTGCAGTCATGGCAAAGTCTTTCGTTATGGCCGTCAGGAGTGTTGCTCAGACCTGGTATTCCTCCCTTCGACCAGGAACGATCACTTCATGGCAGAAGCTGAAGGATATGTTGTTAACCAGCTTTCAAGGATTTCAGACGAAGCCGGTCACTGCTCAAGCCTTGTTCCAGTGCACTCAGGATCATGAAGAATACCTTCAGGCGTATGTCAGAAGGTTCTTGCGTTTGAGGGCGCAAGCACCAACGGTGCCCAATGAAATTGTCATCGAAGCCATGATCAAGGGGCTTCGTCCTGGACCTGCAGCTCAATACTTTGCTAGGAAGCCTCCTCAGACTCTGGAGAAGCTACTCCAAAAGATGGACGAGTACATTCGTGCCGACAATGACTTTCGCCAAAGAAGGGAGGAGGCTTTCAGATTTTCTAAAATGACCAGGGGCTTCGGAGGAAGATTTTATCCGAGGCATGTCAGGTCCATCCACAACTCCACTCAAAATGATGATAAGTGGAGTCAGCAGAACAGACCGCAGAGCTCCTCACAGGCTTCGGGGCAACAGCAAACTTTCTTCCGGCCACCAGCTCCAAGAGGCAGAGGCGCCAGGGGCTTCGGCGGAAGATTTGGAGATCAACCAAGGAGGGTATTTTGCTTATTCTGTGGTGAAAACAAGGGCCATACCACCAGGATGTGCCATGTTACCATCCAGAAACAAAAGGAGCTAGCAGAAGCTGCAGCGCAACAGGGCCAGCCGAAGCAGGTCATGCATACTGCTTCGTACCATCAGCCTTACATCCCGGAATACGTGGGCAACCACCCTGCAGTTTCCGTAGCTTCGGCGAGTCAACCTCAAGCTTCATGGCAACAGCCCCCGCCCCCACCTCCGCTGCAACAAGGCCAACAGCCAGAAGGGAGCCAATATGTTCCGCACCAAAGGGATCTCAGAGAGCAATCTGAAGCTCGCACAGTCAATAGTACTGTGCCAGAGTCGAAGCACATTTATTGACAAATATCCTACTTTGATAGCAGTCTTTTCCGTTTAGTTCTATTTTCTGTGTAATAAAGAACATTTCAGTTTTCATGTAATAGTTTCATGGTTGGTTATCAGGAAAACCTATCTTCTTCACAGGCTTAAGTTGCTGAAGCTTAAAAATTTGCGGTAACAAGGAGGACCTTCGAATTATTAAAAATCCTTCGAAGCAACAAAAAGTCGTTCTAAGGAACGCAGAGTAAGTTGCCGAAGTTACAAAAAGCCGTTCCAAAGGGAGCGCAGTGTAAGTTTTTTGCTCCAAAGACGTTCCTAAGGGAATGCAGAGCATACAGCGAAAAGTCAACGCTGATACCGCCTAAAGTAAAAGGCGAAGAAGCTCCAAAGACGTTCCTAAGGGAATGCAGAGCTTACAGCGAAAAGTCAACGCTGATACCGCCTAAGTAAAAGGCGAAGAAGCTCCAAAGACGTTCCTAAGGGAATGCAGAGCTTACAAATATATTTTGTGTGTATCTTCGGAACAAACGTCATTTGCATAACATAACATCATCACATCATTTTGCATAGCATAAGCATCATACATCATGTTGCATATGGCAAAAGAAGGGGACACAGTATCAACCTTCGAAAGGACGCTTTGAGAAAGTGAAAATTGTGTAAAGTCACGAGGGAATACAATGATAATCTTCGGAATACAGCTTCGGAGAATGTTTTCACAAAGCATGGACGTGCTTCATCAGAGTAATATTGAAATTGCACAGCTTCGGAGAATGTTTTCACAAAGCATGGACGTGCTTCATCAGAGTAATATTGAAATTGCACAGCTTCGGAGAATGTTTTCACGAAGCGTGGACGTAAGTCATCAGAATAGTTTTAACGGAGAATGTCTTCTTCACGAAGCATGAAAAGAAGGGAAGGTGTTTTTTCGCCGAAGGCTCAAAAATGGTATGTATGTAGAATTTCATGCATCGTAAAGAATTGAATAATGAAAAGAGACTTGTATATTACATTCAAATGTACAAAATATTACATAGATCACACTTCAAATGTTTTTTCTAATAACACCTAGTCTTCTCTTAATACTACTTTGGCAGCCTCATTTAGAAGTTGATCAACAACTTTATCCATGATAGCTTCGGCCATTTGTTTGATTTCGTCATCCTCTTTTGTGTGAGGGTCAACAGACGGTCCAGCAGGTTCTGAGGGAAGAGAATATTTTTGCATTACTATTACAAACCGCGAGCAAAGTTTGAAATAAAAATTACAACACAATAAGAGCGACTAATTAATACCTATTTGCCCTTCGGCAACTTCTGTCACTTTCCTAGCATCATGGATGCCTTTTTCACTCCTTTGAATAATTTCTTGTGCCATTTTTCGGCCGCCGTTGTCCCAGACATTAGTAAAGAATTTGCCACCAACCCTGCTTGCTTCGGCCGAGGGGTCTTTGATGTCTTCGGAGGATAAGGCAGCTTCGGACTGAGCTAAAGATTTTACATGTTCACAACCTTTCTTCTCCAAGACAGTAGCAACTCCCCTGGCGCCCGAAAAAGCGCAGATGTCACCGCGGCTACTCAGGATTTCCTCGAAGGCCTCTGCTTCGTGACTGATCCATTCTATTGGACCTTCGGGATTGCCTCTTGAGAAATTCTCTTCACTGGAAAATGCGCCCACATTGGCGAAGCTGGTTTTAATTTTCTTTACGCATTCCATGGATTTTTCGTAGCATTTTTTCCTAGAAGACCGAAGCTCTTCCACGGTTGCTTCCAAATGATCAGCCCATTGGTCGCTGCATTCCCGTCTTGTTTCTTCAAGTATGCGTTCTTCTTTCGCCCGGGCCAATTGCTTCTGAAGATCTTTAATTTCGCGTTTCTGAGCTTCGGCCTGAACCTTTGCAGCAGCTTCGTCCTTTTTTATTTTCTCTACTAATGTAAGCAGAATTTTATCTTTTTCTAGAGCTTCGTTTCTCAGTTTAATAACTTCTGAGCGTAAATTGTTGAACGCAATTTCATAACTCTCATCTTCGGCACTCTTTTGTGGTCTTAATGCGTTGCTTAGGATTAAGCCCTATACGAAAAAGAATCCATATAAGAATAAAAGAATGAATTATGTATTAAAAAAATTTTTCAAGCGTCTAATTCCCATACCTTTAGGCTATTGTACGCAAGACTGTCCGCGAGATCCTCCTTTGTCATAGCACATAATCCAGCTTCGAGCTTCGGGAACCCCATACTTCTAGCCATCTCTCGGCAGACAGATAGTTCTTTATTATCAGGAAGGCAGTACAGGAAGTCATCTTCATTTGTCCCATTAAACACTACTGCCCCCTTCGGATATTTTAGCTCTCTGGCATAGTAGTTGGCTTCGTAAGTCTCTTCTTCAGATAATTTCTTCCCCGAAGCATGTCGTACGATGTAATCGCGTATGCTGGAAGGAGCTTCGGGGGCGGCAGTGTCAATTTCTTCAACCAAATTTGGTTCTGATATTTTTGTTTCCAAAGATTGTTCCTTGGTGGGCTCTGAAGGCCCAGCTTCAGCTTCAGGTTGTTGCTTCGAAGCTTCAGCAACTACAGCTTCGGTAGACACTTCAGCAACTTCAATAGTCTTCTTTGGAGTTGTGCTTGAAGACTTAATTGTCTCCAAAACATCTAGCACGTTCACCATTCTTTTTCTTTTCGGGGTCACCGACGGGCCCTTTTGATTTTTTATTGTTTCGACATTTGCTGAAGGACTTAAGATTTCCGATATTTTTGGCTCTTTAATCTTCGGTTTCTCTGCTTTTTCTGCTGAAGGCGCTTCAGTCTTTTCTTCCATCTTCGGCACTGGAGCTGGTTCTGTAGCTTCAGAGGCCAAAGAGACTTCACCAATAAATTCTGGCACTGTGGCTGGCTCAATAAAACGCGCTCGGTGAGTGAGCACCTTTATCTTTTTCCTTTGCGGCGCTGGCTCGCTAGTGGCACTCGGGGTAGCTTCTGTCGCAGGAGAAGTATTTTTTCTTTTGCGGCCCGACACCGGATAGTGATAGTCGGGGTAGACAAACCCGACTGCGTCAAATACCCGGTTGAGCCTTTTCTTCTTTCGGCCTCCGAAGGCTGCTGATAACGCAGTGTTCTCGGCCTTCGAGTACACCCCAAGCAGTTCGTCACTTAATGTTTCAATGTTTTTCAACCAGTCGTCATCAGGTTCAACAAATTTATCCCCGTATTTGAATGTGTATTTCAGTCTGACCAGTCCGCCTTCGTCAGACTCTTTGATGGTCTCCTTTGGCATTTCCCACTTTCCTGCAAGTGGCCACACCCTGAAGGCAATATGCTCTTGAATCAAGTCCCTTGTCCCAATAAAAGAGCAGACTACGCCGAAGGCTCTTTGGCATTCCTCGGCTGCTTCATCCATTTCAACCTTCGGCCTTCGAAGTCCGAAGCGTTGCCAGATGGGGCGCATAATGATACTCTTGACATCTTCTTGCGCTGTTAAGTCATTCTTTACATAGAACCATTCAGTCATCCAGGCTCCGGGCCACCTCTTCCGAAAGGTCGGCACAGGGCGGCTTGACCCGGAGCGGGCACCAAAGCTGTAACACCCAAAGTTGTTGTGATATTGTTCTTTCCCCCAGGGCTTCGTCTCATATAACAACTCATGAATGTTGCAAAAGCTTTTTGCATTTGGTTCTAAACCTTGGCTTCTCGCAGCCCAGACAAACATCCCCATTCTTATGATAGCTTCGGGAGTAATTTGATGAAGGTAGACTTGAAATGTCTTCAGGACTTCGACAACAAAGTTGCTTAGGGGGAGTCGAAGCCCAGCCTTGAGAAAGCTTCGGAAGATTACGACTTCATCTTCTTCGGGGGTGGGAGAAGTCTTTTCTCCAGCATCAACCCTCACAATAGATATATCTCGAAAATACCTCCCCCTCATATTATCAATATGATTCTGCTTAATAGTGGTTTTCCCGAAAACCGTGTGACTTGGCCGCCATGGTCGATCTTCGGACTCTTCCCCACCACTTTCTACATCATAACTGTCGCTATCACCAGTATCTTCGGATAAACCTTCAAGAATCTCCTTGGTGATTTTCTCCGTATTGGTCTCCGCCATCGCTATAAGGAACCCCAAGTTCTTCTCTTCGTCGAGACTCAGCTTCGTCTCAGCAGGGATCTTCTTACCTTCAGACATCTTCGGAAACGCTAAAAAACTGTTTTCAAGGCCGAAGCTTCAAAATCAAAAAGATCAGCAAATCTTAGTGCACAAGAGCTAAAAATTTAGTGGGCCGAAGCAGATGCCAAGTGTGCGTACCAAATAAGTTTGCGGTATGATCTTATTTATACCCCCAGGGCGTCGAAAATTGAAAGACCCCGCTTGTCAGTGAATATTGCTATTCTAGCAAAGGGAAGGTGTTTTTTCGGACCTTCGGCTCAAGGCCTTCGTCCATATCGCAATCTGAATTTATCATTAACAAATTAATATTGCGAGGGGCTACTGTTGGGGGCCTTCGTCCTCCGAAGGTCCTCAAAAACATGATTTGACAATATTTTCCATGTGGATTATGTGAACAGGTATCTTCGGACTCAGGATTATGAACACGAAGTACAGTCAGGACGAAGCCTGAACCAGACGAAGGGGGATTAAAATGGAGGACGGGCTGATTACCAAGCTCCACGAAGGATGGTGCACAGCCGAAGCTGTGCGCAGGGAAGCTTCGTCGCGATAGCAGAGAGGGGAACCGACTTAAAGATGAAAAGACTACTTGGGCCTTGACAGATTTCCATAAGTCATTGGCAAATGTAATGGACATGAATGTAATTTTACGTGGGCCGCGTCCCGCGTCTATAAATAGATGAACAGTACTCCCGTACTGTTCACGCTGATCTGGCATTTACTTTTGCGTCATCCGTGTACTTTTGTCTTTCTGCAATCCGAAGGTACACTTGTAATTTGAAGTCATTTCTATTGATATACGATAATAAAATAGAAATGACATGATAATAAAGTTTAAATGTTTATATTACCTTTAATGTTGCTTATAAGCTCTTCGTCATAACTTATCGCACTTACGAAGGTATATTATTTGTGACCTTCGTCCGGAGTTCATTATATCCTGAAGGGAAATAATGTTTCGAAGGACGAAGGACCTCATCATTTAACACTTTTTATGTTGCCTTGTTCTTAATCCGAAGCGTTTGAGAACAAGTCCCCAACACCCGGGTGGTCGCTCCATGTTCCCATTAATTTAATGATCTTAACATGAACAGCAATAATAACAAGATAATAACAGAATAATCATGAATAGTGTATCTCCATACCCAATCCACATAAAGCAATAGCAAGTACTACCCAAAAATATTTCAGGGGTGAACAAGGTATAGAGGTAATCAAAACTGGGGTAACATAAAGGCTCCCATCAAAATTAACCTATGCAGATCATTAAAATTAATAAGAACATGGCTGTGAAAAGTAAGTGATCAAGGGCACAACTTGCCTGCAATGAGCTCCTGCTCAGCTACTTCTACTTGTTGAACCTCAGTTTCCACAGTGGCTTGCTCGTCTACTTGCATCAACACAATACATACATAGTATAGCCAAAATCAACATCACACCAAACATGTAAAATAAATATACAGTAAAAATCTACACATTAAAATAAAATCATAGGAACTGGAATCACTAAATTTGGAGTTATAGTATTCAAGTTATGAATTTCCTAAGGTTTAATGTGATTAAAATAGGATTAGATGATAAATTAATTTTCTAACTGAGTTCATGTCAAAACAGTGATACTAATTGATAGAGAATATTATTATAAAATTTTAGAAATTGGAATGGTTCAATTTGGACCAAAAATGAAATTTCTATGAATTTTACAAGTTTCTAGATTTGTTTTTGTATTAAAATGAATTTCTAATATTATTTCTCTGTTTTTAAACGTCTCTGGACTGGGCCTCGAATTCTAGAAAGCGCAGGGGTTCTGGCGCAAGTTTACCGAGACACAATGAATAGTACTCTGAGGACTGCGGGTTGATTCTATAATATTCCAGGGGCTCTGATGCAAGACTAACAGCCGAAAGGGTATCGGCTAATATCGGCCGTCCGATTAGAAATCACGCGTCCAGATTAAATCAGCAGACGCGCGAACCGGTACGCCAAGGGATCCACACGATCTAAGATCAACGGTCACCATTTAATGAATGCAGAGGTAAGGGCCTATCGTCCGATTCGAGATCGACGGTCCGAACGAAGGGAGTATCACTGATCTAATCAGAACCGTCAACCCGAGATCATACGGTCCACAGTTCTTCTTCTCACCCTATTCTACACGACGGAGACGCACAGTCCGCCCACGGCGGAGCATCATCGGCAGACGCGCAATTCCACGGCTGGATGCTCCAAACTCAAAATTGGTCGGTGCCAAACCTAGAGGGGGTGATGGCGATTACGGAAAGGGGTTTCTCACCTCAGTTGGTAGCGCGGACAGCCCTGGCCACGGTGAGGTGCGGTACCGCGGCGGATGTAAGGTTCCGACGAGCGATTCACCCGCGCCAGGTCATCCAAGTCACACGAGGAGGCTCCCGAATCAAGCGGTATATCCTGGCGATGGGCTCCGATCACAACTTGAGGCTAAAACGGCGATAGGACCATGAATCCGTGGCCGCGGCGGTGGGACTACTCTTTCTCTCTCTCGGTGATAGGGCGGCACTGGAAATTAGGGGAAACTGTGGAACGGAGAGAGGCAATGGATCGTGGCCACGGATATAGGGGTGGGCTGAGCCGCAGCTGCAACGGCGTCAGCGAGATCCCCGGAAGGTGCTCTCCGCGGACCACGCGACCGCTGTTGACGCAGCCGTGCGAAGGAAGGGGGTGACAGGTGGGGTCCCGAGTTCAGTGAAATGGAGCGCGAGCGGGACAAGCGGCGATGGCTGCCAGCGGGACCCAGACCACAGTGAGCACGCAACAGGGGGGTGAGGCTGCCGCACGGACCCAGCTGTCGGCGCGCTCGGCCACGGGGCTAATGGGCTGCACGGGATGAATGTCCTGGTGGGCCAAATGGGGGATCTGCAGCCCGGTAAGTTCTCCTTTTCTTTTTCATTTATCTTTTTCTTTCTATTTTCTTCATTTCTAAGGTTTAGTTTGAATTCGAATTTAAATTCGAATTTGTGCCAAATTCCTTCTCATTTATTTGTGTGAGGTTAACTTACAATTTTAGAGATATAATTTAGACATGATATATATATTTTATATCATTTCTCTTCTTCCCATTTTATAAAACCCTAATTTTAATTTAGGGTTTGGTTTAACTTCTAGCATTTATTATCTTATTATCCTTATTATTTTTATTTAATGCACAAACATGTAAAACTCCAACATGATGCACTTTAGTTTATTTTAGAATCATTGGTTTTAATTAATCACTCTCAATTATATGGGTGCTCTTTTTATGATGCAAATAAGGCACATAAAATTGAGGATATCTCTCTATTGTTCTTTGCATACAACTTTGAGTATTACACTCCACCAGACCCGCTATATATCTAGTAGATTGTAAATTTGAGGGCAGAAACATCCGCGTGGTTAGAGAGTTCCCAGATGCCTTTCCATAGGTGTTACCCAGGATGCCACCAGATAGGTAAGTTGAGTTTGTTATTGATCTCTTACCTAGAACCGCTCCTATTTCTAAAAGGCCATATAGGATGTCAGTGGAAGAATTAAAAGAACTTAAGAAACAACTAACGGAGTTATAGGAGGCAAGGTATATTCGTTCGAGTTCCTCACCTTGGGGAGCACCGGTTCTGTTTGTACAGAAGAAGGATGGTTCACAGAGGATTTGTGTTGATTATAGATCCCTTAATGATGTCACAATTAAGAATAAGTATCCATTGCCTTGTATCGAAGATTTATTTGATCAGATGAGAGGTGCCAGGGTATTCTCTAAGATTAATCTCAGATCGGGTTATCATCAAATGAAGATTAGGCCTTCTAATATTCCCAAGACAGCTTTCACTACCCGATATGGTCAATATGAGTTCACAGTCATGTCGTTTGTCTTAACTAATGCACCAGCCTACTTCATGAATCTGATGAACAAGGTGTTCATGGAGTATCTTGATAAGTTTGTCGTGGTATTCATTGACGACATCATGATTTATTCTAAGAATGATAGTGATCATGAGAAACATTTGTGATTAGTAATATAGAAGCTAAGGGATAATCAAGTGTAAGTTCTGGCTTGATGAAGTACCATTTCTTGGGCACATCATCTCTAATGGAGGAATATCAGTGGATCTAGCTAAAGTGAGAGTAATAGTGGGATGGAAGATACCAAGCTCGGTCACTGAAATCCGGAGTTTGCTGGGACTCGCGTGTTATTACCGGCGTTTTATTGAGGGATTCTCCTAGATAGGAAAGCCTATGACCTCACTATTGGAGAAGGGAAAGGAGTTTAAGTGGACTCATGAATGTTAAGAGAGTTTCAATCAACTGAAGTTTAGATTGATGTCACCCCTAGTGTTGGTTATGCCTGATCTGTAGAAGGGATTTGACATATATTGTGATGCGTGCCGCCAGGGCTTGGGATGTGTTCTTATGCAAAAAGGACATGTCATTGCCTACGCATCTCGCCAGTTGCGGAAACATGAGTTGAACTACCCCACTCATGACTTAGAAATGCAGCCGTAGTGCATGCTCTCAAGATTTGGAGGCATTATATTATGGGAACTAAGTGCCAAGTCTATACTGATCATAAGAACTTAAAGTATATTGTAACACCCTAGGTGTTACTCAGGGTGTCCACCCCAGGGTTACCCCTTTTTAACCCATAATTACATAAAGATTGGTGGGCAAAGTACTTCAATCTTGGAATTCAAAGTCCTAGTCAAGTGCAAACTATTTTGGATATCATGCCCTAGCTTGTGATGCACATCTAAGTGGAGATCTCCCAAAACCCTAGAGCAAAACCCCCATAGGCAATAATAACCCTAATTGAAGCCATGATCAAAAGATCATGTAAACATCATGATCATGGTTTGGGCCAAATATAAAAGTTGTAATATACTTAATAATCTACAATTAATAGTAAGGAAGTACCCCCAAAAAGTTTTCAGAAGAGTTCTAAAAAGATCACCAAAGGATGAACACAAGGGAGAAATTCAGACTTTGCCTAAGTCAAAAATCAACCCTTGAGCAAAGATCCCTCATGTTCACCTTGATCCCCTTTTCAAAACCTGTCGACCTAATTAACAAAGTGGCGCCAAATGAACCCTAGAATGCCCTGGAAAAGTTTGAACCCAAGCCAAAACCGTTTGACACGCATTGGCATTGGTTTTGTCTCGGTTTGCACAGGGCAGACAGACAAGACTTGGCGCTGCCATATCTCTTCAACCAGACCACATCTCCTCTTGGAACTTACATGAACTAGGTAGCCCTAGGTGCAGGGAAGAGATCTCCCACAGGCGGTAGGGCGAGATTCGTACGCCTGGCCGCTCAGCAGAGCGAAGAACACGGGCAGAAGCAACGCGCCACGTGTTCAACGCGCTCTGAGCTCGCCAGAGCATGCCCGCGCGCGCGCCCCGCGTGCCCGCGTCGCGCCAAACGGTCGAGCCGGTGCCCCGGCCGCGTCCGCGCCTATAAAACCCGCCCCAGCGCTCGGTTGCCTTCCCCATTGCTTCCTCCGTACCTCGCCTGTCTTGCCCGAGCCAGCCTTTGCCTCCGGCGACCTCCCCGCGACCCGCCAGTGCCGCTCGAAAGCCACCACCGTGGCCAACCCCTCTCCCGTCCTCCTCCGTTCGATCCAAGCCCCCAGATAGCTCCCTGGCGAGACCGTGAGCCTTGCTCAAGCTTGACCCGAGGGCCCGCGTCACCGGAGAAGCCAAATCACGCTCACCGGAGTTTAAGAACTCGCCGGCGCACGTGGACCGGGTAAACCCCTTCACCTTTTTCCGATTCGTTGCGTGCATGGCCTCTGTGTCATCCCGTGAAGCTCCTCGTGCCCATTAATTGAACTCTACCGCCGTGGTTTGGCCGGAGCAGGCGTCGCCGACGATCCCCGCCGCCTGTGTTCGTGGCCAGGGGAGCTCCGACCACCTCTGACGCCGACCCGCACATCGACGTGACCGTCGCGACCTCCTGAACATCACTGACCACCTCGCCGGACCTCCCTCGCCGCCGGTAAGCCGCGCCACCCTTTTCTTTCCCGCGGCTACTGTTTCAGTTGAGGGAAGGACTGCGGGTGAGAGGGAGAGAAATCCAGGGGGTTAAGTGAAAAGTCAGAGACTCAAGTGAATAGTGGCGTAAGGGTAGAACTGCGAGGTTTGATTCGATTTAAATCCAGGGACCCTGGCACAAACTGCTTTTCCAGAAAAACTTAATTAAAACCTGATTTAAATTCAAACAGAAACTTTAAAAACTCATAACTTCTATTTGGTTTATCCAAATTTGGTCAAACCAATTTTGCCAGACTCTAAATAATGTAACCTATCTAAGAAAAATATAAAACTCCATAAGTACTAGAGAAAAATATAAGGTTATGATTTAATTACAGTTTGGACCAAAAGCTTAATAATAGCAAGAAAAATGGTTGTACCATTTAACTAAGGTTAGAAAAATTTAGAGAAGTTTATATCTACTAACTGACCTAGTTAAAAATGTTAAACCCCTCTGTCCACTACATTAAGATAGTTTTTACCCCTTATTCCATAATATGCTTAAGATTAAGAAAAATAGAAAAGGTGACATAAATAATGAACCAGAGGGCACCCCTATTTTTGTTGAGATACTTAGTCAATGTAGTTCACTGCAAAAATATATCATACCCTGTTGTAGTGTAAAATAAGAAAGCTACCTTTTAAATTAATAAAACAAGGATAACTTAGAAAAAAACCCTACAAAAATAACCCTAAGGTGAAACCTCCCCAAACCTTAGGATAACTAATATTTTGATAATAAGAACTTAGGAAAAATCTGAAATCTGTTGTTTGATATTTTTCAAAGGACAAGTTAGTTCTAAGCACCCTTTTTGCACCCAACTTTAGAAATCCATCATTAATTAACCATCATGTTGCTCTCTGCCATTTTTGGTACAAGGGCTTAGTATCACTAATAGAGGCCAACAAAAATAACCTGTAGGACAGAACCTACCCCTAACTAAGACTGTAGTGTAAAGTGGCCCATTTTGCCTAACTATTGTTATTTTTGTTTAAGGACTAGCTTTTGTACTTTAAGCCTCAAATTCTTAAAACAAGCTAGAATAGCCAGTGACAACCCACTGTAATTTTTACAAAATTTTTGGAAATTTTTAAACTACTGTCATAAGTTCAAACCCCTACTAGAAACCCTAGATGGAAATTAAAGAAAGGAAAATGGATGTTGGAATTTAATGTCCTCCTAAGACCTTTATAAATTGTCCACTGAAATCCATAAAGGCAATACAAATCCAATATGTTATCCTAAAAGAAAACCTAAACCTAAAAGGTAATAAGTCTATGTATACCACTAGAAGACCCACATAGCCAAGGAACCCTGAGTTAATTCTTGACTTAATTTCTGTGGCTTAATGTTCTTAAATCTTGCATAATCATGACATACATGTTCATTGCATTTCGATAGACTGTAATCTTGCTGACGGAGAGTACGTCCTCGTGCCGGAGCAAGGAGCTGCCCAGGAGGTTGCCCCAGACCCAGCACCAGAGCCTGCACCAGAGGACCTGCCTGCCACTGCTTTGGAAGGCAAGCCCCGGTTTTATGCATAACCTGTTATTTATGCTATTTTACTTCACTTAATGATTGTAGGATTGATTGTGCACTTAGGTGTAGGAGTTGTTTTGAACCGTAGTTGCATGATCTCAGGAATCCTATTGAGATGAATACTAGTATGCTAGGTCGAGTAGCTGCTTTATTAATTAGGATCTCGGTAGAAGTCGAGTGATTTTTCTAGCACTCGCGCGAGGTCAGGAATTGGCTGTATCCACCTTCTTATCATATTGATGTTGGTTTGTGGGCAACAATCCATGGGGATTGGTTGTTCACGGGATAAAAAGTTGATTAAGGATTAAGGTGTGGTACCGTGAGTCAAGCGTTTGAACGTACTAAACATATGCCGAGAAATATGGTAAATCGGTAAGCCTAGTACCTGAGTGAACCTGGCAGTGGACTTTACCCCTCACGCGACCTGAGACGTAGTCTCCCATTCCGGTTATGGTGGGTACAAGTGCGGTCACTGCACGACGGCCAGTCGGGGTCAGTGGGGCATTGTACGCCAAGGCGGTGAGCCCTGATCTGCTGACGGGGAATCGCTGGGGACGGTTGATATGTGTGGGGACGGAGTGCCCCTGCATGTCGTGTGTTTAGGTTTACCTTGCAAGGATAAAAAAAACTCGATTCGAATCGTCTGCTTCTCGCAGCTAATGAGACTGCTTGATCCATGCTGCTACATTGAGTAACAAGTGGAACTGTGTTGAGATGATACAAGCTGTTGATTGCTAAAAATGCTTGCTACTATGTATGAATAGATAGTTCACTTTTAGCCTTAAGAGAGTCACACTTAATTTTGACAAAGTTAAAATCTTGATTTAGAAACTCAGCTAGTGCTTTTGGCAACCAAACCCCACAGCCAAACAGCTGCATGTCTAGAGGTAGAGGAGTATAGACTCCTCACACCGGGTAAGTCTAGCTGAGTATTAGTATACTCAGCCTTGCTTGTGGCATAATTTTTTTTACAGGTTCTCTGGAGGACATGGTTGCTGGAGTGACTTGGCCATCCACCCTGCCACCGGGTTGGACTGTCGAGTGGGACCCTGCCTCGGCTGAGGAGGAGCATGAGGAGTGATGGGACAGGCTTCCCCATCTCTCCATTTATTTATCGTTAGTTTATTTCCGCTGCACTTCAAAACAATGATGGTTACTTTTGCGAAAACTCCAATGGTGACTATGGTGATGTAATAATTTAACACTCTTTCATGCATGGTTTTATGTTTTATTGTATTTGCTCTGTGACTCACCATCGAGTGAGACTGTGGTACTTGATCCTGTCAGTGGCCGTGTCGGACTAGATCCGAGGGATTGACGGGTTATTCCCATTTAAGTGCGGTCTAGCCTCTAAGGCGGGACTTAGGCACTTAAGTTGGAATAATTCGGGCAGTTCCGCCACAGCTGGTATCGGAGCATGTACCACCACAGAGGAATCAATAAACCATAAATGCTATCCCTTTTCTAAAGTAAAATTTGATAGAAACACTGTTGGATAGATTATAGGACGAGCAGGATAGACCTAGGACGTGAAGCCTTAGGATGATAGAAGGGTAGCTAGGTGGCTAAGTGACTAGGCCCTATAGGCCACTTTGTAAAGGATGGGAGTCCTTCCCTATTCCTTTTTATCTTTTGGAGAGGTCGTTCAGGACGAGCATGCATGCATTCATAATTAAGCAAATGGATAAATGAGTAAAAGAAACATAAAAACAAGGTAACAATCAACTAGGTCCCCAGTGCCTTTTTCTTTTAATTAGAGACAAGCTGAGTTTTATTTTTCTTGTTCTTTTTGTAATTCTTTTTCTTTTACTTACGCTTAACCGTGCACAGATGACTTCCCATGGATCCTCCGATGACGGAAATGCACTGACCCACACTGACGGACTTGCACGAGAGGGTTTTCCCCGCATCTTGTGGGAGGTACTTCAGGGGGCAGGATATTTGACACCCCCTCAGTACGCGGTGCAGCAGTTCGAGAAGCACCGGGTGCCTCGCTGTAGGGTGAGGATGACCTTGGAACCTCATCCCCTGCAGCCAGGCTGGCGCTCCTTGGACTCTGAGTCTTTCGGGTACCGAGCGGAGGACACAATCGAGGCAATCGCTCTGCATGGACTGACTACCTTCTGCGGATTCCATCCCCTGGAGCTGGCTACCCACCCCATGGGGTTGTTCCCCGCGGAAAAGGAGGACGACCCGATGTGGAGGGATCGGGTGGAGCATGCCAAGGACATCTGGGCTCTTTACCCAGGCCACACCACTCACTTGTCAGTACGATGCATGAACGCTCTGTATCGTCTGCAAGTAATGCGTGGGGAGGCAATGTCTCACCTGATGGCATTGCTGGAGGCCACCAAGATCACCCTGGACAACAGGGAGGAGCTCGTGGTGGACTTGTCCCAGGAGCTCGTGGAAAAAGATTTGCAAGTGGAGCAGCTGTCTGATGAGATTCATGAGTTGGAGGCGCTAGTGGGCACCCGGGAGAACACCATCGAGGTTCTCGAGGATCAGCTCCTCAACACTCAGCAGCAGCTGGCCGAAGCAAATGAGCACCTGGACATGCATCACCAAGAGATCCATGGTGAGGAAGCTGACGAGGACGTTGACATCGAGGGAGGAGATGAGTCTGCTTCCAGTGTAGACACCGCTGGCTCAGGGAGACCACCTTCCCCTGAGTCTAGTGTTGCCTCGTTCGCTCACTAGATGCCAGGCTAATCCTAGAGATTGATGATAGTTGGACTCCTCGCCGCTAGCTTAGCTTTTGCACCCTTAGGGTACTAGGCTAGGTAGAGTTGAGTCTTTTGGATCATTGCTGTAACCATGTTAAACTCTTTTGGAAATTCAGGGATGATTAATGGCAGTTTAAATTTTGGACGGAAGGTTTCTGTTCTCGTTTTGTTCATATGGAATTTATTAAATTGATTTAGCTCCCCTACCGTGTTTGAACCTTAAGCTTGGAGATGAGTTATTAAGCAAGCATGTGATTTTTCAGATGGCTGGGAGAGCGCGCCGTGGTCAGAATGAGCACGTTCCTCCACCGCCACTGCCTCCCACTCTGCAGGAGCTCATGGCCCAGCAGAATGAGATCCTGAGACAGCTAGCTCAGCGTCAGCCACCACCTCAGCATTATGGTGGAGACCATCAGCGTCACCCCGTCGCTGCTACCTACCAGGAGTTCCTCAGCACTCAGCCACCATTGTTTACCAGGGCGGAGGACCCACTTGATGCAGATGTGTGGTTGAGGGTGGTAGAATCCAAATTCCCACTGCTCCATGGAATTTGCTCAGAGGTCACCAAGGTCAGGTTCGCCACCCAGCAGCTTCGCGGACCCGCAAGGACTTGGTGGGACCATTTTCTTGCCATGCAGCCAGAAGGTAGAGAAGTGGAATGGAGGGAGTTCAAGGCGGCTTTCAGAGGGCACCATATCCCCGCTGGCATCATGGACCGGAAGCTCAATGAGTTTCTGGCACTCACTCAGGGCAGCAGGACGGTATTGCAGTATGCCCAGGCCTTCAATGATTTGTGCCAGTACGCTGGATACCATGCAGATACGGATGAGAAGAAGCGAGACAGGTTCAGGAGGGGGCTCAGCACTAAGCTCCGTGACCGTCTCAACACCGTCAGGGCCAACAGTTACAATGAGTTGGTCAACATGGCTATCTCCCAGGAGGACTGCATCTTGGCTCGACAGGCGGAGAAGAAGAGGAAGACCCCTGTGGCAGGACCCTCATCTCAGCCACAGCGCTTCAGGATTGTGTCTGACACGCAGAACAAGGGACCTCAGCAGCAGCAAGGGAGATGGGTGATCAGGCCACCGCAGCAGCAGCAGCAGCAGGCACCCAACCGCGCCCAGTTTCCAGCTCAGAGGGTCAATCAGCAGCAGCAGTACCGCCAGGCCAATGATAACAAGTGTTTCACTTGTGGCAGCACTGGGCATTATGCCAAGAATTGCCCCAGAAACCAGCAGAGGCAGGGACAGAATGTCAATCAGAATCAAGGCAAGAGACAGAAGGTGCAAGTGAGGCAGGGCAAGCTGAACTTCACTACCATGGCTGACATTCCAGAGGGAGCACCCGTCATGACTGGTATCTTTACGGTTTTAAATTATCCTGCTATTGTTCTTTTTGATTCTGGTGCTTCGCATAGTTTTGTCAGTACCAAATTTAGTGTCAAGTGCCAGTTGCCTTTTCACCACACCAATGGGGGTATCACAATTTCAACCCCAGGAGGCAAGATTGCCACTAATCAAATCAGCAGGCATGTGCCCATAAAGTTTGGTAGTCTAATAATTAAAACCACCCTTCTCATTTTGGGTTTGGACAACGTGGATATCATATTAGGAACTGATTGGCTAACAAGGCATCGGGCAGTTATTGACATTGCAGCTAGGGCCATTGAAGTGCACTCACCAACCTGTGGTGAAACCACATTATTTTTGCCCGATCAGGGTTGCACCCGGTCTTGTGCCCTTGTTATGGCAGAATCCCCAGTAAGGCAAATCCCAGTAGTCTGCGACTACCCCGATGTTTTTCCGGATGAATTGCCAGGAATGCCACCTGACAGAGATATTGAGTTGCCATTGAATTGCAACCCGGGACTGCTCCTATCTCTAAGAGACCTTATAGGATGCCTCCCGCGGAACTGGCAGAATTGAAGAAACAATTGCAAGAATTGTTGGACAAGGGGTTTATTCGTCCAAGTACTTCACCATGGGGGTGTCCAGCTTTATTTGTGAAGAAAAAGGATGAGAGTTTGAGGATGTGTGTTGACTACCGCCCTCTCAATGCGGTGACTATCAAGAACAAGTACCCGTTACCCCGCATTGATGTCTTGTTTGATCAGTTGGTGGGGGCCAAGGTATTCTCCAAGATAGACCTTCGTTCAGGCTACCATCAGATTAAGATTCGTGCCAGCGACATTCCCAAGACGGCTTTCTCTACCAGATATGGGCTCTATGAGTTTCTGGTGATGTCTTTTGGGCTAACCAATGCCCCGGCTTATTTTATGTACTTGCTGAACTCAGTATTCATGCCAGAGCTGGACAAGTTCGTGGTTGTTTTCATTGATGACATTTTGGTCTATTCCAAGAACGAAGACGAGCATGCTGAGCATCTACACATCGTACTTCAGCGACTGCGCGATCACCGTCTTTATGCTAAATTGTCTAAATGTGAATTCTGGCTGAAAGAAATAAAATTCTTGGGTCACACAATCTCTCAGGATGGGATATCAGTTGACCCTGAGAAAGTGCAAGAAGTGATGGACTGGAAACCTCCAACTACAGTGAGGCAGATTAGGAGTTTTCTGGGATTGGCAGGGTATTATCGGCGATTTATTCCGGATTTCTCCAGAATTGCCAAACCAATGACTGAGCTATTGAAGAAGGGAGCCAAGTTCACGTGGAGCCAAAAGTGTGAAGAGGCTTTTCATACCTTGAGGCAACATTTGACAACAGCTCCAGTGCTAGCTCAGCCAGATAATACCAAGCCCTTTGAAGTTTATTGTGATGCTTCTGGTACAGGACTGGGTTGTGTCTTGATGCAAGATAACCGGGTCATTGCTTATGCTTCCCGAGCCCTCAGACCCCATGAGCAGAACTACCCGACACATGATCTGGAGTTGGCAGCAGTAGTTCATGCCCTCAAGATATGGAGACACTACTTGATGGGAGCTCACTGCAACATTTACACTGACCATAAGAGCCTCAAATATATTTTCACTCAGGCTGATCTGAACATGAGGCAGAGAAGGTGGTTGGAATTGATCAAGGACTATGATTTGGAGGTGCACTACCATCCTGGCAAAGCAAATGTTGTGGCAGATGCTTTGAGCAGAAAGGCCCAGTGCACTTGTATGAACATGGATGCAAGAGTCACCACCCTGTGTGATGAGCTGTGTAGACTAAACCTGGAAGTTGTCCTTCCCGGTGAATTGTAGAGCCCAAAATTTGTATTAAAGAAAACAAGGAATAAAAAAAAATAATAAATCTTTACTAAGATACAAATAAACCATCGTGTCATATTAAATTGTGTTGGATAAAAATATTACAATAAATAGAAGAGTTAGATTAAAACCCTAGATTTGAATTTGAGATTTAAAATTTGAAAAGGAGAAGGAAATATTATAAAGTTCAAAATAAATTCATAAAATCCCACACTAGTATGTTCAAGATTAATAATTAAATTTAGTACAAATTAAACTGCAAGATTTGGATTCAAAATTTGGCTGACCCTATTGGCGACTGCTTGCGACGAATTGCTCGCCGCCGTGCCAAACTTGGGCGAATTCCGCCCCGTGCCGTGGTCCGCCCGCCTGTGCGCGTAATCCTCGGTATGGTTCCCTCAACCATGTTCGCTTTTGTTCCCGCAACGTGTAAAGCCATTTGGATTAGAGAAATAGTGTTGTTAGGGAGGGGGGATTTGTCGTCGGACTTGTGCTCCCGCTGCTCGTCGTGGGTGTGCGCCGGTGTTGCGCGAACTCCGGTGATTGCTAGACCAGTGCGTTCGGGTGGGTTTGGACATCGCGTATAAGTCACGGGGGCCTGGGATTGTAACTAGGGCGCCGGATTCACTCGCGCCGGCGAACTCACCACCGCCTGGGTGGGTGGCGCCACCGTCGGGCCGCGCTGGGGGAGGAAGATGGCCTCTCGCCATCGGATGGTAGTTGGACGGTGGCGATTAGAACAGATGATACCCATTCGCTGGTGTCATCCGGGCCGTTCATCTGGCCTCGGATGGATGTAAACGATGCGCGCTTAACTTAAATCTGGGCCATCGATCTTGAATCAGACGGATCTAGTCTCGTACCGCTTCGCGCATTGGTTCTGAGCCGTTGGATGCTATCGGACGGACGTGAACCTGCCGCGGTCATTTTTAAATCCACACCGTTGGTCTCTGATCCGAGGGGCGTCGTCGCGTAACGTTTCATAATAAGCCAGATCTAATCATAGCCTTCCGTTGTTGATCCGACGGCCAGGAAACCTGGATACCCCTTCGGCCAACTCTTTTACATAAGAGACCCTATGAAAGTTTGAAATCAACCCGCCGTCCTGTACGGGTGTAGCCTGAGTCTTAGGTTTATTTGCGCAGAGACCCCTGCACTTTTCAGTAAATGAGGCCCAGTCCAGTGAATAGGAAAAATCATAGAAAATGATTTAGAAAATGATTTTTAGTGTTAAAATAAATCTAGAAACTTAATTAATTTATAACTAATCCATTTTAGCTCCAAATTGAGTCATTCCAATTCCTAAAATTTTGTAATAATATTCTCTACCATATAGAATCACTGTTTTGACATGAACTCTGTCAGAAAATTTATTTATCATTTAATCATATTATAATCACCTTAAATCTTAGGAAATTCATAACTTGAATTCTATAACTCCAAAATTAATAATTCTTTTTCCTGTGGTTTTATTTTAATATGTAGAATATTAATATGTATTTTGCATATATGTTTGGTGTAATGTTAATTTTGCCTATACCATGTATGTTTGTATTGCTACGACTAGCAGTGAGGTCACGAGGATCTGAAGAATCATCCTGGTACCTGGATTCTCAAGGCCCAGGCAAGTTGTGCCCTTGATCACTTCTTTTTACCCAGCCATGTTCTGATTAATCATAATGATCTGCATAGGTTAATTTGATGGGACCCAACAGGTTACCTAGTTTGATTATCTTTATACCTTGTTTACCACTGATCTTTCTGGGTAGTACTTGCTAGTGCTATATGTGGTTTTGGGTATGGAGATACACTATTCATGATTACACTTTTGTTATCAGTTGTTATTTATTGTTCATGTTAAGATCATTATGTTAATTGGAACATGGAGAACCACCCGGGAAAACAGTGCTACCACAAGGGTGGAATGGGACGCCCTTGGCTGATTAATTAGGAAAGCTAGTGGAAGACTACCTTACCCGAAAGGGGCAAGGGCAGTAGGGGAGAGGTCAGTGTAGGGAGGCCCTCGGGAGGATTTTGCTGCGATGGCGGTCCTGCAAGGGATTCCTGCACTGGATCTTCCTATAAACTGTAGCGGGTTTTCTGAAGCTAGTGGAACTTTGTAAAGGCCTCGTAGTGGTACCCTGCCTCGCTTCCTGGGTAGAGGTGTATGGAGTCTGATCAACTCCGTGGCAAATGGGTAACACGACTTGTGGGTAAAGATGCGCAACCTCTGCAGAGTGTAAAACTGGTATACTAGCCGTGCTCACGGTCAAGAGCAGCTCGGACACTCACATGATTAAATTATGGAACTAAATTCAATTTGTCATATGCATTGCATCGCAGGTGCAGTTGTTACTTTTGTTCTACTACTTAATTGGGTTTGGTATTTACTTATACCTAGTAACTGCTAATAAAATTTTGACCAACTTTAAAAGCAATGCTCAGCTCTAACCATCTTCTTTGGTAAGCCTTACACTTCACGTGAGCTCCCACCTTTGGCGAGTTCATGCACATTATTCCCCACAACTTGTTGAGCGATGAACGTATGTGAGCTCACTCTTGCTGTCTCACACACACCACAGGTCAAGAGCAGGTACCGCAGGATGATGCTCTTGGAGGATGCTGCGATGAGTTCGTGAGAGGTCTAGGTCGTCGTCTCCCAGTCAACTTTGGGTTGCTGGACTGTTGTCTCCTTATAATGTAATTATTTATTTTGTATAGAACTCCTGTTATATATAAAGATGTGACATTCGATCCTGTGCCACTATACATCATATGTTTGAGACTTGGTCCCAGCATACCTGGTGTTTATGTTAACCCCGGGTTTTGGACCCCTAAAATCCGGGTGTTACAGAAGTGGTATCAGAGGAATGTTGACTGTAGGACGAAACCTAGATAGAACTGGACAACCCTTGTCTACTTACCTCTGCTACTCTGATTCTTTTCTAAGCTTATCTTAATCTTTTCTCATCTATTTCCGCTTTACTCTGATTATTCTTACCTTTTTCTTTCTAAAGACAAATGTGGATTTCACACTTTGAAATCCTGTGCCTAAAAGTGACCTTTAGGAATAGGAGACCTACTCTTAGGGACAAAAACAAAACTATTTTTATAAGTGTCTATGTATTTGAATGTTTGTTCTTATGATATCTGTCTGATTTGGATCTTTGATTGAGTGTGATGGGTTGTGGAGTAATGTCCACAATTACATCTGCATATACACCTAGGTATAAAGGATAGCATTTGTAAGATAACTAGACAAACTAGATTATCCCCTTAGAAATTATATGTAGTATTCCGTATCTATCTCATCTTGACATATTCTATCTTACCTTTGGACATTCACCTCGTACAACTAATTACCCTAGTCTTGACATAGAATATCTGGCCCAGCCCTGCCAAAGAAATTCCCGTACATAACCAACTATTAGTTTATTCATTCTGTCTATTAAATGATTCCCTTGCAAAGCTATCTTACCATATGCTTCTAACTTAGATGGTCAACACCAGGCGGGGTGGTGGAATTGATTTACCTGCTAATCAACAACCCCAACCACAGTCAGCAGCAATGAATCCTCCTAACCCTCCACCTGTTGAGATCGATCATGTGGTTGCTACCCAAAGACTGGTAATACAACAATTAACAGAACTGGTGACCGAGATGCAGAATCAGATAAGACAACAACGCGAGGAAATACGTCAGGCCCGCCAAGAAATAAGACAAGCACGGTTGGAGAGACAACAACAACAACCTCCACCACCACCACCAGCTTCACCAAGCTACATAGATATAAATTATGATGATTTGTAAGATCTAGGTGTTACCTTAGTTAGTAGATGATATGATAATATTTTAGAAGAAATAATAAGGTCTATTGACCCTATGTTTTGTTAAAGAATTATACCTCATGCTGAGATTTCTTTGTTTGTGCATATGTTCCGAGAACAATATGAGTATACATCCCTTTTCTTACAAATCTCGGGGACGAGATTATTTTTAAGGGGGGTAGGATTTGTAGAGCCCAAAATTTGTATTAAAGAAAACAAGGAATAAAAAAAAATAATAAATCTTTACTAAGATACAAATAAACCATCGTGTCATATTAAATTGTGTTGGATAAAAATATTACAATAAATAGAAGAGTTAGATTAAAACCCTAGATTTGAATTTGAGATTTAAAATTTGAAAAGGAGAAGGAAATATTATAAAGTACAAAATAAATTCATAAAATCCCACACTAGTATGTTCAAGATTAATAATTAAATTTAGTACAAATTAAACTGCAAGATTTGGATTCAAAATTTGAATTGGATTTCAAATGGAGAAAAAAAAATGCAAAAGAAAAGAATAAAACAAAACCTCACCTAACTGGGCCAGCTATTCCCCATTTGGCCCACCAGAACAATCAGCCTGTGCAGCCCAGCTCAATCCCGCACCCTACTCCTCCTTTCACTAACCGGTGGGGCCCACATGTCAGCTGCTGTCGTCCACACGCGCGCGCATTACCCCTATTTGCGTTAACTCGCTGCCAGGTGGGTCCGTCGTGTCCGACTCCGTCTTCCCCGAGCAGCCTGGCGCAACAGCCCCGCCGAGCTCGGTGGATCGCGGCCGCAGAAATCGCGGGACCGGCGACCACAACCTCTTCCCCGACTCGTCCTCGTGGAGTATATATGCCTTCCTGGGTCTCAACCGCTGCGTATTACTCCGTCTATTCCCGTGAACCGAGAGAGAGAGAATACTGTGTACCGCCGCCACCGGGGAATTCGCGGCCAGGTCGTCGATTCGGCCTCGGGTAGAGGTCGCGGGTCTTCGCAGTGGAACGCTGATACGTGTGATCCCGTTGGCTGACCCTATTGGCGACTGCTTGCGACGAATTGCTCGCCGCCGTGCCAAACTTGGGCGAATTCCGCCCCGTGCCGTGGTCCGCCCGCCTGTGCGCGTAATCCTCGGTATGGTTCCCTCAACCATGTTCGCTTTTGTTCCCGCAACGTGTAAAGCCATTTGGATTAGAGAAATAGTGTTGTTAGGGAGGGGGGATTTGTCGTCGAACTTGTGCTCCCGCTGCTCGTCGTGGGTGTGCGCCGGTGTTGCGCGAACTCCGGTGATTGCTAGACCAGTGCGTTCGGGTGGGTTTGGACATCGCGTATAAGTCACGGGGGCCTGGGATTGTAACTAGGGCGCCGGATTCACTCGCGCCGGCGAACTCACCACCGCCTGGGTGGGTGGCGCCACCGTCGGGCCGCGCTGGGGGAGGAAGATGGCCTCTCGCCATCGGATGGTAGTTGGACGGTGGCGATTAGAACAGATGATACCCATTCGCTGGTGTCATCCGGGCCGTTCATCTGGCCTCGGATGGATGTAAACGATGCGCGCTTAACTTAAATCTGGGCCATCGATCTTGAATCAGACGGATCTAGTCTCGTACCGCTTCGCGCATTGGTTCTGAGCCGTTGGATGCTATCGGACGGACGTGAACCTGCCGCGGTCATTTTTAAATCCACACCGTTGGTCTCTGATCCGAGGGGCGTCGTCGCGTAACGTTTCATAATAAGCCAGATCTAATCATAGCCTTCCGTTGTTGATCCGACGGCCAGGAAACCTGGATACCCCTTCGGCCAACTCTTTTACATAAGAGACCCTATGAAAGTTTGAAATCAACCCGCCGTCCTGTACGGGTGTAGCCTGAGTCTTAGGTTTATTTGCGCAGAGACCCCTGCACTTTTCAGTAAATGAGGCCCAGTCCAGTGAATAGGAAAAATCATAGAAAATGATTTAGAAAATGATTTTTAGTGTTAAAATAAATCTAGAAACTTAATTAATTTATAACTAATCCATTTTAGCTCCAAATTGAGTCATTCCAATTCCTAAAATTTTGTAATAATATTCTCTACCATATAGAATCACTGTTTTGACATGAACTCTGTCAGAAAATTTATTTATCATTTAATCATATTATAATCACCTTAAATCTTAGGAAATTCATAACTTGAATTCTATAACTCCAAAATTAATAATTCTTTTTCCTGTGGTTTTATTTTAATATGTAGAATATTAATATGTATTTTGCATATATGTTTGGTGTAATGTTAATTTTGCCTATACCATGTATGTTTGTATTGCTACGACTAGCAGTGAGGTCACGAGGATCTGAAGAATCATCCTGGTACCTGGATTCTCAAGGCCCAGGCAAGTTGTGCCCTTGATCACTTCTTTTTACCCAGCCATGTTCTGATTAATCATAATGATCTGCATAGGTTAATTTGATGGGACCCAACAGGTTACCTAGTTTGATTATCTTTATACCTTGTTTACCACTGATCTTTCTGGGTAGTACTTGCTAGTGCTATATGTGGTTTTGGGTATGGAGATACACTATTCATGATTACACTTTTGTTATCAGTTGTTATTTATTGTTCATGTTAAGATCATTATGTTAATTGGAACATGGAGAACCACCCGGGAAAACAGTGCTACCACAAGGGTGGAATGGGACGCCCTTGGCTGATTAATTAGGAAAGCTAGTGGAAGACTACCTTACCCGAAAGGGGCAAGGGCAGTAGGGGAGAGGTCAGTGTAGGGAGGCCCTCGGGAGGATTTTGCTGCGATGGCGGTCCTGCAAGGGATTCCTGCACTGGATCTTCCTATAAACTGTAGCGGGTTTTCTGAAGCTAGTGGAACTTTGTAAAGGCCTCGTAGTGGTACCCTGCCTCGCTTCCTGGGTAGAGGTGTATGGAGTCTGATCAACTCCGTGGCAAATGGGTAACACGACTTGTGGGTAAAGATGCGCAACCTCTGCAGAGTGTAAAACTGGTATACTAGCCGTGCTCACGGTCAAGAGCAGCTCGGACACTCACATGATTAAATTATGGAACTAAATTCAATTTGTCATATGCATTGCATCGCAGGTGCAGTTGTTACTTTTGTTCTACTACTTAATTGGGTTTGGTATTTACTTATACCTAGTAACTGCTAATAAAATTTTGACCAACTTTAAAAGCAATGCTCAGCTCTAACCATCTTCTTTGGTAAGCCTTACACTTCACGTGAGCTCCCACCTTTGGCGAGTTCATGCACATTATTCCCCACAACTTGTTGAGCGATGAACGTATGTGAGCTCACTCTTGCTGTCTCACACACACCACAGGTCAAGAGCAGGTACCGCAGGATGATGCTCTTGGAGGATGCTGCGATGAGTTCGTGAGAGGTCTAGGTCGTCGTCTCCCAGTCAACTTTGGGTTGCTGGACTGTTGTCTCCTTATAATGTAATTATTTATTTTGTATAGAACTCCTGTTATATATAAAGATGTGACATTCGATCCTGTGCCACTATACATCATATGTTTGAGACTTGGTCCCAGCATACCTGGTGTTTATGTTAACCCCGGGTTTTGGACCCCTAAAATCCGGGTGTTACATGAATTGAGATATATCGCGGTGGAACCCACATTGCAAGAGCAAATAGTTCAGGCACAGCTTGGGGATAAGGGAGTCCAGGTTATCAAAGAAATGATCAAGCAGAAGGCAAAGAAATATAAGTGTTTCCGTCAGGACAGCAAGGGAATTTTATGGTTTGAAGATCGATTGGTTGTTCCCAAGGACCCTGAGCTCAGAAAGAAGATATTGGATGAAGCTCACCTCTCCAAGTTCTCCATGCACCCGGGCAGTAACAAGATGTACCATGATCTCAGATCTTTATATTGGTGGACCAGAATGAAGAGGGAAATTGCCAAGTACATCTCCGAGTGTGACACTTGCCAGAGGGTAAAAGCCAGTCATTTGAAGGTAGCAGGCCCCTTGCAACCCCTTCCCGTACCATCTTGGAAATGGGAGGACATTTGCATGGACTTCATAGTGGGATTACCCAATACCTCCAGGCACCATGATTCTATATGGGTTATTGTGGACAGGTTGACCAAGACTGCTCATTTCATGCCAGTACACACCACCCATCGGGCGGAGAAGTATGCAGAGATCTACATCGACCAGATAGTTCGTCTGCATGGGATACCAAGGACTATAGTCTCTGACCGAGGAGCACCTTTTGTGGCACGATTTTGGGAGCAACTACAGGAATCACTTGGAACCCAGGTCATACGAAGCTCAGCATACCACCCCCAAACAGATGGTCAGACAGAAAGGGTAAATCAGATTTTGGAAGATATGCTGCGAGCATGTGCACTACACTATGGGAAGGATTGGGACAAGTGTCTTTCCTTGGCAGAGTTTTCTTACAATAATAGCTATCAGTCTAGTCTGAAGATGGCACCTTTTGAGGCATTATATGGGAGAAGATGCAGAACCCCGCTAAATTGGTCTCAAGCAGGAGAAAGGGAAATTTTTGGGCCAGATTTGGTGCTTGAAGCAGAGGCAAAGGTTAGAATTATCAAAAAGAACCTAGAAGCTGCTCAGGCCAGACAGAAGAGTTATCATGACAAGAGGCGGAAGCCTCTACAGTTTGAGGTGGGAGATCATGTCTATCTTAAGGTATCACCAACCAAGGGTGTCCAGAGATTTGGGATCAAGGGCAAGTTAGCCCCTCGTTACATTGGACCATATAAGATCAAGGAAATTTGTGGACCCGTAGCTTACCAATTGGAATTGCCACCCTGCATGACAGCAATTCACAATGTGTTCCATGTATCTCAGCTGCGGAAATGTGTTCGTCTACCCACTGAAGTGCTACCGGAGCCGGACTTTGAGATAGAACCAGACTTGTCCTACCAAGAGTACCCCGTCAAAGTATTGGATCAGAAGGAAAGATCAACTCGGGCAAGATCAATCAAAATGTATAAGGTTCAGTGGAGTCATCATTCAGCAGAAGAAGCTACATGGGAAACGGAGGATTTTCTACGCTCTCGCTTCCCCGACTTTCTGCCCAAAGGAATCGGTATGTAGCCCCAAAACCCCACCCCCCGCCTGCCCTTTGAAGTCAATTATAAGAAAAACTTAGATAACAAGGGTAGTCTAAGTTGTGGAATTGACTTAAGAAGGGCTTCCTTCTGAAGTTGCAAAGAGGATGACATTCGAAGAGCAGTTAGGAAAGTGGAACTTGAGTTTAAGGGGGAAAGTAGCACCAGCACACCTTCAAAGCATCCCTCCAAGGGACTCTACCTGAAATCTCGGGGCGAGATTCCTTTAAGGGGGGAGGGCTGTAACACCCTAGGTGTTACTTAGGGTGTCCACCCCAGGGTTACCCCTTTTTAACCCATAATTACATAAAGATTGGTGGGCAAAGTACTTCAATCTTGGAATTCAAGGTCCTAGTCAAGTGCAAACTATTTTGGATATCATGCCCTAGCTTGTGATGCACATCTAAGTGGAGATCTCCCAAAACCCTAGAGCAAAACCCCCATAGGCAATAATAACCCTAATTGAAGCCATGATCAAAAGATCATGTAAACATCATGATCATGGTTTGGGCCAAATATAAAAGTTGTAATATACTTAATAACCTACAATTAATAGTAAGGAAGTACCCCCAAAAAGTTTTCAGAAGAGTTCTAAAAAGATCACCAAAGGATGAACACAAGGGAGAAATTCAGACTTTGCCTAAGTCAAAAATCAACCCTTGAGCAAAGATCCCTCATGTTCACCTTGATCCCCTTTTCAAAACCTGTCGACCTAATTAACAAAGTGGCGCCAAATGAACCCTAGAATGCCCTGGAAAAGTTTGAACCCAAGCCAAAACCGTTTGACACGCATTGGCATTGGTTTTGTCTCGGTTTGCACAGGGCAGACAGACAAGACTTGGCGCTGCCATATCTCTTCAACCAGACCACATCTCCTCTTGGAACTTACATGAACTAGGTAGCCCTAGGTGCAGGGAAGAGATCTCCCACAGGCGGTAGGGCGAGATTCGTACGCCTGGCCGCTCAGCAGAGCGAAGAACACGGGCAGAAGCAACGCGCCACGTGTTCGACGCGCTCTGAGCTCGCCAGAGCATGCCCGCGCGCGCGCCCCGCGTGCCCGCGTCGCGCCAAACGGTCGAGCCGGCGCCCCGGCCGCGTCCGCGCCTATAAAACCCGCCCCAGCGCTCGGTTGCCTTCCCCATTGCTTCCTCCGTACCTCGCCTGTCTTGCCCGAGCCAGCCTTTGCCTCCGGCGACCTCCCCGCGACCCGCCAGTGCCGCCCGAAAGCCACCACCGTGGCCAACCCCTCTCCCGTCCTCCTCCGTTCGATCCAAGCCCCCAGATAGCTCCCTGGCGAGACCGTGAGCCTTGCTCAAGCTTGACCCGAGGGCCCGCGTCACCGGAGAAGCCAAATCGCGCTCACCGGAGTTTAAGAACTCGCCGGCGCATGTGGACCGGGTAAACCCCTTCACCTTTTTCCGATTCGTTGCGTGCATGGCCTCTGTGTCATCCCGTGAAGCTCCTCGTGCCCATTAATTGAACTCTACCGCCGTGGTTTGGCCGGAGCAGGCGTCGCCGACGATCCCCGCCGCCTGTGTTCGTGGCCAGGGGAGCTCCGACCACCTCTGACGCCGACCCGCACATCGACGTGACCGTCGCGACCTCCTGAACATCACTAACCACCTCGCCGGACCTCCCTCGCCGCCGGTAAGCCGCGCCACCCTTTTCTTTCCCACGGCTACTGTTTCAGTTGAGGGAAGGACTGCGGGTGAGAGGGAGAGAAATCCAGGGGGTTAAGTGAAAAGTCAGAGACTCAAGTGAATAGTGGCGTAAGGGTAGAACTGCGAGGTTTGATTCGATTTAAATCCAGGGACCCTGGCGCAAACTGCTTTTCCAGAAAAACTTAATTAAAACCTGATTTAAATTCAAACAGAAACTTTAAAAACTCATAACTTCTATTTGGTTTATCCAAATTTGGTCAAACCAATTTTGCCAGACTCTAAATAATGTAACCTATCTAAGAAAAATATAAAACTCCATAAGTACTAGAGAAAAATATAAGGTTATGATTTAATTACAGTTTGGACCAAAAGCTTAATAATAGCAAGAAAAATGGTTGTACCATTTAACTAAGGTTAGAAAAATTTAGAGAAGTTTATATCTACTAACTGACCTAGTTAAAAATGTTAAACCCCTCTGTCCACTACATTAAGATAGTTTTTACCCCTTATTCCATAATATGCTTAAGATTAAGAAAAATAGAAAAGGTGACATAAATAATGAACCAGAGGGCACCCCTATTTTTGTTGAGATACTTAGTCAATGTAGTTCACTGGTGTTGGGGCCATGCTTCGTTGCGCCGAAGGTCCTACGGGAAGAAGCAGCTTCGGCTGAAGTTGTTCCCAGGAGATAGCCGAAGGTTCCTCTTCATGAAGCTTCGGCATTACAAACCGACATAGAGATAGAATGACCTTTTAATCCATAAAGGTCTGAGTGAATGTTGTAAACTTTTATGAGGGGCATAATTGTAATTCGTCACAGGCTGTGTCCTGTGTCTATAAATAGATGAACAGTACCCCCGTACTGTGCACGCTGACTTGTATTCACTCGCGCGTCACGCTTGGACTTTTGCCTTCTGTCAAGCCGAAGGTAAAAATGTAATTCAATATTGTTCAAATACATTCATGACCATATGATTAAATGATATTAATGATGACATATGATTATTCATGTTATTTCTTGTAATACCCTAAAGTTCAAACTTGTGAAGACAAGGAAAAATTCTCAAAGATTTTAAATCAAAACACCTTTCCTTAAAGATAATCATAATTTAGAAGTTTCCACTCATGAATATGTTAAAAATACATAATTAAAGATACTTAGATAATCTAAATTGCCTTTGGGTTAGGTTATAAAGAAGAATCATGATCAAACTATTTCTTAACATATATAAGTCTAAATTTGATTTCCCTAGAATTAATGAGGTAGGGATTATTCTACTATATGAATAAAAACTTGTCTAAAAGGACTAAAATAAATAAAGAAATACATAAAATGGGTTTTTGCACATTATGCTAAAGTTCTATATGTGTATCCAAATTAAGTGTTTGAACTTCAAACTTGTGTTGGTTTGAAATTCAAATGGAAAGGAAAAATAGAAAATAGAAAATAAAAGGAGTAGGGAAAATACTACATAAAACAAAATAAAATCAGAATAAAAACTCTTCATACTTATAATATTAAAGTATACTATTCAAACTGAGGACAAGTTATTCACAAAAGTTTGAATTTGGATTGAAGTTTGAATTTGAAAAGAGAAATGAAAAAGAAAAACAGAAAATATAAAAAGAAAAAGATAAAATACTTACCTGGGCCGGCGGAACCGCATTTCGGCCCAATTCCGAATTTTACCCGCGCGGCCCAACCGAGCTATCCCGCTGCGCCGACACATCGGGCCCAGTCGTCAGCTGCTCTCGCGCGCGCGTCCACCACCGTGTCACTGAGCCGCGGGACCCACCGCCCAGCTTCCATCCTTCACCGCGCGCGCCTCGGTTGTCTCCCTGACACGCGGGCCCCGCTTGTCTGTCTCCCTCCGCGCGGACTCGTTCGAGCTACCGGTCTCTGGCGTGTGGACCCGGTCTGGCAGCCTCCCCTTCCACATTACCCACCTCGCGACATTGCCGGCGAGGTCGGCATGGCCGTTGCACCTACCGCGCATGAAGCCCGAGTCCGGCGCCCCGGAAGCTGAGGATAAAACCCCGTACCACCTGCGGAACCCTCCTATCCCCTACCGACCGCGCCCACATAGTTAACCAGCGCCGCCGCCGGGAGGAAACCCATTGTTGCCGCCGCACTTGAAAATCGAGCTCAACGCGACCGTGCCCTCGTCGAGTGTCCAATTGAGTTCGCCTGGTCTCGGGGAGGGTGGTCAACTACTCCTCGTGGACGAATCGAGCTCCGTCGCCTCGGAATTTCACACCGCGCTTCGTTCGGCGGCGACCATCCGCCCCACGCCGTGGCCGGCCCCCTTCGCGACCCAATCCACTGGTAATCCCCATCTCCTAGCTGCGGAATTTCTCTGTGATGGTATAGGTTCGCACTGCGCCCGAATTAGGTCCCTGGGGCATCGGGAATTGCTCGCCGGCGTTGCGCGCCGCCGTGGATGGATTGGTGCGCCGCCGTGTGTGGCTCGTTTGGGGAGGAAGTCGCTCGGCCGTTGGATGGTCAGCGTGCGGTCGAGATTAGAAGCAGGGGTAGCCGTTGATCGAGAATCGGATGTCACAGATTAGATCTAGTTTAATAAAATCTAAGCCGTTGATTCCAGATCGGGCGGCTAGGGTCGCGTACCGGTTCACGTATGCACTGATTTAATCTGGCACGTCGGTTTGTAATCGGACGGCTTAGATCTGTCCATCCCCCTTCGGCCTGGACATTTTACTTAAGAGCCCCTCGGTTTCACTGAAATAAACCCGCCGTCCACCGCGGGTGAAGTCTGAGTCTTAGGAATTCTTCTGGTTTAGCCCCTGTGTTTTCTAGTATTTGAGGCCCAGTCCAGAACATAATAAATTCAGAGAAAATAGTTATTAAATAGATTTTTAATATGAAAATAATTACTAGAACTTAATTAATTCATAACTAATTCATTTTAGCCCTAAATTGAGTCATTCCAATTCCTAAAATTTTGTAATAATATTCTCTACCATTTAGAATCACTGTTTTGACATGAACTCTGTCAGAAAATTTATTTATCATTTAATCATATTATAATCACCTTAAATCTTAGGAAATTCATAACTTGAATTCTACAACTCCAAATTAATCCATTCCACTTCCTATAATTTTGTAATATTATTGTTTATTAATTAGTGCCACTGGTTTTACATAAAAGTCACATTAAAATTGTTATCTTAACTAATCTTGTAATAAGCACATATAATCTTTGGAAAATCATAACTTAAAATCTACAACTCCAAAATTAATAATTCTTTTTCCTGTGATCTTATTTTAATATGTAGATTATTAATATGTATTTTGCATATATGTTTGGTGTAATGTTAATTTTGCCTATACCATGTATGTTTGTATTGCTACGACTAGCAGTGAGGTCACGAGGATCTGAAGAGATCATCCTGGTACTTGGAATCTCAAGGCCCAGGCAAGTTGTGCCCTTGATCACTTCTTTTCACCTACTCATGTTCTAATTAATCATAATGATCTGCATAGGTTAATTTTGATGGGACCCAATAGGTCACCCTAGATTGTTTATCTCATTACCTTGTTCACCCCTGAATCACTTGGGTAGTTTGCTATTGCTTTATATGGTTTTGGGATAATCATTTATTACCTCCATGTTCCAATTCTAGTTGTTATTCTGTTTATGTTCATGTTGATATCATTAATGTTAATTGGAACATGGAGCGACCACCCGGGAAAACAGTGCTACCACAAGGGTAGTATGGGATGCCCTTGGCTGATTAATTAGGAAAGCTAGTGGAAGACTACCTTACCCGAAAGGGGCAAGGGCAGTAGGGGAGAGGTCAGTGCGGGAAGTGCCCTCGGGAGGATTTTGCTGCGATGGCGGTCCTGCAAGGGATTCCTGTACTGGATCTTCCTATAAACTGTAGCGGGTTTTCGGAAGCTAGTGGAACTTTGTAAAGGCCTCGTAGTGCTACCCTGCCTCGCTTCCTTGGTAGAGGTGAATGGGATTCATGACCCCTTGGCAGATGGGTAACACGACTTGTGGGTAAAGATGCGCAACCTCTGCAGAGTGTAAAACTGGTATACTAGCCGTGCTCACGGTCATGAGCAGCTCGGACCCTCACATGATTAATTTATGGAACTAAATTCAATTTGTCATATGCATTGCATTGCAGGTGAAGTTGTTAACTTTTGTTCTACTATTTAATTGGGTTGGTATTTAATTATACTTAGTAATTGCTAATAAAATTTTGACCAACTTTAAAAGCAATGCTCAGCTCTAACCATCTTCTTTGGTAAGCCTTACACTTTATGAGCTCCCACCTTTGGTGAGTTCATGCACATTATTCCCCACAACTTGTTGAGCGATGAACGTATGTGAGCTCACTCTTGTTGTCTCACATACACCACAGGTCAAGACCAGGTACTGCAGGATGATGCTCATGGAAGATGCTGCGATGAGTTCGTGAGAGGTCTAGGTCGTCGTCTCCCAGTCAACTTTGGGGTTGCTGGACCATTGTCTCTTATAATGTAATTATTTATTTTGTATAGAACTCCTGTTATATATAAAGATGTGACATTCGATCCTGTGCCACTATACATCATATGTATGAGACTTGGTCCCAGCATACCTGGTGTTTATGTTAACCCCGGGTTTTGGACCCCTAAAATCCGGGTGTTACAGAAGTGGTATCAGAGGAATGTTGACTGTAGGACGAAACCTAGATAGAACTGGACAACCAATACATACTTACCTTTGCTACTCTGATTCTTTTCTACACTTATCTTGATCTTTTCTCATCTATTTCCGCTTTACTCTGATTATTCTTATCTTTCTTTCTAAAGACAAACTTGGATTTCACACTTTGAAATCCTGTGTTTAAAGTGACCTTTGGGAATAGGAGACCTAATCCTAGGAACAAAAACAAAACTATTTTTATAAGTGTCTATGAACTTGAATGTTTGTTCTTATGATACTTGTTTGATTTGGATCTTTGGTTGAGTGTGATGGGTTGTGGAGTAATGTCCACAATTACATCTGCATATACATCTAGGCATAAAAGATAGTATTTATAAAATAACTAGAATAACCCCATTAAAAAGGTAACTAGTATTCCGTATCTATCTCATCTTAACATATTCTATCTTACCTTTGGACAATCACCTCGTACAACTAATTACCCTAGTCTTGACATAGAATATCTGGCCCAGCCCTGCCAAAGAAATTTCCAGTACATAACCAACTATTAGTTTATTCATTCTATCTATTAAATGGTTCCCTTGTAAAGCTATCTTACCATATGCTTCTAACTTAGATGGTCAATACCAGGCGGGGTGGTGGAATTGATTTACCTGCTAATCAACAACCCCAACCACAGTCAGCAGCAATGAATCCTCCTAATCCTCCACAAGGCGGAATTGATCCACTCGTCGCAGCTCAAATGAGAATGATGCAGCAAATGGCGGACACCATGGCAGATATGCGCACCCAAATGCGGCAAGAACGCCAAGAAATGCACCAGGAAAGAGAGGATGCACGTCGGGAAATGCGCCAAGAGCGGGAAGAAATGCGCCAGGAAAGGAGGGTACAACAACAACAGCTGCAGCAACAACTTCAACAACAGCAGCAACAACAACAAGGGCCATTTCCTCCACCTCCACCACCTGTTCCACCCCGGGACAAGCACCGGGAATTCATGAGCCACAAACCACCAACCTTCTCCAACTCCGCAGATCCACTGCAAGCTGATGACTGGTTAAAGTCCATAGAGAAGATGCTCAATATAACCCAGTGCTCGGACCGGGAGAAAGTACTCTATGCTTCGGGTCGTCTTGCTGGCCCCGCTGCAGATTGGTGGGATGCGTACTGTGCAGCTCATGCTGCTGCCGATACCATTACCTGGGAAGAATTCTCCACACAATTCCGGAATTACCATATTCCTGCTGGACTCATGAAGATTAAGAGGAAGGAGTTTCTATCTCTCAAGCAAGGAAGTATGTCCGTGAGTGAATATAGGGACAAATTCATTCAGTTATCTCGATATGCTCCCAGAGATGTTGAAGATGATGAGCAAAAGCAGGAGCTCTTTCTGGACGGATTAATTGGACCCTTGCAATATCAGCTGGTATCGCACACCTTCCCATCCTTCCAAAGGCTATTGGATAAAGCTATTGCTGTAGAAAACAAGAGAAGTATATTTGGAGAGAAAAGAAAGGCTGTCAACCAAGGGCAGGCTGGAAGTAGTTCCCGTCCTCGCTATACTACCACTCCCAATACACCAGCTAGTGGCAGTTCTGGACAACAAACTCAACAGACACCAACTGCTCCTCCGAAGGCAAGCACTCCAGTAGGACCCGCTGCTCCCAACACAACCGCCATCAGGACATGCTTCAAGTGTGGACAACCGGGACACTACGCCAACTACTGTCCCAACAGAGCGGCCTACACTACACCGGCTCCGATGAAGCAAGGACAAGCCTCGGCAGGGAAAAGTCAGCCCCTATCCATCAACCGAGGATATGCCCATCATACAGAAGTAGAAGCTGAACCCGGTGAACTTGAAATTCAAATTCAAGAAGAAGAGCCAGTTGGAGATGAAGTAGTCGGTGAAGAAGTCAACGAGCAACAAGAATAAAGAGATAAACATAGATATAGATACATATAAATATTTTACTATTTGTAAGACCTAAATATTAGTTTAGCTATTAGTTAGTATTTTACTATTTTAGTAATAATAATAAGGTCCATTTGACCCTGTGTTTGCTAATAAGATATGCATCACGCCGAGATTTTGTTTATGCATATGTGTTGAATCAATATGAACATGCACCCTTTTTCCTTACAAATCTCGAGGACGAGATTATTTTTAAGGGGGGTAGGATTTGTAATACCCTAAAGTTCAAACTTGTGAAGACAAGGAAAAATTCTCAAAGATTTTAAATCAAAACACCTTTCCTTAAAGATAATCATAATTTAGAAGTTTCCACTCATGAATATGTTAAAAATACATAATTAAAGATACTTAGATAATCTAAATTGCCTTTGGGTTAGGTTATAAAGAAGAATCATGATCAAACTATTTCTTAACATATATAAGTCTAAATTTGATTTCCCTAGAATTAATGAGGTAGGGATTATTCTACTATATGAATAAAAACTTGTCTAAAAGGACTAAAATAAATAAAGAAATACATAAAATGGGTTTTTGCACATTATGCTAAAGTTCTATATGTGTATCCAAATTAAGTGTTTGAACTTCAAACTTGTGTTGGTTTGAAATTCAAATGGAAAGGAAAAATAGAAAATAGAAAATAAAAGGAGTAGGGAAAATACTACATAAAACAAAATAAAATCAGAATAAAAACTCTTCATACTTATAATATTAAAGTATACTATTCAAACTGAGGACAAGTTATTCACAAAAGTTTGAATTTGGATTGAAGTTTGAATTTGAAAAGAGAAATGAAAAAGAAAAACAGAAAATATAAAAAGAAAAAGATAAAATACTTACCTGGGCCGGCGGAACCGCATTTCGGCCCAATTCCGAATTTTACCCGCGCGGCCCAACCGAGCTATCCCGCTGCGCCGACACATCGGGCCCAGTCGTCAGCTGCTCTCGCGCGCGCGCGTCCACCACCGTGTCACTGAGCCGCGGGACCCACCGCCCAGCTTCCATCCTTCACCGCGCGCGCCTCGGTTGTCTCCCTGACACGCGGGCCCCGCTTGTCTGTCTCCCTCCGCGCGGACTCGTTCGAGCTACCGGTCTCTGGCGTGTGGACCCGGTCTGGCAGCCTCCCCTTCCACATTACCCACCTCGCGACATTGCCGGCGAGGTCGGCATGGCCGTTGCACCTACCGCGCATGAAGCCCGAGTCCGGCGCCCCGGAAGCTGAGGATAAAACCCCGTACCACCTGCGGAACCCTCCTATCCCCTACCGACCGCGCCCACATAGTTAACCAGCGCCGCCGCCGGGAGGAAACCCATTGTTGCCGCCGCACTTGAAAATCGAGCTCAACGCGACCGTGCCCTCGTCGAGTGTCCAATTGAGTTCGCCTGGTCTCGGGGAGGGTGGTCAACTACTCCTCGTGGACGAATCGAGCTCCGTCGCCTCGGAATTTCACACCGCGCTTCGTTCGGCGGCGACCATCCGCCCCACGCCGTGGCCGGCCCCCTTCGCGACCCAATCCACTGGTAATCCCCATCTCCTAGCTGCGGAATTTCTCTGTGATGGTATAGGTTCGCACTGCGCCCGAATTAGGTCCCTGGGGCATCGGGAATTGCTCGCCGGCGTTGCGCGCCGCCGTGGATGGATTGGTGCGCCGCCGTGTGTGGCTCGTTTGGGGAGGAAGTCGCTCGGCCGTTGGATGGTCAGCGTGCGGTCGAGATTAGAAGCAGGGGTAGCCGTTGATCGAGAATCGGATGTCACAGATTAGATCTAGTTTAATAAAATCTAAGCCGTTGATTCCAGATCGGGCGGCTAGGGTCGCGTACCGGTTCACGTATGCACTGATTTAATCTGGCACGTCGGTTTGTAATCGGACGGCTTAGATCTGTCCATCCCCCTTCGGCCTGGACATTTTACTTAAGAGCCCCTCGGTTTCACTGAAATAAACCCGCCGTCCACCGCGGGTGAAGTCTGAGTCTTAGGAATTCTTCTGGTTTAGCCCCTGTGTTTTCTGGTATTTGAGGCCCAGTCCAGAACATAATAAATTCAGAGAAAATAGTTATTAAATAGATTTTTAATATGAAAATAATTACTAGAACTTAATTAATTCATAACTAATTCATTTTAGCCCTAAATTGAGTCATTCCAATTCCTAAAATTTTGTAATAATATTCTCTACCATTTAGAATCACTGTTTTGACATGAACTCTGTCAGAAAATTTATTTATCATTTAATCATATTATAATCACCTTAAATCTTAGGAAATTCATAACTTGAATTCTACAACTCCAAATTAATCCATTCCACTTCCTATAATTTTGTAATATTATTGTTTATTAATTAGTGCCACTGGTTTTACATAAAAGTCACATTAAAATTGTTATCTTAACTAATCTTGTAATAAGCACATATAATCTTTGGAAAATCATAACTTAAAATCTACAACTCCAAAATTAATAATTCTTTTTCCTGTGATCTTATTTTAATATGTAGATTATTAATATGTATTTTGCATATATGTTTGGTGTAATGTTAATTTTGCCTATACCATGTATGTTTGTATTGCTACGACTAGCAGTGAGGTCACGAGGATCTGAAGAGATCATCCTGGTACTTGGAATCTCAAGGCCCAGGCAAGTTGTGCCCTTGATCACTTCTTTTCACCTACTCATGTTCTAATTAATCATAATGATCTGCATAGGTTAATTTTGATGGGACCCAATAGGTCACCCTAGATTGTTTATCTCATTACCTTGTTCACCCCTGAATCACTTGGGTAGTTTGCTATTGCTTTATATGGTTTTGGGATAATCATTTATTACCTCCATGTTCCAATTCTAGTTGTTATTCTGTTTATGTTCATGTTGATATCATTAATGTTAATTGGAACATGGAGCGACCACCCGGGAAAACAGTGCTACCACAAGGGTAGTATGGGATGCCCTTGGCTGATTAATTAGGAAAGCTAGTGGAAGACTACCTTACCCGAAAGGGGCAAGGGCAGTAGGGGAGAGGTCAGTGCGGGAAGTGCCCTCGGGAGGATTTTGCTGCGATGGCGGTCCTGCAAGGGATTCCTGTACTGGATCTTCCTATAAACTGTAGCGGGTTTTCGGAAGCTAGTGGAACTTTGTAAAGGCCTCGTAGTGCTACCCTGCCTCGCTTCCTTGGTAGAGGTGAATGGGATTCATGACCCCTTGGCAGATGGGTAACACGACTTGTGGGTAAAGATGCGCAACCTCTGCAGAGTGTAAAACTGGTATACTAGCCGTGCTCACGGTCATGAGCAGCTCGGACCCTCACATGATTAATTTATGGAACTAAATTCAATTTGTCATATGCATTGCATTGCAGGTGAAGTTGTTAACTTTTGTTCTACTATTTAATTGGGTTGGTATTTAATTATACTTAGTAATTGCTAATAAAATTTTGACCAACTTTAAAAGCAATGCTCAGCTCTAACCATCTTCTTTGGTAAGCCTTACACTTTATGAGCTCCCACCTTTGGTGAGTTCATGCACATTATTCCCCACAACTTGTTGAGCGATGAACGTATGTGAGCTCACTCTTGTTGTCTCACATACACCACAGGTCAAGACCAGGTACTGCAGGATGATGCTCATGGAAGATGCTGCGATGAGTTCGTGAGAGGTCTAGGTCGTCGTCTCCCAGTCAACTTTGGGGTTGCTGGACCATTGTCTCTTATAATGTAATTATTTATTTTGTATAGAACTCCTGTTATATATAAAGATGTGACATTCGATCCTGTGCCACTATACATCATATGTATGAGACTTGGTCCCAGCATACCTGGTGTTTATGTTAACCCCGGGTTTTGGACCCCTAAAATCCGGGTGTTACATTTCTCATATGCTTCTCCTTTCATTGAGATATACTGTAATATCGAAGGTACGTCTTTCATGACCTTCGTCTGAAGATCATTATATCCTAAGGGAAATAATGCTCCGAAGGACGAAGGGCATTAATCATTAACCTTTTTGTGTTGCCTTGTTCTTAATTCATAGCACTTGAGAACAAGTCCCCAACATTGGCGCCCACCTCCGGTGAACTCACTTCCACTTTTCTGAGCTGATGGCTTCGTTCAACAATCAAGCTGAAGCTGCTTCGGCTTCGAAGCTGGTGCTCCCGATAACAGGCGGTTCTTGCTCAGAGCCGGCTAACAAGAAGCAAAAGAAGGAGGCTCAGAGAAGGGTGCAGCATGTTGGAGTACAGGGACCCTTCATCAAGTCAAAATGGTCTCACATTCCAATCACTTTCTCTCAGGAAGACCTTCAGCTTAAGGATTATCCTCACAATGATGCCATGGTTATCTCTTGTGTGATCAAAGGATTTCTGGTCCACAATGTCTTAGTTGATACAGGCAGTGCAGCTGATATCATATTTGCTAAGGCCTTCAAACAAATGCAAGAGCCTGAAGACAAGGTCCATGATGCTACGCACCCTCTTTGTGGCTTCGGAGGACGGCAGATTGCAGCACTTGGGAAGATTACCATGCCGGTAACCTTCGGATTTGTTAACAACACAAGGACTGAGCAAATTGTGTTTGATATTGTTGACATGGAGTATCCTTACAATGCTATCATTGGTCGTGGTACTCTCAATGCCTTCGAAGCAATTCTTCACCTAGCTTACCTCTGCATGAAGATACCTTCGGACCAAGGGCCTATTGCTATTCATGGAAGCCAGGAAGCTGCTAGAAGGGCCGAAGGAAGCTGGACTGACTCCAAAGCAATCCATAACATAGATGGGGCTGAAGCTTGTGAACAGTATAAATTCAGAAGGGAGAAAGCAGCTTCAGCAGATCAGCCGAAGCCCATGCTCTTGTGTGAGGACATAGCAGAGCAGAAGGTGCTGTTGGGCTCGCAATTATCCGAAGATCAGGAGAAAGCCTTGATAAGGTTTTTGTTCAACAACAAAGATGTTTTTGCATGGTCAGCTAATGATCTTTGCGGAGTCAATCGAGATGTTATTGAACACTCGCTCAATGTTGACCCATCTTTCAGACCCCGAAAGCAGAGGCTTCGGAAAATGTCTGATGATAAAGCCGAAGGGGCCCGCAATGAAGTAAAAAGACTCCTCAGTGCAGGAGTTATCAGAGAAGTAAAGTATCCAGAGTGGCTAGCTAACACTGTCATGGTGAAGAAGGCCAATGGCAAGTGGAGAATGTGTATCGATTTCACAGATCTCAACAAGGCTTGTCCGAAGGACGAATTCCCATTGCCAAGAATAGACTCTTTAGTTGATGCAGCAGCTTCTTCAGAGCTCATGAGTCTGCTAGATTGTTACTCAGGCTATCATCAAATCTGGATGAAGAGGGAAGATGAGCCGAAGACTAGCTTCATAACCCCAAGTGGCACATATTGCTATCTTCGGATGCCTGAGGGGCTCAAAAATGCTGGGGGAAGTTTCAGCAGAATGACTGCGAAGGTCCTCCAGTCTCAGATAGGCAGAAATGTGTTGACTTATGTCGATGACATCATTGTAAAAAGCACGAAGCAGGAAAATCATATTGCTGATTTGCAGGAGACCTTCGCTAGTTTCAGACAAGCTGGTTTGAAGCTGAATCCAGAAAAATGTGTCTTCGGAGTAAAAAAGGGGAAATTTCTTGGATGCTTGGTTTCAACAAAGGGAATCGAAGCTAATCCAAATAAAATTGAAGCTATACTTCGAATGGAGCCACCAACTACAAGAAAGGGGGCCCAAAGATTGACAGGAAGGCTGGCATCCCTCAATAGATTCATATCCAGATCAGCAGAAAGGAATTTACCATTCTTCGAGGTGCTGAAGTCAGCTGAAGTATTTCAATGGGGACCAAGCCAACAAAAAGCCTTCGAAGAGCTGAAGCAATATTTGATAGATCTAACAACATTAACTCCACCAACGCCAGGGGCTCCTTTGTTGTTATATGTGGCAGCTTCGCACTCGGCAGTAAGTGCAGCACTTGTCCAGGAGAAGCTTGATGGACAAGTCAAGAAGCAGGTTCCAGTATATTTTGTATCTGAAGTCCTTAGTGTATCAAAGAAAAATTATACGGAACTGGAGAAGGTGTTATATGCCGTCTTAATGGCATCCAGGAAGCTTCGGCATTATTTTCAAGCATACAATATTGTTGTTCCTTCTTCGCAGTCGTTGCAGGATATCATGAGAAATAAAGAAGCTACTGGACGGATTGGAAAATGGGCTGCAGAGCTCAATGAATTTTACATTGATTATGTGCATAGATCCTCGATCCAGTCTCAAGCATTGGCAGATTTCATTGCCGACTGGACGCCAGGGGCTCAGGATGAAGAAGCAAATAAAGATGCCGAAGTGTGGACAGTGTTTTGTGATGGCTCTTGGGGAACCTTCGGAGCAGGTGCAGCCGCTGTGTTGGTCTCACCATCCAAGGTTAAAACTTGTTATGCAGCAAGACTTGATTTCAGCTGTACAAACAATATTAGTGAATACGAAGCTCTGCTCCTGGGCCTTCGGAAATTAAAGGCAATGGGAATCAGAAGGGCGATTCTTAAAACTGATTCCCAGGTTGTTTCGGGTCATATTGACAAAAGTTGCAAGGCTAAAGATCCGAAGCTTGAAAAATATCTAGACACGGTCCGAAGGATCGAAGCCTCCTTCGAAGGATTTTCTGTCAAGAATATCCCTCGAGGACAAAATGAGCATGCTGATTTGCTAGCCAAGTCTGCAGCACAGGGGCTGCCGTTACCTTCGGATGTGTTCTTCGAAACAATAAAGGCACCTTCAGTGGAGCTCCTTGAAAGAGCAGTCCTCAACATATCTCCTGTTTACAGCGAAGATTGGAGAACTGAAATCATCTCTTACCTTCAGGGTAAGTTCCTTTCAGATGACGAAGCTTATAATAAAAGGATAGAGGCAAGAGCTCGTCCGTATGTCATGATAGAAGGGGAGTTATACAAACATGGAGTTTGCGCTCCGCTGCTCAAGTGCTTATCTAGAGCCGAAGGTATAGAGTTGATGAAAGAAATACATGCAGGCCGGTGTGGATCCCACATCGGATCTAGGTCGTTACTTGGAAAAGTTTTCCGCCAAGGGTTTTATTGGCCGAAGGCAGCTTCGGATGCAGCGGAGTTAGTTCAAAAGTGCGAAGGTTGTCAGAAATGTGCAAGAGATCAAAAGCAACCTTCGTCTTTGACACAGCTGATTCAACCCATCTGGCCATTGCAAAGGTGGGGCCTTGACTTGTTAGGTCCATTACCACCGGCTCAAGGGAATCTAAAATATGTTATAGTGGCTGTGGAGTATTTTTCTAAATGGATTGAGGCGAAGCCATTAGCCACAATAACTTCGGCCACTGTCCAAAAATTTTTCTGGCAGAATATTGTTTGTCGTTTCGGGGTACCGAAGGCCATCACTGTGGATAATGGAACGCAGTTCGACTCCGAAGCTTTCAGAAATTTCTGTGATCAAATTGGTACGAAGATCCATTTTGCATCAGTCAGGCATCCGGAGTCAAATGGGCTCGTTGAAAGGGCCAACGGCATTATAATGACAGGAATAATGAAGTTAATCTTCAATCAACCCAGGGGAAAGTGGCCAGATCAGTTAACCAAAGTGGTGTGGAGCCACAATACAACAACATCAAGGTCTACAGGCTTTACTCCATTCAAGTTATTATTCGGTGACGAAGCAATAACTCCGGAAGAAGCTAAAGCTGGATCAATAAGAGTAATAGCTTCGGCAGAATCAGGTCCTGAAGATGCTTGTCTTGTGGAAAAAGATGCTTTAGAAGGGATCAGGCTTCAAGCTGTGGAGAATATCAATAAATACCAAGCTGAAACAGTCAAATGGCGAGATAGAAAGGTCCGGCTAAAAAATATTGAGCCGGGACACTTGGTGCTTCGGAGAGTGGCCAACCCAGACACAGTGGGCAAGCTACAGTTGAAATGGGAGGGACCTTTCTTAGTAGTATCTTCGTCAAGGCCTGGTTCGTACAGATTGAAGGACATGGACGGCAACGAAATTCCAAGATCTTGGAATGCGGATGAGCTTCGGCGATATTATGTATAACTTGATGTAACTTTTTATGTTTTTTCTTTTCTTTTTCATGGCACCCTTTTCCTTTCTAAAGGGGGAGAAAAGTTTTTAATGGGGCCATCACATGTAATTTCCTTTTTAGTTTTATAAGAGCAAAATCCCCCAAAAGAATGTAAATGTAAAAGCTGAGAACGCACCATCGAGTGCCGAAACTGAAAAAGTGAAGAAGCTCAAAAGACGTTCCTAAGGGAATGCAGAGCTTACAGCGAAAAGTCAACGCTGATTCCGCCGAAAGTAAAAGGCGAAGAAGCTCAAAAGACGTTCCTAAGGGAATGCAGAGCTTACAGCGAAAAGTCAACGCTGATTCCGCCAAAAGTAAAAGTCGAAGAAGCTCAAAAGTCGTTCCTAAGGGGATGCAGAGCTAATGTGTGATTGTTTCTAAGGAAATAATGGCTGAGGGTATGGCTTCGGATATGTGTTTGGACATTCATTCGCACATCACATGGCATCATAGCATTTGCATTCATAAACATTCATTCATGGCATAAGTGGTTGTTTCGGCGAAAAAGAAGAAGCGGTTTTTTATGCTTCGTTGTGTATAAAAAAGAGAGGTTTCGGCAAAAAAAGAAGAAGCAGTCTTTTATGCTTCGTCGTGTACGAAAAGAAGGGAAGGTGTTTTTTTCGCCTTCAGCTCAAAATACTAATTTCGTCCACATCAAAGCACCTCAATGGAAGGGTAAGGATATATTACAAGGTATGGACAGAATTCATTAAGAACAGTTCAGCTGTATTTACAAAAGTTGTTGCACAAATCTACTGAGTTTTTTCTACAAAGTGCTCCTACTGATCTTCACCGAGCTTCAGCTTCGGCGGCATATTTTTTAAGCATCACCTTCAGCTTCGTCATCCTACATGAATCAAGGTATTGTGAGTAAAAATCAAGTGTGAAGGAGAAGGTAAGTACAAGGTATGATTCCTTACTGGTTCAAGATGACTTCGAGCTTCGTCTCCAGCCTTCTCCCGCCCGCCTTTTGTCCATATCATTTTTATAAATCTGTTTGAAATGCTTCGGGCGAGGTCAGGAATATCGTCTAGAATTGATGGAGACAGAGTGAAATTCGGCCTGTTGACGATTTTTCCATGCTCACAGCCGGCCTTCAGGAACGCTGCAGCAGTGCCTCGAGAAGCTACCCAGGCACAGAAGTCACCGTGCCCGGCTATAACTTCGTCAAGCTCTTCAATTTCAGCTTCAATATGTTCGAAGGCTCTTGGCAAATTTTCAGCAGCAGGGGTGAACTTTCCACTGCTGACTCCAACTGAGTAAAAGATCTTCTTTAATTGTTGAATATAGCTGTTACTAAATTTCAAACATTTGTCTTGAAGGCTTGTTAATGATTTCTTCAAATCTGAGTTGATTTGGACTTCGGCCTCAAGTTTTGAATTAAGCTCTAGCTTCTCTTGTTCAAATTGTTTTGATTGGCAGATAAGCTTCGAATTCAATTCTGATACTTTAGCTTCAGTCTCTGCCAGCAAGCCTTCAGTCGTTTGGAGTTCAAAGTCTTTCTTTTCAATAATAGTTGATTGCTCTTTTATCTTGCTCTCTAGATTTTCGATTATAGCTTCGTGTTTCTTATCCTCTAGATCTTGCTGCATCTTCAAAGCTTTGCTTAGTAGCATGCTCTGCAAATAAACAACCTTCGTTAGGAATAATTCCATTATTAAAAAACAATAGAAGTCAGAGAAAAAGTTGTTTACCTTGAAATTGGAATAAAATAAGCTGCCGACGATATGTTGTCGTCGGTAGCGGCTGATATCTGTTTCTAGCTTCAGAAAACCGATACTCTTTGATAGAGTACCGATGACCTTAGCTCCAGTTTGATCTCGGATGCAGCCTAATTTTTCATCATCGACACCTCCGAAAAGAAGAGCTCGTGGCTTATATCCGCAAGATTTGGCATAGTCTTTAAGCTCTTCTATTTCGGCCTTCGACAGTTCTTGCCCAACTAAATTTTGAAATATGTAGGCTTCGTCTTCCGAAGTATCTTCGGCTATTTCCTTTCCCTTTCCAGGCACTGTGGCCATGTTTTTTTCAGCAGCAGTGGCAGCTTCTTCTGCAGCCATGTCTAGTAAAATTTTGTCGATGTCTTCAATTGTAGTTTCCAAGTTCACATCTTCGGCTGAAGCGGCTTCGGTAGCCGCGACCTCCGAAGGTGCGACTTCGACATTTGTTGTGCCCTCAACCGCTGGCGTTTTCTGAGTTGAAGCCCTCGATGGCGTCTTGTCAATAACTTCGGTCACTGCAATAATTCTTTGCCTCTTTGTTTTGGTTATCTTCGTTTTTTCCGGCTCCTCCACCTTTCGAAAAAGCTTCGTCAGTTGAGGCCCTAATGGACTTAGCTTCGCGGGCAGGGGTTCAGTCATTACCTTTAAGATTTCCTCCACGTCGCTGGTAGAAGGTGGTGCAGGAGTCCCCTCTTCATCGGATAATTTTCGCTTTGGAGTTGATATTTTTCTCTTCTTGGGAATTTTCTTCTCTTTTGGTGGTTTTTCCTCATCTTTGTTCAAAGTTTCGGCCACTCTTTTTCTTTTTTGGCCCTCAGCACCCTTGTTCAGCCGTTCATAGTCAGGGTACTCGAAACCCAGGGCATCAAACACTCGGTTCAGCCTTCGCTTCGGACGGGTGCCGAAGGCCGCGGTCATCAGTTGATCTTCTTTTTTGGAATAATTCCCAAGAATTTCATTGCACATTACCTCAACTATGTCTAGCCACTCTTGGCAAGGTTTTTTAAAGTATTTCTTGAATTTGAAATGGTAAGGAAGCCGGACAAGTTCCCCCTTCTTCTTCTCCCCCTCTAGCTTCGGCATTTCCCATTCTTTTAGAGTAGGGAAAACCCTGAACGCCAAGAACTCTTGAACCAGATCCCTGGTACCGATATGCTCTGAAATAATTTCAAACTCACCCAGTGCAGCCCAGGTGGGACCTTCTAATGTCATGTGGCATCGCGGCCTTGTCTCTCCGAAGATTAATTCAAGTGGGCTTTGTACCAACTTCTCTTCATCTTCGTCAACCTTCACATAAAACCACTCAGACTTCCAGCCTGCTGGCCATTTGCTTCGGTAGCTGATAACAGGAAACTTTGTTGTCTTTCGGTAGGCAAAATTGTAGCAACCAAAGTTATCATGTAATCCATCTTTTCTCGCCTTCGTTTGGTAATGTAACTCATGAACTCGACAAAAACTGTCGGCAAACGGTTCCACAGCCTGGCTTCGGAGGGCCCAGATGTAAACACTAAGCCTAACGATAGCGTTAGGAGTCAATTGATGAAAGTAAATTCCAAACTTCTTCAATACATCTGCAATAATACCATGAAGGGGGAATCTCAGCCCAGCCTTTAAAAAGCTCTTGAAAATGACTATCTCGTTTTTCTCTGGCTTCGGGGTAGTCTCTTCTCCCCCGAAGCGAAGTAGTTTCTTCTGATTCTCACTGAAATAACCAGATTTTACCATCTTGGAGAGATCAGCCTTCAAAATGGTCGACTTTCCGAAGTCTAAATGGCTGGGCTTGCTGGGCATGGCAATGCGATAATCATCATCGGGATCAGTTTCTTCAATGTTCTCTTCTTCTCCTTCGGCAGTTGTCGGGTCTGCTTCAGCAGCAGGGATTTCTTCTGTGGATACCAGCCCGGATCGTTGCATTGCTTCGGAGATCGGAACAGTCTCTGAACCTTCAGCTTCGTCTCCTTCACGCTCAACCCTGGCAGTAGATCGCACTCTGGCCATTTGATTCTGAGTTTGGGGAAATTGAATACTTTTTTCTTTTTTCTCCCAAAGCCTTTCTTTCTGACGAAGCAGACTTCGAGATGGACCTTCGTTCGATTCTGAGTGTCAAGCTTCGGCTATGGTTAAAAATTTTGGCAGCAAAACAGTGCAAATAGCAATGAATGCTGTGGTAACTTCACACCTACTCGTCTGTTTATATAGTGCTGCAGGTAAGAAGGCGAAGCGCCAGGATTTTTACACCAGGCGGGCAGTCACTTGCACTCGCTGCGCGGTGGACCGCAAAGATCAAACAGTAACTCTGCAAGGTGGGCCTGGCACGCGCTCGGAAACTGGATCGTTTCTCGGCAACGAGCTCAGGGAAGGTGTTTTTGGACCTTCGGCTTCCCGAAGCTTGAGAGGCTTTTTTCACGGATCAAGCTCGTTACGAAAAACGATCTAGCACCGCGAAAGGGGCTACTGTTGGGGCCATGCTTCGTTGCGCCGAAGGTCCTACGGGAAGAAGCAGCTTCGGCTGAAGTTGTTCCCAGGAGATAGCCGAAGGTTCCTCTTCATGAAGCTTCGGCATTACAAACCGACATAGAGATAGAATGACCTTTTAATCCATAAAGGTCTGAGTGAATGTTGTAAACTTTTATGAGGGGCATAATTGTAATTCGTCACAGGCTGTGTCCTGTGTCTATAAATAGATGAACAGTACCCCCGTACTGTGCACGCTGACTTGTATTCACTCGCGCGTCACGCTTGGACTTTTGCCTTCTGTCAAGCCGAAGGTAAAAATGTAATTCAATATTGTTCAAATACATTCATGACCATATGATTAAATGATATTAATGATGACATATGATTATTCATGTTATTTCTCATATGCTTCTCCTTTCATTGAGATATACTGTAATATCGAAGGTACGTCTTTCATGACCTTCGTCTGAAGATCATTATATCCTAAGGGAAATAATGCTCCGAAGGACGAAGGGCATTAATCATTAACCTTTTTGTGTTGCCTTGTTCTTAATTCATAGCACTTGAGAACAAGTCCCCAACAACTGGAAAAATATATCATACCCTGTTGTAGTGTAAAATAAGAAAGCTACCTTTTAAATTAATAAAACAAGGATAACTTAGAAAAAAACCCTACAAAAATAACCATAAGGTGAAACCTCCCCAAACCTTAGGATAACTAATATTTTGATAATAAGAACTTAGGAAAAATCTGAAATCTGTTGTTTGATATTTTTCAAAGGACAAGTTAGTTCTAAGCACCCTTTTTGCACCCAACTTTAGAAATCCATCATTAATTAACCATCATGTTGCTCTCTGCCATTTTTGGTACAAGGGCTTAGTATCACTAATAGAGGCCAACAAAAATAACCTGTAGGACAGAACCTACCCCTAACTAAGACCTGTAGTGTAAAGTGGCCCATTTTGCCTAACTATTGTTATTTTTGTTTAAGGACTAGCTTTTGTACTTTAAGCCTCAAATTCTTAAAACAAGCTAGAATAGCCAGTGACAACCCACTGTAATTTTTACAAAATTTTTGGAAATTTTTAAACTACTGTCCTAGATGGAAATTAAAGAAAGGAAATTAAAGAAAGGAAAATGGATGTTGGAATTTAATGTCCTCCTAAGACCTTTATAAATTGTCCACTGAAATCCATAAAGGCAATACAAATCCAATATGTTATCCTAAAAGAAAACCTAAACCTAAAAGGTAATAAGTCTATGTATACCACTAGAAGACCCACATAGCCAAGGAACCCTGAGTTAATTCTTGACTTAATTTCTGTGGCTTAATGTTCTTAAATCTTGCATAATCATGACATACATGTTCATTGCATTTCGATAGACTGTAATCTTGCTGACGGAGAGTACGTCCTCGTGCCAGAGCAAGGAGCTGCCCAGGAGGTTGCCCCAGACCCAGCACCAGAGCCTGCACCAGAGGACCTGCCTGCCACTGCTTTGGAAGGCAAGCCCCGGTTTTATGCATAACCTGTTATTTATGCTATTTTACTTCACTTAATGATTGTAGGATTGATTGTGCACTTAGGTGTAGGAGTTGTTTTGAACCGTAGTTGCATGATCTCAGGAATCCTATTGAGATGAATACTAGTATGCTAGGTCGAGTAGCTGCTTTATTAATTAGGATCTCGGTAGAAGTCGAGTGATTTTTCTAGCACTCGCGCGAGGTCAGGAATTGGCTGTATCCACCTTCTTATCATATTGATGTTGGTTTGTGGGCAACAATCCATGGGGATTGGTTGTTCACGGGATAAAAAGTTGATTAAGGATTAAGGTGTGGTACCGTGAGTCAAGCGTTTGAACGTACTAAACATATGCCGAGAAATATGGTAAATCGGTAAGCCTAGTACCTGAGTGAACCTAGCAGTGGACTTTACCCCTCACGCGACCTGAGACGTAGTCTCCCATTCCGGTTATGGTGGGTACAAGTGCGGTCACTGCACGACGGCCAGTCGGGGTCAGTGGGGCATTGTACGCCAAGGCGGTGAGCCCTGATCTGCTGACGGGGAATCACTGGGGACGGTTGATATGTGTGGGGACGGAGTGCCCCTGCATGTCGTGTGTTTAGGTTTACCTTGCAAGGATAAAAAAAACTCGATTCGAATCGTCTGCTTCTCGCAGCTAATGAGACTGCTTGATCCATGCTGCTACATTGAGTAACAAGTGGAACTGTGTTGAGATGATACAAGCTGTTGATTGCTAAAAATGCTTGCTACTATGTATGAATAGATAGTTCACTTTTAGCCTTAAGAGAGTCACACTTAATTTTGACAAAGTTAAAATCTTGATTTAGAAACTCAGCTAGTGCTTTTGGCAACCAAACCCCACAGCCAAACAGCTGCATGTCTAGAGGTAGAGGAGTATAGACTCCTCACACCGGGTAAGTCTAGCTGAGTATTAGTATACTCAGCCTTGCTTGTGGCATAATTTTTTTTACAGGTTCTCTGGAGGACATGGTTGCTGGAGTGACTTGGCCATCCACCCTGCCACCGGGTTGGACTGTCGAGTGGGACCCTGCCTCGGCTGAGGAGGAGCATGAGGAGTGATGGGACAGGCTTCCCCATCTCTCCATTTATTTATCGTTAGTTTATTTCCGCTGCACTTCAAAACAATGATGGTTACTTTTGCGAAAACTCCAATGGTGACTATGGTGATGTAATAATTTAACACTCTTTCATGCATGGTTTTATGTTTTATTGTATTTGCTCTGTGACTCACCATCGAGTGAGACTGTGGTACTTGATCCTGTCAGTGGCCGTGTCGGACTAGATCCGAGGGATTGACGGGTTATTCCCATTTAAGTGCGGTCTAGCCTCTAAGGCGGGACTTAGGCACTTAAGTTGGAATAATTCGGGCAGTTCCGCCACATATATCTTCACTCAAAAAGATCTCAACCTTAGGCAACACCGTTGGTTGGAGCTCATCAAAGATTATGACTTGGAAATCCACTATCATCCGAGCAAGGTGAATCTGGTTGCGGATGCCTTGAGTCGAAAGGAGCATGTTCATGCAGCTATAGTTACCAAGTTACCTGATGAGTTAGCAGAAGATTTTGAGAAGCTTAACCTGAGAATAGTTGCTCACATAGAAGGAGTTACCATAGAGGTAGAACCTACCTTGGAGCAAGAAATACGAAAGGGTCAGATTGGTGATGTTAAAATTCAAGAGATCAAAGATCTAATGGCAGAAGGTAGAGGTCCAGATTTCATGGAAGATGAGCAGGGCACAATCTGGTTGAAGAACAAGATTTGTGTCCCTGAGATTGATAGTCTTCGTGAAACCATACTGAAGGAAGCACATGACTCAGCCTACTCCATTTATTCGGGCAGTACCAAGATGTGTCAAGATCTTGAACAAAAGTATTGGTGGTATGGTCTAAAAAGGGATGTTGCTTCACATGTGGTAGTGTGTGATGTTTGCCACAGGGTAAAAGCTGAACATTAGAGACCAGCTGGATTACTTCACCTGCTAAGGGTACCTAAGTGGAAGTGGGAAGAAATTGGTATGGACTTCATTGTTGGCCTACCCCGCATTTCTGCTGGGTATGACTCTATATGGGTGATTATGGACAGACTAACGAAAGTGGCTCACTTCATCCCTATGAGGACTAATTACACGGGGGCCAAGCTAGCTGAGTTGTATATGGTCCGGATAGTTTGTCTACATGGGGGGCCTAAGAAGATCGTGTTAGACCGGGGATCCTAGTTTACTTCTTGGTTTTGGCAGAAGTTGCATGAGTTCTTGGATACGAAACTAAATTTCAGCTCGGTTTACCATCCCCAAACCAATGGGTAGACTGAGAGAACCAACCAAGTACTAGAAAATATGTTAAGAGCTTGTGCTCTTAAACATGGTGGTAGTTGGGACAATTGTTTAGCTTATGCGGAGTTCTCTTACAATAACATTTACCAGGCCAGTTTGAAGATGTCCCCATTTGAAGCTTTATATGGCAGAAAGTGTAGAACTCCTCTATATTGGGATCAAACTGGTGAGAGGCAGTTCTTTGGGCCAGAAATTATACAAGAGGCAGAAGAACAAGTACGGTTGATACGGGAGAACTTGAGAACTGTGCAGTCAAGGCAGAAAAGCTATGCAGAAACCCAGAGAAGGCAGTTATTAGAGTTTAAGGAGGGTGATCACGTGTATCTGAAGGTGTCACTGATCTGGGGTATGAGGAGGTTTAAAGTTAAAGGGAAGTTATCCCCTCCCTTTATTGGACCCTTCATGATCCTAAAGCAAGTGGGGAAGTTGCCTATCAACTGGAATTACCAAACCATCTTGTGGATGTACATGATGTCTTCCATGTATCCCAGTTGAAGAAGTGTCTCAAGGTGCCCGATGAGCAACTGCCTATGGAGGAATTGAGTGTTCAAGATGATCTGGCTTATGCTGAGTATTCTATCAAGATCCTTGATACTTTGACTTGTGTTATGGGGAATAAAGTGATTAAGATGTGCAAAGTACAATGGAGTCATCACAGTGAAGATGAAGCTACTTGGGAGAGAGAAGAAGAACTAAGAGTAGATTTTCCCCACCTTTTCCCTAGTTCATCTTAATCTTGAGGTCGAGATTCCTTTTAAGGGGGGTAGGATTTGTAATACCCAACTTGTGGATAATAAGAGAAGAATTGATCTCCTTATGTGTATTGCCCACTATTCATGAGAAATATTAATAAACATATTTAAAGTGTCTAAATTAACTAAAGATACATAAATAATCTATACATCATGTTGGGATTTTCCTTGTGCACTTAATTAGAATAATAATGAGATATTAATGCTGAAATTAGGGTTTAACCTAATTAGATATCTAGAAATTAAAAATGACATAGAAAAGAAAGCGAAAGGAAACTACACTACAAAGAAAAAGATATAAATAAATAATTATATCTATTCATGCTGGTATTTTTTATGTGTGCATTTAATATGATTGTGAAATGTACAATAAAATTTGAATTTAAATTTGAAGTTTAAAATAGAAAAGAAAAGAAAAATAAAAAAACAAAAAACACCGCATGGGTCGCATCTGGCTTGTTTGGTCCACCAGCGAACTCCACCGCGTGACCATACTACTCTCGCACATGTCGCATGCCGACATGTGGGGCCCGAACGTCAGTCCCACGCGCGCGTAGCCCATCCCTACTGTGGCGCTGGCGTGTCGACCCCGCCAGCTGGCCACTCGCGCGTGCGCACTGTGAATCACTCACCATGACACTACCATGTGGGCCCGGAAGGTCAGGTTCGTCTTCCTCGATTTGATACCGACCAAGGCGCATGCATCAGAGGTGTCCGGTCACGCGGATCTAGCTAAGGCCTCAACCAGCGCCTCTGACGATTAATAAACTTGAGCGTTGGTCCACTGCTTCTCATTTTCCCAGCTGTGCCCACCGATTATATACAAATCTGTGAGGGAGAGCAGCGCGGGGAACCAAAGCTAGGGCAGAGCTGGGATCACTGAGGATCCATATCCTCGCTGGCCTTCCTTTCCTTGGGTCTATACCGGAGGGTCACATGGGAGAGGGCAGTGTGGTGCCGACCTCTAGCGAGGGTGACCTCCTTAGTATCATTGGCAATTTCTCGCCGGTGTGGGCACGCTACCGTAGACCTACGCCACACCGAGGATCGCTTCGACTGTCCCTCTGTCCCCGATAAGCAACCCACGACTTGTTTCGCCTTGAGCATGGTATCGTGTTAGGCTAGTCCTATCCGGTTTGGACCATTGTGGTGTGGGATTGCCCTACCCCAGCCATGGCGTCGCCACGGAACCAGTGCGCCATCGCCGTGCTTCGTCATCGATTTTGGGCGTGCGGTCTCAGCCATCGATCTATCGGTGGATGGCTGGGATTAGAAGTTAGGTAACGATTCGGGTGAGATGTGTTGTGACCATAGAAGCGGAATCCAGTGGTGGAGATCAGATCCGTGATTCATTAAGTCGTGGCTGTCGATCTTGGATCGTGCGGATCCTGTTCCGTACCGGTCCATGAGGTTACCGATCTAATTTTGTGCGTAGAATTTAGATCTTACGGTTAGAATCAATCGATACCCATTCGGCCGTGCAACTTTGTAAAAGAGTCACTGGAATTTTTAAAAATAAACCCGGCATCCACAGCAGTTATAAAGTAATTAGATCTAGGTCCTGAAATTGATGATTTAGCGCCTTGTGCTTTCACAATATCATGTCTGCAGTCCAATCAGCTTATTGTTTAGTGAAAATATAGTGAAAACGAATTTCTTACATAAAAATAATTCTAGGATCTTGTTTAATTCATAGGAAATTCATTTTAACTCCTTTTTTATTCATTCCAGTTGCATTAATTTTGTATTAATATTTTTTATCAACTGATAACTCTGTTTTATCATGAAACATAGATTAAAATTATTTACTTAGTTTATTCTATATCAAACACATAGCAACTTTGGAAAATCATATAACTCTTTAACCGTAACTCCGAATTTAGTGATTCTCGAACCTACGGTCTTGTTATGAAGCGTAGAATATTATCATGCATTCTGTTTTGATGTTTGGTGTGATGTTAACTTCTCCTATACCATGTTTATTTGTATTGTGCCGAGTAGACGAGCAAGCAACTGAGGACCCAGATGCTCAGCAGGTGGAAACTATTGAACAGGAGCTCGTTGAACGCAAGTTGTGCCCTTGATCACTTCTATTTGCCCAATAATGTTCCTATTAATCATTATGATCTGCACATGTTAATTTTGATGGGACCCAATAGGTCACCCTAGTTTGGCTATCTTTATACCTTGTTTACCACTGAACTTTTGTGTAGTTCCTTCTATTGCTTTATATGGTTTTGGGTGTTAAGATACACATTATTCAAGATCATGGTTTTATTATAAATGAGTTATTTATAGTTCATCACAAGATCATTATTGTTGGGGGCCTTCCTCTTCTGGAGGTCCTCAAAAACATGACTAACAATGTACTTTCAGTATAATGATGATTATCACAGGGAGCTTCGATTCATGAGGAGAGTGTTCTCCTTCACCAAAGGACTTCGAGACAAAGGCATGGCCCAAAAGTAACGACAATGAACGACCGAAGCTATAGCCAAAGGGAAACAAGTTCGACTTAAAGCAATGCTGAAGATCAAACATGGAGCCGAGCCAAAGAGGAAAAGACTAGCTAGTCCCTAACGATTTATGTTACAGTAATGAATAAATGTTAAGGTTATAAATGTACTTTTACCTAGGCTACATCCCGTGCCTATAAATAGGTGAATAGTACCACCATACTGTTCACGCTGAATTGTAATCGCTCTCGCATCAGCACCTTCGAACAAGCCAAAGGTATAAATGTAATGTAAATTTGTTAATGTTCATATGTACATTACAAAATACATATGTTAATGAACTGAAGGACTACATTCACTATCTCTATGTACTCTTATTATTATGAATGATGAAGGCATGTCCTTCATGACCTTCGTCTGAAGATCATTATATCCAAGAGGAGATAATGCTGGACCAAGAGATCAGAGACTTGGAGACTATTCACCAGCAAGTGCAAAGAAAGAGAGAAAAGATGCTTCGGCTAGCCGAACTTCAAAGGAAGATTGTTGAAGCTACTGAAGAAATGCGCCATATCACGCAAGAAGACCAAGGTCGAAGGCCACAACAGAGAGAGCTTTGTCAAGAAAGTCCAAGCAATGATGACGAATGGTATGATGACTTTCATCATGGTAACTTTGCTTTTGATTATGCTTCTCCTCTAGCAGCAGAATTGCAGGCTGCCCCATGGCCACCATCCTACAAGCCACCGCAACTTCCCATGTACGATGGGCATTCTGATCCGAAGCAGTTTCTTATGAGTTACGAGGCAACCTTATCTTCATATGGTGGCAACACGGCTGACATGGTGAAATCCTTTGTCATGGCAGTCAGGAGCGTGGCTTAGATGTGGTATTCTTCCCTTCGCCCGGGAACGATCATGTCATGGCAAAAGCTGAAGGACATGCTAGTAACCAGCTTTCAAGTTTTCCAGACGAAGCCAGTAACTGCCCAAGCCCTGTTCTAGTGCACGCAAGATCATGAGGAATACTTGCAGGCGCATGTCCGAAGGTTTTTGGTTCTTAGGGCTTAGGCGCTAATGGTGCCTAACGAGATTGTCATCGAAGCTATGATCAAGGAGCTCCGACCAGGACCAATGGCACAGTATTTTGCCAGGAAGCCACTGCAAACCTTGGAAAAGCTCCTCCAGAAGATGGACGAATACATCAGGGCCAATAATGACTTTCGGCAGAGAAGGGAAGAGGCCTACAGATACTCAGAGATGACTAGGGGCTTTGGAGGAAGGCTCCACCCTAAACATGTTAGAACAATCCACAATCCTAGCTCAAGTGATGACAGAGGAAACCACGCTCAAGGACATCAGCAAAGCTCCTAGTCTTCAGGGACACAACAAAGTTCTTACAGGCCACCAGCTCCAAGAGGCAGCGGAGGAAGAAGCTTCGGAGGAAGGTTCAGCTCCCAACCTAGAAGGTTGTTCTATTTATTCTGGGGGGAGGATAAAGGACATACAACAAGGACATGCCAAGTCATGATCTAGAAGCAAAAAGAAATAGCTGAAGCTGAAGCGCGACAGGATCAGCCGAAGGACATCCTGCATACTGCTTCATGCTATTCTCCGTACATTCCAGAGTATGTGGGCAATCAGCAGCCCACAGCATCAGTTGCATCGGCAAGTCATTCTCAAGCTGCATGGGTCCCACTACCACCACCACCTATGGCACCAACCTTGACCCACAATCAGCAGCGAGAAGGGCACCGCCAAGCATAGCAACAACATGATACACGTGAAGAATCTGAAGCTTGCATAGCCAACAGCACTATGTCCGAGTCGAGGCACATTTACTGAAGTTACACAGGGGCTCAATCAGAAAATTTTCATACCTAATGTACTCTTTACTTTTCTGTCTTCATATTTCTCTCTTCCGAATACAATATAAGAAGGTTTAACCTTCGGCCTGTTGTAATGAATCTCAGGTCACACCATCAATTGTAACAGGAAGGGTGACGAAGCTCCAAAGTCGTTCTTAAGCGAATGCAGAGCTAAAATACCACCTAAGTAAAAGGCGAATAATCTCCAAAGTCGTTTCTAAGGGAATGCAGAGCTAATGTAATATTCAAAATTGTATACAAGGAATATAGAGAGGTCTTCTCAATTTTTGTGTCATATTTGCATCATAAAAAGAGCATAATATATTTAAGAGTGATTAATTAAAATAAATGATACTAAAATAAAAGAAAGTGCATCTTGTTGGAGTTTTATATGTTTGTACATTAAATAAAATAATAAGGATAATAATAATAAGATAATAATTACTAGAAGATGGATTAAACCCTAAATTGAAATTAGAGTTTGGAAATAAGAAAAAGAGAAGGGATATGGAAATAAATAAATAAAATATATAAATAAATATCTTCAGACTTGGTATTGTTATTGCACAAATATAGTTGTGAATAAAGAGCCACAAAGTTTGAATTTAAATTGAAATTTAAATTGAGATTCAAATTGGAGGAAAATAGAGAATAAAAAGAAAAAGGGAAGAGAAGCCTACCTGGGCCGCGGATCCTATTTCTGGCCCATTTCCTTTTCTTTACCCCGTGCGGCCCATCACCACTTCTCTCATCGCGCAGCCCATCTTACAGCTCAGCGCCGACCATGCGGACCCACCAGACAGTCACACACTCGCGCTCACTGTGCTGCTTCGCTGGGCCCACGCGTCAGCCGGGGCGCTTCACCCCCCTCTCCCCCGCGTGACTTACTCGTGGGCCCACACTACCAGACTTGTTCTCGCCCACCTCGCTGCCTATGGCAGATCGTTGCCGAGAAACGCGGGCTGTGCACCACCAATTCGCTCGGCCGTTGACCTCGACGCCTTGGGCTATAAAAGGTAGCTCGCATGACCAAGTCCTCCCCTTCTCTCGCCCACTCGTGCCCACGTCGGTTAACCTCGCCACAGAACATCGCCGCCTTCATCCGGATAGGAGTCCGCCGCCGGTGAAACTCCTCTGCGCCGGTGTTCTATCCCCGGCACGTGGTCGTGTAGTTGTGCCGGCGTTCGGGTGACCCTTCCATGTCTTCGGGACAGGCTGGGCGACCCCGCAATGGCGGGAATTGCTCGCCGTAGTCAAGCTTCACCGCGGAAGCAGCTGTTCCGCGTGGTCTGGCCTCGTCGTCGCGCCAACCTCTTGGTATGTCCCCGGCCACTTTCACCATGTTGGTAGGAGTGCGTTGCACCTGTCCGTAGTGATTCAGGGTAGTGTAACGCCATGTGGGGGGCTTACCGGACGTTTCCGCCGTAGAAGCGCGGCGGCGCCGTCATGTTTATAGGGGAGATGGAGAGCAGTGGCGTGCGTCATCGGATCTGCTGTTGACGGCTAGGATTAGAACGTAGTGATACCGGTTCGGCTAGATCCTATCGGGCCATTAATCGGTAATTGCGCGGCCAAAAATAGATCGACGTGGCGGGCGGTCCTCGGCCGATGAATTCTGATCCAACGGTGGGTAGTGACGGGAGATTGTTAATCGAGCCGATCTAATCTGGACCCCATATTTCAGATCAGGCGGTCAGAAACACTAGATACCCCTTCAGCCCAGTAAAACTGCAAAAGAGCCCCTCGGTTTATTTAAAAACAACCCGCGGTCCTCCCCTCGGGGTTTCTGTGTCTTGTAAAACTTTGCGCCAGAGCCCCTACACTCCTGAGAATTTGACGCCCGGTCCAGAGCCCATTTAAATGGAATAAAAGAATTAGAAAATGAATATTTAATATGAAAATAATTGGTAGAACTTGTAAAATTCATAGAAAATTCATTTTTAGTCCAAATTACTCCATTCCGGTTTCTAAAATTTTGTAATGTTTTTGTCTATCACTTAGAGTCTCTGTTTTGGCATGAAAACAGTAAGAGAATTTATTTCTCATTTAATCCTATTTCAAGCACATTAAACCTTTGGAAATTCATAATTTAAAATCCATAACTCCAAACTTTATGATTCCTATTCTTAGGAGCTTATTTTAATGTGTAGATTTTTATTATGTATTTTATTTACATGTATGGTGTGATTTAATTTTTACTGTACTATGTATGTATTGTATTGATGCGAGTAGACGAGCAAGCTACTGTGGATCCTGGGGCCCAGCAAATAGAAGTTGCTGAGTAGGAGCTGATTGAAGGGAAGTTGTGCCCTTGATCACTTATTGTTACTCAGCCATGTTCTTATTATTCATAATGATCTGCATAGGTTAATTTTGATGGGATCCAATAAGTTACCCCAGTTTTGGCTATCTTTATACCTTGTTGCCACAAAATATTATTTCGGGTACTACTTGCTATTGCTTATTGTGATTTTTGGTATGGAGATACACTATTCATGATTACACTTTTATTATCTGTTTATAATTACTGTTCATGTTAAGATCATTATGTTAATGGGAACATGGAGCGACCACCCGGGAAAACAGTGCTACCACAAGGGTTTAATGGGACGCCCTTGGCTGATTAATTAGGAAAGCTAGTGGATGTCTACCTTACCCGAAAGGGGCAAGGGCAGTAGGGGAGTGGTTAGTGTAGGGAGGTCCTTGGGTTGATTTTGCTGCGATGGCGATCAGGCGAGGGATTCCTGCACTGGAACTTCCTATAAACTGTAGCGGGTTTTCTGAAGCTAGTGGAACTTTGTAAAGGCCTCGTAGTGTTACCCTGCCTCGCCTCCTCGGTAGAGGTGTATGGGATTGGTTTGGCAGATAGGTTACATGACTTGTGGGTAAAGATGTGCAACCTCTGCAGAGTGCAAAGCTAGTATACTAGCCGTGCTCACGGTCGTGAGCAGCTCGGACCCTCACATGATTAATCTATGGAATTAAAATTCAATTTTTCATTTGCATCGCATTGAGAATTATTTTATTATTACTTTTATTTATTATTAGTAAGGTTTGGTATTTACTTACACTTAGTAACTGCTAATAAAATTTTGACCAACTTATAAAAGAAATGCTCAGCTTCAGCCTTTATTTTGTTGATCAGCCTTACACTTCACTTAAACTCCCACCTTTGGTGAGTTCAAGCATATTATTCCCCACAACTTGTTGAGCTATGAACGTATGTGAGCACACTCTTGCTGTCTCACACCCCCACAGGAGAAGAACAGGTGGTCGAAGAGGAGCCGCCTAACACTGAGGCTTTCGACTTGATCTAGGTGGCGTCTCCCAGTCAGCTTTGTGGTGCCGAGGAATAATATTTAGTTCGCTTTATTTTATCATTTATTTTTGTAAGACTTCCGCTATGTAATAAGTACATTATGATATTTATGACATTTATCTCTATGCAATCTGTTATTATATGTGTTGTCTTCTCTGGCGCATATATGAGATGCACCCGACTTTGTTCCTTAAATCCGGGTGTGACAGAAGTGGTATCAGAGGAAATGTTGACTGTAGGACGAAACCTAGATAGAAATGGACAAAACCCTTGCTTACTTACCTTACTCTGATTCTTTCTATACTTATCTTGATCCTGTCTCACCTTCTGCTTGTGATGGAACCTCCCAAGTTATTAGGCCCACCTACAGTTGTCCTTATCCAACGGACCTTGGGCAACCCTTTAGATGCACATAATCTCTCGACAAGTTTGGTACCTGTATCCTCAAATCTTTGCCCAAGAGCGCTTCACGCGTCACGCAGATATTACATCACATCGGAGGAAGGAATAACAGAAGCATTTACAATAACTTAATTTACATTTATTCAAATATAGAGAAAGAGTATTATAGTTATTACAGAACCAGGGTATATGAGTGCATAAGTATTATTATTACAGAACTGGGAGGCAAAAACCCCTCCCACATAAAAGTATATTGTTTTTCAAAGGGAGGCCAACATCCTCCCGCGACCACTTCACAGTTGAGGTTCTTCCTTGGGCACCACCTTAGAACAAAAACAGCAAAAGTCTGTTGTTTCCTCACCTACAACAACATGGGTTCAAAAACCCTGAGTATGGAGTGTACTTTCGCAAGTCTTACCCGTCAAATGAAAAAACTCTCAAGGATATGCTGGCTTGAGGGAGTCAAGGTAAGGCTATGCAAGAATCAAGACTCTGTTTGCAAAATTGCTTACTAATAGTGGATCCTTAAAAATCCAGTTTTATTAGCAAGTTAAGTTATTACCAGTCACTAGAGTTCTTTCTACCCTAGTTCAAGCACTTGACCTATGCTAGCCATCTTTTATCACCCTTTTTACTTTGCTGGATTGCTACGTGTAGGTCAGTGACCAAGTCTTCATATCCGAGAAGTAACGGCGATCCAAATCGATTAATACCCAGCTGGGGATCTCCAATCACATGACATATGTAGCAATTAACCCTTGCATATGTCAACTTGCCACTGGGTTTCTTAAGACCAGACCGGGTTCATGCCAACCAAGAGCACAGATACACCACCGTACAACCTCTTGCCACGGAGGGTACACGCTACTCTCGCCATCTCTCCACTCCCATTGTGTGTTGGCCTTTCTGGTATTAGTTCGCCCGAGGCAAAGCTTACCCATGACGAGACATGTGACTAGTTAAAAGGTCCTCAATCGTCAAGCCTACATCGACACGGTTCTTAATCGACTCAGACGGAGACACTACACCGAGACTCTCTTCTCGTGCAAGTCACCCACCCGGTCTCAGCATTATCATTTAAAATCCCAATGTTTGGTACCCCGCAGAGGTACATCTTTTTCCGATGTTGAACCCATCACGGCTATGATGGATCCATCATCAAATTTTTATTTTTGAAAACATCCTCTTCCCTTTGAAGCATCACCTTTGGTTTAAAACAAAACCTTATTGTTTTCTAAAGCAAGTCTAAGAATCAGAAAACCTTTTAATAAAAGCAGGTAACCAAGGAATGGTAAAACAGTTCCAAGGAAGGAAATGCAGCAATTGGCTTAACACCCAACTCCTATCACCTAATGCATCATTCAATTGATAAAGAGTTTAAATTCACAAGGAAAGGTAAATGCACGGGGGCTTGCCTTGTTTTGTAGGGGAGTCAGGCTCTGTTCCACAAATATCAAAGTAAAAACAGTTCCCGGAAGGTGGGTTCTCTGGTGGTGGTGTAGTCCCTTCTTTTTCAATCACTATTTCTTCCTTGTTCTTTATACATAACCATACATAGACATGAATGCTCATGTGATGCTATGAATATGCATTTATAATAAAGGTACATCAGGTTGTGTCTTGAATACAATTTTCCTTCGTGGTGTTCCAGGGAAACTGGGGTCTCCTGGGTCAACACCCTAGTAGGGTTAGACAGTTTTACCCTAAGGGGCTAGGGTTTTGGGATCAAACAATGTTCAAAACATGCCAAACTTCACCCAAGGTCCTAATGGACAAAATAAGTTCACCCAAAAAGTTTTATGATTTTTGGAGCTATTTAGTAATTTTTAAAATTCCAAAGGTCTTGATTTTGGCCTTCTTAAATACTATAAAATTCCTGGTTTGAACTAAAAATCCTGAAACTATTTTTAGTAAATACTATAGAAATTTAGGAAATCAACAAAATTGGTCTCATATTTTTATCATTTTTCTATGATTTCCTATGAATTTCCTAAGTCTAGCAGAAAAAGAAAAAGGAAAAAGGTGAATAGTAATGGGCTAAAAGTAGCCTAAGCCGGCCCACGCACAGGTGAAAACACTCCCGCGCGCGCCCATGTTGTCAGATTTGCACAGGGGACCCTGGTGATTTGAAAAACTCGTAAAGAGTCTTGCGTACTATTCTATGTGTCACTGACATTTGCGTTGAGGTCCTTCCCTTTCTATTCCTCGCAAGTGGAGGTCCACGACCATGGACGGCGGAGCAGGGACTCCGGCGAGCCTATGCCGGTCGGATAACACAATGACCGGTGCTTAGGCCCGGCTGACACCCGATTCTATCTATAATGACTATAATTCCTCAATCAATTGCAAGATTCTAGCTCACAATTGTTCTGTCCACGGTGACGATGGAAACTGGGGATAACTTAACATGTTTTGGGTGATTCAAGGAAGTCTAGTTCAATCGGATGGTTCTGTAAGCAATAGGGGACATGAGGGAGGCTAGAACATCCCTCAGAAGAAAATGAGCTAACCTGTGGACGTCTGGCCATGGCGAGGTGTTCACGGGTGCGGAAAACCGATTTGGGGAGAAAGAGGAATTAGAGAGCTATGGTGGCTAATCGGAGGCAGGAGTGAGTGCTCTGGCTTCGTGATTATCTAACGAAGCTGATGGCACACTTAATTTATAGGGCCCGAGGGCGGTGGCTCTTGAATTTGGAATGGCGCGGTGGCGGCCGGAGAGAGAGGAGAGCACTGGCGCAAAGGATTCGTGGCTTTCACTGTGGCAAGGGCACTCGCGATGACCAGACACGCATCAGTGGTTTACTACGACGTGGTAACGCCCTAAGGCACGTGGCGCAAGGTCGGTAGGCGGCCAACACCGGCGATAACCAATTTGGCCGACTCCAGCCGAAGTGGGTACAGCGAGCTCACCGTCGACTCGGTCCAAGCCTATCCGGTGCCAAGATTTTTACCCTGCCGTGATTATCACGGCGCAAAGGTCACCGGCGACGAAATGCAGTGTACCTAGGATCTATGTCAGTTTACTGTACCATCAGAGCACCATTCAGAGCACCTGACCGAGCTTATTTGGGGGCGATTTGCTCCAAATTTCGTGTAGCAACTTGATCATTCATCTGTATCAAAGTTGTAGCTCTATAAACCAGCTACAAATCGGCTATAGATACCTGGCTCATTAACTTATTGGATTAAGCACAATTCCACTCCAAAGTTCTTCGGTGTTCACTGGTAGTCATAATTCAGACTCCTGCCCTGACTGATAGCCAGTCTTTTGGTCCATTTAACTCCAAATTTTGTACAGCACTCAAGTCTTATGACTTAGACAAAATTATACTCCTTTAGTAGCTCTATAAATTTGATGTACTGACCCTAGGCAAATTCCTTGTAGATTTAGAAATATAGGGCTCCAAATTCAGCCTTATACAACTGAATTTAGACTTAGGCATATGGAGTGTATGAGGTGCTTTTTGCAATTAAGTCCAAATCTCATTATTCAACTTGCAAATTCTCCAATATGAAAGATATTTTGTTTGAAATACTCTTTTACTTTGATATTTGCACTTTGGTCCAAAAGTGCACAAAATTTACATGTACCCCCCAAGGGTTTCAATTAGGGTTTTCCAGGGGTCTTTTTAGGGTTTTGAGTACTTTAGGGTTTTTGTACTACTAAAGTCCATCAAGGGTGATATCTTATGATCATTTCTCATGTCTTATGAGGTTTTTACTCATTTAGGCTTCACTTTCACCCATAAGCCTTAATTCAGTGTTTAGTACCCTACCCAGGGTTAACCACACATCAAGCCACATCATTACAACTTGTTTGAATTTTTTACCTAGTGAATGCACTCTAGGTGTAACAAACATATGAAATGTCAATGCACATGATGTTATGCTCAATTTTTAGTGCTAGTAACACTAAGGGTGTTACACTACTGTTCTACTCTGATCATTCTTATCTTTTCTATTCCAAGACAAGATGGATTTCACACCTTGGAATCCTACATTTATGACATTTTTAAGAGATCGGAGACCTAAGACAAAATTAAAATTATTTTCTCTATTAAAAATGTTGGTTGATTGTTCTGATGATGAATGCTTGATTTTCTTCTTTGATTGATTGAAATAGTATAAATGGACATCTTAGTATGTACCACCATAAGGTAATGAATTAGCTTTAGTAGGCAACACACTTAGCTAATAAATCCCCCAAAGTAACATGATTCGTAATCACCTGCCTTGTCTACTATTCTCTCTTACCATATGTTTCTAACTCAGATGGTCAATACCAGGAAGGGTGGTGGAATTGATCTACCTCCCAATCGACACACTCGGAGGATATTTAGACAACCCCAGCCACAACCAGCAGAGATGGATCCACCACCACCGCCTCCACCAGTCGGAGTTGACCCAACAGTTACAGCTCAGATGAGGATGATGCAACAGATGGCAGACACCATGGCAGATATGCATGCATAGATGCGGCAGGAAAGCTAAGAGATGCGCTAGGAGAGAGAGGAGATATGTCAGGAGCTACGTCAAGAGCGAGAGGAGATACACCAGGAAAACAGGGCACAACAACAACAGCGATAGCAGCAAGTACCACTGCCACCACGACCTCCTCCACTTCCACCTCAGGACAAGAACTAGGAGTTCATGAGCCATAAGCCACCGACATTTGCTAACTCGCCATATCCACTAGATGCTGATGATTGGCTGAAATCAATTGAGAAGATGCTCAACATCGCCTAATGCTCTGACCGGGAGAAAGTTCTTTATGCTTCTGGTCGTCTAACAGGTCCTGCTACTGACTGGTGGTATTCTTATGTTGCTGCCCATGATGCTGCTGATACTATTACTTGGGTGGAGTTCAGCACACAGTTTAGAAACTACCACATTCCTGTTGGATTGATGAAGATCAAGAAGAAGGAGTTTCTATCATTGAAGCAAGGCAACATGTTTGTCAGCGAGTATCGTGATAATTTCATTCAACTTTCAAGATATGCCCCTGATGAGGTGGTTGATGATGAAAGGAAGCAAGAGCACTTCATAGAAGGACTCAACGGGCCACTACAGTACGCATTGGTTGCTCACACATTTCCATCATTCCAGAGGCTGCTAGATAAGGCTCTTGCTATTGAACACAAGCATGTTCAACTGGGAGATCTGAAGAGGAAGGCTATTTCACAAGGACAGGGTAGCAGAAGTGTTTGTCCTCGCTACGTTCCGCCTCAGGGTACCCCAGCTCATCTAGGAGGAGGACCACGCCCAGTTCAGTATGCTCCACAGGGGTCTCCACGGACACCTCCCACTCGTTAGGCTGCCCCCACTGGCACCCCGGCGAGACCTATAGGATAGAAGACAGGCCCTACATGCTTCAAGTGCAATCAGATTAGGCACTATGCTAATGCTTGTCCGGTGGGGAATTCTGGTACATCAGCTCAGAACAAGCAACAGACTCTTGGCAAGGGATATTCTATTGCCAGGGTTAATCAAGTCAGCGCAGATGCTACTCCCGATGGCGCTAACATCACACTTGGTATGATTTATATTAATGCAATTCCTGCAACAATATTTGATTCTGGTGCTACACATTCATTTATGTCTGCTCGATTTTCCAATACAAATGAGATACCACTGCAAAATATGAGAAAACCAATGATAGTAATCACACCTATAGGGCCTATTGAGGCAAATCATATGACACATAAATTGACATTAACAATAATGGGAAGAGAATTCTGGGCTACCGCTATAGTATTAGAGAAAAGCAGTATAGATCTGATCCTTGGTATGTCATGGTTAAGGAATGCAAAGGCCATTATACAATGGGGTAGGGGTACTGTAGAACTCACCAGCCCTAAAGGAGAAAGATTTCAAGTTCAAATTGCAGTAACCACCTCTTCCAGACGTGCGATGTTGTTTATAGCTGAGGATTTTGTTGGTGACAACATCCGTGTGGTTAGGGATTTTCTAGATGTCTTTCCAGAGGAGTTACCAGGGATGACACTAGAGAGGGAAGTTGAGTTTGTTATTGATCTGTTACCTGGGACTACTCCTATTTCTAAACGCCCTTATAGAATGTCCGTAGAAGAGTTACAAGAACTTAAGAAGCAGTTAACGGAGTTGCAGGAGGCAGGGTACATTCGTCCGAGTTCCTCACCTTGGGGAGCACCGGTACTGTTTGTACAGAAGAAGGATGGTTCGCAATGGATGTGTGTGGACTATAGAGCACTTAATGATGTTACCATCAAGAATAAGTACCCGTTACCTCGTATTGATGACTTATTTGATCAGATGAGAGGTGCTAGGGTGTTCTCTAAGATTGACCTTAGGTTAGGCTACCATCAAATGAAGATTAGGCCATATAATATTCCCAAGACAACTTTTCTACCAGATATGGTTTATATGAATTCACAGTCATGTCATTTGGCTTAACCAATGCACCAGCTTATTTTATGAACCTGATGAATAAGATGTTCATGGAGTATCTCAATAAATTCATCGTAGTATTCATCAACGACATTCTTATTAATTCCAAGAATGATATTGAGCATGAGGAGCATTTGCAGATGGTGCTACAGAAGTTACGGGATAATCAGCTTTATGCCAAATTTACCAAGTGTGAATTCTAGCTTGATGAAGTACATTTTCTTGGGCATATCATCTCCAAAGGAGGAATTGCTGTGGACTCGGATAAAGTAACAGCAATAATGGATTGGAAGACACCAAGTACAGTTTTGGAGATCCAAAGTTTCTTGGGACTTGCAGGTTATTACTGGCGATTCATTGAAGGGTTCTCCAAGATTGCTAAGCCTATGACCTCATTGTTGGAGAAGGGCAAGGAGTTTAAGTGGACTGAGAAATGCCAAGAGAGTTTTGATCAATTGAGATCTAAGTTGATGGCTGCTCCAGTGCTGATTATGCTAGACCTATAGAAGAATTTTGATACATATTGTGATGCAAGTCGCCAAGGCCTGGGATGTGTGCTTATGCAAGAAGGACATGTTATTGCCTACGCGTCTCGCCAGTTGCATAAATATGAGTTGAACTACCCCACTCATGACTTAGAACTAGCAGCTGTTGTGTATGCTCTCAAGATTTGGAGACACTATATTATGGGAACCAAGTGCCGAATCTACACTGATCACAAGAGCTTAAAATACATTTTCACTCAAAAGGATCTTAACCTTAGGCAACGCCGATGGTTGGAGCTCATCAAGGATTATGACCTGGAAATTCACTATCATCTGGGCAAGGCGAATCTAGTTGCGGATGCCTTGAGTCGGAAGGGGCAGGTCCATGCAGTTATTGTCACTCAGTTACCCGATGAGTTAGCAGAAGATTTTGAGAGGCTCAATCTGGGGATAGTTGCTCATACTGAAGGAATTACCATCGAATTGGAACCTACCTTAGAGCAAGAAATACGAAAGGGTCAGATCGGTGATGACAAAATTCAGGAGATCAAGGATCTGATAATAGAAGGTAGAGGCCCGGATTTCATGGAGAATGAGCAGGGTACGATATGGTTCAAGAATCGGATTTGTGTTCCTGATATCCATAGTCTTCGTGAAACCATATTGAAGGAGGCACATGACTCAGCTTATTCTATCCACCCTGGTAGTACTAAGATGTACCAGGACTTGAAGCAGAAGTATTGGTGGTATGGGTTAAAGAAGGATGTTGCTTCACATGTTGCTCTATGTGATGTTTGCCAGAGAGTGAAAGCGAAACATCAAAGACCTGCTGGTTTACTACACCCGCTTAAGATACCTGAGTGGAAATGGGAAGAGATTGGCATGGACTTCATTGTGGGTTTACCCCGCACATCTGCTGGGTATGACTCTATATGGGTGATTGTGGATAGGCTAACTAAGGTAGCCCACTTTATTCCAGTAAAGACTACGTATTCAGGAGCCAAGCTAGCAGAGTTGTACATGGCATGAATTGTATGCTTACATGGGGTGCCAAAGAAGATCGTGTCAGACCGGGGATCACAGTTTACTTCTCGGTATTGGAAGAAGTTGCACGAGTCCCTGGATACAAGATTGAATTTTAGTTCAGCCTACCATCCCCAAACTGATGGGCAGACCGAGAGGACCAACCAAGTACTAGAGGATATGTTAAGAGCTTGTGCTCTTAAGCATGGTGGTAGTTGGGATAAGAGTTTGCCCTATTCGGAGTTCTCTTACAATAATAGCTATTTGGAGATGTCACCGTTTGAGGCTCTTACAATAAGAGTTTGCCCTATTCGGAGTTCTCTTACAATAAGAGCCCAAGTACCAGGACAGTTTGAAGATGTCACCGTTTGAGGCTTTGTATGGCAGAAAGTGCAGGACTCCACTGTATTGGGATCAAACGGGTGAAAGGCAGTTATTTGGGCCTGAGATTATACAAGAGGCAGAAGAACAAGTCCACCAAATAAGAGAGAATTTGAGAACTGCACAGTCAAGGCATAAAAGCTATGCTGATACCCGGAGAAGACTGCTAGAGTTTAAGGAGGGTGATTATGTCTATTTGAAGGTGTCACCACTCCGGGGGATGCGGAGATTTAAAGTCAAAGGGAAGTTCGCTTTATTGGACCCTTCTTGATCATAAAGCGAGTGGGAGAGGTTGCATATTAACTGGAATTAACTGATCATCTTGCGGATGTGCATGATGTCTTTCATGTGTCACAACTAAAGATGTGTCTCTGGGTGCCTGAAGAGCAGCTACCAATGGAGAACCTTAGTGTTCAAGATGATTTGACTTATGCAGAATATCCTATCTAGATTCTCGATACAATGACTCGAGTCACAAGGAGTAAAGTGATCAAAATGTGTAAAGTGCAATGGAGTCACCATGGAGAAGATGAAGCTACCTGGGAGAGAGAAGAAGAGCTTCGCATAGATTTTCCCCATCTTTTCCCTAGTCCTTCCTAAATCTCGAGGACGAGATTCTTTGTAAGGGGGGTAGGATTTGTAATATTCAAAATTGTATACAAGAAATATAGAGAGGTCTTCTCATTTTATGTGCCATATTTGCATCATAAAAAGAGCATACATATAATTAAGAGTGATTAATTAAAATAAATGATACTAAAATAAAAGAAAGTGCATCTTGTTGGAGTTTTATATGTTTGTGCATTAAATAAAATAATAAGGATAACAATAATAATAAGATAATAATTACTAGAAGATGGATTAAACCTTAAATTGAAATTAGAGTTTGGAAATAAGAAAAAGAGAATGGATATGGAAATAAATAAATAAATAAAATATATAAATAAATATCTTCAGACTTGGTATTGTTATTACACAAATATAGTTGTGAATGAAGAGCCACAAAGTTTCAATTTAAATTGAAATTTAAATTGAGATTCAAATAGGAGGAAAATAGAGAATAAAAAGAAAAAGGGGAGAGAAGCCTACCTGGGCCGCAGATCCTATTTCTGGCCAATTTTCTTTTCTTTACCCCGTGCGTCCCATCACCACTTCTCTCATCGCGCAGTCCATCTTACAGCTCAGCGCCAACCATGCGGACCCACCAGACAGTCACACACTCACGCTTACTGCGCTGCTTCGCCGGGCCCACGCGTCAGTCGGGGCGCTTCGCCCTCCTCTCCCCCGCGTGACTTACTTGTGGGCCCGCGCTACCAGACTCGTTCTCGCCCACCTCGCCGCCTATGGCGGATCGTTGGCGGGAAACGCGGGCTGCGCACCGCCAATTCGCTCGGCCATTGACCTCGACGCCTTGGGCTATAAAAGGTAGCTCGCGTGACCAAGTCCTCCCCTTCTCTCGCCCACTGGCGCCCACGTCAGTTAACCTCGCCATAGAACATCGCCGCGTTCGTCCGGATAGGAGTCCGTCGCCGGTGAAACTCCTCTGCTCTGGTGTTCTATCCCCGACACGTGGTCGTGTAGTTGCGCCGGTGTCGGGGTGACCTGTCCATGTCTTTGGGACAGGCTGGGGGACCTTGCACTAGTAGGAATTGCTCGTCGTAGTCAAGCTTTGCCGCAGAAGCCGCTGTTCCACGTGGTCTGGCCTCGTCGTCACGCCAACCTCTTGGTATGTCCCCCGGCCACTTTCACCGTGCTGGTAGGAGCGCGTTGCACCTGTCCCTAGTGATTTAGGGTAGTGTAACGCCATGTGGGGGCTCGCCGGACGTTTCCCCCGTAGAAGCGCGGCGGCGCCGCCGTGTTTGTAGGGGAGATGGAGAGGAGTGGCGTGCACCGTCGGATCTGGTGTTGATGGCTAGGATTAGAACATAGTGATACCGGTTCGGCTAGATCCTATCGGGCCGTTAATCGGTAATCGCGCGGCCAAAAATAGATCGACGTGGCGGGCAGTCCTCGGCCGATGAATTCTGATCCAACGGTGGGTAGTGACGGGAGATTGTTAATCGGGCCGATCTAATCTAGACCCTAGATTTCAGATCGGGCGGTCAGAAACACTAGATACCCCTTCGGCCCTGTAAAACTGCAAAAGAGCCCCTCAGTTTATTTAAAAACAACCCGCGGTCCTCCCCTCGGGGTTTCTGTGTCTTGGAAAACTTTACGCCAGAGCCCCTGCACTCCTGAGAATTTGAGACCCGGTCCAGAGCCCATTTAAATGGAATAAAAGAATTAGAAAATGAATATTTGATATGAAAATAATTGCTAGAACTTGTAAAATTCATAGAAAATTCATTTTTAGTCCAAATTACTCCATTCCAGTTTCTAAAATTTTGTAATATTATTGTCTATCACTTAGAGTCTCTGTTTTGGCATGAAAACAGTAAGAGAATTTATTTCTCATTTAATCCTATTTCAAGCACATTAAACCTTTGGAAATTCATAATTTAAAATCCATAACTCCAAACTTTATGATTCCTGTTCGTAGGAGCTTATTTTAATGTGTAGATTTTTATTATGTATTTTATTTACATGTATGGTGTGATGTTAATTTTTGTTGTACCATGTATGTATTGTATTGGTTCGAGTAGACGAGCAAGCTACTGTGGATCTTGAGGCCCAGCAGATAGAAGTTGCTGAGCAGGAGCTCATTGAAGGCAAGTTGTGCCCTTGATCACTTATTGTTACCTAGCCATGTTCTTATTATTCATAATGATCTGCATAGTTTAATTTTGATGGGATCCAATAGGTTACCCCAGTTTTGGCTATCTTTATAGCTTGTTGCCACTGAATATTTTTTCGGGTAGTACATGCTATTGCTTATTGTGATTTTTGGTATAGAGATACACTATTCATGATTACACTTTTATTATCTGTTTATTATTACTGTTCATGTTAAGATCATTATGTTAATGGGAACATGGAGCGACCACTTGAGAAAACAGTGCTACCACAAGGGTTTAATGGGACGCCCTTGGCTGATTATATAGGAAAGCTAGTGGATGTCTACCTTACCCGAAAGGGGCAAGGGCAGTAGGGGAGTGGTTAGTGTAGGGAGGTCCTTGGGTTGATTTTGCTGTGATGGCGATCAGGCGAGGAATTCCTGCACTTGAGCTTCCTATAAACTGTAGCGGGTTTTCTGAAGCTAGTGGAACGTTGTAAAGGCCTTGTTGTTTTGGTAGAGGTGTATGGGATTGGTCTTCTCTTGGCAGATGGGTAACATGACTTGTGGGTAAAGATGTGCAACCTCTGCAGAGTGTAAAACTGGTATACTAGCCATGCTCACGGTCATGAGCAGCTCGGACCCTCACATGATTAATCTATGGAATTAAAATTCAATTTGTCATTTGCATCGCATTGGGAATTATTTTATTATTACTTTTATTTATTATTACTAAGGTTTGGTATTTACTTACACTTAGTAACTGCTAATAAAACTTTGACCAACTTATAAAAGCAATGCTCAGCTTCAGCCTTTATTTTGTTGATCAGCCTTACACTTCACTTGAACTCCCACCTTTGGTGAGTTCAAGCACATTATTCCCCACAACTTGTTGAGCTATGAATGTATGTGAGCTCACTCTTGCTGTCTCACACCCCCCACAGGAGAAGAACAGGTGGTCAAAGAGGAGCCGCCTAACACTGAGGCTTTCGACTTGATCTAGGTGGCGTCTCCTAGTCAGCTTTGTGGCGCCAGGGAATAATATTTAGTTCGCTTTATTTTATCATTTATTTTTGTAAGACTTCCGCTATGTAATAAGTACATTATGATATTTATGACATTTATCTCTATGCACTCTGTTATTATATGTGTTGTCTTCTCTGGCGCATATATGAGATGCACCCGGCTTTGTTCCTTAAATCTAGGTGTGACAGCTGAAATACCACCTAAGTAAAAGGTGAAGAAGCTCCAAAGTCGTTCCTAAGGGAATGCAGAGCTAAAATACCACCTAAGGAAAAGGTGAAGAAGCTCCAAAGTCGTTCCTAAGGGAATGCAGAGCTTAGCTCCAAAGTTGTTCCTAAGGGAATATAGAGCTAAAATACCACCTAAGAAAAAGGTGAAGAGACTCCAAAGTCTTTTCTAAGGGGATGCAGAGTCTTATTTTTTCTTTAATGATTCGTGCATAAATATCATTTGCATCATATCATCATATCATATTGCATAACATCGCATCATACATCATTTTGCATTGACAGAATTAGTGGAAAAGAAGGAAAATTGCTCCATCAAACATACCAGCTACCCTTGAGGCTAGGTATACCTTCGGCAAGGAACCACGAAAGAATGTTCCAATAACACAAGACATGCCTTTGGCAGAGGTGTATATACAGGGATTGTACCTTCGTCAATGGTATTCTTATACAACAGCCACAATGAGATATTCAATGTTGCCTCGGCAAAGAACGGGGATTTCTTTCTCTCTTTATGAAGCGTGAAAAAAGGGAAGGTGTTTTTTCGCCTATGGCTCAAAAACGGTATGTACGAAGATTTCATGCATCACAAAGAAACATATTACATTAAAAATATGCAAATAGTTGATAATTGTTTCTTACAAATATGAAACTACATACAAAGATTCTAAACTCCCAATAGAGAAGCTCTAGTCATCTTTCAAAACCTTGTCAACAGCTTCATCTAAAAGCATGTTGACGGCTTCATCAACAACTTCGTTAGCTATCTAATTATGTCAAGCACCCCCTTCAGAGATGGATCATCTTCAGGATCGTTTGGCTCTGGAGGGGGAGAGAGCTCGGCTGCACCAAAATACAAGTGTTTGTTAGTTCGAAGCTAAAATAATTTACAAAGCTAGTTCACGATAAATGTACCTATATGTCTAGCACGTTCAGCAGCTTCTTTAGTTCTTCTAGCCTCTTCCAAGGCATCACGGGATCCTTTCTCTTTCTTTCTAATAGCTTCATCAGCTATTTCTTGGCCACCCTTCAGCCATACTTTAGAATAAAACTTTCCACCTACAGTGGCTTCGGTCGAAGGGTTTTTGATATCATTGGGTGAGAGTGAAATTCCTAGCTAAACCACAGCCTTGCATGTTCACAACCGACCTTTTCTATGACCGATATGGCCCCACAAGCACTAGAGAAGGCACAAAAATCCCCTCTATCACTGAGAATCTCTTCAAAAGCTTCAGCTTGACCGTTAATCCACCGAATAACCCCGTTGGGATCACCGCGGATAAAGTTTTGCTCTGAGGTAAACTTTAGAAAAACTATTTTTCATTTTTTTGGCATATTATGTAGCTACATTGAAGCATTCCTCTTTAGCTTCACGAAGCTCTTCGACATTTTTCTGTACCCTTAAGCATTCAATATTAGATATTTCACGTTTTGTTAGCTCCACATTGAAATTTTCAGTTGCTTCGCCAAGTTTCTTTTCTAATTCTTGAATCTCATATCTATGCAGTTCTGCTTGGGTAGATAGCTTAGCTTCACAGGATTTTAGCCTTTCAACCAAAGAGAGCAAGATCTTATCTTTTTCAAGAGCTTCGTTCCTCAAAGTTATAACCTCCGATCATTTCCGATTGCCATCTGGTAGCTTTCATCATCCGCATCCTTTTGAGCTTTTAGAGCTTTACTAAGAATTAGACCCTTACAAATAAAGAATGGGAAAATAATAACAGTAAGAATTACCACAAAGATAGTTCACCATAACAAAAAAGTATCAAATGCGAAGCCAAAATGTATAAACCTTCAAGCTGTTGTAGGTGAGGCTATCCGAAAGCTGGTCCTTCGTCATCGTAGGCAGACCAAGATCAAGTTTTGGATAGCCCATGTTGTCCATAATCTCGTTGCAAACATTAATCTCTTTAATGTCTGGTAGATGGTCGATGAAGTCATCTTCGTCATTTCCTCCGTATACCAAGGACCCTCGTGGGTATTTCAAGTCCTTGGCTTAGTGTTGCACTTCGGCAATTTGTTCTGATGATAATTGCTTTCCCAAAGCATGTCGAACAATGTATTCTAAATCACCCTAGGGAGGTGCTTCAGGAGCAGGTGATGTGGACTTTTCTGGAAGACTCTCTGCCACCAGCCTTACTGGCGTAGCTCCCAAAGGTCCGGCTTCAGCATGAGCAGAAGTAGCGCTTGAAGTAACCACTTTCCTTGCATCTTCAATTTTTTCGCCAGAAGCTTCGGCATGAGCAGGAGTTGGCGTTTTCATAGATTCCAAAAGACCATCCAAAATGCTAGCCATCCTCCTCTCCTTAGAGTTGTTGTTGCAGTAGTTGATAGCTTCGGCAACCCTCTCACAATTGGAGGACTCGACAGCCTTGGCAGTTCTTCTGCTGTTTTCTTTGTTTCCGGCTCTTCTACCGGATCAACACTAGCTTCAGCTAGCATGGCAGGGGCAGCTTCGCCACTCTCAATAAAGTTCACCTCCTCTATCGTGGGCACCATAGCTGTCTGTTCTAAAGATTGTAGCTTCAGCCTACGGGTCAAGACCTTGGCTCTCTTCGGCTTCAGCGCACCAGAAGAGGTCGAAGTGGTAAATTTTCTTTTCCCTCCTTGCTTTCGAGCAGGAAAAAAATAATCAGGATAAACAAACTCGATCACATCAAAAACTCTATTTAGTCTCCTTTTTCCTCGAGCACTGAAGGCAACAGTCATGGCCTTGTCCTCTGCCTTCGTGTAGGCTCCCAGCAACTCATCACTGGTTGCCTCAACAACATCTAGCCAATCATCATTTGGTTCGTCCAACTGGCTTCTATACCGGAAGGTGTATCTAAGATAAACCAAACCACCTTGGCTGGAGCCAACAGCAGTTTCCTTCAACATCTCCCACTCATTCACAAGAGGCCATACCTTGAAAGCAATGTGTTCATGTACCAAATCCTTGGTACCGATGTAAGTACAGATAATGTTGAAAGCCATTAGGCACACTTGCACCTCATTGCCAATTGCAATTGATGGCCTTCTAATGCCAAAGCACAACCATATGGGACACTGAATAATGCCCCCAGATCCTCCCTCTCACTCAAATCATTCTTTACATAGAATCATTACTTCATCTAAGAACCCGACCACTTTTTCTGAAATGTTAGCACAAGATAACTTGCCTCAGAGCGGGGCACGAAGCCGTAGCATCCAAAGTTGTTATGGTATTGCTCCTTCCCAGTTACCTTTTGTCTGGTAAGATAATTCATGTATATTACAGAAGCACCTAGCATCTGGCTCTAGCCCTTGGCTCCTCATAGCCCAAATGAAAACCCCCACTTTAATGAAAGCTTCGGGAGTAAGTTGATGAAGGTATATTTCAAACGTCTTTAGTACTTCAATGAGCATCTTGTGCAGTGGAAAACGAAGCCCAGCCTTCATGAAGCTTTTAAAAACCACCACTTCATCTGCTTCGGAAGAGGAACAGTGCTTTCTCCTCTAGCTCTCACAATAGATATATCGTGAAAATATTTTCCCTTCATCCCTTCAATCTGTCCTTGTTTAACACTAGACTTTCCAAAAACAACATGGCTCGGTCTCCACGGTCGATCTTCGGCATCTTCATTTCCACTCCCCAGATAGCCCAGCCAGCATCTCATTGGTGATTTTTTCAATGTTGGTCTTTTCCATTGCTTAGTAAAAACCAGCAGTTGTGGGGTATACAATTGTGACGGAACCTCCCAAGGTATTAGGCCCACCTATAGTTGTCCTTGTCCTCAGGACTTTAGACAACCCTGTAGATGCATATAAACACTCGACTACTTTGGTACTGTATCTTCATCATTCCGCTCAAGAGCACTTCACCCGTCACGCAGATATTACATCACATCGGAGGAAAGAATAAGCGGAAGCAAATTACAATACTTTAATTTACATATATAGAGAGAGTATTATTATTATTACAATACTAGGGTATTTAGAGTGCATAGAGTATTATTACAGACCGGGGAGACAAAACACCCTCCCACACACAAGTTTGTTAAAGATGGGAGGCCAACATCCTCCCGCAACCATCTTCACTGCTGGGACTCTTCCTTGGGTACCACCTTTGAACAGAAACAACAAAAGTCTGTTGTTTCCTCACCTACAACAACATGGGTTCGAAAACCCTGAGTATGGAGTGTACTTTCGCAAGTCTTACCCGACAAAAGAATGACTCTCAAGGATATGCTGGCCTGACGGAGTCAAGGTAAGGCTATTCAAGAATCAAAGACCCTATTTGCAGAAATGCTTACTAACAGTGGATCCTTAAAAATCCAGTTTTATTATCAGGTTAAGTCATTACCTGCAACTAGAGTTCTTTCTACCCTAGTTCAAGCACTTGACCTGCAGTAGCCGTCTTTTATCACCCTTTTTCTTTGCTAGATTGCTACGTGTAGGGCAGTGACCAAGTCTTCATGTCCGAGAAGTAACGGTGATCCGAATCGATTAATACCCAGCTAGGGACCTCCAATCACACGACATATGTAGCACTTAACACTTGCATATGTCAACTCGCCACCGGGTTTCTAAAGACCAGACCGGGTTCACGCCAACCAAGAGCACAGATATACCACCGTCCGGCCTCTTGCCACGGAGGGTACATGCTACTCTCGCTATCTCTCCACTCCCATTACGTGTTGGCCTTTCTGGTATTAGTCTGCCCGAGGCAAATCTTACCGATGACGAGGCACGTGACCAGTTAAAGGGTCCTTAATCATCAAGCCTACATTGATACGGTCCTTAATCGACTCAGATGGAGACACTACACCGAGACTCTCTTCTCGTGCAAGTCACCCGCCCTGTCTCAGCTTTATCATTTAAAATCCCAAATTTTGGTACCTGACAGAGGTACATCTTGTCCGATGTTGAACCCATTATGGCCATGATGGATCCACCATCAAGTTTTATTTTTGAAAACATCCCATTCCATCTGAAGCATCATCTTTGGTTTAAAACAAAATCTTTTTGTTTTCTAAAGCAAGACTAAGCATCAAAAAACCTTTTAATAAAATAGGTAATCAAGGAATGGTAGTCAACTTTCAAGGAAGGAAATGCAGCAAGTGTTTGGCACACAACTCCTATCACTTAATGCATCATTTAAGTGATAAAGATTTAAAAATTCAAGGAAAGGGTAAATGCACCGGGGCTTGCCTTGTGTTGTAGGGGATTCAGGATCTGTTCCACAGAGATCAAAATAAAAATAGTTCTCGGCAGGTGGATTTTCAGTTGGTGGAGCACTCTCTTCTTCTTCAAGACTTACTTCTTCTTCGTTCTCTATACATAACCATATATAAACATGAATGCTCATGTGATGCTATGAATATGCAATTATAGTAGAGATACTTCAAGTTGCATCTTGAATACAACTTTCCTTCACGGTACACCAGGGAAACGAGGGTTTTCTGAGTCAGTACTCCACTAATATAAGGTAGGTATTATCTAGAAGGCTAGGGTTTTGGGTTTGGGGATCAAACAATGTCCAACACTTATCAAACTTTACCCATGGGCTCTAATTGTCAAAATAAGTTCACCCAAAAAGTTTTATGATTTTTGGAGCTATCTAGTAATTTATAAAATTCCAAAAGACTAGGTTTAGGCCTTCTTAAATACTACATAGTTCTTGGTTTGGGCTAAAAATCTTAGAACTATTTTTATTAAATACTAGAGAAATTTAGGATTCCAATAAAATTAGTCTCATATTTTTATCATTTTCCTATATATTTCTATGAATTTCCCAAGTCTGGTAAAAAAGAAAAAGAAAAACGGTAAATAGTGGTGGGCTGAAACCAGCCCGAGGCGGCCCACATCCAGGCGAAACGCGCCCGCGATGTCCACTTTGCACAGAGGACCCTGATCATTCAAGTAACCCGTAAAGAATCCTGCGCACTATTCCTATGTGTCACTAACATTTGCATCGAGGCCCCTCCCTTTCTGTTTCTTCGCAAGGTGCGATCCCCGACCACGGACGGCGGAGTAGTGGCTCCGGTGAGCCTGTACCAGTAGGAAAACGCAACGACCAGGCTTCTTACTTGGTCAACATCGAATTCCACCTCGGACGACCCTAATTCCTCTACCAATTGCGAAGTTCTAGCTCAAAATCTCTCTGTCCACGGTGATGGCGCAAACTGAGGACAACCCGAGGTGTTCCCAGCGATATAACGTGGTCTAGTTCAATTGGCTGGACCTATAAGCATCCATACACACAAGGGTGCTAAAACGAGAGCAAGGAGGGTATGGACGGACCTATAGACGTCTGGCCATAGAAAGCTTTCTTACGGCAGCGTTTTGACTGATTTGGGGGGAATGGGAAATTGGGAGGCTCTGGTGTTTGATCCGAGGCAAGGCCTGGTGCGTTGGATGCATAATTACCTAGCGGAGTTCACTGGGCGGCAATTTATAGGTTTCATCGGTGGTGGCAGCTAATTTTGAGATGGCACGCTGGAGGCCGAGAAAAAGAGTGAGTCATCGTGGCGATCTGCCGTGGCGGTCACTGGGTCATGAGCTACGATGGTCACTGGGTAGTCACTACGACTCGCGACGACGAGGTAAATGGCCGAAGGCGTGGCGCAATCATGGTGAATGGTGTACATCCCGGTGATGGTAGCTCGGCCACGTTGCTGGCGGAAGTGGATCAGCAATAGAGCGCAACAGTGCCCCCAAGTTCATCCACGGCAAGATCTTTTCACCCCGCGAAGTTATCCATGGGCTACTGGGCGTGAATTGTGACGGAACCTCCCAAGTCATTAGGCCCACCTACAGTTGTCCTTGTCCAACGGAACTCAGACAACCCTGCAGGTGCCCCTAAATCACTTGACAGGTTCGGTATCTGCTTTCTTTACCTTTCCCAAGAGCGTTTCACCCGTCACGCAGACATTACAAGCATCGGAGATATGAAAATGCGGAAGCAGTACATTAACTTACCTTTATTAAAAAGTAAGACAGAGTTATATAGTTACAGACCAGAACAAAATATACGACTGCTGAGTATTATTATTACAAACCATGGGAGGCAAAAACCCCTCCCGATAAGTATCAAACAAAAGTTTTATGGAGGATCCTTTCCTCCCACAGCTTTACTCCTAGTGCTCTTCCTTTGGTACCACCCTTGAACAGAAGCAACAAAAGTTGGTTGCTTCCTCACCTAAAACAACATGGGACAAAGCCTTGAGTATGGAATTACTCAGCAAGTCTTACCCAACTAAAGAAAAGACTCTCAAGGTTTTGCTGGCTTCAAGGGAGTCAAGGTAAGGCTTATCAGTAATCAATGACTCTGTTTGCAGAAATGCTTACTAATAGTGGAACCTTAAAAATCCAATTTTATTTGTCAGGTTAAGTAAGATTACCTGCATCTAGAGTTCTTTCTACCCTAGTTCAATCACTTGACTGCACTTGCCAGTTTCTTTAACAACCCTTCATCTTTACTGGATTTCTACGTATAGGTCAGTGACCAAGTCTTCATAACCGCAAAGTTATGGCGATCCGAATCGATTATACTCAGCTGAGGATCTCCAATCACACGACATATGTACCACTTAACCCTTGCATATGTCAACTCGCCACCGGGGTTCTTAAGACCAGATCAGGTTCACGCCAACTGAGAGCATAGATACACCACCGTCCAACCTCTTGCCATGGAGGGTACACGCTACTCTCGCCATCTCTCCACTCCCATTGCGTGGCATCTTATTCTAGTATTAGTCTGCCCGAGGCAAAGCTTACCCATGATGAGGCATGTGACCAGTTAAAGGGTCCTCGATCAGCAGGCCTACATCAAGACGGTCCTTAATCGACTCAGACGGAGACACTACATCGAGACTCTCTTCTCGTGCAAGTCACCCGCCCGGTCTCAGCTTAATCATTTCAACCCAAAGTTTGGTACCTGGCAGAGGTACATCTTTTCCGATGTTGAACCCATCATGGCCATGATGGATCCACCATCAAGTTTTGTTTTTGAAAACATCCCACCCACTTTGCAACATCATCTTTTGAGAAAAACAAAACATTTTGTTCTGCTAAAGCAAATCTAAGCATAAGAAATTCTTTTGTAAAACAGGGATTAGGAAATAATCCAAGGAAGGGGATGCAGCAATAGTTTAGCACACAACTCCTATCACCTAATGCATCAAGTAAGTGAGAAAGATTTTCAAAGGAACAAGGAGGTGGCAAATGCACCGGGGCTTGCCTTGTTTACTGGTGAATCAGGCTCAGATCCGCAGATATCAAAATAAAAGCAGTTGCCTACCTGATGTTCCTCAGGTGGTGGTGAAGTCTTCTCTTCTTCTTCTACTTCTTCTTCGTTCTCTAAATATAACCATACATAATAATGAATGCTCATGTAATGCTCATGAGAGTGCAAAGATAATAAAAGTTTATTATCTAAAGTTTTGAATACAATTTTCCTTCACGGATCTCCGAGAACTTAGGGTTTCTAGAGTCAATATTGAATTTCAAAGGGCAAGGGCTAGGGTTTTGGGTTCTAAGCATCAAAGATGGCCCAAATCATACCAAACTTTACCCAAGGTTTCTAATTATTATTCAAAGTTTATCCTAAAAATTTTGTGAATTTTGGATTTATTATTTATTTTCTAGAAATCTAGAAATATGATCTTAGGCTATTTTAAATACTCTATAATTTCCCTTTTGGACTAAAAATCAAGAAACTATTTTTATTAAATTCTGTAGGAAATTAGGAGTCTAGCAAAATTGGTTTGGTATTTATAGGATTTTTCTACAATTTTCTAGAATTGTTTTAGCTCTGGTAGAAAAAGAAAAAGGAAAATTGTGAATAGTATTGGACCTCATTCAGCCCAGTCGGCCCAGTCTGCACAGGAAACAGGGACGTGCCCACGCGCGCGCACGCCCGCGCTGGCAATTTGCATAGAGGCCATTGTTGTTTTGAATATTCGTTAAGAATCCCTAGTTACTATTCAACGTCTCACAGACATTCGCAGAAAACCCCATGCACTTCTAATTCTTCACCGCGCCAGGACCACGACGTCGCACGGCGGAGCATTGAACACCGACGAGGTTAGACTGGCCAGATGGCGTAAAGACTGGTGCTCCCGAGCGGCAGACACCAAATTCAAGTCTTAATCGGAGTTTCCCCTAAACTAATTTCATGAATGGTTACCTAATTCGCTCTGGCCACGATGACAACGTGGACAGTCAAAGGAACAACGTGTTCCTGATGATCCATGGTGATACAGTTCAATTAGAGGGGTCGAGGAGCTTAAGGAGAACTTATGGACGCTAGAACAAACGATCGGGGAGCTTGAATTAACATGGAATTAGCTGGCCGCGGTGAGGCTAAACCGAGCGGGGTCCTTGGGTATTTTGGGGAGAATCCAAAATCGGAGCTCTCTAGTGGGGGATTTGAGGTGCGGGTGGGTGCGCTAGTTGCTTGATTACATGACAGAGCCGAGGGCGCGCTTAATTTATAGAGTCCACGAGCGGTGGCCGGTGAATTGAACGACGACGCACGGCGGCCGGAGGAGCAAGGAGTTACTGGCGCAAGAAATTCGTGGCATCTACCGTGGCAGCCCTCACCGGCGATGATCAGACGGCCAAAGTGAGTCACGGTGATGCGGTAAATGTGCCCAAGTATGTGCGCAAGGCCGTGAGGCAGCGGTCATCGGCGAGCTCATCCGAATCCGCTATGGCAAGCTCGGTACGGTAGCTGGAGTAGTTTAATGGCCAGAGTTTATCCACGGCGGTGATACTTACTCAACCCCGAGCATTATCCAATTGATCCGAGCATGAATCATGGCGGCAAAAGCGTGAATCCGAGTGCAGCTCGCTGGCGGCGAGATGCACTGCATCACTGATCTTATGCAGTTCACTGTACCATTGGAACCTCTGACAGAGCACCTGACAGACGATGTTTAGGGCAAATTTTCTCCCAATTCTCTATGGCAACATATCCAAGGCTCTACATCAAAGTTGTACACCTTTAAACCAGCTACATCTTTATTATAGCGCCCCTAATCAAATTTTTACAGGATCATGCCTAATTTGAGCCCTAACTCCATGCTATTCCACCGTCAGTCTGAAGTTCAGATTCCAAGTAGTCTGACAGTCCATCTTTAGGCTCATTTATTTCAGAATTCTTCATGGTACCAAGGCATGATTTCTATAGCAAAGTTATTCTCCTTCCATAGATCTATGAAGTTGATGTGGTGACCTAGGGCCAAATCCTTTTTGTTTGGAAGTTACAAGGCCCTAAAGATGAACCCATTACACTGAAATTCATACTTAACCAAAAGTGTTCAAGTTTGGCTCTTTTGCAATTAAGTCCAAATCTCAAGGTTTGTGTTGCAAATCTTCATAATTGTGAACCATATGACTTGAGACACCTTACATTCATGGTTTTTGCACTTTAGTCTAAAAGTGCACTAATTTTGCACTTAGCGCCCTAGGGTTTAGGTTTAGGGCTTTCCAGGGTCCTTTTTAGGGTTTTTGACATTTCAGGGGTTTGGTTGTAACTTAGGACCATTCTCAGTAACATTTTATGACTATTTCAATTAAGCTTTAGAGTTTTCTTTATTTGGACTTTTTTTACCCTTCTGATCCCCATTTAGGGTTAAGTACCCTATTCTAGGGTTTTATCCACAAAATGTCATACCAATACAACTTGTTTGAAATTTTTGCCTAGTGAATGCATTCTAGGTGTGACAAACACATGATATGCTATGCTTATGATGTTATGCTCAAGTTTTAGTAATAGTAACGCCAGGGGTGTTACATCCTTCCCCCCATAAAAGAATCTCGTCCCGAGATTAAAAGTTCTAGGGTAGGTAATGGAAAAGGAAATGCTTCACTCTTTTATTTCCTTATTCTTGGTACAAGACATGGGTGGTTTGGGCTCACTTCTTTACTACAACAATTGTATATACTTTTCCAAAAAGTCCCGAGTTTCCCATGTAGCCTCATCTTCTGAATGTTGGTTCCACTGTATTTTGTAAAATTTGAGAGTTCTTCGGGTAATTCTGTCCTTTTGATCCAAGACTCGAATAGGATGCTCCGAATATGTCAAGTCTGGTTCTAGGGCAACATCCGTCACTTCAATAGTTCCATCAGGAACCCGAAGACACTTCTTCTATTGAGACACGTGGAACACATTATGTAAAGTAGACAAGGTTTCGGGTAGTTGAAGTCTATACGCCACTGGTCCACATTGCTCAAGCACAGGGAAAGGACCAATGTATCGAGGTGCAAGCTTCCCTTTTACCCCGAAACGTGTTACACCCTTCATTGTGGAGACTTTCAGATAGACATAATCTCCCACCAGAAAATACAAGGGCATTCGTCGCTTGTCTGCATAACTTTTCTGTCGAGCTTGGGCTTTCTTTAAGTTAGGAATTATTCATTGAACTTTTTCTTCTGTTTCTTTTACCATATATGGCCTGAAGAAATTCCTTTCACCTGGTTCAGACAAGTTTAATGGAGTGCGACACCGTCGGCCATACAAAGCTTCAAAGGGTGCCATCTTAATGCTTTCTTGATAACTGTTATTGTATGAGAACTCCGCTAATGGTAAACAATCATCCCATTTTTGTGGGAATTCCAAAACACAAGCTCGTAGCATGTCCTCAAGTATTTGATTTACCCTCTCAGTTTGACCACTTGTTTGAGGATGATAGGCCGAACTATGGAGCAACTTGTTACCCAAGGATTTCTGAAGTTCTTCCCAAAATTTGGATACAAATTGAGGTCCACGATCCGACACTATGGTCTTTGGAACACCGTGCAAACTGAGAATGCGAGCAATGTACAGTTCCGCATATGTGAGGACTGGGTAATATGTTTTGACTGGCAGAAAATGAGCAATTTTCGTAAGCCGATCAATTATAACCCAAATAGAGTCATACCCCTTTGCTGTTCTGGGCAACCCCACAATGAAATCCATACTAATATCTTCCCATTTCCATGTTGGTATTGGTAGAGATTGTAATGGACCGGCAGTCTTCATATGTATGGCTTTGACACGACTGCAAGTGTCACATCTGGCCACATAGCGTGCAATTTCAATCTTCATCTTTGTCCACCAATAATGTTGTTTTAGATCATGATACATCTTAGTACTTCCAGGATGAATGGAATAGCGACTAAGATATGCTTCATCTAATATTTGCTGATGACTCTCTTCATTCTTTGGCACTACTATGCGGTTGTTGAACTATACAATGCCTTGATCGTCTTTCCGAAAGCACCTGGCTTTTCTGGCCTCTATCTTCTGACGGATGTGCTTCATACCCTCATTATCCTTTTGAGCATCCATTATCCTTTGTAAAAGAACTGACTCAAGCTTTAGTTGATTTAAGGTTCCATGTTGGATCATTCCCAGGTTTAACTTCTCCATCTCCTGGCATAATGTAGTATCAGAAGTCTTCATCGTAAGATAGTGACAGGAAGCCTTACGGCTAAGTGCGTCTACCACTACATTGGCCTTGCCTGGGTGATAATGAATTTCCAATTCATAGTCCTTAATAAGCTCAAGCCATCGCCTCTGTCTCATGTTCAACTCTGACTGGGTGAAGATATACTTCAGGCTTTTATGATCTATATAGATGTGACAGATATTCCCCAGCAGATAATGACGCCAGATTTTTAGGGCATGAACCACCGCAGCTAACTCTAGATCTTGTGTTGGATAATGTTCCTCATGCCGGCGTAACTGCCTTGAAGCATAAGATATTACTCGGCCTTCTTGCATTAGAACACAGCCGAGACCACTGCCTGATGCATCGCAATACACATCAAAGGGCTTTTCAATATCTGGTTGAGCCAATACCTGAGCAATGGTTAATAATATCTTTAATTGTTCAAAGGCTTCATTACACTGTGAATACCAAATAAATTTAGTATCATTCTTTAATAAACTTGTGATTGGTTTCACAAGCTTGGAAAAATCTGGTATGAATCGGCGGTAATAGCCAGCTAGCCCAAGGAAACTTCGGGCTTGGTGTACAGTGGTTGGGGGTTTCCACTCCAAAATATCCTTGACTTTGCTGGGATCCACCGCAATCCCCTTGGCAGATAATACATGTCCCAGGAATTGGATTTCTTCCAGCTAGAAGGCACACTTACTGAACTTAGCATATAATTGGTGTTCTCTTAAGCGCGTCAACACGATCCGTAAATGCCGGGCATGCTCCTCTTCATTCTTAGAATATATTAAGATATCGTCGATGAATACCACCACAAACTTATCCAGCTCGGGCATAAATACCGAATTCTTAAGATAAGTGAAGTGGACAGGAGCATTTGTCAGTCCGAAAGACATCACCAAATATTCAAATAACTCATAAAGCGTAGTGAATGCGGTCTTCGGTATATCTTCGGGCCTAATACGGATCTGATGATAGCCCGATCTGAGGTCAATCTTAGAGAAGACCCTCGCTCCAGTTAGTTGATCAAATAGAATATCAATCCATGGAAGAGGGTACTTATTTTTGATAGTAACCACATTAAGGGGTCGATAATCCACGCACATCCGTAGTGTTTGATCCTTCTTCTTTACGAAGATGGCTGGACAACCCCATGGTGACGAGTTTGGCCGGATGAATCCCTTCTCTAGTAGATCTTGCAATTGGGTCTTGAGTTCTGCCAGCTCATTTGGAGGCATTCGGTACGATCTTCTAGAAATGGGAGCCATACCGGGCTTCAACTCAATCACAAATTCTACATCTCTTTCTAAAGGAAATCCAGGTAAATCTTCTGGAAAGACGTCTAGGAACTCACATACTACCGGAATATCTTTGATCTCTAGTATGATGGCTTCATATACTCTGCCAAATGGTTTAGCTGGAATGGCTATGGGGATAGACAAAAGAACTTCTTCTTGGTTATGACTCAACCTGATGGTTCTCCGATCAGTGTTGAGGATTGCTTTATGCTGGGCCAACCAATTCATGCCCAGAATTACATCTATGTCTTGGCCTTTCAGAACAATCATATTAGTAGGAATATCCCGTCCAGCCAATGTTACGGGCACTTGGTAAGCCACTTCTTTAGTAAATAATTGTCCCCCAGGCGAATAAATTTTAAACCCTTCCCTTGATTCATGGTATGGAATGCAATGTTGCTCCACAAATTTCTTGGTTCTTGTCACTCTTAGTAGCCTCGCTGTCGGGCATAGGAGACCATTCATCCACCAACTTCATAGAGGGAGGAGGCCTGAACAAGTCCAGTTCACCACCGAGTGCTTCTCCCGCTACTCCAGAAGGTCCTGCTTCCATCCCGACAGGATCCGCAGGTACGTTGGGGTGTAGTTGAGAATACAATACATGAACTTCTTCATGTAGAGTATTACAATAAACCTGCAAGTTATCTACGGCTATGCTAAGCTCCTCCACGCGGGCTCGAGCTTTTGCCTCCTTAGCCCAGGCAAGCGAACGAGAGTTAACCGCCCAGTCAAGCGCTAGATCTCGTTCTGTGAGCTAATCTTGCAGGTAGCAGATGTCTGCTCTTAATTCATTTATTCTTTCACCATCCGCGACCCATATGTCGTTCCTGCGATGGAGTTCTGTTCGAAGCTGATCCACTTGGGCTTCCAGATCCCCAATTGGATCGTTGCTACCACTACTGCTATCTTCATGTCGTGGGGCAAGTTGATGATGGGGTACGCCAAACGGCCCGGTTGACTTGCGTGCGGTCTTTCTTGTACGCGACGGCATTTCTTAAGGGGGAAAATCTTATTAGCATAGTTTTTAGCATGATGCATGTGTAATTACAGAATCAATCTTAGTCGATTCACACCTTCTATACATTGCACTCTATATCTGGTCTTTCAAATGAGTACTTTCAGAAGGAAGCTAGATAAGGAAGGAAGAAATTTTCTAGATAAGCCTTGAAAATTCTTTTTGAAGATGCCTCATATAACATCTGCAGACATGGGCTTCGCTCTGATACCAGCTGTGACGGAACCTCCCAAGTCATTAGGCCCACCTACAGTTGTCCTTGTGCAACGGACCTCAGACAACCCTGCAGGTGCCCCTAAATCACTTGAGAAGTTCGGTATCTGCTTGCTTTACCTTTCCCAAGAGCGTCTCACCCATCACGCAGACATTATAACACATCGGAGATACGAAAATGCGGAAGCAATTACATTAACTTACCTTTATTGAAATGTAAGATAGAGTTATATAATGACAGACCAGAACATAATATATGAGTGCTGAGTATTATTATTACAAACCATGGGAGGCAAAAACCCCTCCAGATAAGTATTAAACAAAAGCTTTACGGAGGATCCTTCCCTCCCGCAGCTTTAGTCTTGATGCTCTTCCTTTGGTACCACCTTTGAACAGAAGCAACAAAAGTTTGTCGCTTCTTCACCTAAAACAACATGGGACAAAGTCCTGAGTATGGAATTACTCAGCAAGTCTTACCCAACTAAAGAAAAGACTCTCAAGGGTATGCTGGCTAGAGGGAGTCAAGGTAAGGCTTATCAATAATCAATGACTCTGTTTGCAGAAATGCTTATTAAGAGTGGATCCTTAAAAATCCAATTTTATTTGTCAGGTTAAGTAAGATTACCTGCATCTAGAGTTCTTTCTACCCTAGTTCAATCACTTGACCTGCACTAGCCAGTTTCTTTAACAACCCTTCATCTTTACTGGATTTCTACGTATAGGTCAGTGACCAAGTCTTCATAACAGCGAAGTTACGGCGATCCAAATCGATTATACTCAGCTGAGGATCTCCAATCACACGACATATGTACCACTTAACCCTTGCATATGTCAACTCGCCACCGGGGTTCTTAAGACCAAATCAGGTTCACGCCAACCGAGAGCACAGATACACCACCGTCCAGCCTCTTGCCACGGAGGGTACACGCTACTCTCACCATCTCTCCACTTCCATTGCGTGGTATCTTAATCTTGTATTAGTCTACCTGAGGCAAAGCTTACCCATGACGAGGCATGTAACCAGTTAAAGGGTCCTCGGTCAGCAGGCCTAAATCGGACGGTCCTTAATCGACTCAGACGGAGACACTACATTGAGACTCTCTTCTCATGCAAGTCACCCGCCCGGTCTCAGCTTAATCATTTCAACCGAAAGTTCGGTACCTGGCAGAGGTACATCTTTTCTGATATTGAACCCATCACGGCCATGATGGATCCACCATCAAGTTTTGTTTTTGAAAACATCCCACCCACTTTGCAACATCATCTTTTGAGAAAAACAAAACATTTTGTTCTGCTAAAGCAAATCTAAGCATAAGAAATTATTTTGTAAAATAGGGATTAGGAAATAATCCACGGAAGGGGATGCAGCAATAGTTTAGCACACAACTCCTATCACCTAATGCATCAAGTGAGAAAGATTTTCAAAGGAACAAGGAGGTGGCAAATGCACCGGGGCTTGCCTTGTTTACTGGTGAATTAGGCTCAGATCCGCAGATATCAAAATAAAAGCAGTTGCATGCCTGATGTTCCTCATGTGGTGGTGGTGAAGTCTTCTCTTCTTCTACTTCTTCTTCGTTCTCTAAATATAACCATCCATAATAATGGCTCATGTAATGCTCATGAGAGTGCAAAGATAATAAAAGTTTATTCTCGACAGTCTTGAATACAATTTTCCTTCATGGATCTCCGAGAACTTAGGGCTTCTAGAGTCAATATTGAATTTCAAAGGGCAGGGGCTAGGGTTTTGGGTTCTAAGCACCAAATATGGCCCAAATCATACCAAACTTTACCCAAGGTTTCTAAATATTATTCAAAGTTTATCCTAAAAATTTTGTGAATTTTGGATTTATTATTTATTTTCTAGAAATCCAGAAATATGATCTTAGGCTGTTTTAAATACTCTATAAATTCCCTTTTGGACTAAAAATCAAGAAACTATTTTTATTAAATTATGTAGGAAATTAGGAGTCTAGCAAAATTGGTCTAGTATTTTTAGGATTTTTCTACAATTTTCTAGAAAAAGGAAAACTGTGAATAGTATTGGACCTCATTCTACCCAGTCGGCCCAGTCTGCACAGGAAACAGGGACGCGCCCACGCACGCGCACGCCCGCGCTGGCAATTTGCACAGAGGCCCTTGTTGCTTTGAATATCCGTTAAGAATCCCTAGTTACTATTCAACGTCTCACTAATATTCGCAGAAAAACCCCTCCACTTCTAATTCTTCACCGCGCCAGGACCACGACGTCGCACGGCGGAGCATTGAACACCGGCGAGGTTAGACTGGCAGGATGGTGCAAAGACTGGTGCTCCCGAGCGGCAGACACCAAATTCAAGTCTTAATCGGAGTTTCCCCTAAACTAATTTCATGAATGGTTACCTAATTCGCTTTGGCCACGGTGACAGCGCGGACAGTCAAAGGAACAACGTGTTCCCGATGATCCATGGCGATACAGTTCAATTAGAGGGGTCGAGGAGCTTAAGGAGAACTTAAGGACGCTAGAACAAATGATCGGGGAGCTTGAATTAACCTGGAATTAGCTGGCCGCGGTGAGGCTAAACCGAGCGGGGTCCTTGAGTATTTTGGGGAGAATCCAAAATCAGAGCTCTCTGGTGGGGGATTTGAGGTGCGGGTGGGTGCGCTAGTTGCTTGATTACATGATGGAGCCGAGGGCGCGCTTAATTTATAGAGTCTGCGAGCGGTGGCTGGTGAATTGAACGACGACGCGCGGCGGCCGGAGGAGCAAGGAGTTACTGGCGCAAGAAATTCGTGGCATCTACCGTGGCAGCCCTCACCGGCGATGATCAGACGGCCAAAGTGAGTCACGGCGATGCGGTGAATGTACCTGAGTACGTGGCGCAAGGCCGTGAGGCGGCGGTCACCGGCAAGCTCATCTGAATCCACCGTGGCAAGCTTGGTAAGGTGGTCGGAGTAGTTTAATGGCCGGAGTTTATCCACGACAGTGATACTTACTCAACCCCGAGCGTTATCCAATTGGTCCGAGCACGAATCAATGGGCAAAAGCGCGAATCCGAGCGCAGCTTGCCGGCGGCGAGATGCACTGCATCAGTGATCTTATGCAGTTCACTGTACCATTGGAACCTCTGACAGAGCACCTGACAGACGATGTTTAGGGCAAATTTTCTCCCAATTATCTATGGCAACATATCCAAGGCTCTACATCAAAGTTGTAGACCTTTAAACCAGCTACATCTTTATTATAGCGCCCCTAATCAAATTCTTACAGGATCATGCTTAAATTCGAGCCCTAACTCCATGATATTCCACTATCAGTCTGAAGTTTAGATTCTGAGCAGTCTGACAGTCCATCTTCAGGTTCATTTATTTCAGAATTCTTCATGGTACCAAGACATGATTTCTATAGCAAAGTTATTCTCCTTCCATAGATCTATAAAGTTGATGTGGTGACCTAGGGCAAAATCCTTTTTGTTTGGAAGTTACAAGGCCCCAAAGATGAACCCATTACACTGAAATTTAGACTTAACCAAAAGAGTTCAAGTTTGGCTCTTTTGCAATTAAGTCTAAATCTCAAGGTTTGGGTTGCAAATCTTCATAATTGTGAACCATATGACTTGAGACACCTTACATTCATGGTTTTTGCACTTTAGTCCAAAAGTGCACTAATTTTGCACTTAGCCCCCTAGGGTTTAGGTTTAGGGCTTTCTAGGGTCCTTTTTAGGGATTTTGACATTTCAGGGGTCTGGATGTAATTTAGGTCCATTCTCAGTAACATTTTATGACTATTTCAATTAATCTTTAGAGTTTTCTTTATTTGGACTTTGTTTTACCCTTCTGATCCCCATTTAGGGTTAAGTACCCTATTCTAGGGTTTTATCCACAAAATGTCATACCAATACAACTTGTTTGAAATTTTTTCCTAGTGAATGCATTCTAGGTGTGACAAACACATGATATGCTATGCTTATGATGTTATGCTCAAGTTTTAGTAATAGTAACACCAGGGGTGTTACATGAATCGCAACGTCGGCGCAAATCCGAGCGCGGGGGTCATCGGCGGCGAGGTGCAGCGTACCTAGGATCTTTGTCAGTCTACTGTACCATCAGAACGCCATTCATAGAACCTGATAGAGCATATTCGAGAGCAATTTTCTATAGAAATTATTCAGCACCTGATTCAGCTCGATCTAGCAAAATTGTTCAATAATGTTAGAGCTTCAAATTTGCCATAGTGACCCTGACCTTATCTCCATTGAATCAACCACGAACTGCTCCCAAAGTTAACCAAATTTCACTGCTGGCCATTTTTCAGTTCAAGGGCTGATTGGCAGCCCGACTTTAAGTCCTTTTATCTCTAATTTATGTACAACACCAATGCCTAGTTACTTAATAAAACTTGTACCCCTAACATAGCTCTACAAGTTTGCTATATTGACCTAGGGCAAAACTCTTGTAGATTTGGAGATATAGAGCTCCAAAGTTGACCCTATTTAACTGAATTCAGACTTAACCCTATAGTGCTTATGGGTACTTTTGCAAATAAGTCCAAACTCCATCCTTCAACTTGCAAATTCTCAAATGTGAAAAATACTTGATTTGTGGTGTTCTATTACTTTGGTATTTGCACTTTGATCCAATAGTGCCTAAAATTTACATCTACCCCCTAGGGTTTCAATTAGGGTTTCTAGGGTTCTTTTTGAGTTTTGGGGACTTTAGGATTTTCGTGCCACTTAAGTACATCAAATGTTCTACCTTATGAACATTTCTCATGGCTCATGAGATTATTACTTATTTGGGCTTCACTTTCATCCAATAGCCCCAACTCAGGGTTAAGTACCCTACCCTAGGGTTAATCACACATCAAGTCACCTCATTACAACTTGTTTGAAAATTTTCCTAGTAAATGCATTCTAGGTGTGACAAGCAACATGAAATGTCAATGCACATGATGTTATGCTCAAGTTTTAGTGCTAGTAACACCAGTGGTGTTACATCCTTCCCCCATAAAAGAATCTCGTCCCTAGATTTAAGGTCCTAGGGTAAGTAATGGAAAAGGAAACACGTCACATCTTTATTTCCTTATTTGTCTTACAGAGCAGGGGGTGGTATGGGGTTTATTCCAACTTTCTAATCAAATGTGCATATCTACAGATTACATGAAGCTAAAAAGCCAGGGAAATTCTTTTCTAAGAAGTCGTAAGTCTCCCAGGTAGCTTCATCCTCAGTATGTTGGTTCCATTGTACCTTATCGAATTTAAGAGTCCTTTTTCAGGTGATCCTGTCCTTCTGATCCAAAATTCGAATAGGATGTTCTGAATAAGTCAAATCTGGTTGCAAGACAACATCCATTACATCAATGGTTCGATCCGAAACCCAAAGGCACTTCTTCAATTGGGATATATGGAACACATTATGTACTGCAGACAATGTTTCTGGCAATTGAACTCGGTAGGCCACTGGTCCACATCGATCAAGTATAAGAAATGGGCCAATATACTGGGGTGCCAATTTCCCTTTTACCCCGAAATGGTTCACACCCTTCATTGGCGATACCTTCAAACATACATGATTATCAACTTGAAAGACCAAAGGTTGGCATCGCTTATCCGCATAATTCTTTTGCCGAGCTTGTGCCTCTTTCAAGTTGTGTATGATTCGTTGGACTTTTTCTTCCGTCTCTTTAACCATGTCAGGCCTGAAAAACCACCTTTCTCCATGTTCTGACCAATTTAAGGGTGTCCGGCACCGTCACCCATACAATGGTTCAAATGGTGCCATCTTAATACTTTCTTGATAACTATTGTTGATAGAGCTGGAGTGCCCGATCTTTTGGTGAGTGGAGATAATTCTGATTTGGTGGAAGTAGACCCTCACGATCCGACTACAACGAGTGAACCCGAAGCACCAATGCAATCACTGAACCAACTCCCAATGGTTACTGACCTTGCTGATGCGAGATCGGCTTGATCACGAAGATCGTTTCCTGTGTGCAATCGAAGAACGAACAAGAAAAAGATGCGAGCAATCTTAATATCACTCGAGGTGGAGTTCTGAATCACAGAGGACAGCACGTATTTGTGCGTGTTCTGGGGTAGCTAAAGCTAGATGTAAAACAAAACTCAAGTTCTAAATGAAACAGGACTCTGACTAAATAGAGGAGAGGCGTGAACAGTAGGGTCGGCGCTACAGTACCGCTGTTACTGTTCACGACTTCCCTAGGCGCCCGATCCGGGCCTTCTTGTTGGGCCATCTTCTAATCTTCTGGGCCTTCGTTCTTTAACAACATGATGTAGTTCAATTCTCTTGCACGGGCCCGAGTCACTTGCCCAGGTGGAAGGGGTGGCGCCTGGACTGGGGAAGATGGTTCCTGGGCTGGAGAAGGTGCTGCTGGTGTAGATGTACTCGTGTTGGTGTTGATGTCCTCATCATCCTCCCCTTCTTGAACTGAAGTCGTCCTCGACGGCAACTCCTCATCTTCTCCCGCATACAGTTTCAAATCTGCAACATTAAAACTAGTGGAAACACCAAACTCCGTAGGCAGGTCAAGGATATAAGCATTAGCATTAATCTTGGTTAGTATCTTAAAAGGACCAGTAGCACGAGGCATCAATTTAGAACGGCGCAAAGTAGGAAAACGATCCTTTCTCAAATGCAACCAAACCATATCACCAGGTTCAAAAGTAACTAGTTTCCGACCTTTACTACCAGTAATCTGATATTTAGCATTAGCAGCAGTAATGTTTTGTTGAGTTTGTTCATGGAGGTGAATCATTTGTTCAACATGTGCTACAGCATCTATGTGTGGGGCGTCCACAGCATCAAGTGAAAACAAAGCAATAGGCGCCCTAGGAATGTAATCATAAACAATTTGAAAAGGGCACATCTTTGTAGAAGAATGTGTTGCATGATTATAAGAAAACTCAACATGAGGCAAGCAATCTTCCCAACGTTTCAAATTTTTGTCTAAAACAGCCCTAAGCATGGTAGACAAAGTTCGATTAACTACCTCAGTTTGACCATCAGTCTGAGGGTGACAAGTGGTGCTAAACAGCAATTTAGTTCCCAATTTATTCCACAGAGATCTCCAAAAATGACTGAGAAACTTAGCATCACGATCTGAGACTATTGTATTGGGAATACCGTGCAAACGAATAATCTCTCTAAAAAACAATTCAGCAACATTGCTAGCATCATCAGTCTTATGACAAGGTATGAAATGAGCCATTTTGGAGAATCGATCAACAACCACAAAAATGCTATCCCTCCCCTTCATAGTTCTAGGCAATCCCAAAACAAAATCCATCGAAATATCAATCCAAGGGGAAGTAGGAACAGGCAAAGGCATATACAAACCATGGTTGTTCAACCGTGACTTAGCTTTCTAACAAGTAGTGCAGCGTGCAACAAGACGCTCAACATCAGCGCGCATCCAAGGCCAAAAGAAGTGGGCAGCCAACACCTCATGTGTCTTGTAGACGCCAAAGTGCCCCATGAGACCGCCTCCATGCGCTTCCTGTAACAACAAAAGATGAACCGAGCTAGCTGGAACACACAGCTTGTTAGCGCGAAACAGGAACCCATCCTGTATGTGAAATTTGCCCCATGGTTTCCCATTAATACAATGGCCGAAAGCATCTTTAAAATCAGCATCGTCAACATATTGATCTTTCACAGTGTGCAAACCAAAGATTTTAAAATCTAACTGTGACAGCATGGTATAGCGACGAGACAAAGCATCAGCAATAACATTGTCCTTCCCGTTCTTGTGTTTAATAATGTAAGGAAAGGACTCAATGAATTCTACCCATTTAGCATGACGACGGTTCAGATTTGTTTGGGTACGAATATGTTTTAAAGCCTCATGATCAGAATGAATTATAAACTCACGATGCCAAAGATAGTGCTGCCATGTATGCAAAGTGCGCACTAAAGCGTAAAGCTCCTTATCATAAGTAGAATATTTTAGACTAGCACGGCTTAATTTTTCACTAAAATAAGCAACTAGTTTTCCTTCTTGTAACAAAACAGCACCTAGCCCAATACCGCTAGCATCGCATTCAAGCTCAAACACTTTATTAAAATCAGGCAATTGCAATAGGGGAGCTTGGGTTAACTTATCTTTCAAAGTGCTGAACGCTACCTCCTGCGAATCACTCCAAGCAAATGGCACATCTTTCTTTGTAAGCTCATGTAGAGGTGCTGCAATGGAGCTAAAATCACGAACAAATCTGCGGTAGAAACCGGCAAGTCCAAGAAAGCTCCGAATTTGTGTGACCATCGTCGGTGTAGGCCACTCCCGAATGGCAGCAATCTTGCTGCTATCCACCTCAATGCCCTGTGGAGTAACAACATAACCAAGAAACGAGACACGTCATGTGCAAAAGATGCATTTTTCCATGTTAGCAAATAACTGGGCAGCACACAATGCATCAAAAACAGCACTTAAATGTTCCAAATGCTCTTTCTTAGATTTGTTGTAAATAAGGATATCATCAAAATAAACAACCACAAGCAATCCTATGAAGGGCCTCAGAACTTCATTCATCACTCGCATAAAAGTGATGGGAGCATTAGTCAATCCAAACTGCATAACCAACCATTCATATATACCAAATTTCGTTTTAAAAGTTGTTTTCCATTCATCACCCAGTTTCATTCTAATCTGGTGGTAACCACTACGCAAATCAATCTTAGTGAAAATAATGGCACCACTAAGCTCATCTAGCATATCATCAAGGCGTGGTATAGGATATCGATAACGAATAGTGATGTTATTAATAGCACGACAGTCTACACACATACGCCATGACCCATCTTTCTTGGGAACAAGTAACACAGGAACAGAGCAAGGGCTAAGAGACTCATGAATGTATCCCTTGTCAAGCAACGCCTGTACCTGGCGCTGAATCTCCTTCATCTCATCCGGATTTGTACGGTACGGTGCGCGGTTCGGAAGCTGTGCACCGGGGATGTGGTCGATCTGGTGCTCAATGCCACGAAGCGGTGGGAGACCCGGTGGTAAGTCTTTGGGAAAGACATCAGCATACTCCTGCAAAAGGTTAGCAACCATAGGGGGAATAGCCAAAGATGGTGCATCATCAAGTGAAATGAGGACACTAGAGCATACAAGTGCATAGCATGGCAAATGAGCACCGTGTAGATCATCAAAATCAGCACGTGTAGCAAGTAAAACAGGAGCCTTCAACTTGATTTCAGAAGGAACAGAGGGCGATGGATCAAGTTGTTTAGCAGTTATAGCAGCTCGGGCAAGATCATCTTTAACAATTTGTTCAGGTGTCATTGGATGTATAATTATTTTCTGACCCTTAAAAATGAAAGAATAATGATTCGAACAACCATGATGCAAGCTATCAGTATCATATTGCCAAGGTCGACCAAGTAAAAAAGAGCATGCTTCCATGGGAATAACATCACAATCAAGAAAACCAGAATAAGCACCCATGGAGAAAGGAACATGCACGGAACGTGTGATTTTTATTTTACCACCATCATTAAGCCATTGAATGTGATATGGGTTTGGATGCTTACGAGTGGGTAACGACAACTTTTCGACCAGCATGGTACTCGCCAAATTGTTGCAACTGCCGCTGTCGATAATGATGCGAATTGACCGCTCCTGTACAACACCCTTTGTATGGAACAGAGTTTGTCGCTGATTCTTCTTGGGCAAAGCGACCTGTGTACTAAGAACACGCTGCACAACAAGACTTTCATACCTATCAGCGTCGCCCGGGTTGACATGTACCTCTGCCTGAGCTGCATGGTTAGTGGCTAGTAGTGCATGTTCAATTTCTTCAGAATCACTAGCGGAAGAGTACTCACCATCGTCACGAATGGGCAAAGTGCGCTTGTTTGGGCAGTCCCAAATCACATGGCCAAATCCTCTACAGCGATGACACTGAATATCCCGTGTACGACCTATGGGTGGGGCAGTGCTGGCTAGTTTGGTCGTCTTCTCGCGTGGAGTAGTGGTGGACGTGGATGGCGCAGGGGGAACTGGTGCTGAGGTGGATGTCGAGCTTCGTCCTGCAAAAGGGTTAGAATATGGCTTCGAGCGGCGTCCCTGCACTTCACGTTCAGCTTTGCAAGCATATTCAAATAAAGTAGTCATATCATAATATTCCTTATAATCAAGTATATCCTAGATTTCGCGGTTTAAACCACCACAAAAACGTGCCATAGCAGCGTCGTTGTCCTCCAATATCCCACAACAAATCATACCTTTTTGTAACTCCTGGAAATAGTCCTCAACAGATTGAGAACCTTGCTGAAAACGCTGCATTTTATTAAGCAAATCACGAGCATAATATGAAGGCACAAATCGATATCGCATCGCAGCTTTCAACTGATCCCAAGTGGTTGGAATGGCAGTGGGAGCTTTTATTTTATACTCACGCCACCACATTAAAGCAAAATCAGTAAATTCACTAATAGCAGCTTTAACCTGAGAATGTGCAGCAATATCATGGCATGAAAATTTTTGTTAAACCTCTAACTCCCAATCAATATATGCAGCAGGATCATATTTGCCATTAAAAGGTGGAATTTTAAATTTAATCTTAGAAAATAAGTCATTAGGGGGATGACGAACCACATGGCGTGCACGACCATGGCGATCTCCATCGTCCTGCTCAGTGTCACCGCCGTAGTCCTGCTCCATCTTTGTGGTCAACGCATCAAGGCGTGCCAGGATGGTGTTGAGTGTGGTGCGAGTCGCCGTTTGAGCAAGGTCAAGCTGGTTGAAACGCTCGGTCGTCGAAGTGACCGTTGAATCAAGCCGTTCATGCATCGTCCTAATGTCAGCAGCAAGTCCATCAACTTGTCCCCTTACTTCCAGCAACTGGGCATCCACCGTGTCGAGTGCTCCTGCCATAGTTAGCGCAAACACCAAAACACCAAAAGGAGAAAAACCGACGACAACAGGGAAATGGTGGTGACAACTCGCTCAATGGAATGCTATTATCAAGTTCTTATCCGTTCTTACCAAGCCACAGTGGTGAACTGCAACCAATAGGAGGAACCGGTGAAAGATTGGATGAGCGATTGCCTGGAGAAACAGAAACCTTCTCGTCGTAGAAATATGTGGAGTTTTGGGTAGGATGCACTCAAGTCAAGGATTAGCACGATCAAACAATAATGCAAAGTTGAATTATAGTGCAAAACATGAAACTATATTGCTGGCCACAAGTGCAAAGGACGGATGGAACTAGCAGAATGGTAGTACCGTAAATATTGTACTAGCGAGGCCAAAAAGGCACTAGTAGGAATCACAGGTGATTTTGTTTTTCTTTTTGTATGATTTTTTTGATATTTTTCTCAGCACAAGGAGCAACAAAATAGGAGCTACACGAAGTTTCACCTAAAACAGAGTTCAGATGTGGTCTACAGAAAATCAGGAAGTTCTCTGAAAAGCGTGCGAGAACTTTGATGAATTTTTTTCTTTATTTTCCTGAATTTTTTTGACAATTTTATCGAAACCAAACAGGCCATAGGCAAGTTTGGCCGGCCTCAGAATGATGTCAACAAGCTCCTATAAAAATTTCAGATTTTTTGAACAACCGAGCGAAAAGTTATGCCCGGTTTAAGGAAGATATGTTTAAAACGATCGAGATGAGACAACCGCTTTGTATCCTTTCTCCTTCGTTTTCCTTTTTTTTGTTTCTGTTTTTTACATAACCGAAGCAGAAAAACAAGAAAGCGGCGTTGACTCGGTTTGTTTTTTTTCTATTTTTTTTGACGTAACCGAAGGAGAAAAATAAGGAAGCGGCGTTGACTCGGTTTGTGGCGTGATCAAACGGAATATGGTGGCGGCGCGCTAGGGTTTGAATGGTGGAATAACACAATGCAACCAGCAACAAATAACGTGAAAGCACACAAATTCAACAATGTAGATTATTGAAAGAAAGTGCGAGGCTCAAAAGGGTGCTGGGATAAGGTCTAACCTAAATTTTTATGTGGTTTTGTGGACTGTAGGAGAAAAAAACACTCGATAAACTCACCGATCAACCTAGAAATCTGATACCACTTGATAGAGCTAGAGTGCCCGATCTTTCGGTGAGTGGAGATAATTTCGATTTGGTGGAAGTAGACCCTCACGATCCAACTACGACGAGCGAACCCGAAGCGCCAATGCAATCGCTAAACCAACTCCCTATGGTTACCGACCTTGCTGATGCGAGATCGGCCTGATCACGAAGATCGTTTCCTGTGCGCAATCGAAGAACGAACAAGAAAAAGATGCGAGCAATCTTAATATCACTCGAGGTGGAGTTCTGAATCACAGAGGACAGCACGTATTTGTGCGTGTTCTGGGTAGCTAAAGCTAGATGTAAAACAAAACTCAAGTTCTAAATGAAACAGGACTCTGACTAAATAGAGGAGAGGCGTGAACAGTAGGGTCGACGCTACAGTACCGCCGTTACTGTTCACGACTTCCCTAGGCACCCCATCCGGGCCTTCCTGTTGGGCCATCTTCTAATCTTCTGGGCCTTCGTTCTTTAACAGCATGATGTAGTTCAATTCTCTTGCACGGGCCCGAGTCACTGGCCCAGGTGGAAGGGTGGTGCCTGGACTGGGGAAGATAGTGCCTGGGCTGGAGAAGGTGCTGCTGGTGTAGATGTACTCGTGTTGGTGTTGATGTCCTCATCAATTGTTATATGAAAATTCTGCCAATGGCAGACATTCATCCTATTTTTGCGGAAACTCCAGAACACATGCCCGCAACATGTCTTCAAGTATTTGATTTACTCTCTCAGTTTGTCCACTTGTTTGAGGATGATAGGCCGAACTGTGGAGTAGCTTAGTTCCCAGAGATTTGTGGAGCTCCTCCCAAAATTTGGATACAAATTGTGGTCCGCGATCCGACACTATTGTTTTTGGAATTCCATGTAAATTGAGAATACAGGCAATATAAAGTTCCGCGTATGTGACCACTGGATATTTTGTCTTGACGGGCAAGAAATGAGCAATCTTTGTAAGTTGATCAATTATGACCCATATGGAGTCAAAACCTCTGGCTGTTTTGGGCAATCCCACAATAAAATCCATACTAATGTCTTCCCATTTCCAAGTTGGGATAGGTAAAGAGTGCAGTGGCCTAGCGGTCTTCATATGTATTGCTTTGACATGTCTGCAGGTGTCACATCTTGCCACATAGCGTGCAATCTCAATCTTCATTTTTGTCCACCAATAGTGTTGCTTTACATCTTGATACATCTTAGTACATCCCGGATGAATGGAATAGCGACTAAGATGAGCTTCATCCAAAATCTATTGGTGGACCTCAGCCATCTTTAGGCACAACTATGTGATCATTAAACCATATTATCCCTTGATCATCTTTTCTAAAGCAATTAGCTTTGCCGGCTTCTATTTTCTCATTAATGTGTTTCATACCCTTGTCACTTCTTTGGGCATCAATAATTCTCTGTAGAAGAACTGAGTCAAGCTTTAATTGGGTCAAAGCTCCATGTTGTATCATTCCTAGGTTTAAACTTTCCATTTTCTTGACATAGTGTGGTGTCAGGGGTCCTTACGATAAGACAATGGTAGGAAGCCTTGCGACTCAGTGCATCTGCCACCACATTGGCTTTGCCTGGGTGATAATAGATTTCTAGGTCTTAGTCTTTAATCAGCTCAAGCCATCTTCGTTGCCTCATGTTCAGTTCTGATTGGGTAAAGATATATTTCAGATTTTATGATCTGTATATAAATGGCAAGTATTTCCCAGCAGATAATGACGCCATATCTTGAGGGCATGAACAACTGCAGCTAATTCCAAGTCATGAGTCACATAGTGTTCCTCATACCAGCGTAGTTGTCTAGAAGCATAAGCGATGACTCGGCCCTCCTGCATTAGGACACATCCGAGTCCACTGCCTGATGCGTCACATTACACATCAAAAGGCTTTTCAATGTCCGGTTGAGCCAATACCGGAGCAGTGGTCAATAACACCTTCAGCTGCTCGAAGGCTTCATTGCATTTTGAGGACCAGTCAAACATGGTATCATTCTTTAATAAACCTGTAATAGGTTTAACAATATTGGAGAAATCTGGGATAAACCTGCGGTAATATCTAGCTAGTCCAAGGAAACTTCGAACTTGATGTACTGTAGTGGGCGATTTCCATTTTAGAATATCCTTGACTTTGCTGGGATCGACTGCAATTCCTTTTGCAGATAATACATGTCCCAGAAACTGGATTTCTCCCAACCAAAACGCACATTTGTTAAACTTAGCATATAACTGGTGTTCTCTTAAACGCGTCAACACGATCCGTAAGTGCTTAGCATGCTCCTCTTCATTTTTGAAATAGATCAGGATGTCATCAATGAAGACCAGCACAAACTTATACAACTCGGGCATAAACACCAAGTTCATTAAAAACGTTAAGTGGGCTGGAGCATTTGTCAATCCGAAAGACATGACCAAATATTCAAATAATCCATACCGTGTAGTGAATGCGGTCTTGGGTATATCTTTGTGTCGAATACGGATCTGATGATAACCTGACCTGAGGTCAATCTTAGAGAACACCTGAGCTCCATTGAGTTGATTGAACAAGATATCAATCCGGGGAAGAGGGTACTTGTTCTTAGTAGTAACCTCATTAAGGGGTCTGTAGTCCACGCACATTCGAAGCGTCTGATCCTTCTTCTTGACGAAAATTGTGGAACATCCACAAGTTGATGAACTTCGCCTAATGAATCCTTTCTCAAGCAAGTCTTGTAATTGATTCTTGAGTTCTGCCAATTCATTAGGTGGCATTCGGTATGACCTTCTAGAAATAGGAGTCGCACCGGACTTTAGTTCAATCACAAACTCTACATCTCTTTCTAGAGGCAACCCAGGCAAATCTTTAGGAAAAACATCCAGGAATTCACATACCACTGGAATACCCTGGATTTCTAGTACGATAGCTTCATAGACTTGCCCAGATGGTTTGGCTGGGACAGCTACAGGGATGGACAATAGAATCTCTTCATAGCCATGGCTCAAGTTGATAATCCTTAAGTCCGTATTAATGATAGCTTTATGTTGGGCTAACCAATTCATGCCCAGAATTACATCTATGTCTTGGCCCTTTAAAACAATCATGTTGGTGGGAAATTCCTGTTCAGCCAATGTTACTGGTATGTGGAAGGCTACTTCCTTAGTAAATATCCGCCCCCGGGTGAATGGATAATAAATCCTTCCCTTGATTCAGTGCAAGGAATGCAATGCTTTTCCACAAAATTCTTGCTTATAAAAGTATGTGAAGAACCAGAATCAAAGAGAATAATCGCTGGGTGATTGGCCACAAGGAACATACCCATCATTACCTGCTCGCCCTCCGGTGTTGTTGCCACTTGAGTATAATAAATTCGTCCTGTTTTCTTGACATTTTAGCCCGCTGAGGTATTAGCCATGTTCCCTTTTCCTTGGTTGGAATTCCCAGAGTTCTGCTGAGAGTTAAATTTGTTCTGCTTCAGGTATGGACAGTCCTTAATAAAGTGTCTACACTTTCCACAGTTGAAGCAACCAGTGGAAGAACTAGGGAGAGCAAGGAAACGAGTACCAGGGGCACTCGGCTAATTTATAGGAGCGGGGGTAGTGGTAGGATGAATAAAAACAGGTTGCTTGAACGGATAGGAGGGTGGGCGAGGCAAAGAACGATTCTGATTTAAAGGGCGGATCACTAACCTAGTTCTCTTCTCAGGTCCTTGATTAGACCCGTCACCTCCAAACACCTTTGATTTTCCATGGCCTACATTCTTGGCTTCTACTGCCAGTGCCGTGCTAACAGTTCTTCTGTAGGTAAGGTCTAGACAGGTTGCAATTTTTCGCTGAAGCCTATCGTTGAGTCCCCTCATAAAACAATTCCTTTTCTTCAGATCTGTATTTACTTGATCGATGGCATACTGAGATAGATGATTAAATTTGTTGAGATACTGCATTACAGTATCTCCCCCTTGCTTTAACCGGATGAATTTTTCTTGCTTCATATGAAGCACTGCCTCTGGAACATAGTGTTCATGGAATGCTAGCTTAAACTCCTCCCAAGTGATCTAATGTCCAGCCAGTTGAAGTGCTACAAAATTTGCCCACCAAGTACTGGCAGGCCCTCTCAGTTGTTGGGCAGCAAATAATGGCTTCTTTGTCTCTGTGCAGCGAATCAGTCCAAACTTCTGCTCCATCACTCTTACCCACTCATTGACTTCTAGATGTTGTTCTGCTTTAATAAAGAGCGAGGGTCAAGTTTCTGAGAATTCCAGATATGTAGTTTCTCGCTGTCCTTGAGGAGGAGCCCTGCCTCCATGCTGTTGGAACTGATTACCCGCCATCTCACGCAAGAAGCGTGTATTATCTGCAGTGGAATTGACTAAGGCAGCGATAGCCTCGGCCAACATTGGTGGTACTGGTGGTGGGTTAGGAGTATCTTCTCGACCGCGGGAAGTCCTCGCACCATCGTGCGCGCGAGTCCGTGATGGCATCTGAGGCAAAGAAACATTTGGAATATAACATGCCAACACACACCATCATATTACATTACCAAAATGTAATAATTATACAGACTCCAGCGTACAACTTAACTTTATTACTAATTTTACATAAGTATAATATCTAAACTATACTAGTCTAGTCTTCGTTATCCTTTGATGCTTCATTCCCTGCTGCAGGAGACCGTTCATCAGCAAGGTTCATGGAAGGAGGGGGCTTAAAAAGGACCAACTCCCCATCAAGTCCTTCGTTTGCTGTTCCCGAAGGTCCAGCTCCCATTGCAGCAGCTCGGAAGGCACGTCCGGGTGCAGTCGAGCATACAATACATGCACTTCTTCATGTAAAGTATTACAGTACACTTGCAGGTTATCAAGGGCCGCGCTAAGCTCATCCACAAGAGCTCGAGCTTTTGCTTCGCGGTGCCAAGCGATTAAACGAGAATTGATGGCCCAATCAATGGCTGAATCCCATTCCGAGATCTCAATCCGCAAGCGGCTGACTTCGGCTGACATTTCAGCTATACGCTGACTGTCCTGCTCTTGTGCCCTATTTCAGTGACGTAACTCTGACCGGAGTTGTTCCACCTTGGCTTTCAGGTCTCCAATTGGGTCATTGCTGCCACTACTGTTCCCTTCATGCCGGGAAGCTAGCTGATGTTGCGGGCACGCCCAAATGTCCAGTAGATTTGCGTGCGGTTTTCCTTGTACGTGCCATATATCCATAAGAGGGGAAGATTTATTAGTATATTCTTAACATGATGCATGCTTATTCTAATAATTACGGAATCAACCTTCGTTGATCCCCATCTTCCTATATATTGCACTCTGTTACCCAACTGTACAAGACAAGGGACTACCAGAAAGTGGTAAGGTAAGAATGAAAGAATTTTTTAGGGTAAGTGTTTGAAAATTCCTTTTGAAGTACTACGTAATATCTGGAGAGATGGGCTTCGCTCCGATACCAGCTGTGACGGAACCTCCCAAGGTATTAGGCCCACCTACAGTTGTCCTTGTCCTAAGGACTTTGGAAACCTGTAGATGCACATAATCACTCGACAAGTTCGGTACTGTATCTTCATCTTTCCGCCCAAGAGCGCTTCACCCGTCACGCAAATATTACATCACATCGGAGGAAAGAGTAAGCGGAAGCAAATTACAATACATTAATTTACATATATAGAGAGAGTATTATTATTATTACAATACTAGGGTATTTAGAGTGCATAGAGTATTATTACAGACCGGGGAGGCAAAACACCCACCCACACACATGTTTGTTAAAGATGGGAGGCCAACATCCTCCCTCAACCATCATCACTGCTGGGACTCTTCCTTTGGTACCACATTTGAACAAAAACATCAAAAGTCTGTTGTTTCCTCATCTACAACAACATGGGTTCGAAAACCCTGAGTATGGAGTGTACTTTTGCAAGTCTTACCCAACAAAAGAAAGACTCTCAAGGATATGCTGGCTTGAGGGAGTGAAGGTAAGGCTATTCAAGAATCAAAGACTCTGTTTGCAGAAATGCTTACTAATAGTGGATCCTTAAAAATCCAGTTTTATTATCAGGTTAAGTCTTACCTGCAGCTAGAGTTCTTTCTACCCTAGTTCAAGCACTTGACCTACACTTGCCATCTTTTATCACCCTTTTTCTTTACTGGGTTGCTACATGTAGGGCAGTGACCAAGTCTTCATGTTCGAGAAGTAACGGTGATCTGAATCGATTAATACCTAGCTGGGGATCTCCAATCACAGGACATAAGTAGCACTTAACCCTTGCATATGTCAACTCGCCACCGGGTTTCTTAAGACCAAACCGGGTTCATGCCAACCGAGAGCACAGATACACCACTATCCAGCCTCTTCCCACGGAGGGTACACGCTACTCTCGCCATCTCTCCACTCCCATTGCGTGTTGGCCTTTCTGGTATTAGTCTGCCCGAGGCAAAGCTTACCCATGACAAGGCATGTGACCAGTTAAAGGGTCTTTAATCATCAAGCCTACATCGATATGGTCCTTAATCGACTCAGATGGAGACACTACATCGAGACTCTCTTCTCGTGCAAGTCACCCGCACGGTCTCAGCTTTATCATTTAAAATCCCAAGTTTGGTACCTGACAGAGGTACATCTTGTCCGATGTTGAACCCATCACGGCCATGATGGATCCACCATCAAGTTTTATTTTTGAAAACATCCCATTCCATCTCAAGCATCATCTTTGGTTTAAAACAAAATCTTTTTGTTTTCTAAAGTAAGACTAAGCATCAGAAAACCTTTTAATAAAACAGGTAATCAAGGAATGGTAGTCCACTTTCAAGGAAGGAAATGCAGCAAGTGTTTGGCACACAACACCTATCACTTAAAGCATCATTTAAGTGATAAAGATTTAAAAATTCAAGGAAAGAATAAATGCACCGGGGCTTGCCTTGTGTTGTAGGGGATTCGGGATCTGTTCCACAGATATCCAAATAAAAACAGTTCCTGGCAGGTGGATTTTCAGTTGGTGGTGCAGTCTCTTCTTCTTCAACACTTACTTCTTCTCCGTTCTCTATACATAACCATATATAAACATGAATGCTCATGTGATGCTATGAATATGCAATTATAGTAGAGATACTTCAAGTTGCAGCTTGAATACAACTTTCCTTCACAATACACCAGGGAAACGAGGTTTTTCTGTAATACCTAAATTTGTAACTCTTATGAAAAGAGAATATTTCCTTCATATATATGTGTGTGTACCATTTTTAGTTACTATCACATGTGATTAAACACCATCAAAAAAGGGGATTAAATAACCAATAACACCTAAATAAATCATGCATCATGCTGAATCTATTTGATTGTGCATATGTGGATAATAAAAACAAATGTGTCATTAACAGCATATTAATGTTAATGTTAATGGACAAATGGAATTTAACCTCTAAATTGCAAGACTCATGAGAATAGAAGAGAGGAAGACCTATTGCTCCATATTAAACAATATCATAACTAAAATAATTTCATCACATGAGGGTATGAACAAAATGTATATTTAATATGAATTCAAGATTTGCACTTAGGTTGAATTCAAAATTTAGATTAAAAAGGATTAAGCAAAAAAAAAAGAGAAAACAAAAAAAAACATATATAAATAAAAGAAAAAAAGGATGGGAGTTACCTGGGCTCAGATTCCTCTATTCAGCCCACCATGCCATTTCCTCGCGCACGGCCCAGTCTGCCTGCGTCTGCATGCGCTCACCTGGCACCATGACGTGTGGGACCCATTGGGTAGTGTCGTCCGCGCGCATGGAATCGTGGGAGTCAAGCGCTGGTAGATGGGCCCATTTTGTCAGCTAGTTCTTCTCCCCTGGAAATGAACCCCGCGCGCGGCGCCAACAGCTCCTCTCCGCGTCTGTAGGGAGTTCGTTCGCCGGCTCCGATTCTTTAGACCGCGTCGGCCGCACTATTTAGACTTCGTGCCCTCCCCTCGATGCGTCCTCTTCCGTGGCCGCCGAAGTGCTCGTGTGCCCCAGTCACCACGACCGGAACCGAGCGGGTGAGATCGTGCCAACGGGGATCTGGACGCCATCATATCGTTCCCGTCGGGGAGTAGTGTGGGAGCAAGACTCGGCGCGCTGCTCGTACCAAGCGCCTATCTTTGCGAAAGGGTGGTCCTATACGGATCGGATTGCTTGCTGGAGCCGGAGGACATTGGTGGACTACTGTGCGCCGTGGTCATCCCCACTGCGCCCGCGTTATTAGGTATGGGCTCCACTCCTGCTTTCTCTTGAGTAGGTTGATCATGTTCGAGGGCTCCATTGGGTGGATTATCGATCGGGTCACGCAGAATTGATCACGAGGTTGAGCTCCTGCCACCGACCGCAAACCATCGTGATCGACTCCCTTTTTAAGGCCCAGGTAGCCGGTGAAGACTCCACACATCGCTCGCGTCCTTCTATATGTGTCGAACCTGGCCAATAGTAGTTAGGGGCAGCAGGGGGGGGTAGCCTGTTTGCCGGCCATGGTCTCCGCCATATGAATCAGGCAGCGCCGCCGTGGTCGCTCGGTAGGTAGAGGAAGAAGGGCTTTTGGCCGTGGGATGGGTGATCGACGTTTAGGATCGTTACACCAGTAGCGTTCCGATCAGATGTTCCTACGCCACTGGATCCCGATCGGATGGGCGCGATGGGACCATGGTAGGATTTAATCCGGACCATGGATCCTTGATCAGACGGTTTGGATTACTCACGGGTTGGGCAGGCGCGTAGCTCTGTATTCAGTAGATCCGGGCCGTAGATCCTCAATCCGAGGGCGGTCATCGTGTACTGGTTGATGATACCTAGATCTAATCGTGGCCCTTGATTCGCGATCGGGCGGCCAGAAACCGTGCATACCCCTTCGCTACGTCACATTTGCTAAAGAGTCCCTGTGCTTAATTGAAATAAACCCGCCGTCCTGGTGGCATTGTTCACTGAGTCTGGGCTAATTTACCAGTGAGCCCCTGCGCTTTACAGATTTTGACGCCTAGTCCAGGAATCAATAAAATCAGAGAAAATCCATTCTAAATTCATTTTTAATACAAAAATAATGGTAGGAACTTGTAAAATTCATATAAAATTCATATGAACTCCAATTTGGACCATTCCAGTTCCTATAATTTTGTAATAGTATTCTCTATTAAATAGTACCACTGTTTTGACATGAACTCAGTTAGAAAATTAATTTCTCATCTAATCCTATTTTAATCACATTAAACCTTAGAAAATCCATAACTTAAAATCTGTAACTCCAAAATTAATAATTCCAGTTCCTGTGCTCATATTTTAATGTTTAGTTTATTACTGTATATTCTATTTACATGGTTGGTGTAATGTTAATTCCTGCTATACTATGTATGTATTGTGTTGATGCGAGTAGACGAGCAAGCTACACAGGATTCTGAGGTTCAACAAGTTGAGATAGCTGAGCAGGAGCTCGTTGAAGGCAAGTTGGTACCTGGAATCTCAAGTGCCAGGCAAGTTGTGCCCTTGATCACTTCTTTTACCCATTCATGTTCTTATTATTCATAATGATCTGCATAGGATAATTTTGCTGGGACCCAATAGGATACCCTAGATTTTGACTATCTTTATACCTTGCTTCACCACTGATTTTACTACTAAAGTTTTGGGTAGTACATGCTATTGCTTTATGTGGATTTGGGTATAGAGATATTCATCGCTCATTGTTATATTGTTTATTGTTATCTGTTTTATTATTCCTTGTTCATGTTAAGATCATTATGTTAATGGGAACATGGAGCGACCACCCGGGAAAACAGTGCTACCACAAGGGTGGAATGGGACGCCCTTGGCTGATTAACTAGGAAAGCTAGGGGAGGGCTACCTTACCCGAAAGGGGCAAGGGCAGTAGGGGAGAGGTCAGTGCGGGGAGGTCCCTGGTTGATTTTGCTGCGATGGCTATCAGCCAGGAACCCTTTACTGGATCTTCCCATAAACTGTAGCGGGTAGTCTGAAGCTAGTGGAACTTTGTAAAGGCCTCGTAGTGTTACCCTGCCTCGCCTCCTCGGTAGAGGTGTATGGGATTGGCCATCTCTTGGTAGATGGGTAACATGACTTGTGGGTAAAGATGCGCAACCTCTGCAGAGTGTAAAACTAGTATACTAGCCGTGCTCACGGTCAAGAGCGGCTCGGACCCTCACATGATTAAATTATGGAACTTAAACTTAACCTGTCATTTCATTGCATTTGGGATTATTTTGTTATTACTTTTACTTATTATTATAATGGTTTGGTATTTACTTACACTTAGTAACTGCTAATAAAATTTTGACCAACTTATAAAAGCAATGCTCAGCTTTAACCTCTATTGTTGATCAGCCTTACACTTCATGAACTCCCACCTTTGTGAGTTCATGTCACATTATTCCCCACGACTTGTTGAGCTATGATCGTATGTGAGCTCACTCTTGCTGTCTCACACCCCCCCCCACAGGAGAAGAGCAGGTGTTTCAGGAGGAGTCTCAAGGCGAGGAGTTTGATCTGATCTAGGTGGCGTTTCTCAGTCGACATTGGCGCCATCGATCCTTAGTTCGTTTTATATTTATCTTTATTTTGTAATAAGACTTCCGCTATGTAATAAGTACTCTGATGTTTTATGACATTTATCTCTATACACTCTGTTATTATATGTGTTGTCTTCTTGGCGCATGTATGAGATGCACCCGGCTTTGTTCTTTAAAACCGGGTGTTACAGAAGTGGTATCAGAGGAAATGTTGACTGTAGGACGAAACTTAGATAGAAATGGATAAAGCCCTTACCTACTTACCTTACTCTGATTCTTTATACACTTATCTTGATTCTGTCTCACCTTCTACTGTTCTACTCTGATCATTCTTACCTTTTCTACTCTGAGACAAGATGGATTTCACACCTTGGAATCCCTACCCCTATGACATTTTTAAGAGATAGGAGACCTAAGACAAAAAAAAACTATTTTCTCTATTAAAAATATTGGTTGATTGTTCTGATGATCAATGCCTGATTTGCTTCTTTGATTGATTGAAATATTATATATGGACATTTTAGCATGTACCACTATAAGGTACTGTATTAGCTTTAGTAGGTGACACACTAATCTACTTAGCTAATAAGTCCCCCAAAGTAACATGATTGTAATTACTGCCTTGTCTACTGCTCTTTCTTACCTTATGTATCTAACTCAGATGGTCAATACCAGGAAAGGAAATATTATCACGCAACAGCAAACAGAAATGAATCCTCCAAATCCTCCACCTGTTGAAGCCGATCAAGTGATTGCAACCCAAAGACTGGTAATACAGCAGTTGACAGACATGATGACCGAAATGCAAAACCAGATAAGACAAGAACGCGAGGAAATACGTCAAGCCCGTCTGGAGATACAACAAGAAATAAGGCAATCACGGTTGGAGAGACAACAACAACAACCACCATCATCACCACCACCAGCTCCACCAAGCTACATAAACATATATATAAATTACTACTATTTGTAAGATCTACATGTTCCTTTAGTTAGTATTCGGTATGATACTATTTTAGGAGGAATAAAAGGTCTATTTGACCCCATGAGTTGCTAATAAAATTATGCGTCATGCTGAGATTTTGGTTTGGGCATATGTGTTGGACAATATGAGAAAGCCCACGAGAGTAATTACACCTAAAGGGCCTGTTGTGGTGAATCAAATGACACGTAGATTGACATTGACCATTATGGGTAGAGAATTTGGAGTTACTGCTATAATATCGGAGCCAAGCAGTATAGAATGTCTGTAGAAGAGTTAAAAGAACTCAAGAAGCACTTAACGGAGTTGCAAGAGGCTGAGTACATTCGTCCGAGTCTTCACCTTGGAGAGCACCAGTTTTGTTTGTGAAGAAGAAAGATGGATTGCAAGGGATGTGCGTGGATTAAGGGTCCCTTAATGATGTCACTGTGAAGAACAAGTTTCTGTTATCCCGCATTAAGGATTTATTTGGTCAGATGAGAGGTGCGGGTGTTCTCTAAGATTGACCTCCGACCGGGATACCATCAGATGAAGATTGGACCATCAGATATTCCTAAGACGGCTTTCTCGACTCGATATGGATTATATGAGTTCATCGTTATGTCGTTTGGATTAACTAATGCACCAACTTATTTTATGGATTTGATGAATAAGATGTTTTTGGAGTATTTGGACAGATTCGTCGTAGTGTTCATCGACGATATTCTTATCTATTCTAAGAATGAGAGTGACCATGAAGAACATCTAAGGTTGGTGCTACAGAAGCTTCGAGATAATCAACTCTATGCTAAGTTCAGCAAGTGCGAGTTTTGGATTGGCGAAGTGCCATTTCTTGGTCATATTATTTCTAATGGAGGAATAGCAGTGGATCCTGCTAAAGTGAAGGAGATTATGGAGTGGAGAGTGCCCACTACAGTTACTGAGGTTCGGAGTTTCTTGGGACTCGCAGGATATTATCGGAGATTTGTTGAAGGATTTTCTAAGATTGCTAAGCTTATGACCTCGCTTTTGGTGAAGGAAAGAGAATTCAAGTGAGATGAGAAGTGCCAAGTATATACGGATCATAAGAGTTTGAGGTATATATTCACTCAGAAGGATCTCAACCTTAGGCAACGCCGTTGGTTGGAGCTTATTAAGGATTATGATTTGGAGATTCACTATCACCCGGGCAAGGCAAATTTGGTTGCAGATGCCTTGAGTCGAAAGGAGTATGTTATTTAGCTGTTGTTGCCCTGCTACCCGAAGAGATTGTTGAGGATTTCAGGAGACTTAACCTGGGGATAGTTACTCACACTAAAGGAGTTACTATTGATGTGGAACCTACTTTGGAGCAAGAGATCCGCAAAGGACAAATTGGTGATGCTAAGATACAAGAGATTAAGGATCTGATTACTGAAGGTCGGGTTCCGGAATTTACGAAAGATGAGCAGGGTACCGTATGGTTCGAGGACAAGAGATGTGTTCCGGAGATTGAAAGCCTTCGTGAGACTATATTAAAGGAAGCCCGTGACTTGGATTATTCTATTCGTCCTGGTAGTACCAAGATGTATCAGGATTTGAAGCAGAAGTACTTGTGATATGGATTGAAGGGAGATGTGGCTACAAGATGTGGCTACGTGCGAGGTGTGTCAAAGAGTTAAGGCCGAACACCAAAGACCAGCTGGACTATTATACCCACTGAAGATACCCGAGTGGAAGTAGGAAGAGATTGGTATAGACTTCATTACTGGGTTGCCTCGCACCTAGAGAGGATGAGAATCTATATGAGTTATTGTGGATAGACTGACCAAAGTGGCTCATTTCATCTTGCTCAAGACTACTCATAAGGGATCTCAATTGGTAGAGTATATATGTCTTGGATTGTGTCTCTACACGGAGTACTAAAGAAGATCGTTTTGGATAGAGGATCATAGTTTACTCCAGATTTTGGAAAAGTTTTCATGAGAATATGGATACGAAGTTGAATTTTTGGGTTTGGCCTACCATCCTCAGACTAATGGACAGACAAAAAGGACTAATCAAGTATTGGAAGACATGTTGAGAGCTTGTGCCCTTTAACATGGTAGTAGTTGGGACAAGAGTCTACCTTATGCTGAGTACCCCATCAAGATTTTGGATACTTTGACTCGAGATACGAGGAATAAGGTTATAAAGATGTGCAAAGTTCAATGGAATCACCACGGTGAAGATGAAGCCACTTGGGAAAGAGAAGAAGAACTTCGCATAGATTTTCCCCATCTTTTCCATAGTCCTTCCTAAATCTCGAGGACGAGATTATTTTTAAGGGGGGTAGGATTTGTAATACCTAAATTTGTAACTCTTATGAAAAGAGAATATTTCCTTCATATATATGTGTGTGTACCATTTTTAGTTACTATCACATGTGATTAAACACCATCAAAAAAGGGGATTAAATAACCAATAACACCTAAATAAATCATGCATCATGCTGAATCTATTTGATTGTGCATATGTGGATAATAAAAACAAATGTGTCATTAACAGCATATTAATGTTAATGTTAATGGACAAATGGAATTTAACCTCTAAATTGCAAGACTCATGAGAATAGAAGAGAGGAAGACCTATTGCTCCATATTAAACAATATCATAACTAAAATAATTTCATCACATGAGGGTATGAACAAAATGTATATTTAATATGAATTCAAGATTTGCACTTAGGTTGAATTCAAAATTTAGATTAAAAAGGATTAAGCAAAAAAAAAAGAGAAAACAAAAAAAAACATATATAAATAAAAGAAAAAAAGGATGGGAGTTACCTGGGCTCAGATTCCTCTATTCAGCCCACCATGCCATTTCCTCGCGCACGGCCCAGTCTGCCTGCGTCTGCATGCGCTCACCTGGCACCATGACGTGTGGGACCCATTGGGTAGTGTCGTCCGCGTGCATGGAATCGTGGGAGTCAAGCGCTGGTAGATGGGCCCATTTTGTCAGCTAGTTCTTCTCCCCTGGAAATGAACCCCGCGCGCGGCGCCAACAGCTCCTCTCCGCGTCTGTAGGGAGTTCGTTCGCCGGCTCCGATTCTTTAGACCGCGTCGGCCGCACTATTTAGACTTCGTGCCCTCCCCTCGATGCGTCCTCTTCCGTGGCCGCCGAAGTGCTCGTGTGCCCCAGTCACCACGACCGGAACCGAGCGGGTGAGATCGTGCCAACGGGGATCTGGACGCCATCATATCGTTCCCGTCGGGGAGTAGTGTGGGAGCAAGACTCGGCGCGCTGCTCGTACCAAGCGCCTATCTTTGCGAAAGGGTGGTCCTATACGGATCGGATTGCTTGCTGGAGCCGGAGGACATTGGTGGACTACTGTGCGCCGTGGTCATCCCCACTGCGCCCGCGTTATTAGGTATGGGCTCCACTCCTGCTTTCTCTTGAGTAGGTTGATCATGTTCGAGGGCTCCATTGGGTGGATTATCGATCGGGTCACGCAGAATTGATCACGAGGTTGAGCTCCTGCCACCGACCGCAAACCATCGTGATCGACTCCCTTTTTAAGGCCCAGGTAGCCGGTGAAGACTCCACACATCGCTCGCGTCCTTCTATATGTGTCGAACCTGGCCAATAGTAGTTAGGGGCAGCAGGGGGGGGTAGCCTGTTTGCCGGCCATGGTCTCCGCCATATGAATCAGGCAGCGCCGCCGTGGTCGCTCGGTAGGTAGAGGAAGAAGGGCTTTTGGCCGTGGGATGGGTGATCGACGTTTAGGATCGTTACACCAGTAGCGTTCCGATCAGATGTTCCTACGCCACTGGATCCCGATCGGATGGGCGCGATGGGACCATGGTAGGATTTAATCCGGACCATGGATCCTTGATCAGACGGTTTGGATTACTCACGGGTTGGGCAGGCGCGTAGCTCTGTATTCAGTAGATCCGGGCCGTAGATCCTCAATCCGAGGGCGGTCATCGTGTACTGGTTGATGATACCTAGATCTAATCGTGGCCCTTGATTCGCGATCGGGCGGCCAGAAACCGTGCATACCCCTTCGCTACGTCACATTTGCTAAAGAGTCCCTGTGCTTAATTGAAATAAACCCGCCGTCCTGGTGGCATTGTTCACTGAGTCTGGGCTAATTTACCAGTGAGCCCCTGCGCTTTACAGATTTTGACGCCTAGTCCAGGAATCAATAAAATCAGAGAAAATCCATTCTAAATTCATTTTTAATACAAAAATAATGGTAGGAACTTGTAAAATTCATATAAAATTCATATGAACTCCAATTTGGACCATTCCAGTTCCTATAATTTTGTAATAGTATTCTCTATTAAATAGTACCACTGTTTTGACATGAACTCAGTTAGAAAATTAATTTCTCATCTAATCCTATTTTAATCACATTAAACCTTAGAAAATCCATAACTTAAAATCTGTAACTCCAAAATTAATAATTCCAGTTCCTGTGCTCATATTTTAATGTTTAGTTTATTACTGTATATTCTATTTACATGGTTGGTGTAATGTTAATTCCTGCTATACTATGTATGTATTGTGTTGATGCGAGTAGACGAGCAAGCTACACAGGATTCTGAGGTTCAACAAGTTGAGATAGCTGAGCAGGAGCTCGTTGAAGGCAAGTTGGTACCTGGAATCTCAAGTGCCAGGCAAGTTGTGCCCTTGATCACTTCTTTTACCCATTCATGTTCTTATTATTCATAATGATCTGCATAGGATAATTTTGCTGGGACCCAATAGGATACCCTAGATTTTGACTATCTTTATACCTTGCTTCACCACTGATTTTACTACTAAAGTTTTGGGTAGTACATGCTATTGCTTTATGTGGATTTGGGTATAGAGATATTCATCGCTCATTGTTATATTGTTTATTGTTATCTGTTTTATTATTCCTTGTTCATGTTAAGATCATTATGTTAATGGGAACATGGAGCGACCACCCGGGAAAACAGTGCTACCACAAGGGTGGAATGGGACGCCCTTGGCTGATTAACTAGGAAAGCTAGGGGAGGGCTACCTTACCCGAAAGGGGCAAGGGCAGTAGGGGAGAGGTCAGTGCGGGGAGGTCCCTGGTTGATTTTGCTGCGATGGCTATCAGCCAGGAACCCTTTACTGGATCTTCCCATAAACTGTAGCGGGTAGTCTGAAGCTAGTGGAACTTTGTAAAGGCCTCGTAGTGTTACCCTGCCTCGCCTCCTCGGTAGAGGTGTATGGGATTGGCCATCTCTTGGTAGATGGGTAACATGACTTGTGGGTAAAGATGTGCAACCTCTGCAGAGTGTAAAACTAGTATACTAGCCGTGCTCACGGTCAAGAGCGGCTCGGACCCTCACATGATTAAATTATGGAACTTAAACTTAACCTGTCATTTCATTGCATTTGGGATTATTTTGTTATTACTTTTACTTATTATTATAATGGTTTGGTATTTACTTACACTTAGTAACTGCTAATAAAATTTTGACCAACTTATAAAAGCAATGCTCAGCTTTAACCTCTATTGTTGATCAGCCTTACACTTCATGAACTCCCACCTTTGTGAGTTCATGTCACATTATTCCCCACGACTTGTTGAGCTATGATCGTATGTGAGCTCACTCTTGCTGTCTCACACCCCCCCCCACAGGAGAAGAGCAGGTGTTTCAGGAGGAGTCTCAAGGCGAGGAGTTTGATCTGATCTAGGTGGCGTTTCTCAGTCGACATTGGCGCCATCGATCCTTAGTTCGTTTTATATTTATCTTTATTTTGTAATAAGACTTCCGCTATGTAATAAGTACTCTGATGTTTTATGACATTTATCTCTATACACTCTGTTATTATATGTGTTGTCTTCTTGGCGCATGTATGAGATGCACCCGGCTTTGTTCTTTAAAACCGGGTGTTACATTTTCCAAGTTAGTACTCCACTAATATAAGGCAGATATTACCTAGAAGGCTAGGGTTTTGGGTTTGGGGACTAAACAATGTCCAAAACATATCAAACTTTACCCATAGGCTCTAATTGTCAAAATAAGTTCACCCAAAAATTTTTATGATTTTTGGAGCTATCTAGTAATTTATAAAATTCCAAAAAGACTAGGTTTAGGCCTCCTTAAATACTACATAATTCCTAGTTTGGGCTAAAAATCTTGGAACTATTTTTATTAAATACTAGAGAAATTTAAGAGTCTAATAAAATTGGTCTCATATTTTTATCATTTTCCTATATATTCCTATAAATTTCCTAAGTCTGGTAGAAAAAAGAAAAAGAAAAACGGTGAACAGTGGTGGGCTAAAACCAGCCCGAGGTGACCCACGTCCATGCGAAACGCGCCCACGGTGTCCACTTTGCACAGAGGACCCTAATCATTTAAGTAACCCATAAAGGATCCTGCTTACTATTCCTATATGTCACTGACATTTGCACCGAGGCCCCTCCCTTTCTGTTTCTTCGCAAGGTGAGATCCCCAACCACGGACGGCGGAGCAGTGGCTCTGGCGAGCCTGTACCGGCCGGAAAACGCAACGACCAGGCTTCTTACTTGGTCAACATCAAATTCCACCTCGGGCGACCCTAATTCCTCTACCAATTGCGAAGTTCTAGCTCAAAATCTCTTTGTCCATGGTGATGGCGCAAACTGAGGACAACCCTTGGTGTTCCTGGCGATCTAACGTGGTCTAGTTTAATTGGCTGGACTAATAAGCATCTATAGCACACAAGGGCGCTGAAACAAGAGCAAGGAGGGTATGAACGGACCTGTAGACGTTTGTCCACAGCAAGCTTTCTTACGACAGCGTTCTGACTGATTTGGGGCGAATGGGAAATTGGGAGGCTCTAGTGGATGATCCAAGGCAAGGGCTAGTGCGTTGGATGCGTAATTACCTAGCGGAGTTCATTGGGGCGGCAATTTATAGGTTTCATCGGTGGTGGCGGCTAATTTTGAGATGGTGCGCTAGCGGCCGAGAAAAAGAGTGAGTCATCGTGGCGATCTGCAGTGGCGGTCAATAGGCCATGAGCTAAGGCAGTCACTAGGCAGTCACTACGACTCGCGACGATGTGGTAAATAGCCTAAGGCGTGCCGCAATCACAGTGAATGGTGTACATCCCGATGACGGCCACTCGGCCACGTCTCCGGCGCAAGTGGATGAGCGATAGAGCGCAATAGTGCCCCCAAGTTCATCCAAGGCAAGATCTTTTCACCCCGCAAAGTTATCCGTGTGCTACTGGGCGCGAATCGCAACGTCGGCGCGAATCCGAGCACGGGGGCCATCGAAAGTGAGGTGTAGCGTACCTAGGATCTTTGTCAGTCTACTGTACCATCAGAACGCCATTCAGAGCACCTGACAGAGCATATTCGAGAGCGATTTTCTCCAGAAATTGTTCAGCACCTGATCCAGCTCGATATAGCAAAGTTGTTCACTAATGCTAGAGCTTCAAATTTGCCACAGTGACCCTAACCTTATCTCCGTTGAATCAACCACGAACTGCTCCCAAAGTTAACCAAATGTCACTAGTGGCCATTTTCAGTTCATGGGCTGACTGACAACACCAATGCCTAGTTACTTAATAAAACTTGTACCCCTAACATAGATCTAGAAGTTTGCTATATTGACCTAGGGCAAAACTCTTGTAGATTTGGAGATATAGAGCTCCAAATTTGACCCTATTCAACTGAATTCAGACTTAACCCTATAGTGCTTATGGGGTACTTTTGCAAATAAGTCCAAACTCCATCCTTCAACATGCAAATTCTCAAATGTGAAAAATACTTGATTTGTGGTGTTCTATTACTTTGGTATTTGCACATTGATCCAAAAGTGCCTAAAATTTACATCTACCCCCTAGGGTTTCAATTAGGGTTTCTAGGGTACTTTTTGAGTTTTGGGGACTTTAGGGTTTTTGTGCCACTTAAGTACATCAAATGTGCTACCTTATGAACATTTCTCATGGCTCATGAGATTATTACTTATTTGGGCTTCACTTTCATCCAATAGCCCCAACCCAGGGTTAAGTACCCTACCCTAGGGTTAATGACACATCAAGTCACCTCATTACAACTTGTTTGAAAATTTTCCTAGTAAATGCATTCTAGGTGTGACAAGCAACATGAAATGTCAATGCACATGATGTTATGCTCAAGTTTTAGTGCCAGTAACACCAGGGGTGTTACAACAATCTTCTTATCCTCAGCCATTTGGATGATGATCACAGCGAATGCCGAAGCTCAAAAAACAAACGTGCTCGCAAAAGAAGGCTAAAATGGCAATCACAGCACAAACAGCTAGATGGCACAAAAATAATCATAGCATAGGCCTCTATATATACTCAGAGCTCCACCAGTCGGTGGGTCCCATGATTCAGAGCAATTCCCTATTCTAGCGAAGGGTAAGGTGTTTTTTTAGACCTTCGGCTAAAGGCCTTTGTTCGTATCGTAGTCTAAATTTGTTACAAAGAAACAAATTAATACTGCGAGGGGCTATTGTTGGAGGCCTTCCTCTTCTGGTGGTCCTCAAAAACATGACCAACAATGTACTTTCAGTAATGATGATTACCATAGGGAGCTTCGGTTCATGAGGTGAGTGTTCTCCTTCACCGAAGGACTTCGAGACAAAAGCCTAGCCTGAAAGTGACGACAATGAACAACCAAAGCTTGTAACACCCTGGGCTTTAAGGGACAAAGCCGGGTGCATCTCATACATGCGCCAAAGAAGACAACATATATAATAATAGAGTGTATAGAGATAAATGTCACAATAATTAGAGTACTTATTACATAGCGGAAGACTTACAAAAATAAAAGATAAATATATTAGGATCTAAAATCCATCCTTGGCACCAGAAAGTCAACTGGGAGACGACGACCTAGACCGCTCACGAACACAGCGCAACATCCACCATGCGCCTCATCCAGTGGTACCTGATCTTCTCCTATGGGGGGTGTGAGACAGCAAGCGTGAGCTCACACATGTTCATCGCTTAACAAGTTGTGGAGAATAATGTGACATGAACTCGCCAAAGGTGGGAGATCATGAAGTGTAAGGCTTATCAACAATAGGTGTTAAAGCTGAGCATTGCTTTTAATAAGTTGGTCAAATTTTATTAGCAGTTACTAAATGTAAGTAGATAGCAAACAATAATAATAAATAATAGAACAAAATTAATAAAAAATCCCATGCAAATGCATATGATAAATTGAATTTAAGTTCCATAAATTAATCATCAGAGAGTCCTGAGCTGCTCATGACCGTGAGCTCGGCTAGTATACCAGTTTTACACTCTGCAGAGGTTTTACCCTTTACCCACAAGTCATGTATCCCATGTCGCCAGGGTTAGCTAGGCCCTTAGACACTACCGAGGTGAATGGCTAGGGATCCACTACGAGGCCTTTACAAAGTTCCACTAGCTTCCGAAAACCCGCTACAGTTTATGGGAAGAGCACTTGCAAGAATCCCTCGTCTGACCGCCATCGCAGCAAAATCAACCTGAGAACCTCCTTGCATGCAACTCCCCTATTGCCCCTGCCCCTTTCGGGTAAGGTAGTCTTCCACTAGCTTTCCTAATTAGTTAGCAAAGGAGTCCCATTCCTCCCTTATGGTGGCACGTGTTTCTAAAGTTAAGCTCCATGTTCCAATTAACAATAATATAATGATCTTGACATGAACATAAATAGAATAACAAAATAACTGGAACATGGATATAATGACATATTGACCCAAAACCATGTAAAGCAATAATATAACTACACATATGATTCAGGGGTAAACAAGGCAAAATGGATAAACAGACTAGGGTGACCTATTGGGTCCCATCAAAATTAATCTTATGCATGGTAAATGATTATAAAGAACATTAATGGGTAACAAAAGTGAATCAAGGGCACAACTTGCCTGGCACTTGAGATTCCAGTAACCAGGGTGATTCTTCGGATCCTCGAAACCTCGCGCTAGCCGTAGCAATACAAACAAACATGGTATATATAAAATTAACATCAGACCAAACATAAGAAAAAAATGTATAACAACGATCTACGCGAAGCTACGAGATCACGACTAAAATCGGAGTTACGGTTATTGAGTTATGAATTTCTGGAGTTATTGAGTACATGGTATAGATTAATTCAGATGAATAAATTTAATTCATGTTTCATTGCTAAATAGAGGTACTAAGTGGTAGACAATATTAAAATAAAATTAATGTCTCTGGAATGAATTAATTTGGAGCTAAAATGAATTTAATATTAATTATATAAGTTTCTGAATTATTTATGCATTGAAAATCAATTTCTAAATTTATTTATCTGATTTTCCTTGAGTTATGGACTGAGCGCCAATAATAGAGAAACACCGGGGCTAAATTATAAACTTTCTCAGACTCAGTAAACAACCCGAGTGGACAGCGGGTTTATTTTCCAGACATCAGAGGGCTCTTTACAAAGGACACGACTGACGGGGTATTGTGTGTTCACAGTCGTTGGATCATCAATCAAGCGTCGAGATTAGATCCCGTAAAACCCAAACCGGTATGCGCTGCAGGCCGTTTGATTCCGGATCAGCGCTCAGATTTTTTTATGAAGCCTGATCCGCTCTCATCGCTCAGATCCAAGCTCAACAGTTTGTGTTCAGTTCAAGCGAAGGGGTATCTCATTCTAATCTCAGGCGTTTATCTCAATTCGGATGGCCCATGCTCATCTTCAACCTCACGCATATATGTTGTTCCGTCACTCAGTAAGTAGGCCAGGGCAGCGCAGTTCACGTCACCCACCTAGCGAGCTAGCCCGACGACAAAAGCCATCCAACGGCAACACGCGTGCTGATGACCCCGCACGGCGATACGATGACCAACTACTAAAGCATTTAAGAGCTGGGCAGTGAGTACAGAAATACAGAAAAGCAACGCACCGGGAGTCAAGATGACGGTCGGCGATGTCTGATGAGCACGCCTGGTCCCGCGCGCGCACGCACCAAACCACCGACGCCCAGACAACGACCTTCTTAATTGCACTGTTGCGCTACTCTTCCAGAGCCCCGATGCCAATCCACCGGGGCCCCCGTACACGCGCGACACCATGGCGTGACCTGCACGACAGCGCCCCCCACGACAACGGTGGCTCCTGTATAACTTCCCTTCGCTTTGATCTCGCGGCGCTGGGTGATGCTGGGTTCAACACGCAACTACGACGACCAGTAGGAGGGCGATGTGCTTGTGGTCCGACGCCCTTATTTAACTAGGGAAATCACAACAACTACCCCCGTAATCGACGAGTCTGTTACAGGCCTACGCATGCATGGCTGGCATCCGGTGCAATGCGCCGCGATTTGGTCGCACGGTTGTTACAAGGAGAGAGATGCTACTGCAAACATGGCCCCACTTGTCACTCGTGATGGAGCCCGCGTCTCCCAATTGTTAATGAGCGGTGGCCAGGTGTGTCACGTAGACCAGGGCACAAGCGAGCGCCTGGGAGCATCCTCCTGCCCGACATGCATGGCCGTGTGCTGGTCGCAGACGATGGATCAACGCCTGCATGCAAGAGAATCCAATGACCCATTTGCCAACGAGCTGGAGATTCAAGGAGATGACCTCATACTTGATGTCATGCTAACACATGCACCGGCCAAAATGAATAAAGAAAACCTTATACGGATGTACTGTAAACTGGGAAAGCCATACGCATAGGAGAATAAAGAACTATAGAGAAGAAGAAAATTAAATAAATAAAATGTGCATACATGCATGAGACTTGGGCTGATTTCTTTTTGTGGATGAATACGAATACGTTAGTTTTCTATTCTCTTTTCTCTTCTTCTTTTTTTTCTATTACTTTACTTATGCCTTGTTTTAATTATGCACAACACACATATTATTTATTTTAGTAAAATATTGCTTTCAATGTGTAGTCAAATTAATGGTTTATTTTAGAACTCAATAATCATTACCTGTTTGTTCTAGTAGAAAATAATTTCTTGGGAATAATCTTTGTTGTAATATACTTTTAATTTGAAACTTTTAGAGGAAATTTATAAGTACATCGTTAACTGGACTCATATAAGGATCTTCTCATTTAATCTTTTATTAGGAACGACATTTTTTAGACCTTGGAAGAATCTTTTTTTAAAATCCAAAATAAGGTTTTGGGTTTACAAATTCTACCCCCCTTAAAAATAACCTCGTCCTCGAGATTAGTAAGGACTAGGGAAAAGATGGGGAAGATCTATGGGAAGCTCTTCTTCTCTCTCTCAAGGAGCTTCATCTTCTCCATGATGGCTCCATTGTACTTTGCACATCTTTATAACCTTATTTCTTGTAACTCGAGTCAAGGTGTCAAGAATCTTGATAGGATACTCCGTGTAAGTCAAATCACCCTGAACACTGAGCTCTTCCATTGGTAGTTGTTCCTCGGGGACACGGAGACACTTCTTCAGCTGAGACACATGGAATACATTATGCACATCAGATAGATTATCAGGTAGCTCGAGTTGATAGGCCATCTTTCCAACTTGCCTAAAAAAACTCTAAAGGGTCCAATAAAGCGAGGGGACAATTTGCCCTTAATTTTGAATCTCCTCATTCCACGAAGTGGTGACACCTTGAGGTACACATGATCACCTTCCTCAAATTCTAGTGGTCTTCTTCTATTATCAACGTTGCTCTTTTGCCTGGTCTGAGCTACCCTCAAGTTTTCCTTGATTATACAGACTTGATCTTCTGCCTCTTGAATAAGTTTAGGTCCAAAGAATTGTTTTCCTCTACTCTGGTCCAAAATATAGAGGAGTCCTGCATTTCCTGCCATATAGAGTCTCGAACGGTGACATCTTCAGACTGGCCTAGTAACTATTATTATATGAGAACTCAGCATAAGGTAGACTCTTGTCCCAACTGCTACCATGCTGAAGGGCACAAGCACTCAACATGTCCTCCAATACTTGATTAGTCCTTTCAGTCTGTCCATCAGTCTGAGGGTGGTAGACCGAACTAAAATTCAACTTCGTAACCATATTCTCACGAAAACTTTTCCAAAATCTAGAGGTAAACTGTGATCCTCTATCCAAAACGATCTTCTTCGGCACACTGTGTAGAGACACAATCCGAACCATATATAACTCTGCTAGTTGAGGACCTTTATAAGTAGTCTTGACAGGAATAAAGTGAGCCACTTTAGTCAATCTATCCACAATCACCCATATAGCATCATATCCTTTCTGGGTGCGAGGCAATCCAGTAATGAAATCCATACCAATCTCTTCCCACTTCCACTCGGGAATCTTAAGTGGGTGCAATAGTCTAGTTGGCCTTTGTTGTTCTGCCTTAACTCTTTGACACACATCGCACATAATCACATGTGCAGCCACATCTCTCTTTAGTCCATACCACCAGTACTTCTGCTTCAAATCCTGATATATCTTAGTGCTACCAGGATGAATAGAATAATTCAAGTCATGGGCCTCCTTTAAAATAGTCTCTCGAAGGCTTTCAATATCAGGAACACATATCCTGTCCTTGAACCATACGGTGCCTTGCTCATCTTCCGTGAATTCCGGACCTCGATCCTCAGTAATCAGATCCTTAATCTCTTGTATCTTAGCATCACCAATCTATCCTTCTGCGGATTTCTTTCTCCAAGGTAGGTTCCACATCAATAGTAACTCCTTTAGTGCGAGCAACTATCCCCAGGTTAAGTCTCCTAAAATCCTCAACAATCTCATCGGGTAGTTGGGCAACAATAGCTGAATGAACATGCTCCTTTCGACTCAACTGCAAACAAATTTGCCTTGCCTGGGTGATAGTGAATCTCCAAATCATAATCCGTAATAAGCTCCAACCAACGGCATTGCCTAAGATTGAGATCCTTCTGAGTGAATATATACTTCAAACTCTTATGATCCGTGTACACTTGACACTTGGTTCCCATAATATAATGTCTCCAAATCTTAAGTGCATGTACAACGGCTGCCAGTTCTAAGTCATGAGTGGGGTAGTTCAACTCGTGTTTCCTCAACTGACGAGACGCATAGGCGATCACATGTCCTTCTTGCATGAGCACACATCCTAAGCCTTGGCCACATGCATCACAATAAATATCAAATCCTTTCTGTAGGTCTGGCATAACCAACCCTGGTGGTGACATCAATCTCTTCTTTAATTGATCAAAGTTATTTTGTCACTTCTCATCCCACTTGAACTCTCTTCCCTTCTCCAGAAGCGAGGTCTTAGGCTTAGCGATCTTAGAAAATCCTTCAATAAATCTCCGATAATATCCTGTAAGTCCCAAGAAACTCCGAACCTCAGCAACTGTAGTGGGTATGCTCCACACCACTATCTCCTTGACTTTAGCAGGATCCACTGCTATTCCTCCATTAGAAATAATATGTCCAAGGAATGGCACCTTGTCAATCCAAAACTCGCACTTGCTAAACTTGGCGTAGAGTTGATTATCTCGTAGCTTCTGTAGCACCAATCTCAGATGTACCTCATGATCACTATCATTCTTGAAAAATAAAAATATCGTCGATGAAACCATGACGAATCTGTCTAGATCATGAACACCTTATTCTTCAGATCCATAATATAGTCTGGTGCCTTAGTTAGTCCAAATGACATAATGGTGAACTCATATAAACTATATCAGGTCGAGAAATCCGTCTTGGGAATATCCGATGACCTAATCTTCATTTGATGGTAACCCGATCGGAGATCATTCTCCGAGAATACCCTTGCACCTCTCATCCGATTAAATAAATCCTCAACGCGGGTTAATGGACACTTGTTCTTCACAGTGACATCGTTAAGGGACCTATAATCCACGCACATCCCTTGCTATCCATCTTTCTTCTGTACAAACAGAACCGGCGCTCCACAAGGTGAAGAGCTCGGACGAATGTACCTAGCCTCTTGTAATTCCATTAATTGCTTCTTAAGTTCTTTTAACTCTTCTACAGACATCATGTATGACCGTTCAGGAGTAGGAGTAGTCCCAGGTAAGAGATCAATGACAAACTGAGCTTCCCTATCTGGTGGCATCCCTAATGACTCCTTTGGGAAGACATCCGGAAAATCTCTAACTGCACGGATGTTGTCACCCACAAACTTCTCATCTACTAAGAATGTCGCTAGTCTGATGGTGGTAGTTACTGCAACTTCAACTTCAAATCATTGTCCTTTGGAACTGGTGAGTTCTACGGTTCCCTTAGCACAGTGTTTATATTGCCTTTGCCTTTCTTAACCATGACATACCAAGGATCACGTCTATAGTGCTCTCTTCTAACACTATAGGGGTAGTCCATCTGGGTTAGAAATACAGGGTAAGAAAGGAAGAATTGTAGACAAGGCGAGTAATTACGGGGAATGTTACTGCGGGGGATTTATTAACTAAGTACATTAGTGTGTCACCTACTAAAGCTAATTCATTACCTTATGGTGGTACGTGCTAAGATGCCCGTCTATACTATTTCAATCAATCTAAGAAACAAATCAGGCATTGATCATCAGAACAATCAACCAACATTTTTAATAGAGAAAATAATTTTAATTTCGTCTTAGGTTCCCTATCTCTGAAAAAGTTCATAGTTGTAGGATTCCAAGGTGTGAAATCCATCTTGTCTTAAAGTAGAAAAGATAAGAATGGTCAGAGTGGAACAGTAGAAGGTGAGACAGGATCAAGATAAGTATAGAAAGAATCAGAGTAAGGTAAGTATAGAATGAATCAGAATAAGATAAGTAGGTAAGGGTTTGTCCATTTCCATCTAGGTTTCGTCCTACAGTCAACATTTCCTCTGATACCACTTCTGTAACACCCCGAGCTTTAAGTGACAAAGCCGGGTGCATCTCATACATGCACCAAAGAAGACAACATATATAATAACAGAGTGTATAGAGATAAATGTCACAATAATCAGAGTACTTATTACATAGCGGAAGACTTACAAAAATAAAAGATAAATATAACAGGATCTCAAATCCATCCTTGGCGCCAGAAAGTCAACTGGGAGATGACGACCTAGATCGCTCACGAACACAGCACAACATCCACCATGCGCCTCATCCAGTGGTACCTGATCTTCTCCTGTGGGGGTGTGAGACAGCAAGGGTGAGCTCAGACATGTTCATCGCTCAACAAGTTGTGGAGAATAATGTGACATGAACTCGCCAAAGGTGGGAGATCATGAAGTGTAAGGCTTATCAACAATAGTGGTTAAAGCTGAGCATTGCTTTTAATAAGTTGGTCAAATTTTATTAGCAATTACTAAATGTAAGTAGATACCAAACCATATTAATAAATAATAGAACAAAATTAATAAAAAATCCCATGCAAATGCATATGATAAATTGAGTTTAAGTTCCATCAATTAATCATCAGAGAGTCCTGAGCTGCTCATGACCGTGAGCTCGGCTAGTATATCAGTTTTACACTCTGCAGAGGTTGTACCCTTTACCCACAAGTCGTGTATCCCATGTCGCCAGGGTTAGCTAGGCCCTTAGACACTACCGAGGTGAATGGCTAGGGATCCACTACGAGGCCTTTACAAAGTTCCACTAGCTTCCGAAAACCCGCTACAGTTTATGGGAAGAGCACTTGCAAGAATCCCTCGTCTGACCGCCATCGCAGCAAAATCAACCCGAGAACCTCCTTGCATGCAACTCCCCTACTGCCCATACCCCTTTCGGGTAAGGTAGTCTTCCACTAGCTTTCCTAATTAGTTAGCCAAGGGGTCCCACTCCTCCCTTGTGGAGGCACATGTTTCTCAAGTTAAGCGCCATGTTCCAATTAACAACAATATAATGATCTTGACATGAACATAAATAGAATAACAAAATAACTAGAACATGGATATAATGACATATTAACCCAAAATCATGTAAAGCAATAGCATAACTACCCATATGATTCAGTGGTAAACAAGGTAAAATGGATAAACAGACTAGGGTGACCTATTGGGTCCCATCAAAATTAAACCTATGCATGGTAAAAGATTATAAAGAACATTATTGGGTAGCAAAAGTGAATCAAGGGCACAACTTGCCTGGCACTTGAGATTCTAGTAACCACGGTGATTCTTCAGATCCTCGAAACCTCGCGCTAGCTGTAGCAATACAAACAAACATGGTATATATAAAATTAACATCACACCAAACATAAGAACAAAATGTATAACAATGATCTACGTGAAGCTACGAGATCGCGGGTTCAAAAACCACTAAAATCGGAGTTACGGTTATTGAGTTATGAATTTCTGGAGTTATTGAGTACAGGGTATAGATTAATTCAGATGAATAAGTTTAATTCATGTTTTATTGCTAAACAGAGGTACTAAGTGGTAGACAATATTAAAATATAATTAATGTCTCCGGAATGAATTAATTTGGAGCTAAAATGAATTTAATATGAATTATATAAGTTTCTAGAATTATTTGTGCTTTGAAAATCAATTTCTAAATTTATTTATCTGATTTTCCTTGAGTTATGGACTAAGCGCCAATAACAGAGAAACACAGGGGCTAAATTATAAACTTTCTCAGACTCATTAAACAACCCGAGTGGACGGTGGGTTTATTTTCCAGACATCAGAGGGCTCTTTACAAAGAAGGACGCGACTGAAGGGGTATTGTGCGTTCAGAGTCGATGGATCATCAATCAAGCATTGAGATCAAATCCCGTAAAACCCAAGCAGGCCGTTTGATTCCGGATCAACGCTCAGATTTTTTTATGAGGCCTGATCCGCTCTCATCCCTTAGATCCAATCTCAACAGTTTGTGTTCAGTTCAAGCGAAGGGGTATCTCATTCTAATCTCAGGCGTTTATCTCAATTCAAACGGCCCATACTCATCTTCAACCTCACGCATATCTATTGTTTTGTCACTCAGTAAGTAGGCCAGGGCAGCGCAGTTCACGTCACCCGCCTAGCGAGCCAGCCCGACGACAAAAGCCATCCAACGGCAATGCGCGTGCTGATGACCCCGCACGGCGATACGGTGACCAACTACTAAAGCATTTAAGCGCTGGGCAGCGAGTACAGAAATACAGAAAAGCAACACACCAGGAGTCAAGACGACGGTCGGTGATGTCTGATGAGTACGCCTGGTCCCGCGCGCGCACTCACCAAACCACCGACGCCCAGACAACGACCTTCTCAATTGCACTGTTGCGCTACTCTTCTAGAGCCTCGATGCCAATCCACCAGGGCCCCCGTACACGCGCGACACCATGACGTGACCTGCACGGCAGCGCCCCCCATGGCAACGGTGGCTCCTGTAGACCTCCCCTTCGCTTTGCTCTCGCGGTACTGGGTGATGCTAGGTTCAACACGCAACTGCGACGACCAGTAGGAGGGCGATGTGCTTGTGGTCCGACGCCCTTATTTAACTAGGGAAATCACAACAACACTCCCCGTAATCGACGAGTCTGTTACAGGCCTACGCATGCATGGCTAGCATCCGGTGCAGCGCGCCGCGATTTGGTTGCACGGTTGTTACAAGGAGAGAGATGCTATTGCAAACATGGCCCCACATGTCACTCGTGATGAAGCCCGCGTCTCCCAGATGGCAATGAGCAGTGGCCCCATGTGTCACGTAGACTAGGGCACAAGTAAGCGCCTAGGAGCATCCTCCTGCCCGATGTGCATGGCCCTGTGCCGGTCGCAGATGATGGATCAACGCCTGCATGCAAGAGAATCCAACGACCCATTTGCCAGCGAGCTCGAGATTCAAGGAGATGACCTCATACTTGATGTCATGCTAACTCATGCACCAGCCAAAATGAATAAAGAAAACCTTATAAGGATGTACTGTAAACAGGGAAAGCCATATGCATAGGAGAATAAAGAACTAGAGAGAAGAAGAAAATTAAATAAATAAAATGTGCATGCATGCATATGAGACTTGGGCTGATTTCTTTTTGTGGATGAATACGAATACGTTAGTTTTCTATTCTCTTTTCTCTTCTTCTTTTTTTCTATTACTTTACTTATGCCTTGTTTCAATTATGCACAACACACATATTATTTATTTTAGTAAAATATTGCTTTGAATGTGTAGTCAAATTAATGGTTTATTTTAGAACTCAATAATTATTACCTATTCGTTCTAGTAGAAAATAATTTCTAGGGAATAATCTTTGTTATAATATACTTTTAATTTGAAACTTTTAGAGGAAATTTATAAGTACATCGTTAACTGGACTCATATAAGGATCTTCTCATTTAATCTTTTATTAGGAACGACGTTTTTAGACCTTGGAAGAATCTTTTTTTTAAATCCAAAATAAGATTTTGGGTTTACAAAGCTATAGCCAAAGGGAAACAACTTCGGCTTAAAGCAATGCCGAAGATCAAACATAGGAGCCGAGCCGAAGAGGACAGGACTTGCTAGTCCCTAACGATTTATGTTACAGTAATGAATAAATGTTAAGGCTATAAATGTACTTTTACCCGGGCTACGTCCCATGCCTATAAATAGGTGAACAGTACCACCGTACTGTTCACATTGAATTCTAATTGCTCTCGCATCAGCACCTTCAAACAAGCCGAAAGTATCAATGTAATGTAAATTCTGTTAATGTTCATATGTACATTATGAAATACATATGTGAATGATTTGAAGGACTACATTCACTATCTCAATGTACTCTTATTATTATGAATGATGAAGTCATGTCCTTCATGACCTTCGTCTGAAGATCATTATATCCAAGAGGAGATAATGCATCGAAGGACAAAGGTCCTTGACCTTTAATAATTGTGGTGCCTTGTTCTTGATTCACAACATTTGAGAACAAGTGACCAACAATTATGTTAATAGGAACATGGAGAACCACCTGGGAAAACAGTGCTATCACAAGGGTGGTATGGGACGCCATTGGCTGACTAATTAGGAAAGCTAGTGGAGGACTACCTTACACGAAAGGGGCAAGGGCAATAGTGGAGTGGTCGGTATAGGGAGGTTCTCGGGTTGATTTTGCTGTGATGGCTTTTTAGACAGGGGATTCATATGCTGCGCTCCTTAGAAACTGTAGCGGGTTTTCTGAAGGTAGTGGAACTTTGTAAAGGCCTCATAGTATTATCCTGCCTTGCTTCCTTGGTAGAGGTGTATGGGATTCTTGACCCCGTGGTAGATGGGTAACATGACTTGTGGGTAAAGATGCGCAACCTCTAAAGAGTGTAAAACTGGTATATAAGTCGTGCTCACGGTCAGGAGCGGCTCGGACCCTCACATGAGTAATTTAAGGAATTAAATTTAATTGGTCATTTGCATCGTATTGTGGTTTATTTATTAATTCTGATCTCATTATTTGGGTTGGTATTTACTTATACTTAGTAACTGCTAATAAAATTTGACCAACTTATTAAAAGCAATGCTCAGCTTTAACCTTTATTTGTTGATCAGCCTTACACTTCACATGAGCTCCCACCTTTGGTGAGTTCATGCACATTATTCCCCACAACTTGTTATGATCTTTTGTGAGCTCACCCTTGCGATATATAAAACCCCCTGATAGGTGAAGAGCAGGTAGCCCAGGAGGAGGTCTACAATGAGGAGTATGACCTAATCTAGGTGGCATCTCCCAGTTAGCTTGATGGAACCAAGGAATAATCATTAGTTCACTTTATGATTATCATTATTTTTGCAAGACACTTTCGCTATGTAATAATGTTTGTGACATTTATCTCTATACACTTGGTCATTATATGTGTTGTTCTTCTTTGGCACACATATGAGACGCACCCGGCTTTACCCCATAAATCTATGTGTGACAGGACCTCAACCGGGAGCAACAGCCGTCCCTGTTTCTCAGGCAACCCACCCTAGTAGTTCAAGCAGAGTCACCCTCAAGGACACCAGCACCACCATCAGCATCAACGTCAGCATCAACAACAGTTCTAGAGTCAGTTCCCTCATCAGCAACAGTAGTACCGCCAGAAACAACCAACATGGAGGAAACTAGTATTAGTGACAGAACAACCAGGCACCTCGCCTTCCTGCTCCAGCAACCAACCAAAGCAACCAAGCAGCTCTAGCGCAAGGAGGAGGCCGCTGATGCTTCCACTATGGGGAACAAGGTCATTGAGCGACACATTGCCCAAAGAAAGCAGCTCAGCAGTAGTCAGCTCCTAATGCCTCTGCAAGATAGAATGCACCTCAGTAAGGAGCCAACAATCGTGGACAGCCTCATGCCTAGTATGGAAAGGTGAACCACCTGGAGGCCGACACAGTTCAGGAGACCCCAGGAGTGGCACTAGGTACGTTATCAGTCAAATCTCATTCCGCAAATGTGTTATTTGATACTAGAGCAACACATTCTTTTGTGACTACTTCATGGGTAGAAACACACAACATACCAGTAGCACCCATGTACCCACCTATGAGGGTTAATTCAATTGGTGGGAGGACCCAAACAGATAAATTTTGCCCTAGTGCAATAGTTCGAATATGGGGGATAGAGTTCCCGCCAATCTGATAGTAATGGGTACCTGGGATGTAGACATAGATGTCATCCTAGGGATGAATTGGTTGAGCAAGTACCAAGCAAGACTTACCTGTGACAGGAGGACTATGAAGTTAGTATCCTTGTGAGGAGAGGAAATGTTGGTGGAGTTTTGTCTGGACCAAGGAATGGAAGCTGTCACCAGATCACTGCCCATAGTGAGGAAGTCAATCTGCTGGATGCTATAAAAGTAGTATCAGAATTCTCGGATGTGTTTTATGAGGATTTATAGAGCATGCCACCTGAGAGAAAAGTAGAATTTGCCATAGAGCTAATCCCTAGCACCACCCATATTTCTAAGAGAGCCTATATAGTGTCCAGACCAGAATTGGTGGAACTCAAGAAGCAGATCAACGAGTCGTTGGAGAAGGGTTACATCAGACCTAGCACCTTGCCTTGGGCCGCCCCAGTGTTGTTTATGGAGAAGAAAGATGGGACAAAGAGGATGTGCATAGATTACCGAGCTCTGAATGAGGTCACTATCAAGAATAAGTACCCCCTGCCTAGAATTGAAGATCTGTTCGATCAGTTGAGAGGTGCCAGCATGTTCCCGAAGATAGATCTGAGGTCAGGTTATCATCAGCTCCGGATCTGGCCTTTGAACATACCGAAGATAACATTCATCACCAAGTATGGGCTATATGAGTATACAGTCATGTCCTTCGGTCTGACGAATGCGCTGGCCTTCTTCATGTACTTGATGAATAGTGTATTCATGGACTACCTCGACAAATTCATAGTGGTGTTTATGATGATATCCTCATATATTCCTAGAATGAGCAAGAGCATGAAGAGCATTTGAGGAAGGTGTTGAAGAGGCTACGGGATTGTCAGTTGTATGCCAAGCTTAGCAAATGTGAGTTCTAGATCAGCGAAGTCCTGTTCTTGTGTCATATCATAAACTGAGACAGACTAGCTGTGGATCCAAAGAAGGTAGCAGATATTCTTGACTAGAAAGCACCAAGAGATGTCCGAGGAATCAAGAGTTTCATTGGAATGGCTAGATACTATCGGCATTTCATTGAAGGTTTCTCCAAAATTGCCAGGCTAGTGACAGCCTTGCTGGCAAAGAAAGTCGAATTCATGTGAACCCTAGAGTGCCAAGAGTTCTTTGAAACATTGAAGAAGATGTTGACTACAACACCTGTGTTGATTCTGCCAGGTGTTCATAAGCCATTCTCAGTGTATTGTGATACTTCGTACACCAGACTAGGATGTGTGCTAATGCTAGAAGAGAGAGTAGTAGCGTACTTGTACCGATAGTTGAAGATTCATGAGAGGAATTACCCCACTCATGACATGGAGTTGGCAGCAGTGGTTCATGCACTGAAGACCTAGAGGCATTACCTATATGGGCCGAAGTGTGATGTTTACACGGACCACAAGAGTCTTAAGTATATATTCACCTAGTTAGAGTTGAACATGAGGCAGCAAAGATGGCTGGAATTTATCAAAGACTATGAGCTGGAGATACATTATCACCTAGGCAAAGCTAATGTGGTTGCAAATGCTTTGAGCCAAAAAAGCCTAGTCAACATGATAGCCGCTCATTCGATGCCATATGAGCTAGCAAAGGAATTCGACAGATTGAGTCTCGGATTTCTGAACAACACTCAAGGAGTGATAGTTGAGCTGGAGCCCACTCTAGAGCAAGATACCAAGGATGGACAGAAAAATGATGAAAAGATCAATGAAATTCGACCACTAATCTTAGATGGGAAAAGCAAGGACTTTCGGGAAGACGCGGAAGGCGTAGTATGGTTTAAAGATAGGCTGTGTGTTCCCGACATCAAATCGATTCGAGAGTTGATTCTCAAGGAAGCTCATGAGACAACTTATTCCATACACCCTGCCAGCGAGAAGATGTACCAAGACCTGAAGAAAAGATTCTAGTGGTATGGTATGAAAAGGGAAATCACGAAGTATGTTGCCATATGTGAGAGTTGTTAGAGAATCAAGGTAGAGCATAAGAGGCCCGCAGGTTTGTTACAGCCGTTGTAGATTCCTCAATGGAAGTGGGATGAGATTAGGATGGACTTTATAGTCGGGTTGCCTCACACTCGAGCCGATTATGACTTCATCTGGGTAGTAGTGGACTGCTTAACAAAGGTGGCTCATTTCATATATACCAGTCAATACCACATATAATAGTGCAGTGTTGGCAGAGCTATACATATCCCGCATTGTATGCCTGCATGGCGTTCTGAAGAAGATAGTATCAGATCAGGGAACCCAAGTCACTTCACATTTTTGGCATCAGTTGCATGAAGCCTTGGGCATGCACATGAAGTTCAATTCAGCTTATCACCTATAGTAAGATGGTCAGACTGAGAGAACCAACAGATCCTTGAAGACATGTTGAGGGCTTGTGCTTTGCAAGACAAGTCAGGTTGGGACAAAAGGCTACCCTATGAAGAATTCTCCTACAACAATAGTTACCAGACCAGTTTGAAAATGTCACCGTTCCAAGCACTCTACAGAAGGAATTGTCGAACTCCGTTACATTGGGACTAACCTGGTGAAAGGCAGGTGTTTGGTCCAGACATTTTGCTTGAAGTTGAAGAGAATATCAAAATGGTTCGAGAGAATCTAAAGACAGCGCAGTCCAAGTAGCAAAGTTATGCCGACACTCGAAGAAGAGAGCTGAGTTTTGAAGTGGGAGATTATTTTTACCTGGAGGTGTCACCCATCAAAGGAATCAAAAGGTTTGGAGTCAAGGGCAAGCTAGCACCTCAATACATTGGACCACACCAGATTTAGGCAAGTCGTGGATAAGTGGCATATCAACTTAGCCTACCAGAAAGTCTGTTAGCCGTGCATGATGTGCTCCATGTGTCTCAGCTGAAGAAGTTCTTGTGAGTGCCAGAAGAGCAATTGCCAACTGAGGATATCGAGGTTCAAGAAGACTTGACTTATATCTAGAAGCTAACCCAGATTCTGGAGACAACAGACCGAGTCACTTGAAGAAGCACCATCAGAACGTGTAAAGTCAAGTGTGGCAGTCATTCAGAGGAAGAAGCAACCAGGGAAAGAGAAGACGATCTGTAAGCCAAATGTCTCGAACTCTTCGCTAGCCAACCTTGAATCTCGAGGGTGATATTCTTTTTAAGGGGGATAGGTTTGTAACACCCTGAATTTGGGGATATAAAATTTCTTCTCTAAATACCTAGCAAATTTAGGTGTTACTTCTTTTCTCACCTCTATAGTGTTTCTTTTCTATTCTCTTTAATATGATGTTGGGGTAATTATGTGGGAGATGTATTATTTTTTTGAGGAATAAAAACCTAGGGTATATGTGAATGTTTGCATCATGCTGAGCCTAGATTATTCTTTTTGTTTGATGCACATGCTTGAATTAATTGAATTTGAATTGTGGTTGAATTTGAATTAAATTCCATAGAGAATATAAAAAGAAAAGACATTTCAAAACTTAGGAAAAAAGAAAAGCAATTTTGGCCCAGCTCGGCCTAGCCAACCGCGCGTGTGCCTGCTCCAACTGAAAGACGGGTCCCGCCTGTCAGTGCCAGCCCGCGCTCGCACGCGCTCCCTCCCTCTCTCTCTCTACCCAGTGGGGCCGACCTATCGGTGCCAACTCCCCTCGCGTGCACGTCGCACTCTCTCTCTCTGTCTCTCTCTCCCTCTCTCTCTCTCTCGCTGCGCCGTGGGCTAGCCTTGTCAGCTCCGTCTTCCCCACAACCACTGTTGAGCCACATCCGCGCGCAAGCCGAGAAGACAGCCCACGTCGCTTGCCCATGCATCCAAGCTCATTTTGAGCCCTACCCACACCTGCTCTCTGTCCCCTACCTCATTTCGCCCACGCTTGCCCTCTCTCATGCTCTACCGCCGACGCTCGTGCTCGCCGAAGATCCTCACCCGCTGTGCCGGCCGTCCAGCCTTTAAAAATCCACGCCGAGCCGTCCAGAGCACCATCTCGAGGTGAGGAGCTCGCTCCCATGCTCGGTTTCTCTGAATTCCGCCTTGCCTTAGATAATTCGGCCTCGCCGGTGTTCGGCCATGCCGGTTCATCGTGCCCGCGCGACGAACCGGTCGATTAAGCCCTATCTCGAGCCCTTGCTTTGGTCCATAGCGTTCAATTTACCCCACTAGAGCTAGTTCGAGCCTAAGCACGCCTGATTCCCCCTCCCCGTGGCCGGGATTCCTTGTAAGAGTTACCCGACCCGCCCAAAGCACCTCCCTCTGCCGTTCTCCTGCCACCGGTCCTGTTTCGCGGCTGGAGTCCTGCCAACGAGTTCGCCGGACCTTCTTCACCAGTTTCAGCCCTCTCCGACGACCCAGACACCCGGAGGCCGCGCCTGCCCCGTCTCTGGTGACTTCACCATTGCGGATGGAGCAGCGCCAGTCACCAAGTCATATACCCCCACGCGCCCCATCTCAACCATCCATCTCCGATCCAGCGGTCTGGATCTACGAATATCGGTCCGCCTCCAGGCGCTCTTCCCCTGGGCCCCACCCGTTAGTTGCCTATGCCCCTAGCGCTGGGCCTGGCTGGTCAGCCCGTCTTCCCTCCCAGTCGCTAACCGCCTTGACCCGCTTGTCAGCGCTCGTCTGCGCGTCCACGCGCGCTCTCGCTCAGATCTAATCTCAGCCATCGATTTGTGATCGGGTGGTCGAGATCACCCAGTACCCGTTCATCTAGAAAACTTATTAAAACCCCCCTCGGCTTTCCGGATATCAACCCGCCGTCCCTGTGTTTTGCGCGTAGACCCCTGGAATTTTGCAGAGAAGCCCCTGACCTTTTATTTTATCACAGAAATAGACCTAATTTTGTATTTTGAATTCCAAAACTTGTTTATTTCATATCTCTTGCATATGAACTCCAAATTAGGTGGTTCAAATTGCAAAATGTTCATAAAATTATTCTCTACCTATTTAAATTATAATCTTTCACTGTCTGCATGTCCTAATTTTATGTCTAGACTATAGGTTAGTTTCAGTGATGGTTTATTTATTAATAGGAAAATAAAAGGAAAACCCTAATGAATAGTTAGATGAACAACTTTGTGAAAGTAATTTCATGTAATGTATGAACCCATCCATGGTATAATTTAGTAATTGATTAAGATAAATTAAGTTAAGTTATCTATTCCCCCAGATAGACAGTACTTAGAGAACCACAAACCTCTTGGTGTACTAGTCCACCCTAGAACCCAGACATCACTTTTGTGTTTGCTACTTTTCTTTTGAATTTGTGTTCACTTGATTGTACATGTTCGGTGTACTGTTTATTTGTCATTTTCCAATGTGTTGAATGCATGATATCTTTGCGTAGACAACGAGTAGTCCGTGGTTCCTAAGTGTGTTGCCGGAGACTTCACTGAGCAGCAACCTGGTGAAGGCAAGTGCCCTGACCCATTATGTCCTACTTACTTTATAATTCATTGTCCTGCATTACTTAATTGAAACCTAAGGATTGACTAGTCTGTATTTACCTTGTCCTTGATTACCTTTTTGGGTTATTATGGTTAGTTTCATGCTATTGCTCCACTTTAATCAACGAACATGATGAGAATATTTATGATATGATGATGTTATCTTGATTATGATGATGAACTGTGATACTTTAGGGGACTTAGGCTTTTTCTTGAGTACCTCTCTGTTGGGGGCCTTCTTCCTCCGAAGGTGCTTAAAAACATGTCTGACCATATGTTTTTAGTATGACATGGATTATTACAGGGGGGCTTCGTCTTCGGGATGAAGGTCTTCTCTCATAACAGCGTGAAGATGTAGCCCGAAGGTGATAAGAATGGACGACGACGCTATAGCCGAAGAGCTTCGGCTTGATGTGATGACGAAGACCAAATATGATGATGATCAAAAGGGACAAAGACTATTTAGTCCTTAATGATTTGTGTTGTGATTATAGATGAATGTCAGGGACATAAATGTACTTTTACTTGGGCTTCGTCCCTTGCGTATAAATAGATGAACAGTAGCACCGTACTGTTCACGCTGATGTGTAATCACCCTCTCGCATCTCCACCTTCGAGCAAGTCGAAGGTATTGATGTAATATTAATACTGCTAATATTCATATATGTTTTATAAGTTATAAATATAAATGAATTAATGAAATACAGTCACTGTCTTTATAATTTCGCATTCCTATTGACATATTAAATGATGAAGGTATGTCCTACTTGACCATCATCTAATGAGCATTATGCCCATGTGGAGATAATGCTTTGGAAGACGAAGGTCAGTGTGACGGAACCTCCCAAGTCATTAGGCCCACCTATAGTTGTCCTTGTCCAACAGACTTCAGACAACCCTGCAGGTGCCCCTGAATCACTTGACAAGTTCGGTATCTGCTTGCTTTACCTTTCCCAAGAGCGTCTCACCCATCACGCAGACATTATAACACATCGGAGATACGAAAATGCGGAAGCAATTACATTAACTTACCTTTATTGAAAAGTAAGATAGAGTTATATAATGACAGACTAGAACATAATATATGAGTGCTGAGTATTATTATTACAAACCATGGGAGGCAAAAACCCTCCCGATAAGTATTAAACAAAAGTTTTATGGAGGATCCTTCCCTCCTGCAGCTTTAGTCTTGATGCTCTTCCTTTGGTACCACCTTTGAACAGAAGCAACAAAAGTTTGTCTCTTCTTCACCTAAAACAACATGGGACAAAGTCCTGAGTATGGAATTACTCAGCAAGTCTTACCCGACTAAAGAAAAGACTCTCAAGGGTATGCTGGCTAGAGGGAGTCAAGGTAAGGCTTATCAATAATCAATGACTCTGTTTGCAGAAATGCTTATTAAGAGTGGATCCTTAAAAATCCAATTTTATTTGTCAGGTTAAGTAAGATTACCTGCATCTAGAGTTCTCTCTACCCTAGTTCAATCACTTGACCTGCACCAGCCAATTTCTTAACAACCCTTCGTCTTTACTGGATTGCTACGTATAAGTCAGTGACCAAGTCTTCATAACCGCGAAGTTAAGGCGATCCGAATCGATTATACTCAACTGAGGATCTCCAATCACACGAAATATGTAGCACTTAACCCTTGCATATGTCAACTCGCCACTGGGGTTCTTCAGACCAGATCAGGTTCACGCCAACCGAGAGCACAGATACACCACCGTCCAGCCTCTTGCCACGGAGGGTACACGCTACTCTCACCATCTCTCCACTCCCATTGCGTGGTATCTTATTCTGGTATTAGTCCGCCCGAGGCAAAGCTTACCCATGACGAGGCATATGACCAGTTAAAGGGTCCTCGGTCAGTAGGCCTACATCGACACGGTCCTTAATCGACTCAGATAGAGACACTACACCGAGACTCTCTTCTCGTGCAAGTCACCCGCCTGGTCTCAGCTTAATCATTTCAACCCAAAGTTTGGTACCCACGTTCTTAAATTAACCCACGAACATTTATTAGTTTCTTGTAGTGACACTTCTTCAGTTGAGACACGTGGAACACATTATGTACAGCAGACAAGGTTTCGGGTAGTTGAGGTCAATATGCCACTGGTCCACATTGTTCAAGAACAAGGAAAGGACCAATGTATCGAGGTGCAAGCTTCCCTTTTACCCTGAAACGTGATACACCCTTCATTGGGGATACTTTCAGATAGACATAATCTCCCACTAGAAAATACAAGGGCATTCGTCGTTTGTCAGCATAACTTTTCTGTCGAGCTTGGGCTTTCTTCAAGTTATGAATTATTCACCGAACTTTTTCTTCGGTCTCTTTTACCATATCTGGCCTGAAGAAACTTCTTTCACCAGGTTCAGACTAATTTAGTGGAGTACGACACCGTCGCCCATATAAAGCTTCAAAGGGTGCCATCTTAATGCTTTCTTGATAGCTATTATTATATGAGAATTCCGCTAATGGTAAACAATCATCCCATTTCTGTGGGAATTCCAGAACACAAGCTCGTAGAATGTCTTCAAGTATTTGATTTACCCTCTCAGTTTGACCACTTGTTTGAGGGTGATAGGCTGAACTATGGAGCAACTTAGTACCCAAGGATTTGTGAAGTTCTTCCTAGAATTTGGATACAAATTGGGGTCCACGATTCGACACTATAGTCTTCGGAATACCGTGCAAACTGAGAATGCGAGTAATGTACAATTGGGCATAAACAGCAACCGGGTGATCTGTTTTGACTGGTAGAAAATGAGCAATTTTCGTAAGCCGATCAATTATAACCCAAATAGAGTCATACCCTTTTACTATTCTGGGCAATCCCACAATGAAGTCCATACTAATATCTTCCCATTTCCATGTTGGTATTGGTAGAGATTGTAATGGACCAGCAGTCTTCATATGTATGGATTTGACACGTCTACAAGTGTCACATTTTGCCACATAGCATGCGATTTCAACCTTCATCTTTGTCCACCAATAATGTTGTTTTAGATCATGATACATCTTAGTGCTTCTAGGATGAATAAAATAGCAACTAAGATGTGCTTCATCTAATATTTGCTGGCGGATTTCTTCATTCTTTGGCACAACTATGCAGTTGTTGAACCATACAATGCCTTGATCGTCTTTTCTGAAACATTTAGCTCTTCCGGTCTCTATTTTCTCATGGATGTGCTTCATACCCTCATTATCCTTTTGAGCATCCATTATCCTTTGTAAAAGGACTGACTAAAGCTTTAGTTGATTTAAGGCTCCATGTTGGATTATTCCTAGGTTCAACTTTTCCATCTCCTGGCATAGTGTATTGTCAGAGGTCTTCATCGTAAGACAGTGATAGGAAGCCTTATGGCTGAGTGCATCTGCCACTACATTGGCCTTGCCTGGGTGATAATGAATTTCCAATTCATAGTCCTTAATAAGCTTGAGCCATCGCCTCTGTCTCATGTTCAACTCTGACTGGGTGAAAATATACTTCAGGCTTTTATGATCTGTATAGATGTGACAGATATTCCCCAGCAGATAATGATGCCAGATTATTAGGGCATGAACCACTGCAGCTAACTCTAGATCATGAGTGGGATAATGTTCCTCATGCCGGCGCAACTGCCTTGAAGCATAAGCTATTACTCGGCCTTCTTGCATTAATACACAGCCGAGACCACTGCCTGATGCGTCACAATACACATCAAAGGGCTTTTCAATATCCGGTTGAGCCAATACCGGAGTAGTGGTTAATAATACCTTCAATTGTTTAAAGGCTTCATTACATTTTGAAGACCAAATAAATTTAATATCATTCTTCAATAAACTTGTGATGGGTTTCACAAGCTTAGAAAATTCTGGTATGAATCGGCGGTAATAGCCAGCTAGTCCAAGGAAACTTCGGACTTGATGTACAGTGGTTGGGGGTTTCCACTCCAAAATATCCTTGACTTTGCTAGGATCCACCGCAATCCCCTGGGCAGATAATACATGTCCCAGAAATTGGATTTCTTCCAGCCAGAACGCGCACTTACTGAACTTAGCATATAATTGGTGTTCTCTTAAGCGCGTCAACACGATCCGTAAATGCCGAGCATGCTCCTCTTCATTCTTGGAATTTATCAAGATATCATAAATGAATACCACCACAAACTTATCCAGTTCGGGCATAAATACCGAGTTCATAAGATAGGTTAAGTGGGACAGGAGCATTTGTTAATCCGAAGGACATAACCAAGTATTCAAATAATCCATACTGCATAGTGAATGCGGTCTTTGGTATATCTTCGGGCCGGATACGGATCTGATGATAGCCCGATCTGAGGTCAATCTTAGAGAAGACCCTCACTCCAGTTAGTTGATCAAATAGAATGTCAATCCGTGGAAGAGGGTACTTATTTTTTATGGTAACCTCATTACAGGGTCTATAATCCACACACATCTGCGGTGTTTGGTCCTTTTTCTTAACAAAGATGGCTGGACAACCCCATGGTGATAACTTGGCCGGATGAATCCCTTCTCCAGAAGATCTTGTAGTTGGGTCTTGAGTTCTGCCAATTCATTTGGAGGCATGCGGTACGACCTTATAGAAATAGGAGCCGTACCGGGCTTCAATTCAATCACAAATTCTACCTCTCTTTCTGGAGGCAATCCAGGCAAATCTTCTGGAAAGACGTCTGGGAACTCACATACTACCAGAATATCTTAGATCTCATGTATGATAGCTTCATATACTCTGCCAAATGGTTTAGCTGGAATGGCTATGGGGATGGTCAAGAGAACCTCTTCTTGGCCATAACTCAATTTGATAGTTCTCAATTCAGTATTGAGAATAGCTTTATGTTGAGCCAACCAATTCATGCCTAGAATTACATCTATGTCTTGGCCTTTCAGAACAATCATATTAGTAGGAAAGTCCCGTTTAGCCAATGTTACAGGCACTTGGTAAGCCACTTCTCTAGTAAATATTTGTCCCCCAGGCGAATGAATTTTAAACCCTTCCCTTGATTCATGGTATGGAATGCAATGTTGCTCCACGAACTTCTTGCTTATGAAACTATGCGAAGCGCCAGAATCAAAAAGAATAATTGCAGGGTGATTGGCCACTAGAAATATACCCATCATAACCGGTTCGCCATCCGGTGTTGTGGCCACTTGAGTATAATAAATCCATCCCGTTTTCTTTGTATTCTTGCCCGCGGTATTGTTTGCCGCGTTTCCCTTTCCTTGAGCGGAATTCCCAGAACTCTGCTGATTACTTGATCGATTTTGCTTCTGGTATGGGCAGTCCTTGATAAAGTGTCTGGACTTTCCACAATTGAAGCAACTAGTTGAAGAGCTTGGGAGGGTAGGGAAACGAGTGCTAGGGGCACCTGGCTGAGTGGTGGATGTAGGGGCAGTGGCAGGGCGAATGAAAACCGGTTGCTTGAAAGGGTAGGAGGGTGGATGTGGGGAAGAGCGATTCAGATTGAAAGGTCAGATTACCAACCTTTGCCTTTTCTTAGACCCTTGACTGGGCTTATCGCCTCCATAACCCTAGGATTTTCTGGAACCTGCATATTTAGCCTCGACTGCCAGTGCAGTACTGACAGCCCTTCCGTAGGAAAGATCAATGCAGGTGGCCATCTTCCTTTGCATTCGGTCATTTAGGCCTCTCATAAAGCAATTTCTCTTCTTTAGATCCGTGTTGACTTGATCAATAGCATATTGGGATAAGTGGTTGAATTTATTGAGATACTGGGTAACAGTATCTCCATTCTGTTTCAGCTTCATAAACTCCTCCTGCTTCATGTGGAGCACCCCTTCAGGTATATAATGCTCGCGGAAAGCCAATTTGAACTCATCCCATGTTATTTGATGACCAGCCGGTTGAACGGCTACAAAATTTCCCCACCAGGTGCTGGCAGGGCCACGCAATTGTTGTACTGTGAATAGGGGCTTTTGAATCTCCGTACATCGGAGAAGCCTGAACTTCTGCTCGATAATGCGGATCCATTCATCCGCTTCCAGAGGATCTTCTGCCTTGACAAACAATGGAGGGCGTGTCTCTGAGAAATCCAGGTATGATGTTTTGCGGGGTCCTTGCGGATACGCCCTCCTGCCTTGTTGCTGCATTTGTTGCCCTGCCATTTCCTGCAGAAAGGAGGTGTTGTCGGCCGTAGCGTTAACCAAGGCAACGATAGCCTCGGCTAACGTTGGTGGTACTGGGGTGGATTCGGGGTTGCTTCCCTCCCACTGGAGGTCCCTGCTCCATCCTGTGAACGAGTCTTGGAAGGCATCTGAGGCAACAAACATTTGGATAAATATAATATGCCAAAGAAAACCATCCATTTTACATTACTAAAAAGGGTAATGTTACAGACTCGAATTTTACAACAGGATTACATTACCTATTATACATTACTACTACTTCTACACTATACTACTCTTGCTTCTTGTCACTTTTGGTAGCCTCGCTGTCGGGCGTAGGAGACCATTCATCTACCAATTTCATAGAGGGAGGGGGCCTGAACAAGTCCAGTTCACCACCGAGTGCTTCTCCCGCTACTCCAGAAGGTCCGACTTCCATCCCGATAGGATCCGCAGGTACGTTGGGGTGCAGTTGGGAATACAATACATGAACTTCTTCATGTAGAGTATTACAATAAACCTACAAATTATCCATAGCTGAGCTAAGCTCCTCCACGCGGGCTCGAGCTTTTGCCTCCTTAGCCCAAGCAAGCGAACAAGAGTTAACTGCCCAGTCGAGCACTAAATCTTGTTCCGCGAGCTGATCTTGCAGGTGGCAGATGTCTGTTCTTAATTCATTTATTCTTTCACCATCCGCGACCCATATGTCGTTCCTGCGATGGAGTTCTGTTCGAATTTGATCCACTTGGGCTTCTAGATCCCTGATTGGATCGTTGCTACCACTGCTGCTATCTTCATGCCGTGGGGCAAGTTGATGACGGGGTACGCCAATCAGCCCGGTAGACTTGCGCGCAGTCTTTCTTGTGCGCGGCGGCATTTCTTAAGGGGGAAAATCTTATTAGCATAGTTTTTAGCATGATGCATGTGTAATTACGGAATCAACCTTAGTCGATTCACAACTTCTATACATTGCACTCTATATCTGGTCTTTCAAATAAGTTTTTAAGAAGGAAGCTAGATAAGGAAGAAAGAAATTTTCTAGATAAGTCTTGAAAATAATTTTTGAAGATGCCTCATAATATCTGCAGAGATGTGCTTCGCTCCGATACCAGCTGTGACGGAACCTCCCAAGTCATTAGGCCCACCTACAGTTGTCCTTGTCCAACAGACTTCAGACAACCCTGCAGGTGCCCCTAAATCACTTGACAAATTTGGTATCTGCTTGCTTTACCTTTCCCAAGAGCATCTCACCCCTCACACAGACATTATAACACATCGGAGATACGAAAATGCGGAAGCAATTACATTAACTTACCTTTATTGAAAAGTAAGACAGAGTTATATAATGACAGACCAGAACATAATATATGAGTGCTGAGTATTATTATTACAAACCATGGGAGGCAAAAACCCCTCCCGATAAGTATTAAACAAAAGTTTTACGGAGGATCCTTCCCTTCTGCAGCTTTAGTCTTGACGCTCTTCCTTTGGTACCACCTTTGAACAAAAGCAACAAAAGTTTGTTGCTTCTTCACCTAAAACAACATGGGACAAAGCCCTGAGTATGGAATTACTCAGCAAGTCTTACCCGACTAAAGAAAAGACTCTCAAGGGTATGTTGGCTAGAGGGAGTCAAGGTAAGGCTTATCAATAATCAATGACTCTGTTTGCAGAAATGCTTATTAAGAGTGGATCCTTAAAAATCCAATTTTATTTGTCAGGTTAAGTAAGATTACCTGCATCTAGAGTTCTCTCTACCCTAGTTCAATCACTTGACCTGCACCAGCCAATTTCTTAACAACCCTTCGTCTTTACTGGATTGCTACGTATAAGTCAGTGACCAAGTCTTCATAACCGCGAAGTTACGGCGATCCGAATCGATTATACTCAGCTGAGGATCTCCAATCACACGAAATATGTAGCACTTAACCCTTGCATATGTCAACTCGCCACTGGGGTTCTTCAGACCAGATCAGGTTCACGCCAACCGAGAGCACAGATACACCACCGTCCAGCCTCTTGCCACGGAGGGTACACGCTACTCTCACCATCTCTCCACTCCCATTGCGTGGTATCTTATTCTGGTATTAGTCTGCCCGAGGCAAAGCTTACCCATGACGAGGCATATGACCAGTTAAAGGGTCCTCGGTCAGTAGGCCTACATCGACACGGTCCTTAATCGACTCAGATAGAGACACTACACCGAGACTCTCTTCTCGTGCAAGTCACCCGCCTGGTCTCAGCTTAATCATTTCAACCCAAAGTTTGGTACCTGGTAGAGGTACATCTTTTCCGATGTTGAACCCATCATGGCCATGATGGATCCACCATCAAGTTTTATTTTTCGAAAACATCCCACCCACTTTGTAACATCATCTTTTGAGAAAACAAAACATTTTGTTTTTCTAAAGCGAAGCTAAGCATAAGAAAAACCTGTTGTAAAACAGGGATTTAGGAAATAATTGAAGGAAGGAGATGCAGCAAGAGTTTAGCACACAACTCCTATCACCTAATGCATCAAGTAAGTGAGAAAGATTTTAAAAGGAACAAGGAGGTGGCAAATGCACCGGGGCTTGCCTTGTGTTACTGGTGAATCAGGCGCTATTCCGTAGATATCAAAATAAAAACAGTTGCCTGCCTGATGTTCCTCAGGTGGTGGTGGTGAAGTCTTCTTTTCTTCGACTTCTACTTCTTCTTCGTTTTCTAAATATAACCATACATAAGAATGAATGCCCATTTAATGCTCATGAGAGTGCAAAGATAATAAAAGTTTGTTATCTAAAGTCTTGAATACAATTTTCCTTCATGGATCTCCGAGAACTTAGGGTTTCCGGAGTCAACAGTGAAGTTCACAGGGCAGGGGGTAGGGTTTTGGGTTCTAAGTATCAAACATGGCCCAAATCATACCAAACTCTACCCAAGGTTCCTAAATATTATTTAAAGTTTATCCTAAGAATTTAGTGAATTTTGGATTTATTATTTATTTTCTAAAAATCTAGAAGCATGACCTTAGGCTGTTTTAAATACTCTATAATTTCCTTTTTGGATTAAAAATCAAGTAACTATTTTTATTAAATACTATAGGAAATTAGAGACCTAGCAAAATTGGTTTGGTAATTTTATCATTTTCTACAATTTTTTAGAATTTCTTTAGCTCTGGCAGAAAAAGAAAAGGAAAAAGTCATGAATAGTGCTGGACCGTATCTAGCCCAGGTCGGCCCAACAACTGGTGAAACTGTGCCCACGCGCTCCCGTGTGTGTTGATTTTGCAGAAAGGGGCTTGTCTTATGGAATAACTTGAAGCGGGGTCGTGCCACTATTTGACTGAGTCACTGACATTTGTAGAAAAGCCCCTATGTTTCTATTCTTTTACACTCTGAAGCCCTTGACAGTGGACGGCGACGTGCAGAGCTCCGACGTGCTCGTGTACCGGCCAATTTGCTCAATGACTGGCGTCCTACATTGGCCGAAGCCAAATTCAAGACCTAAGGACTGTTTCCCCTAAATCAATTTCAATAATGGCGCACTAAAACGCCCTACCCACGATAACCGTATGGGCAACGGAAGAACACGGGCGTTCACGGCAATCCAGGATGATCTAGTTTAATCAAAGGAGTCGTGAAGCTTGAGGAGGACCCAAGGACGCTAGAACAAACGATCAAAGCGCTTGAACTAACCTGGAGCAAGCTGGCCATGGCGAGGGTAAACCGTGCGGTGTTCTTTAGCAGATTGGGGGAAATGCGAAATTGGGGCTCTCTGGCGGAGGATTTGAGGTGCGGGTGGGTGCGCTAGCTGCTTGATTACATGACGGAGCCGAGGGCGCGCTCAATTTATAGAGCCCGCGAGCGGTGGCTGGTGAATTAGACGACGCGCGCGATTAGTGTCCGATTACCGTGGCAAGCTCCCCGGCGATGGACGGAGGGTTACAGTGAGTCACGGCGATGCGATGGATGTGCCAAGGCACGTGGCGCAAGGCTGTGAGGCGGCTATCACCGCCGAGCTCATCCGAAGCGGTCGTGGCAAGCTCGGTACGGTGGCCGAAGTAAATTATTGGCCAGAACATATCCATGTCGACGATATTTACTCACCCCAATCGCTATCCCAACTGATCCGAGCACGAATCATGGCGGCAAAGGCACGAATCGCGCGTGGCTCGTCGGCGGCGAGGGCATGAGCTGGCAGTCTGATCCAGTCACTATACCATGGAATTCATCTTCAGTTGACCTGACAGAGCAACTTTGAGCTCGATTTTCTCCTAATTTTATGTGACAACTTGTTCAACTCTCTGTATCAAAGTTATAGCCTAATAAACTAGCTACAACTTTGCTACATCGTGCACCTATAAAAAGTTACGAGATCATGCTTAGAATTGAGTCCCAAGTTCATGCAATCTCATTGCTAGTTTTTCTTCAGACTTTAAGTAGTCCGACAGCACGACTTTGGGCACATTTTTCTCCAAATTTTTCATAACGACAATGTTTAGTCCCTTAAACAAAGTTGTTCTCCTAACATAGCTGTATAGATTTGATGTGGTGACCCTAGGCAAATTCTCCTAACAGTTTTCAGACTTAACCAATAGAGCTCAAATAGGGCCTTTTTGCAAATAAGTCCAAAACTCAGGGTTTAGGTTGCAAATCCACACACATGTGAACCATATGACTTAGGGTGCCTTGCTTTCATGGTTTTTGCACTTTAGTCCAAAAGTGCACTAATTTTGCACTTAGCCCCCTAGGGTTTAGGTTTAGGGCTTTCTAGGGTTCTTTTTGGAGTTTTTTTATACTTCTAGGGTCTGGATATCCCATAAGTCTACTCAAGGTGACATTTTATGATCATCTCTAATAAGTTTTGAAGTTTTCTCTTGTTTAAGCCTTGTTTACTCTGTTACACCCAATCTAGGGTTGAGTTCCCTATTCTAGGGTTTTATTTACAAAATGTCATATCAATACAACTTGTTTGAAATTTTTGCCTAGTGAATGCACTCTAGGTGTGACAAACACATGATATGCCCATGCTTATGATGTTATGCTCAAGTTTTAGTAACAGTAACACTAGGGGTGTTACAGTCAGTGATAATTAACAATTGTGTTGCCTTGTTCTTAACTTACAACATTTGAGAATAAGTGACCAACATTGGCACCCACCTCCAGTGAACTCAAAAGACCACCTTCGGCAAGCATCCACCTTCACCATGCCGCCGAAGAAGACAACATCGCCAGGGGCTGCCCTGCAGCCACTAGACACAAATTAGGAGACACTCTCCCTGCGAGAAGCTAGGAGCCAAAAGAGAAAGGCTACTAGCCCAACACCTCAGAAGGAGGAGCTGGACCAGGAGATCAGGGACTTGGAGGCTATTTACTAACAGATGCAAAGGAAGAGCGAAAAGATGCTTCAGCTTGCCGATCTTCAGAGAAAGATCGATGAAGCTGTCGAAGAAATGGGTCACCTCACTCAGGATGACCAAGACCGAAGGCTCCAACATAGGGAGCTTCATCAAGATAGCACAATCAATTATGATGAATGGTACGATGCCTTTCATCATGGTAACTTCGCTTTTGATGATGCTTCTCCTCTAGCAGCAGAGCTACAGGCTACCTCGTGGCCACCATCTTACAAGCCACCTCAGCTCCCCATGTATGACGGGCACTTAGATCTGAAGCAGTTCCTGATGAGCTACGAAGCAACCATATCCTCATATGGGGGCAACACTGCCGTCATGGCAAAATCCTTCGTCATGGCATTCAGAAGCGTGGCTCAAACATGGTATTCTTCTATTCAACCAGGAACAATTACGTCATAGCAAAAGCTAAAGGACATGCTAGTCACTAGCTTCTAGGGTTTCCAGATGAAGCCAGTCACTGCCCAAGCCCTGTTCCAGTACACGCAGGACCATGAGGAGTACCTGCAGGCATACATCCGAAGGTTCTTATGACTGAGAGCTCAGGCACCTACAGTTCACAATGAAATTGTCATTGAAGCCATGATCAAGGGGCTCAGACCAGGACCAATGATGCAATATTTTGCAGAAAAGCCACCGCAAACCTTAGAGAAGATTCTTGTCACAACCCAACCAAGTTATTGGGCCCACGTACACCAATCCTTGCCCTCACGGCCTTGGATGGATATGTAGGTGAATCAGATAACTTACTCGAGGTGCCGAGTTTTGATGAACTCGTTCATTCCCAAGGACCATTCACCATATTTGCAAGTATTACAATAATCCCACAAGAACATAAACTTTAAATACAAGAGTCAAGCGGAAGAGTTTACAATAATATTGTTGGTGACTTGTTCTCAAATGCTATGAATTAAGAACAAGACAACACAAAAATAGGTTAGTGTTTAATGCCCTTTGTCCTTCAAAGCATTATTTCCCTGAGGATATAACGATCTTCGGACGAAGGTTATGAAGGACGTACCTTCTTCATTGCAACATAAATCAATGAAAGACGAAGCATATAAAACATAGTAACATGGATAATTACATGACATCATAATATATCCTTCTTTTATATAATCAGGAATGAATAAGAATAATATCAAATTACATTTGTACCTTCGGCTTGATTGAAGGCAAAGGTGCAGGCGTGACACACAAGCGAGTACAAGTGCGCGTGAACAGTACAGGGGTACTGTCCATCTATTTATAGGCACAGGGCGCAGCCTGTGTGGATTTACATTCATGCCCTTTATAAATAGTTACAATCATGACACAGATTATCATGGGTCGATCGATCTTTTCACCTTTAAGTCGGTACTACTCTTCATCTCAAAGCGTGTTATTATGCCGAAGCTCCCTAGATGGTAGCTTCGGTGTTGCTTCTGTGTTGATCGTCCGAAGATGTTTCTTCTTGCAGGACCTTCAGCGACGAAGCAGACCCCCAACAGTAGCCCCTTCACGGTGCTAGATCATTTTTCGTAACGAGCTTGATCCGTGAAAACATCTTCGAAGCTTCGGAATGCCGAAGGTTAGAAAAACACCTTCCCTAAGCTCATTGCCGAGAAACGATTAAAATATTCCATACGCGAGAGATAGCCCACCATGCAGTGGGTATGCACGGTCTGGCGGTTCTCCTCCCAAGCACCGGTTGGTCCACCATTCAGCGGATGCGAGTAACTGTTCAGCGGGTGCGGTCACCTTGGCGATTCACCTTCCCACCTGCGGCACTATATAAACAGACGGGTAGATGTGAAGTTATCACATCATTCATTGCTATTGCACTGTTGTGCTGTTGAAAATTTTAACCATAGCCAAAGCTTTTTCACTGCATTTCCGAGCAAGCCACTGTTCTGGATTAGCTTCGTCAAAAGAGGGAACTTCATCAAAAGGGTGCGAAAAAACAATCAACTTCGTAAGAACTGCAAGAAAATCATCAAATGGCCAGAGTACGTTCAACTGCAAGAGTGACCCGTGACGGAGAGGAGGCCGAAGCTACCGAGACTGCTCCGATCTCTGAAGTGATGAGACAATCTGGACTAGTTGTGACAGAGGGAGCCATTGAAGAAGGTGCACCTGTTGTCAAAACTGAACAAGACGTTGAGAAGAAATTGCTAACGAGGAAGAAGAAGATGATTATATTATCTTGATCCCGTCAAAACCTAGTCAATTGGATTTTGAAAAATCTACTGTTTCTGAAGCTGATATGCCCATGATGATGAAGCTAGGCTACTTCGGAGAAGCCGAGAAAAAGCTGATTCATGTTGCTGGGGAAGAGACTACTCCGACACCGAAAGTTGATGAAGTTGTGGTTTTCAAAAAAATTTCAGAGCAGGATTACGGTTTCCGCTGAACGAGATTATTGGAGAAATTTTAGCTAATTATGAAATATTTCTTCATCAGCTGACCCCTAACGCCATTGTTAGGATCAGTATTTTCATCTGGGCCCTTCGAAGCCAGGGGATGGACCCGAATGCTGAAGCATTTTGCCGAGTGCATGAGCTACATTACCAGGCGAAGGCTAGAGAAGACGGGCTCCATGATAATTTTGGCTGTTATAACTTCACATATCGCAAGGATACAAAGGCCCCAGTCCTGAGCTATCGGTCCAAGTGACCAACTGGATGGAAAAGCGAGTGGTTTTATGTTAAGGCTGACGAGAAGAAAAGGGAGAAGCTAAAGAAGCTAGTCATGAGCCCACTAATCCTAAGCTTTGGGATGACCAGACCATTGTGCAACATGAAGCTAGGGTTACCATGCCAACTAGCCATGGCAGAATTCAGAGTGGTGGCTGAGCATATCAGTACCAGAGATCTAGTGCAAGAATACCTGGCGAACAGGGTATGTCCAACATTGAGTAATTGGAGCATGCCGAAGCTAAAAGAATCAAAGAAGATGGGTGAACTTGTTCGATTACCCTATCGCTTCAAGTTTGAGAAGAAATTCAAAGAGCCCTGCCAGGAATGGCTAGAAATGATTGAAACCATGTGCAACGAAATTCTAGGCAATTATACGAAGAAAGAAGATCAACTAATGACTGCGGCCTTCGGCACCCATACAAAAAGTAGGCTGAATCGAGTAATGGATGCTTTAAACTTTGAATATCCTGATTATGAACGATTGAACAAGGGTGTCGAAGGGCCAAAAAGAAAGAGGATTGTTAGTGTTATGAGTAGACAAGCAGCTAGGATGGTAAAGGAGGACGAAAAAGCTCTGAAAAAGAGAAAATCCAGTCCCGAGCCAAAGGTGGCTACTTCAAAGAAAAGAAAAATAGCAACTCCAGAACCGAAGATGGTTGAAATAGAAGAGGGAGCTCCTTCGACACCTTCTGCTGGCGAAGTAGAAGAGATTTTAAAGGTAATGGCCGAACCCCTACCTATCAAGTTGCTAAGTCCACTGGGGCCACAACTGACGAGGCTTTTACAGAAGAAAGACGAGGCTTCGGCAACAAAGAAGGTGGCTGGACCAAAGAAGCAAAAGATTGTTACTGTTATGCAAGCAATTGAAGAAACGCCACCGCTAGCTTTAGAATCAAAAATAACACCAGCTGCTGAAGCTACACCTGCCGAAGCTACAACGGCTGAAGCCACGAATCTAGTGAGCACATTATCAGATATTGATAGAATACTCTTAGATATGGCCGCGGAAGAAGCTGCTACAGCCGCCGAAGAAACCGTGGCCACAGTGCTTGAAAAGGGGAAAGCAGTCGCCGAAGATACTTCGGAGGAAAAAGGCTTTAATTTTCAAAATATAATTGGTCAAGAATTATCTAAGAATGAAAGAGAGGAGCTACAGGAGTATGCTATATCCTGTGGCTACCAACCAGGAGCGTTGCTCTTCGGCAGAATTAATGAAGAGAGCTTAGGATGTATTCGAGATCGGACTGGAGCGAAGGTTATCAGCACTCTATCAAAGAGTGTTGGTTTCCCGAAACTTGAAGCTGACATCAGTCGCTACCGACGACAGCAGATCATCGGTAGCTTATTCTATTCTAATTTCAAGGTAAAATTTCTCCTTCAGCTTTTTTCATCATTTTACGATGGTGATTGCTGGTGAAGATTATCTTACACAGAGTATGCTACTAAGTAAAGCCTTGAGGATGCAACAAGACCTCGAAGATAAGAAAAATGAGGTTATAATTGAAGACTTGGAAAGCAAAATCAAAGATCATGAAGCTACTCTTGAAAAGAAAGATTTTGTTCTTTAAACAATGGAGGGTTCACTAGCAGAAGCCCAAGCCGAAATTGCCAGATTAAACAGTGAACTCTCCACGAAGTCAGAAAGCTTCGAACAGGAAAAGCAGAGTTTTGACGCGAAGCTTAAAGCTGAAGTCGAAATAAATTCGAATTTCCAGAAATCATTGAAGGAACTTCAGGATAAATGTCTAGAATTCAGCAACCGATGCGTGCAACGGCTGAAGCAGGTCTTCAACTCAGTTGGAGCCAGTTTTGAAAAATTTGAACCTTCGGTTGAAGACCTGCCAGGCACCTTTGAACATATTGAGGGCAAAGTTGATGCACTCGACGAAGTTATAGCTAGGCACGACGACTTCTATGCCCTGCTAGCTTCTCGCGGCACATCTGTTGCTTTCATGAAGACTGGTTGCACGCATGGGAAAATTGAGAACATAACAAACTTCAGCCTATCACCAGCGAATTTAACTGACATTCCTAGTCTGGCCCGAAGCATTGGAAATAGATTCATAACTCAAATTTGGACGAAGGGTGGGTAGAATTTAGCTAGTGATGAGGCTCGAAGTCATCTCAAGCCGGTACTAAACTTGCACCTGTTGCTTATCTTTTGCTGATACTTCTATTTACCTTATACCGCTTTGTTATGTATAGGATGACGAAGCCGAAGATGAATGATTCGAAGCTTGATGGGTATTGATGAAGTTGCTGCAAAAAAGCTCTAGAGAAATTTTGAATTAACCTTATAAAAGATATTGCAATTTAGGAATTAGACACTGCTTTGTAAACTTGTCCATACCTTGTAATGTATTTTTACCTTTCCATCCATGTATGAATTGCTTCGATGTGGACGAAACTTGTATTGTTTGAGCCGAAGGCGAAAAACACCTTCCCTTCTTTTCGTGCATGTAACATCTACTTTGTAAGTGATAGGAATAATATCAATAGAGAAACATTTTCTCTTTATGTGAGTTTGATCTTTATGCACCATCATATGAGAACACCATGTCCAAGAACAATCAATAAAGAGATATGCTACTAAATTGTTGCATCATGCTGGATATTTTATTTTTGTGTGCATTTTGTGACAAGAAAAACATTAAATATCCAAATGAGAAATTAAATCCTAAAAGAAATGCTAAAATTTGGAAAGAGAGAAAGAAATGAATAATGTAAGGATTAAAATATGTAAATAAAGATACATTATTCCAACATTAGGGTGTGAATTTGTATCATGGACTCAAAACAGAAACTCACAATTCAAAATTTAAATTTGGATTTAAAAGAGTTAAAAGTAAAAGAAAAGAAAACAGAAAATATAAAAAGAAAAGGGAAAAAGGAACTTACTGGGCCGGCTTACCCGTTTTCGGCCCAGCTCCGGATGACACCCGCGCGGCCCGCTTCCCTTTTCACTCCGCCGCGCGCCGTCTTCACCATTCTCCCACTGACGGGTGGGCCCGCTCCGTCGGTCGCTCGCCAGCGCATACGTCGGGTGTGTGTATGCCACCTGGGCCCGGCTTGGCAGACTTTTCCGCGTGCGCGTGTATTGTCCCGTGGTGTCGCTGCGTGCTGGGCCCGAGTTGTCGGTCGCAGCTGCAACGAACTGGCCGCCCATGGCGGAAGTCGCCCGCGGGAACCGGACTCCGCGATCTACCTGACGCCCCTGCTCACAACCATAAAAATCGGGCCACCGTGGATTAGTCCCGTCTCCCTCTCCACCACTTCACATCGCCACCACGATTACCCACTCGGATTTGAGCGCAGGATTAGGGAAATCACCAGCCGTGGGCTACGAACGGAGCGCCGCCGCGGAACCCCGCCTGTGTTGCCGTTCGGGCCTCGGATCGGGACCGGGGAGCTTCGCCCTGCGGTGTGTGACTCGACCGTGGCCTCAGCGTGCGGGAGCGGGCGCCTGGGCGACGTGAATTTGTCACCGGAGTACAAGCGCCGCCGCAATTCCGCTCTGCGCCGTGGACCAAACCCGACGTGTCTTCCGTGCTGGTGAGTTCTTGGTCATCGTGCTCGCGCCGTTTCCCTGTTCGTATAGCGCCTGTCATCCATAAGGTTAGACCTCTGCGACGTCAAGCACATCGCTCGCCGGCGAGCACCACCGTGCGGCCTGCTCGCGCCGCCGTGTCCAGTAAAGTTTGGGGAAGAAGTCGCTCGGCCGTTGGATGGACAGCGAACGGTCGAGATTAGGCCAAGGGATACCCCTTCGCGCTTTAGATCTGAACCGTAGGATTCAATCGGAGGGTGCGCGTTGATCTCGGCTTCATTAAATTCGAGCCGTTGATCGCCGATCGAACGGCTCTGGGCGCGTACCGGTTCGGTGTATAATAAATCTAATCTGGGCCGCTCAGTTCAGATCGTGCGGCCGAGATTCAACGATACCCCTTCGCGGGTCGATTTTGTTAAAGAACCCCTCGGGTTTCACTAAATCAACCCGCCGTCCATATGTTACTGTGCGCTGTGTCTCGGGCAACTTGCCCCGAGCCCCCTGGGTTTCTCTAAATTTGAGGCCCAGTCCAGCAGAGTTTTAAATTAATTAAATGATTAGGAAATTGGATTTTTAATACAAAAATAAATTCTAGAACTTGGATAAATCATATAAAATCCATTTTTAGTCCAAATTCATCCATTCCAGTTCCTAAAATTTTGTAATTTTATTATTTATCACTTAGTGTCTCTGTTTTGGCATAAAAACAGTAAGGAAATTTATTTATCACTTAATCCTATTTAAAGCACATAAAACCTTTGGAAATGCATAACTCAAAAATCTATAACTCAGAAAATTATGATTCCAGTTCCTAGATTTTTATTTTAATATGTAGAATACCTCTGTGTATTTTGTTTACATGCTTGGTGTAATGTTAATTTCTCTATATGCACTGTGCTTGTTTGTATTGTGGCGAGTAGAAGAGCCCGTTGCTGAGGATCCTGGTGAGCAGCAGGTTGGAGTAGCTGAGCAGGAGCTCATTGAAGGCAAGTTGTGCCCTTGACCACTTTATACCCAATAATGTTCTTTAATATCACTTATCCATGCATAGGTTAATTTTGATGGGATCCAATAGGTCATCCTAGATTGTTTATCTCATTACCTTGTTTACCCCTGAATCACTTGGGTAGTTTGCTATTGCTTTATATGGTTTTGGGATAATCATTTATTACCTCTATGTTCCAATTCTTGTTGTTATTCTGTTTATGTTCATATTGTTATCATTAATGTTAATTGGAACATAGAGCTTAACTTGAGAACCACGTGCCACCATAAGGGTGGAATGGGACGCCCTTGGCTGACTAATTAGGAAAGCTAGTGGAAGACTACCTTACCCGAAAGGGGCAAGGGCAGTAGGGGAGAGGTCAGTGCGGGGAGGTCCCTGGTTGATTTTGCTGCGATGGCGGTCAGCCAGGAACCCTTTACTGGATCTTCCCATAAACTGTAGCGGGTTTTCGGAAGCTAGTGGAACTTTGTAAAGGCCTCGTAGTGTTGCCCTGCCGTGCTTCCTAGGTAGAAGTATATGGGATTCATGACCCCTTGGCAGATGGGTAACATGACTTGTGGGTAAAGGGTACAACCTCTGCAGAGTGTAAAACTGGTATACTAGCCGAGCTCACGGTCATGAGCAGCTCAGGACTCTCTGGTGTTTAAACTATGGAACTTAAATTCAATTTGTCATTCGCATATGCATGGGTTTGTTATTAATTTTGTTCTATTACTTTACTTATGGTTTGGTATTCACTTACACTTAGTAATTGCTAATAAAATTTTGACCAACTACTTAAAAGCAATGCTCAGCTTTAACCCCTATCATTGATTAGCCTTACACATCACATGAACTCACACCTTTGTGAGTTTATGTCCACTGGTTCCCCACAACTTGTTGAGCTATGATCATGTGTGAGCTCACCCTTGCTGTCTCACACCCCCCCCACAGGAGATGATCAGGTGGTTCAGGAGGAGCCGCCCAACACTGAGGAGTTCGATCTGATCTAGGTGGCGTTTCCCAGTCGACATTGGCGCCGACGATCCTTAGTTCGTTTTATCTTTATTATTTTATTTTGTAATAAGTCTTCCGCTATGTAATAAATACTCTGATGTTAATGACATTTATCTCTATACACTCTGTTATTATATATGTTGTCTTCTTGGCGCATGTATGAGATGCACCCGGCTTTGTTCTTTAAAACCGGGTGTTACAGAAGTGGTATCAGAGGAAATGTTGACTGTAGGACGAAACCTAGATAGACTGGATAAACCCTTACCTACTTATCTCATTCTGAATCATTCTACACTCACCTTACTCTGATTCTTTCTACACTCATCTTGATCCTGTCTCACCTTCTACTGTTCTACTCTGACCATTCTTACCTTTTCTACTCTGAGACAAGATGGATTTCACACCTTGGAATCCCTACCCCTATGACATTTTTAAGAGATAGGAAGCCTAAGACAAAATTAAAACTATTTTCTCTATTAAAAATATTGGTTGATTGTTCTGATGATCAATGCCTGATTTGCTTCTTTGATTGATTGGAATAGTATAGATAGACATCTTAGCATGTACCAACATAAGGTATTGAATTAGCTATGGTAGGTGAAATATTAAACTGCTTAGCTAATAAATCCCCCAAAGTAACATGATTGTAATTACTGCCTTGTCTACTGCTCTTTCTTACCATATGTATCTAACTCAGATGGTCAATACCAGGAGGGGTGGTGGAATTGATTTGCCTCCTAACCAACACACTCGAAGACAACCTCAGCCACAGCCTGCAGGGATGAATCCTCCTAATCCTCCACCAGGCGGAGTTGACCCACTGGTTGCTGCTCAGATGGCGGTGATGCAGCAAATGGCAGATACTATGGCTGATATGCGTGCTCAGATGCAACAAGAACGCCAAGAGATGCGTCAGGAAAGGGAAGACATACGCCAGGAGCGAGATGAGATACGCCAAGAAAGGAGGGCGCAACAACAGCTTCAACAACAGCAGCAACAACAACAAGTGCCACTGCCTCCACCACCACCACCAGTTCCACCTCGGGATAAGCACCGGGAGTTTATGAGTCACAAGCCACCAACCTTCGCCAGCTCGCCAGATCCACTTGATGCAGACGATTGGTTGAAGTCAATTGAGAAGATGCTGAATATTGCACAATGCACTGATCGGGAGAAGGTTTTATATGCTTCTGGACGTCTGACTGGTCCTGCTGCTGACTGGTGGGATTCTTATACTGCTGCCCATGATGCTGCGGATACTATTACTTGGGCAGAGTTCAGCACGCAGTTCAGGAACTACCATATTCCAGCTGGGATGATAAAGATCAAGAAGAAGGAGTTTCTGTCGCTGAAGCAAGGAAGTATGTCAGTCAGCGAGTACCGCGACAAGTTTATTCAGCTATCCAGATATGCCCCTGAAGAAGTTGCTGAAGATGAGAGGAAGCAAGAGCATTTTATTGAAGGACTTAATGGGCCACTGCAGTATGCTCTAGTGGCACACACATTTCCATCATTGCAGAGACTGTTGGATAAGGCTCTTGCTATTGAACACAAGCGTGTTCAGCTGGGTGATTTGAAGAGGAAGGCTATCTCACAAGGACAGGGTAGCAGCAGTGTTCGTCCTCGCTACAGTTCACCACAGAGTACACCGCCTCGACCGGGAGGACCGCGCCCCGTTCAGCAATCACCATTGAGGACACCTACTCGACAGGCTACACCCACTGGCACCCCGACGAAGTTTTCAGGACAGAGTCCAGGCACTCAATGTTACAAGTGTGGGAAGATTGGTCATTATGCAAATGTCTGCCCACAGAGGATTGCTACTACTCCAGTGCAGAACAGGCAGCAACAGACCCCTGGCAAGGGATATTCTATTGCCAAGGTTAATCAAGTCAGCGTGGATGCTACTCCGGATGGAGGGGACCTCGTAATTGGTATGTTTTATGTTAATGCAATTCCTGCAACCATATTATTTGATTCTGGTGCTACACATTCATTCATGTCTGCTAGATATGCCAACACAAATGAAATACCACTGCTAAATATGAGAACACCCCTGATAGTAATTACACCTAAAGGGCCTGTTGAGGCGAATCAAATGACACGTAAATTGACATTAACCATTATGGGTAGAGAATTTGGAGCTACTGCTATAATATTGGAGTCAAGCAGTATAGATTTGATCCTTGGTATGTCATGGCTAAGAAAGGCAAAGGCCGTTATAGCATGTGGTAGAGGTACCGTAGAACTCACTACTACTAAAGGAGAAAGGTTTCAAGTTAATATTGCAGTAACCTCCTCATCCATGCGTGCTATGTTCTTTATGCCTGAGGAGTTTGTTGGTAACAATATCCGGGTGGTTAGAGATTTTCCGGACGTCTTTCCAGAGGAGTTACCAGGAATGCCACCTGATAGAGAAGTTGAGTTTGTTATTGATCTCTTACCTGGAACCGCCCCTATTTCTAAACGGCCATATAGAATGTCCGTAGAGGAGTTGAAGGAACTTAAGAAGCAGTTAACTGAGTTACAAGAGGCTGGGTACATTCGTCCGAGTTCCTCACCTTGGGGAGCACCGGTCTTGTTTGTACAGAAGAAGGATGGATCGCAACGGATGTGTGTGGATTATAGATCTCTTAATGATGTTACGGTGAAGAACAAGTATCCGTTGCCCCGTATTGAGGATTTATTTGATCAGATGCGAGGTGCAAGAGTATTTTCGAAGATTGATCTCCGATCCGGTTATCATCAGATGAGGATTAGACCATCGGACATTCCCAAGACGGCTTTCTCGACTAGATATGGATTATATGAGTTTACAGTTATGTCGTTTGGATTGACTAACGCACCAGCCTATTTTATGAACTTAATGAACAAGGTGTTTATGGAGTATTTGGACAGATTCGTCGTGGTATTCATCGACGATATTCTTATTTATTCTCAGAGTGAAAGTGATCACGAGGAACATCTGAGGATGGTGCTACAGAAGTTACGAGATAATCAACTCTATGCTAAGTTCAGCAAGTGCGAGTTTTGGATTGGCGAAGTGCCATTTCTTGGTCATATTATTTCTAATGGAGGAATAGCAGTGGATCCTGCTAAGGTTAAGGAGATAATGGAGTGGAGAGTACCCACTACAGTTACTGAGATTCGGAGTTTCTTAGGACTTGCTGGATATTATCGGAGGTTTATTGAAGGATTTTCTAAGATTGCTAAGCCGATGACTTCGCTTTTGGAGAAAGGAAAAGAATTTAAGTGGGACGAGAAGTGTCAAGACAGCTTTGATCTATTGAAGAAGAAGTTGATGTCGCCACCAGTTTTGGTTATGCCAGACTTACAAAAAGGATTTGACATCTATTGCGATGCATGTGGCCAAGGCTTAGGATGTGTGCTCATGCAAGAAGGACATGTAATTGCTTATGCTTCTCGTCAGTTGCGGAGACATGAATTGAACTACCCCACCCATGACTTGGAACTGGCTGCCGTTGTGCATGCACTTAAGATTTGGAGACATTATATCATGGGGACCAAGTGCCAAGTATATACGGATCATAAGAGTTTGAAGTATATATTCACTCAGAAGGATCTCAATCTTAGGCAACGCCGTCGGTTGGAGCTTATTAAGGATTATGATTTGGAGATTCACTATCACCCGGGCAAGGCAAACTTGGTTGCAGATGCCTTGAGTCGCAAGGAGCATGTTCATTCAGCTATTGTTGCCCAGCTACCCGATGAGATTGTTGAGGACTTCAGGAGACTTAACCTGGGGATAGTTGCTCATACTGAGGGAGTTACGATTGATGTGGAACCTACTTTGGAGCAAGAAATCCGCAAAGGACAAATTGGTGATGCTAAGATAAAAGAGATTAAGGATCTGATTACTGAAGGACGAGTTCCGGAATTCACGGAAGATGAGCAAGGCACCGTATGGTTCAAGGACAGGATATGTGTTCCTGATATCAAAAGCCTTCGGGAGACTATATTGAAGGAGGCCCATGACTCGGATTATTCTATTCATCCTGGTAGTACCAAGATGTATCAGGATTTGAAACGGAAATATTGGTGGTATGGATTGAAAAGAGATGTAGCTGCACATGTGGCTATGTGCGATGTATGTCAAAGAGTTAAGGCTGAACACCAGAGGCCAGCTGGATTATTGCATCCACTGAAGATACCCGAGTGGAAATGGGAAGAGATTGGTATGGATTTCATTACTGGATTGCCTCGCACCCAGAAAGGATATGATGCTATATGGGTGATTGTTGATAGATTGACTAAAGTGGCTCACTTTATTCCTGTCAAGACTACTTATAAGGGTTCTCAGCTAGCAGAGTTATATATGGCTCGGATTGTGTGTTTACATGGAGTACCAAAGAAGATCGTGTCTGATCGAGGTTCGCAGTTTACCTCAAGATTTTGGAGAAGCTTTCATGAGAATATGAGTACAAAGTTGAATTTTAGTACAGCTTATCACCCTCAGACTGATGGACAGACTGAAAGAACAAATCAAGTTTTGGAGGATATGTTGAGAGCATGTGCCCTTCAGCATGGAGGAAGTTGGGATAAAAGTCTACCGTATGCGGAGTTCTCGTACAATAATAGTTATCAGGCCAGTCTGAAGATGTCACCTTTTGAAGCTTTATATGGGAGGAAGTGCAGGACTCCTTTGTATTGGGATCAAACTGGAGAAAGACAGTTCTTTGGGCCTGAATTGATTCAAGAAGCAGAAGAACAAGTTCGTATAATTCGAGAGAATTTGAGAGTGGCTCAAACCAGGCAAAAGAGTTATGCTGATAATAGAAGGAGACCACTGGAATTTGAAGAGGGAGATTATGTGTACCTCAAGGTGTCACCACTTCGTGGAATGAGGAGATTCAAAGTCAAGGGCAAATTGTCCCCTCGCTACATTGGACCATTCCTGATCTTTAGAAGAGTTGGGGAGATGGCATACCAACTCGAGTTACCTGCTAGTCTATCGGATGTGCATAATGTGTTCCATGTGTCTCAACTTAAGAAGTGTCTCCGTGTTCCTGAGGAACAGTTACCAATGGAAGAGCTCAGTGTTCAAGGTGATTTGACTTACACGGAGTACCCGATCAAGATTTTGGATACATTGACTCGAGTTACAAGGAATAAGGTGATAAAGATGTGTAAAGTCCAATGGAGTCACCACAGTGAAGATGAAGCAACTTGGGAAAGAGAAGAAGAGCTTCGTATAGATTTTCCCCACCTTTTCTCTAGTTCTTCTTAAATCTCGAGGACGAGATTATTTTTAAGGGGGTAGGATTTGTAACATCTACTTTGTAAGTGATAGGAATAATATCAATAGAGAAACATTTTCTCTTTATGTGAGTTTGATCTTTATGCACCATCATATGAGAACACCATGTCCAAGAACAATCAATAAAGAGATATGCTACTAAATTGTTGCATCATGCTGGATATTTTATTTTTGTGTGCATTTTGTGACAAGAAAAACATTAAATATCCAAATGAGAAATTAAATCCTAAAAGAAATGCTAAAATTTGGAAAGAGAGAAAGAAATGAATAATGTAAGGATTAAAATATGTAAATAAAGATACATTATTCCAACATTAGGGTGTGAATTTGTATCATGGACTCAAAACAGAAACTCACAATTCAAAATTTAAATTTGGATTTAAAAGAGTTAAAAGTAAAAGAAAAGAAAACAGAAAATATAAAAAGAAAAGGGAAAAAGGAACTTACTGGGCCGGCTTACCCGTTTTCGGCCCAGCTCCGGATGACACCCGCGCGGCCCGCTTCCCTTTTCACTCCGCCGCGCGCCGTCTTCACCATTCTCCCACTGACGGGTGGGCCCGCTCCGTCGGTCGCTCGCCAGCGCATACGTCGGGTGTGTGTATGCCACCTGGGCCCGGCTTGGCAGACTTTTCCGCGTGCGCGTGTATTGTCCCGTGGTGTCGCTGCGTGCTGGGCCCGAGTTGTCGGTCGCAGCTGCAACGAACTGGCCGCCCATGGCGGAAGTCGCCCGCGGGAACCGGACTCCGCGATCTACCTGACGCCCCTGCTCACAACCATAAAAATCGGGCCACCGTGGATTAGTCCCGTCTCCCTCTCCACCACTTCACATCGCCACCACGATTACCCACTCGGATTTGAGCGCAGGATTAGGGAAATCACCAGCCGTGGGCTACGAACGGAGCGCCGCCGCGGAACCCCGCCTGTGTTGCCGTTCGGGCCTCGGATCGGGACCGGGGAGCTTCGCCCTGCGGTGTGTGACTCGACCGTGGCCTCAGCGTGCGGGAGCGGGCGCCTGGGCGACGTGAATTTGTCACCGGAGTACAAGCGCCGCCGCAATTCCGCTCTGCGCCGTGGACCAAACCTGACGTGTCTTCCGTGCTGGTGAGTTCTTGGTCATCGTGCTCGCGCCGTTTCCCTGTTCGTATAGCGCCTGTCATCCATAAGGTTAGACCTCTGCGACGTCAAGCACATCGCTCGCCGGCGAGCACCACCGTGCGGCCTGCTCGCGCCGCCGTGTCCAGTAAAGTTTGGGGAAGAAGTCGCTCGGCCGTTGGATGGACAGCGAACGGTCGAGATTAGGCCAAGGGATACCCCTTCGCGCTTTAGATCTGAACCGTAGGATTCAATCGGAGGGTGCGCGTTGATCTCGGCTTCATTAAATTCGAGCCGTTGATCGCCGATCGAACGGCTCTGGGCGCGTACCGGTTCGGTGTATAATAAATCTAATCTGGGCCGCTCAGTTCAGATCGTGCGGCCGAGATTCAACGATACCCCTTCGCGGGTCGATTTTGTTAAAGAACCCCTCGGGTTTCACTAAATCAACCCGCCGTCCATATGTTACTGTGCGCTGTGTCTCGGGCAACTTGCCCAGAGCCCCCTGGGTTTCTCTAAATTTGAGGCCCAGTCCAGCAGAGTTTTAAATTAATTAAATGATTAGGAAATTGGATTTTTAATACAAAAATAAATTCTAGAACTTGGATAAATCATATAAAATCCATTTTTAGTCCAAATTCATCCATTCCAGTTCCTAAAATTTTGTAATTTTATTATTTATCACTTAGTGTCTCTGTTTTGGCATAAAAACAGTAAGGAAATTTATTTATCACTTAATCCTATTTAAAGCACATAAAACCTTTGGAAATGCATAACTCAAAAATCTATAACTCAGAAAATTATGATTCCAGTTCCTAGATTTTTATTTTAATATGTAGAATACTTCTGTGTATTTTGTTTACATGCTTGGTGTAATGTTAATTTCTCTATATGCACTGTGCTTGTTTGTATTGTGGCGAGTAGAAGAGCCCGTTGCTGAGGATCCTGGTGAGCAGCAGGTTGGAGTAGCTGAGCAGGAGCTCATTGAAGGCAAGTTGTGCCCTTGACCACTTTATACCCAATAATGTTCTTTAATATCACTTATCCATGCATAGGTTAATTTTGATGGGATCCAATAGGTCATCCTAGATTGTTTATCTCATTACCTTGTTTACCCCTGAATCACTTGGGTAGTTTGCTATTGCTTTATATGGTTTTGGGATAATCATTTATTACCTCTACGTTCCAATTCTTGTTGTTATTCTGTTTATGTTCATATTGTTATCATTAATGTTAATTGGAACATAGAGCTTAACTTGAGAACCACGTGCCACCACAAGGGTGGAATGGGACGCCCTTGGCTGACTAATTAGGAAAGCTAGTGGAAGACTACCTTACCCGAAAGGGGCAAGGGCAGTAGGGGAGAGGTCAGTGCGGGGAGGTCCCTGGTTGATTTTGCTGCGATGGCGGTCAGCCAGGAACCCTTTACTGGATCTTCCCATAAACTGTAGCGGGTTTTCGGAAGCTAGTGGAACTTTGTAAAGGCCTCGTAGTGTTGCCCTGCCGTGCTTCCTAGGTAGAAGTATATGGGATTCATGACCCCTTGGCAGATGGGTAACATGACTTGTGGGTAAAGGGTACAACCTCTGCAGAGTGTAAAACTGGTATACTAGCCGAGCTCACGGTCATGAGCAGCTCAGGACTCTCTGATGTTTAAACTATGGAACTTAAATTCAATTTGTCATTCGCATATGCATGGGTTTGTTATTAATTTTGTTCTATTACTTTACTTATGGTTTGGTATTCACTTACACTTAGTAATTGCTAATAAAATTTTGACCAACTACTTAAAAGCAATGCTCAGCTTTAACCCCTATCATTGATTAGCCTTACACATCACATGAACTCACACCTTTGTGAGTTTATGTCCACTGGTTCCCCACAACTTGTTGAGCTATGATCATGTGTGAGCTCACCCTTGCTGTCTCACACCCCCCCCACAGGAGATGATCAGGTGGTTCAGGAGGAGCCGCCCAACACTGAGGAGTTCGATCTGATCTAGGTGGCGTTTCCCAGTCGACATTGGCGCCGACGATCCTTAGTTCGTTTTATCTTTATTATTTTATTTTGTAATAAGTCTTCCGCTATGTAATAAATACTCTGATGTTAATGACATTTATCTCTATACACTCTGTTATTATATATGTTGTCTTCTTGGCGCATGTATGAGATGCACCCGGCTTTGTTCTTTAAAACCGGGTGTTACAGTGCACAACAAAGCGTAAATTTGCTTCTTTTGTACTTATCGAAGCCTTGTCATTAGAGCCGAAGTGACTGTCTGTATGCTTATAATATGATAACGATGATCCTACGAATGTCTAAATGAATGTGTATGAATGCAATGTATGATGTGATGTAATGTGCGAATGAATGTCCAAACACACGCTTACGAAGGCGCACCCAGACTCTGCATCCCCTTAGGAACGACTTTGGAGTCTTCTTCACCGTTTATTTTTCAGTGTTCACCGCTTATTTTTTGGTGTAAGTTCTGCATCCCCTTAGGAACGTCTTTTGAACTTCTTCGCCTTCTATTTAGGCGGTATAAGTTTTGCCTCCCCTTAGGAACGTCTTTTGAACTTCTTCGCCTTATATTTCGGCGGTATTTGGCTCTGCATCCCCTTAGGAACGAATTTTGAGCAGAAAACTTACTCTACGCTCTCTTAGGAACGACTTTTTGTAGCTTCGTCCTGCTCTGCATCCCCTTGGGGACGACTTTTGAGCTTCTCCCTGCTTTTTTTTCACTGCACTCGATGGTGCATGATCAGATTTTTACATTTTACATTCTTTTTGGGGGATTTTGCTCTCATAGAGCCAAATAAGAAAAGAAAAATTACAAGCCATGGCCCCATTAAAAACCTTTCTCCCCCTTTGGAAAGGAAAAGGGTGCCATATGAAAAAATGGAAAAGTTTACATCAAATTACACATAATATCGTCGAAGCTCATTCGCATTCCAAGATCTAGGAATGTTGTTGCCGTCCATATCCTTCAATCTGTAAGAACCGGGCCTTGATGAAGATACCACCAGGAAATGTCCTTCCCACTTCAGCTGTAGTTTGCCTACTGTGTTCGGATTGGCCACTCTCCAAAGCACCAAATGCCCTAGCTTAATATTTTTCAGCCGAACTTTTCTGTCACGCCATTTTATTGTTTCGGCTTGATATTTATTGATATTCTCCACAGCCTAAAGTCTGGTCCCTTCTATAGTATCTTTTGCTACGTGATAATCAACTTCATCCTCTGCCAAAGCTACTGTTCTTATTGACCCTGCTTTAGCTTCTTCTAGGGTTATAGCTTCGTCACCATATAATAACTTGAACGGTGTAAACCCTGTTGATCTTGATATGGTTGTATTATGGCTCCACACTACTTTAATCAACTCATCTGGACACTTTCCTCTGGGCTGATTGAAGATTAGCTTCATTATTCCCGTCATTATAATGCCATTTGCTCTTTCGACCATTCCGTTTGACTCTGGATGCCTAACTGATGCAAAATGAATCTTCATGCCAATCTGATCACAAAATTCCTTGAAAGTTTCAGCATCGAACTGTGTTCCATTGTCCACAGTTATTGCCTTCGATACGCCAAAGCGACAAACAATATTTTGCCAGAAGAATTTTTGGACTGTAACCGAAGTTATTATAGCCAAAGGCTTTGCTTCAATCCAATTAGAAAAATATTCTACAGCCACCACAACATATCTCAAATTGCCTTGCACTGGTGGAAGTGGGCCTAACAAATCCAGGCCCCATCTTTGCAACGGCCAGGTGGGCTGTATTAGTTGATTAAGAGATGAAGGTTGTTTTTGGTCTCTTGCACATTTTTGACAGCTTTCACATTTTTGAACTAGCTCTGCTTCATCCGAAGCTGCCTTCGGCCAATAAAATCCTTGTCTGGACACTTTTTCCAGCAAGGGTCTAGACCCAATATGAGATCCACATAGACCTGCATGTATCTCCTTCATTAATTCAATACCTTTAGCTCTTGATAAACACTTGAGGAGTGGGGAACAAACTCCATATTTATATAATTCCCCTTCTATTATAACATACGGTCTCGTCCTTGCTTCCATTATCTTATTATAAGCTTCGTCATCCAAAAGACAATTACCTTAGAGGAAGGATATGATTTCAGTCCTCCAATCTTCACTATGTACCGGAGAAATGGCAAGCACTGCTCTCTCCATGAGTTCAAATGAAGTTGCCTTTATTGTTTCAAAAAATACTTCTGAAGGTATAGGGAGCCCCTGAGCTGCTGATTTGGCTAGCAGATCTGCATGCTCATTTTCGCCTCTTGGAATATTCTTGACAGAAAAACCTTCGAAGGAAGCCTCCAACCTTCGAACTACATCTAGACATTTTTCAAGCTTCGAATCTCTTGCCTTGCTACTTTTATCCACATGGCCAGAAATGACTTGAGAATCAGTTTTCAGAATGGTCCTTCTTATTCCCATTGCTCTTAACTTCCGAAGCCCCAACAGGAGTGCTTCGTATTCAGTAATATTATTTGTACAACTAAAATCAAGCTTAACTGCGTAACATGTTCTGACTTTCGAAGGTGCTACTAGGACAGCAGCCGCTCCTGCACCGAAGGTTCCCCAAGAACCATCACAGAACACTGTCCATGCTTCGGCATCTTTATTTATTTCTTCTTCCTGAGCCCCTAGCGTCCAATCGGCGATGAAGTCTGCTAACGCCTGGGACTGAATTGAGGATCTATGTACATAGTCAATGGTGAATTCATTAATCTCTGTAGCCCATTTTCCAATCATTCCAGTAGCTTCTCTATTCCTCATTATATCCTTCAGGGGCTGTGACGAAGGAACAATTATGTGATATGCTTGAAAATAATGCCGGAGCTTCCTTGAGGCCATTAACATAGCATACAACACCTTCTCCAATTTTGTATAATTTTTCTTTGATAGACTTAAAACTTCAGAGACGAAGTACACTGGAGCTTGCTTTTTGACTTGGCCATCTAGCTTCTCCTATACCAGCGCCACACTCACTGTAGAGTGTAAAGCCGCCATGTATAAGAGCAGCGGAGACCTTGGCGTAGGTGGAGTTAATGTTGTTAAATCAATCAAATATTGCTTCAGCTCTTTGAAGGCTTTTTGTTGAACCGGTCCCCATTGGAAAACTTCGGCTGACTTTAGTATTTCAAAAAATGGTAGATTTCTTTCTGCTGATCTAGATATGAATCTATTTAATGATGCAAGTCTTCCTGCCAGACATTGGGCCCCCTTCTTTGTGCTTGGTGGCTCCATCTGAAGAATAGCTTCGATCTTGCTTGGGTTAGCTTCAATTTCCTTCATTGATACTAAACAGCCAAGGAACTTGCCCTTCTTCACCCCAAAAACACACTTTTCTGGATTTAATTTCAGGCCAACTTGCCTAAAATTGGCAAATTTCTCATGCAAATCAGCGATGTGATTTTCTTGCTTCGTGCTTTTCACTATGATATCATCAACATAGGTCAGTACATTTCTGCCTATTTGAGAATGAAGGACCTTGGCTGTCATTCTGCTGAAGCTTCCTCCAGCATTCTTGAGCCCCTCAGGCATCCGAAGATAACAATATGTGCCACTAGGGGTTATGAAGCTAGTCTTCGGCTCATCTTCCTTCTTCATCCATATCTGATGATAGCCAGAGTAACAATCCAGTAAACTCATGAGCTCCGAAGAAGCTGTTGCATCCACTAGGGAGTCTATTCTTGGCAATGGGAACTCATCCTTCGGACCAGCCTTGTTAAGATCTGTAAAATCAATGCACATTCTCCATTTGCCATTTGCCTTCTTTACCATAATAGTGTTGGCTAGCCATTCTGTGTATTTCACCTCTCTGATAACACCAGCACTAAGAAGTCTCTTCACTTCGTTCCGAGCACCTTCAGCTTTATCTTCAGACATTTTCTAAAGCCTTTGTTTTCTTGGCCTGAAGGATGGATCCACGTTGAGCGAATGTTCAATGACATCTCTGTTGACACCACAGAGATCATTGGCGGACCAAGCAAAGACATCTTTATTGTTGAATAAGAATCTTAGCAAAGTCTTCTCTTGTTCTTCAGATAGCTGAGACCCTAGCAATACCCTTTGTTCTGCTATGTCTTCACATAACAGCATAGGCTTCGGCTGATCCACCGAAGTAGCCTTCTCTCTTTTGTATTTATACTGCTCACAGGCTTCGGCTCCATCTATATTATGGATTGCCTTTGAATCTGTCCAATTTCCTTCGGCTTTTCTGGCAGCCTCTTGACTTCCATGGATAGCAATGGGCCCTTGCTCCGAAGGTATCTTCATACATAAGTATGTTGGATGAAGTATAACTTCGAAAGCATTGAGTGTCCCTCGGCCAATGATTGCATTGTATGGGTACTCCATGTCAACAATATCAAAAACAACTTGTTCAGTCCTTGTGTTATGAACGAAGCCGATGGTTACTGGCATTGTGATTTTGCTGAGTGCTACAATCTGCCTTCCTCCGAAGCCACAAAGAGGGTGCGTAGCATCATGAATCTTATCCTTTGGCTGAAGGCCTTAGCAAATATGATATCCACTGCACTGCCTGTGTCAACCAGAACATTATGGACCAGAAACCCCTTGATGACACAAGATATGACCATAGCATCATTATGGGGGTAATCCTTGAGCTGAAGATCCTCCTGGGAGAAGGTGATTGGGATGTGGGACCATTTAGACTTGATGAAGGGTCCCTGCACCCTTCTCTGCGCTTCTTTCTTCTGCTTCTTGTTGGCTGGTTCTGAGCTTGAACCACCAGTTATCGGGAGCACCAGCTTCGTAGCCAAAGGTGCTACAACTTGGTTGCTGAATGAAGCCATCAGCTCAAAAGTGGAAGTGAGTACACCGGAGGTGGGCGCCAATGTTGGTGACTTGTTCTTAAATTCTATGAATTAAGAACAAGGCAACACAAAAATAGGTTAGTGTTTAATGCCCTTCGTCCTTCGAAGCATTATTTCCCTGAGGATATAATGATCTTCGGACGAAGGTTATGAAGGACGTACCTTCTTCGTTGCAACATAAATCAATGAAAGACGAAGCATATAAAACATAGTAACATGGATGATTACATGACATCATAATATATCCTTCTTTTATACAATCAGGAATGAATAAGAACAATATCAAATTACATTTATACCTTTGGCTTGATTGAAGGCAAAGGTGTAGGCGTGACACACAAGCGATTACAAGTGCGCGTGAACAGTATGGGGGTACTGTTCATCTATTTATAGGCACAGGGCGCAACCTGTGTGGATTTACATTCATGCCCTTTATAAATAGTTACAATCATGACACAGATTATCATGGGTCGATCGGTCTTTTCACCTTTAAGTTAGTGCTACTCTTCGTCTCAAAGCGTGTTATTATGCCGAAGCTCCCTAGATGGTAGCTTCGGCGTTGCTTCTGTGTTGATCGTCCGAAGATGTTTCTTCTTGCAGGACCTTCGGCGACGAAGCAGACCCCCAACAAATATAATATACATTAACAAACTTTTAAAGTATCCAAACCAAGTGGTAGGTATTATTATTATTACATGCCTGCGGTAGAGTCAAGTGCTAACTTATTACATCAACCAGGAAGAAACCATCTTCCCATAGTACACACATAATAAACATAAACAAAAGTAGAAGCCTCCAGTGTGAGTTTTAGCAGAACTCGAAGGAGTTAATAGTCTATCCTGCAGCAACAATGGGAATAAAACCCTGAGTACGCAATTACTCAGCGAGACTTACCCGAATAAAGAAAAGACTCTCAAGGGTATGTTGGTTTGTTGGGAATCAAGGTAAAGCTTAACAAATTTCAAAGACCCAGTTTTGCAGAGGAGCCAACTAATGGTGGATCCTTATGCCATACTTTTACTTCACATGTTAAGTACTTTTCCCAAATCTAGAGTTGCCTAATCTAGAGCATTCACTTGTCCTATACTAGCTTCATTTTGTCAACTTTAGTTTCACTTGTTATCTACGATGAGGGTCAAATATCTAGTCTTCATATCCGAGAAGTTCGGCGATCCGAATCAATTAATACCCAGCTGGGGATCTCCAACCACACGACATATGTAGCACTTAACCCTTGCATATGTCAACTCGCGCCACCGGGTTTCTCAAGACCAGAATGGGTTCACATGACCCGAGAGCATAGTACCCCACCATCCAGCCGCTTGCCAGGTGGGCACACGTCACTCTCGCCATCTCTCCACTCCTAGTCCGTGCCAGCTATTCTGGTATTGGTCTGGCCGAGGCTAAGATTACCCTTGACGAGGAATGTGGCCAGTTAATGGGTCCTAGATCAGCAAGCCAATAATCATACGGTCCTTAAGCGACACGGACAGGTGACCTTTCCTGCTCAACATCTGGTCTCATATTAAAATATTTTCTGAACACCTGGTACCTGTTAGAGGTACCCTACTGAAATGATGAAGTCATCAAGGCCTTTGATACCTTCATCACTCCAGTCTCTTTTTCTTTTTAAAAACATGATTCATAGATCAAAACATTTTGTTCCTAGTCTATGAGCATACTAAGCAAATCTAGCTTTTCAAATCAGGTATCAAGGACGACAATCAATAAGTCAAGGAAGTTATGTAGTGAAGGTTTAATCATTCAACTCCTATTACTTAATGCAGCATATAACTGATAATAGTTTAAAACAACAAGGAGGTGGCAAATGCATCGAGGCTTGCCTTGATGTGGAGGAGAGTCAGGCTCTTCTATTAAAATATTACAGTTGGCAGCAAATCCTATTGGAGCACCTTCTGGAGGACCATTAGTGACAACCTCAGTTGGAGAAGTTTCAGATGGAGGAATAGGCTCCCCTTCCACTTCCACTTCAAACTCTTCTTCTAGGTGCTCTACAAGTCAATTCGAAGTATATGAATGCTCATGTAATGAGATGCTCTGCAAACTCTCATTTAGAGAAAGGTGGAAAACTTACATATTCATAACTAAGGACATGACCATTATATTTATGTTTCTGGGTAGTATAGTTTTTGTCTAAATGGATCATATTACACTTACTTAAGAACACTAGAGGACTATCCAGGTTCTAGTTGGCCGATTTGCTGTCTAACACTAGGTAGGATTTAAGTTTGATTTAACCTTAAACCAATACTAGGGTTTTAATTACTTATACTTAGCTAGGTTTTAGTGGTATATAATCTTGCCACAAATTCTTATGATTTTAACCAGAAGCTATTCTAATGGTATATAATCTTGCCACAAATTCTTATGATTTTTGGACCTAGGGTTTTATTTCTAAAATTCTAAAAGGCTTGGTTTTAGCATCTTTAAAGACTAAATAATTCCAAGCTCGAGATAAAAATCTTGAAACTATTTTTATTAATTACTCTATGTTATTAGGAGTCTAGCAAAATTAGTCTCATGATTTTATCAATTTACTACTAATTTCTATAAATTGCTTAAGCTGACAGTAAAAAGAAAAAGAAAAACAATGGATAGGGTTGGGCCGATTCTGGCCGGAGTTGGCCCACGATAGGGGAAACGCACGCGCGCCCGTGGCTGCGTTGTAGATTTTCGCGAGGGCCCCTAGGTGTTCGAATAATCAGTAAAGAATCCTAGATACTATTCACGTGTCTCACTAATAGTTGCACATAGGCCCTCAGCTTCCGTTCTATTCACAAACTCTGGTCCACAGTCGCATTCCGACGAGCGCCGACCATCCGCCGCTTAGACCCATCGACGGCGACCATCTCTGATGAAAACAAGCCTGCCAGTGTGACCCTCGAGACTTTCTTCCTATTTCCCCTAAGTTAATCAACCTTAAACCATCTAGGGCTTCACTAGCCATGCTGACGGCGGATCGACAAGCTCCAGTGGGGTGTATCGGGGTTTCAAGCGTGGTAGGGTTCAATTCAAGGTCACTACAAGTATTAGTAATGCATCAGACATACGATGCTCACCTAGGTTTGTCCGGAAGAGCTATGGGTTGGCCAGTCGACGTGGACAGTGCCTTCGGCGACGTTCACCGACCGACACGACGGTGTTCCAGTTAATCATGTGCGGTAGAGTTCAAGCAGGTAAGCGCATGAGCTTCACCATGATCTATAGACTGCAAAACACAAGTTAAATAACTATGACTGACCTTAGGAAAGGCCGACCACACGGTTGCACTACTCGGCGACATTGGTGACCACCAATGGGGAAAAACCCGTGTTCTGAGCTATTGATGGTGGAACAGTGGGAACAAATGGTGGCTTGGGTGCGTAACGGAGAGGCAGGACTAAGCGCAGGCTCAATTTAAAGGGGGTCATCACAATGGTGGGCAATTTGGTCGTGGACTCCAGGCAGCGGCGACAACCCGAGAAGCTCCACGTTATCCTCAACGGTGTCCACAGGTCGGTAACGTGTGGATTTACCGCGAACCCTCTATGGCGGTTCAATACACGAGTCCCTAACCAGCTGCATGGATGGCCGGAGCGTCTGGTGGCTTGCTATGGTGGCGATGGAGTATTTACAGTGAGGACACGTAGTGTCCGTGGCTAGATTGGTAATTCGAGCATCGAATCCGAGCCGGAGAACTTTTTACCACGCATGGATCCACGTCTCGGTGGCACCAATCGTGGTGTGAGCTTGAATCACAGCGGCGAGCACGGGGCACTTAGGATCTTCTTCAGTGTATTGTACCATGGCGATGGCCATTTCGTGCCTGACAGAGTGATTTGAGGATCATTTCTCTTCGGTTTTCGTTCACCAACTGTTGGGGGCCTTCGTCCTCCGAAGGTCCTCAAAAACATGATTTGACAATGTTTTCCAAGTGGATTATGTGAACAGGTATCTTCGGACTCAGAATTATGAACATGAAGCACGGTCAGGACGAAGCCTGAACCAGACGAAGGCCGAGCTGATTACCAAGCTCTACGAAGGATGGTGCACAGCCGAAGCTGTGCGCAGGGAAGCTTCGTCGCGATAGCAGAGGGGGGAACCGACTTAGAGATGAAAAGACTACGTGGACCTTGACAGATTTTCATAAGTCATTGACAAATGTAATGGACATGAATGTAATTTTACGTGGGCTGCGTCCCACGTCTATAAATAGATGAACAGTACTCCCGTACTGTTCACGCTGACTTGGCATTTGCTTTTGCGTCACGCTTGTACTTTTTACCTTCTCTCAGGACCGAAGGTACATTTGTAATTTGAAATCATTTCTATTTTTCCATGTTAATAAAATAGAAATGATTCTATGATGGTGCTTATATTATATTTCATGCTCTATATGAATCCTTCGTCATTACTTGTTATGTTTACGAAGGTATGTCTCTTGTGACCTTCGTCCGAAATTCATTATTTCCCGAAGGGACACAATGCTCCGAAGGACGAAGGACTTTAACACTTAACATTTTTTATGTTGCCTTGTTCTTAACTCTTAGCATTTGAGAACAAGTCCCCAACATTGGCGCCCACCTCCGGTGAACTCACTTCCACTTCGAGTTTTTTGAACACCTTCGGAAGCTATAGACCTTCGCTATGGCGCCGAAGAAAGCTTCAGCGACTGGGGCTGCAGCACTGCAACCGCTGGACCACAACCAGGAGACCGTCTCTCTTCGGGAGGCCCGAAGCCAGAAGAGAAAGGCTGTCAGCCCGACACTTCAGGAGGAAGAGCTAGACCAAGAAATCAGGGATATGGAGATGCTACATCAACAGGTGCAGAGGAAGAAGGAGAAGATGGCCCGGCTAGCTGAGTTGCAACGGCAGATAGACGAAGCCTCTGAGGAAGTTCGCCATCTTACTCACGATGAGCAAAACAGAAGGCCTCAGCAGAAGGACCTTCATCAGGAGGGCTTCGTCAACAAAGATGACTGGTATGACAATTTCCATCAGGGAAATTTTGTTTTCGATGATGCTTCTCCTTTGTCCGCTGAGCTGCAGGCTACACCTTGGCCTCCATCCTATAAGCCACCCCAGCTTCCCATGTTCGACGGCCACTCAGACCCGAAGCAATTCTTGATGAGCTACGAAGCAACAGTGTCTTCGTACGGGGGCAATGCTGCAGTCATGGCGAAGTCTTTCGTTATGGCCGTCAGGAATGTTGCTCAGACCTGGTATTCCTCCCTTCGACCAGGAACGATCACCTCATGGCAGAAGCTGAAGGATATGTTGTTAACCAGCTTTCAAGGATTTCAGACGAAGCCGGTCACTGCTCAAGCCTTGTTCCAGTGCACTCAGGATCATGAAGAATACCTTCAGGCGTATGTCAGAAGGTTCTTGCGTTTGAGGGCGCAGGCACCAACGGTGCCCAATGAAATTGTTATCGAAGCCATGATCAAGGGGCTTCGTCCTGGACCTGCAGCCCAATACTTTGCTAGGAAGCCTCCTCAGACTCTGGAGAAGCTGCTCCAAAAGATGGACGAGTACATTCGTGCTGATAATGACTTTCGCCAAAGAAGGGAGGAGGCCTTCAGATTTTCTGAGATGACCAGGGGCTTCGGGGGAAGATTCTATCCGAGGCATGTCAGGTCCATCCACAACACCCAAAATGATGATAAGGGGAGTCAGCAGAACAGGCCGCAGTGCTCCTCACAGGCTTCGGGGCAACAGCAAACTTTCTTTCGGCCACCAGCTCCAAGAGGCAGAGGCGCCAGGGGCTTCGGCGGGAGATTTGGAGATCAACCAAGGAGGACATTTTGCTTATTCTGCGGTGAGAACAAGGGCCATACCACCAGGATGTGCCATGTCACCATCCAGAAACAAAAGGAGCTAGCAGAAGCTGCAGCGCAACAGGGACAGCCGAAGCAGGTCATGCATACTGCTTCGTACCATTAGCCTTACATCCCGGAATATGTGGGCAACCACCCTGCAGTTTCCGTAGCTTCGGCGAGTCAACCTCAAGCTTCATGGCAACAGCCCCCGCCTCCACCTCCGCTGCAATAAGGCCAACAGCCAGAAGGGAGCCAATATGTTCCGCACCAAAGGGATCTCAGAGAGCAATCTGAAGCTCGCACAGTCAATAGTACTGTGCCAGAGTCGAAGCACATTTATTGACATATATCCTACTTTGATAGCAGTCTTTTTTGTTTAAGTTCTATTTTTTGTGTAATAAAGAACATTTCAGTTTTCATATAATAGTTTCGTGGTTGGTTATGAGAAAAACCTATCTTCTCCACAGGCTTAAGTTGCTGAAGCTTAAAAATTTGCGGTAACAAGGAGGACCTTCGAATTATTAAAAATCCTTCGAAGCAACAAAAAGTCGTTCTAAGGAACGCAGAGTAAGTTGCCGAAGTTACAAAAAGCCGTTCCAAAGGGAGCGCAGTGTAAGTTTTTTGCTCCAAAGACGTCCCTAAGGGGATGCAGAGCTTATACCGTCTAAGTAAAAGGCGAAGAAGCTCCAAAGACATTCCTAAGGGAATGCAGAGCTTATACCGTCTAAGTAAAAGGCGAAGAAGCTCCAAAGACGTTCCTAAGGGAATGCAGAGCTTACAAATATATTTTGTGTGTATCTTCGGAACAAATGTCATTTGCATAACATAACATCATCACATCATTTTGCATAGCATAAGCATCATACATCATGTTGCATATGGCAAAAGAAGGGGACACAGTATCAACCTTCGAAAGGATGCTTTGAGAAAGAGCAAATTGTGTAAAGTCACGAGGGAATACAATGATAATCTTCGGAAAATAGCTTCGGAGAATGTTTTTACGAAGCATGGATGAGCTTCATCAGAGTAATATCAAAATTGTATAGCTTCGGAGAATGTTTACACGAAGCATGGATGTGAGTTATCAGAACAGTTTTAACGGAGAATCTTTTCTTCACGAAGCATGAAAAGAAGGGAAGGTGTTTTTTCGCCGAAGGCTCAAAAATGGTATGTATGTAGAATTTCATGCATCGTAAAGAATTGAATAATGAAAAGAGACTTGTATATTACATTCAAATGTACAAAATATTACAAAGATCACACTTCCAATGTTTTTTCTAATAACATTTAGTCTTCTCTTAATACTGCTTCGGTGGCCTCATTTAGAAGTTGATCAACAACTTTATCCATGATAGCTTCGGCCATTCGTTTAATCTCGTCATCTCCTTTTGTGTGAGGGTCGGCAGTCGATCCAGCAGGTTCTGAGGGAAGAGAACATTTCTTCGTTACTATTACAAATCGCGAACAAAGTTTGAAATAAAAATTACAACACAATAAGAACGACTAATTAATACCTAATTGCCTTTCGGGCTCTGTACTTCTTTCGGCAGCTTCTGCCACTTTCCTAGCATCATGGATGCCTTTTTCACTTCTTTGAATTATTTCTTGCGCCATTTCTCGGCCGCCATTGTCCCAGATATCAGTGAAGAATTTACCGCCAACCATGCTTGCTTCGGTCGAGGGATCTTTGATGTCTTCAGAGGACAGGGCAGCTTCGGACTGAGCTAAGGATTTTATATGTTCACAACCTTTTTTCTCCAAAACAGCAGCAATTCCTCTGGCGCCTGAAAAAGCGCAGATGTCACCGCGGCTGCTCAGGATTTCCTCGAAGGCTTCTGCTTCGTGACTGATCCAGTCCAGTGGACCTTCGGGATTGCCTCTTGGGAAATTCTCTTCACTAGAAAAGGCGCCAACGCTGGCGAAGCTGGATTTTATCTTTTTGACGCATTCTACAGATTTAACATAGTATTTCCTCTGAGATGCACGAAGCTCTTTAACACTTAACTCTAAATTATTGACCAAATGATCACTAAGTTCTCGTTTTGTTTCCTCAAGCACACGTTCCTCTTTAGCTCTAGCTAGCTGTTTCTGAAGATCTTTAATTTCACGTTTTTGGGCTTCCGCCTGGGTTTTTGAAGCAGCTTCGTCCTTCTTTACCTTATCTACCAGTGTAAGCAGAATTTTATCCTTCTCCAGAGCTTCGTTTCTCAGTTTAATAACTTCTGATCGAAGGTTGTTGAACGCAATTTCATAGCTTTCATCTTCGGCACTCTTTTGTGCTCTTAGTGCGTTGCTCAGGATCAAACCCTATACAAAAAAGAATCCATATAAGAATAAAGGAATGAATTACGTATTGTAAAATTTTTCCAAACGACTAATTCCCATACCTTTAGGCTATTATATGCAAGACTATCCGCGAGATCTTCCTTCGTCATAGCGCATAATCCAGCTTCGAGCTTCGGGAATCCCATACTTCTAGCCGTCTCTCGGCAGACAGATAGTTCTTTATTATCAGGAAGGCAGTACAGGAAGTCATCTTCATTAGTCCCATTAAACACTACTGCCCCCTTCGGATATTTTAGCTCTCTGGCATAGTAGTTAGCTTCGTAAGTTTCCTCTTCGGATAATTTCTTCCCCGAAGCATGTCGCACGATGTAATCGCGTGCGCTGGAAGGAGCTTCGGGGGCGGCAGTGTCAATTTCTTTAACCAAAGCTGGTTCTGATATTTTCTCGGTCTCCAAAGATTGTTCCTTGGTGGGCTCTGAAGGCCCAGCTTCAGCTTCAGGTTGTTGCTTCGAAGCTTCAGCAACTTCAGCTTCGGTAGACACTTCAGCAACTTCAATAGTCCCTTTTGGAGTTGTGCTTGAAGACTTAATTGTCTCCAAAACATCTAACACGTTCACCATTCTTTTTCTTCTCGGGGTCACCGACGGGCCCTTTTGATTTTTTGTTGTTTCAACAGTTGCTGAAGGACTTAAGATTTTCGATATTTTTCGCTCTTCAATCTTCGGTTTTTCTGCTTTTTCGGCTGAAGGTGCTTCAGTTTTCTCTTCTATCTTCGGCACTGGAGCTGGTTCTGTAGCTTCAGAGGCCAAAGAGACTTCACCAATAAATTTTGGCACCGTGGCCGGCTCAATAAAGCGCGCTCGGTGGGTGAGCACCTTCATCTTTTTCCTTTGCGGCGCTGGCTCACTAGTGGCACTTGTGGTAGCTTTTGTCGCAGGAGAAGTAATTTTTCTTTTGCGACCCAGTACCGGATAATGATAGTCAGGGTAGACAAACCCGACTGCGTCAAATACCCGGTTGAGCCTTTTCTTCTTTCGGCCTCCGAAGGCTGCTGATAACGCAGTATTTTCGGCCTTCGAATATGCCCCAAGCAGTTCGTCACTTAATGTTTCAATGCTTTTCAACCAGTCATCATCAGGTTCAACAAATTTATCTGCATATTTGAATGTGTATTTCAGTCTGACCAGTCCGCCTTCGTCGGAATCTTTGATGGTCTCCTTCGGCATTTCCCACTTTCCTGCAAGTGGCCACACCCTGAAGGCAATATGCTCTTGGACCAAGTCCCTTGTCCCAATGAAAGAGCAGATTACGCCGAAGGCCCTTGGCATTCCTCGGCCGCTTCATCCATTTCAACCTTCGGCCTTCGAAGTCCGAAGCGTTGCCAGATGGGGCGCATAATGATACTCTTGACATTTTCCTGCGCTGTTAAGTCATTCTTTACATAGAACCATTCAGTCATCCAGGCTCCGGGCCACCTCTTCCGAAAAGTTGGCACAAGGCGGCTTGACCCGGAGCGGGCACCGAAGCTGTAACACCCAAAATTGTTGTGATATTGTTCTTTCCCCCAGGGCTTCGTCTCATATAACAACTCATGAATGTTGCAAAAGCTTTTAGCATTTGGTTCTAAACCTTGGCTTCTCGCAGCCCAGACAAACATCCCCATTCTTATGATAGCTTCGGGAGTAAGTTGATGAAGGTAGACTTGAAATGTTTTCAGTACCTCAACAACAATGTTGCTCAGGGGGAATCGAAGCCCAGCCTTGAGAAAGCTTCGGAAGATTACAACTTCATCTTCTTCGGGGGTGGGAGAAGTCTTTTCTCCAGCGTCAGCCCTCACAATAGATATATCTCGAAAATACCGCCCCCTCATATTATCAATATGACTCTGCTTGATAGTGGTTTTCCCGAAAACCGTGTGACTTGGTCGCCATGGTCGATCTTCGGATTCTTCCCCACCACTTTCTACATCAAAACTGTCGCTGTCATCAGTATCTTCGGACAAACCTTCAAGAATTTCCTTGGTGATTTTCTCTGTGTTGGTTTCCGCCATCGCTATAAGGAACCCCAAGTTCTTCTCTTCGTCGAGGCTCAGCTTTGTCTCGGCAGCGATCTTCTTACTTTCAGACATCTTCGGAAACGCTAAAAAACTGTTTTTAAGGCCGAAGCTTCAAAATCAAAAAGACCAGCAAATCTTAGTGCACAAGAGCTAAAAATTTAGTGGGCCGAAGCAGATGGCAAGTGTGTGTACCAAATAAGTTTGCGGTATGATCTTATTTATACCCCCAGGGCGTTGAAAATTGAAAGACCCCACTTGTCAGTGAATGTTGCTATTCTAGCAAAGGGAAGGTGTTTTTTCGGACCTTCGGCTCAAGGCCTTCGTCCATATCGCAATCTGAATTTATTATTAACAAATTAATATTGCGAGGGGCTACTGTTGGGGGCCTTCGTCCTCCGAAGGTCCTCAAAAACATGATTTGACAATGTTTTCCAAGTGGATTATGTGAACAGGTATCTTCGGACTCAGAATTATGAACATGAAGCACGGTCAGGACGAAGCCTGAACCAGACGAAGGACGAGCTGATTACCAAGCTCTACGAAGGATGGTGCACAGCCGAAGCTGTGCGCAGGGAAGCTTTGTCGCGATAGCAGAGGGGGGAACCGACTTAGAGATGAAAAGACTACGTGGACCTTGACAGATTTTCATAAGTCATTGACAAATGTAATGGACATGAATGTAATTTTACGTGGGCTGCGTCCCACGTCTATAAATAGATGAACAGTACTCCCGTACTGTTCACGCTGACTTGGCATTTGCTTTTGCGTCACGCTTGTACTTTTTACCTTCTCTCAGGACCGAAGGTACATTTGTAATTTGAAATCATTTCTATTTTTCCATGTTAATAAAATAGAAATGATTCTATGATGGTGCTTATATTATATTTCATGCTCTATATGAATCCTTCGTCATTACTTGTTATGTTTACGAAGGTATGTCTCTTGTGACCTTCGTCCGAAATTCATTATTTCCCGAAGGGACACAATGCTCCGAAGGACGAAGGACTTTAACACTTAACATTTTTTATGTTGCCTTGTTCTTAACTCTTAGCATTTGAGAACAAGTCCCCAACACCAACCTATCAAGCCGACCATAGCAAAGTTGTCATCCATCATATCAGTTTTAACTTTGTTATAGAGTTCTTGTGCATACCTCCACTTGATCAAGCGCAATTTGGCTCTAAAGTTGATCTAATGCCACTGCCAGTCTAACCTTCAGGCCAACATCTGACTGACAACCCAACTTCTAGGCTATTGTACTCCAATTTCTGTACAGCTATTGTAACACCCCTGGTGTTACTTTTACTAAAACTTGAGCATAACATCATAAGCATTGGCATTTCATGTGTTTGTCACACCTAGAGTGCATTCACTAGGCAAAAATTTCAAACAAGTTGTATTGATATGACATTTTGTGAATAAAACCCTAGAGTAGGGTACCTAACCCTAGATTGAGCTTAATTGAGCAAACAAGGCTTAAATAGGAGAAAACTTCAAAACTCAATTGAAATAACCATATAATGTCACCATGAATAGACATACATGGTATTCAAACCCTAGAATCCAAAAACCCTAAAAAGAACCCTAGAAAGCCCTAGACCTAAACCCTAGGGGGCTAAGTGCAAAACTAGTGCACTTTTGGACTAAAGTGCAAAAACCATAAAAGTAAGGCACCTTAAGTCATATGGTTCACAAATATGTGGATTTGCAACTTAAACCCTAGGTTTTGGGCCTATTTGCAAAAATACCACTTTTGTGACCATATAGTTATGTCTGAAAGCAGTTGATCAGAGCAAACTTTGGAGCTCTGCAGATCGAGAAATTCAAAGAATTTGCCCTGGGTCAATGTAGCAAAGTTGTAGAGCCATTGTAGGGGAACAACTTTGCTATAGGTGTTTGGTCTTAGTACCATGAGAAATTTGGAGATATTTTGATCCGAAGATGGGCTGTCAAGCGAATTCTAACTGAATCTGGCGCACTGTTCATCAGATTACAGAAAAGATCTCACCGGCGATAAGAACGCCACCGCGGCTGGGGGTTGGATCGGCGGCCGCGGTAAAAATCTTGCACGACGTGGTGTCAAAGCGTTGAGGTGGCGCTGCGCGGTCAGACGGTGGCCACCGGACCATCACCGTGGCAAGCCACGAGGGTAAGCTCTCCAGCGCGGTTACACCGTCGTGAACCTCATCCAACTCCGGCCATCGGCCTATAAATGGAGCCTGGAACCCGCTTCTTCACCACATCCCGCATACAAACACTTGAGCAATCGACTCAATTTCACCAGCAAACCTCACACCGTCCACAATTCCATTCCGCCCTGTTCTTCGCGCGGCCGTGAAGAACTCCTCTGTGGCCAGCACTCCTCGGGTCAGTAGCTCCCTGATTGTTTCCTGTTCTAGCTTGTTTATAGCTTCCTATTGCTCTCGGAGTCGACCAATTGAAATTTTCCAGAGTCCCATCACCGGAACACCCCTCTGCTCCATAGAACGCCGCCGCGACACCCTCTCTGTCGACCCACTTTTCTGCTCTTGCCCAGTCCAAATTCTAGCGTGTGCATAACCTCTGGTGAACCCGTGAAGCTTCCCCAAGCTTCAATTTGGTCATCCATGCTGTCGATTGTTTGGAACGCGTTGATCCATCCGATCATCTGCACTGTTACCGTGAACCGGTTGATTCAAAGCCTCGATTATCAAATTGATTGAGGGGAAACGGTCCTTAGGTCTTGAATTTGGCTTCGGCCAATGTAGGACGCCAGTCATTGAGTGAGTTGGCCGGTACACGAGCTCGTCAGAGCTCTGCGTGTCGCCATCCACTGTCGAGGGCTTCGAAGTGTAAAGAATTAGAAGTACATGGGCTCTTCTGAAAGCGTCAGCGACTCACAGAAACAGTGCAGGGAACCCAGTTCGGGTTATTCAAAACACCAAGGGTCTATTCGCAAAGTCTTCAACTAGCTGTTTCAACTATGGAAAGTCCGGACACTTTATCATGGACTGTCCATACCCGAAACAGAATCGATCAAGTAATCAGCAGGGTTCTAGGAATTCCTCTCAAGGAAAGGGAAATGTGGCAAACAATACCGCGAGCAAAAATACAAGGAAAACGGGGCGGATTTATTATACTCAAGTGGCCACAACACCGGAAGGCGAACCGGATATGATGGGTACGTTTCTCGTGGCCAATCACCCTGCAATTATTCTTTTTGATTCTGGCGCTTCGCATACTTTCATAAGCAAGAAGTTTGTGGAGCAATATTGCATTCCATACCATGAATCAAGGGAAGGGTTTAAAATTCATTCGCCTGGGGGATAAATATTTACTAAAGAAGTGACTTTCCAAGTGCCCATAACATTGGCTGAACGGGACTTTCCTACTAATATGATTGTTCTGAAAGGCCAAGACATAGATGTAATTTTGGGCATGAATTGGTTAGCCCAACATAAAGCTATTCCCAACACTAATTTGAGAACTATCAAATTGAGTTATGGCCAAGAAGAGGTTCTCTTGACCATCCGTGTAGCTATTCTAGCTAAATCAATTGGCAGAGTATATGAAGCTATCATACCGGAGATCTAAGATATTTTGGTAGTATGTGAGTTCCTAGACGTTTTTCTAGAAGATTTGCCTAGATTGCCTCCAAAGAGAGATGTGGAATTTGTGATTGAGTTGAAGCCCGGTACGACTCCTATTTCTAGAAGGTCGTACCGAATGCCTCTGAATGAATTGGTAGAGCTCAAGACCCAATGACAAGATCTACTGGAGAAAGGATTCATCCGGCCAAGCTCATCGCTTTGGGGTTGTCCAGCCATCTTTGTTAAGAAGAAGGACCAAACACTTCGGATGTGTGTGGATTATAAACCCCTTAATGAGGTTACCATCAAAAATAAGTACCCTCTTCCCCGGATTGACATTCTATTTGATCAACTAACTGGAGCGAGGGTATTCTCTAAGATTGACCTCAGATCGGGCTATCATCAGATCCGTATCCGACCCGAAGATATACCGAAGACCGCATTCACTACGCGGTATGGTTTGTTTGAATATATGGTTATGTCTTTCGGACTAACAAATGCTCCTGCCCACTTCACCTATCTTATGAACTCGGTATTCATGCCCGAGCTGGATAAGTTTGTGGTAGTATTCATTGATGATATCTTGATATATTCCAAGAATGAAGAGGAGCATGCCCAACATTTACGGATCGTGTTGACGCGCTTAAGAGAGCATCAATTATATGCTAAGTTCAGTAAGTGCGCGTTCTGGCTGGAAGAAATCCAATTTTTGGGACATGTATTATCTGCCAAGGGGATTGCAGTGGATCCCAACAAAGTCAAGGATATTTGGAGTGGAAACCCCCAACCACTGTACATCAAGTCTGAAGTTTCCTTGGACTAGCTGCCTATTACCGCCGATTCATACCAGATTTTTCCAAGCTTGTGAAACCAATCACAAGTTTATTGAAGAATGATACTAAATTTATTTGGTCATTAAAGTGCAATGAAGCCTTTGAATAGTTGAAGGTATTATTAACCACTGCTCCGGTATTGGCTCAACCGGATATTGAAAAGCCCTTTGATGTGTATTGCGATGCATCAGGCAGTGGTCTCGGCTGTGTTCTAATGCAAGAAGGCTGAGTAATAGCTTATGCTTCAAGGCAGTTGCACCGGCATGAGGAACATTACCCAACTCATTATCTGGAGTTAGCTACAGTGGTTCATGCCCTAAAAATCTGGCATCATTATCTGATGGGGAATATCTGTCACATCTATACAGATCATAAAAGTTTGAATTACATATTCACCCAGTCAGAATTGAACATGTGACAGAGGCGATGGCTCGAGCTTATTAAGGACTATGAATTGGAAATTCATTATCACCTAGGCAAGGCCAATGTAGTGGCAGATGCACTCAGCCGCAAGGCTTCCTGTAACTGTCTTACAATAAAGACTTCTGACATTACCTTATGCCAGGAGATGAAGAAGTTAAACCTAGGAATGATCCAACATGGAACCTTAAATCAACTAAAGCTTGTGTCAGTCCTTTTACAAAGAATAATGGATGCTCAAAAGGATGATGAGGGTATGAAACACGTCCGTGAGAAAATAGAGGCCAGAAAAGCTAATTGCTTTAGAAAAGATGATCAAGGTATTGTATGGTTTAATAACCGCATAATTGTGCCTAAGAATGAAGAGGTCCACCAGCAAATTCTAGATGAAGCACATCTTAGTCGCTATTCTATTCATCCTGGAAGCACTAAGATGTATCATGATCTAAAACAACATTATTGGTGGACAAAAATGAAAATTGAAATCGCATGCTATGTGGCAAAATGTGACACATGTAGGCGTGTCAAAGCCATACATATGAAGAGTGCTGGCCCATTACAATCTCTACCAATACCAACATGGAAATGGGAAGATATTAGCATGGACTTTGTTGTGAGATTACCGAGAACAGCAAAAGGCTTTGACTCCATTTGGGTTATCATTGACCGACTTACAAAGATCGCCCACTTCCTTCCAGTCAAAGTAAAATATCTAGTAATTGCATATGAAGAACTGTACATTGCTCGTGTTCTCAGTTTGCATGGTGTTCCAAAGACCATTGTGTCGGATCGTGGACCTCAATTCGTATCCAAATTTTGGGAAGAACTTCACAAATCCTTGGGTACCAAGTTGCTCCATAGTTCGGCCTATCATCCTCAAACAAGTGGTCAAACTGAGAGGGTAAATCAAATACTTGAAGATATGTTGCAAGCATGTGTTTTGGAATTCCCACAAAAATGGGATGATTGTTTACCATTAGCGGAGTTCTCATACAATAATAGCTATCAAGAAAGCATTAAGATGGCACCCTTCGAAGCTTTGTATGGCGGACGGTGTTTTGCACTCCGTTAAACTGGTCTGAACTAGGTGAAAGGAGTTTCTTCAGGCCAGATATGGTAAAAGAGACCGAGGAAAAAGTTCAACAAATAATTCATAATTTGAAAGAAGCTCAAGCTCGTCAATAGAGTTATGCAGACAAGCGACGACAACCCTTGTACTTTCTAGTTGGAGATTACGTCTACCTGAAAGTTTCACCGATAAACTTTCACCGGTATATTGGTCCTTTTCCTATTCTTGAACAATATGGAGAAGTGGCATACCGACTCCAGTTACCCAAAACCTTGTCTGTTGTACATAATGTGTTCCACGTGTCTCAATTGAAGAAGTGTCTTCGGGTTTCGATCGAACCATTGAAGTAACGGATGTTGCCCTAGAACCATACTTGACATATTCGAAGCATCCTATTCGAGTCTTGGATCAGAAGGACAGAATTACCCGAAGAAGAACTCTCAAGTTTTACAAGATACAGTGGAACCAACATTCAGAAGATGAGGCTACATGGGAAACTCAGGACTTTTTAGAAAAGAATTTCCCAGGCTTTTTAGCCTCATGTAATTTGTAAGTGTATACAATTGTTGTAATAAAGGAGTGAGCCCCAAACCACCCCTGCCTTGTTCCAAGAATAAGGAAATAAAAGAGTGAAGCATTTCCTTTTCCATTACTTGCCCTATGACTTTTAATCTCGGGACGAGATTCTTTTATGGGGGGAAGGATGTAACACCCCTGGTGTTACTGTTACTAAAACTTGAGCATAACATCATAAGCATTGGCATTTCATGTGTTTGTCACACCTAGAGTGCATTCACTAGGCAAAAATAGTGTATAAAACCCTAGAGTAGGGTACCTAACCAGATTGAGATTAATTGAGCAAACAAGGCTTAAATAGGAGAAAACTTCAAAACTCAATTGAAATAACCATATAATGTCACCATGAATAGACATACATGGTATTCAAACCCTAAACTCCCCAAAAACCCTAAAAAGAAACCTAGAAAGCCCTAGACCTAAACCCTAGGGAGCTAAGTGCAAAACTAGTGCACTTTTGGACTAAAGTGCAAAAACCATAAAAGTAAGGCACCTTAAGTCATATGGTTCACAAATATGTGGATTTGCAACTTAAACCCTAGGTTTTGGGCCTATTTGCAAAAATACCACTTTGGTGACCATATAGTTAAGTCTGAAAACAATTGATCAGAGCAAACTTTGGAGCTCTACAGATCGAGAAATTCAAAGAATTTGCCCTGGGTCGATGTAGCAAAGTTGTAGAGCCATTGTAGGGGAACAACTTTGCTATAGGTGTTTGGTCTTGGTACCATGATAAATTTGGAGATATTTTGATCCGAAGATGGGCTATCACGCGAATTCTAACTGAATCTGGCACACTGTTCATCGGATTACAGCAAAGATCTCACCGGCGATAAGAATGCCACTACGGCTGGGGGTTGGATCAGCGGCCGCGGTAAAAATCTTGCACAGCGTGGCGTCAAAGCGTCGAGGTGGCGCTGCACGGTCAATCGGTGGCCACCGGACCATCACCGTGGCAAGCCGCGCGGGTAAGCTCGCCAGCGCGGTTACACCGCCGTGTACCTCATCCAACTCCGGCCATCGGCTTATAAATTGAGCCCGGAACCCGCTGCTTCACCACATCTCGCATACAAACACTTGAGCAATCGACTCAATTTCACTAGCAAACCTCACACCGTCCACAATTCCATTCCGCCCTATTCTTCGCGCGGTCGTGAAGAACTCCTCTGTGGCCAGCACTCCTCGGGTCAGTAGCTCCTGGATTGTTTCCTATTCTAGCTTGTTTATAGCTTCCTATTGCTCTCGAAGTCGACCAATTGAAATTTGCCAGAGTCCCATCACCGGAACACCCCTCTGCTCCGTAGAACGCCGCCGTGACACCCTCTCTGTCGACCCACTTTTCAGCTCTTGCCCAGTCCAAATTCTATCATGTGCATAACCTCTGGTGAACCCGTGAAGCTTCCCCAAGCTTCAATTTGGTCATCCATGTCGTCGATTGTTCGGAACGCGTTGATCCATCCGATCATCCGCACTGTTACTGTGAACCGGTTGATTCAAAGCCCCGATTATAAAATTGATTGAGGGGAAACAGTCCTTAGGTCTTGAATTTGGCTTCGGCCAAAGTAGAACACCAATCGTTGAGTGAATTGGCTGGTACACGAGCTCGTCGGAGCTCTGCGCGTCGCCATCCACCGTTGAGGGCTTCGAAGTGTAAAGAATTAGAAGTATAGGGGCTCTTCTGAAAGCGTCAGCGACTCACAGAAACAGTGCAGGGAACCCAGTTCGGGTTATTCAAAACACTAGGGGTCTATCCATAAAGTCAACAGGCGAGCGGGCGCGCGGACGCATTTTTGCCCTGGCTGGGCCGGTTCGAGCTGGTTTCAGCCCAGAACTCTTCATCCTTTTCCTTTTTCTTTTTCTATTAGACTTTAGAAATCTATAAGAAATTGTAGAAAAATCCTAAAAATACTAGACCAATTTTGGTAGGCTCCTTATTTCTTATAGAATTTAATAAAAATAGTTTCTTGATTTTTAGTCCAAATAGGAAATTATAAAGTACTTAAAATAGTCAAAAACCTTGTTTCTGGATTTTTAGAGAAATAATAAATCCAAAATTCACTAAATTTTTAGGATAAACTCTAAATAATATTTAGAAGCCTTGGGTAAAGTTTGATATGAATTGGACCATGTTTGATACTTAGAACCCAAAACCCTAGCCCCCTGCCCTGTGAACTTCACTATTGACTCCGGAAACCCTAAGTTCTCGGAGAATCTGAAGGAAAGTTGTATTGAAGACTTTAGATAATAAACTTTATTTATCTTTGCACTCTCATGAGCATTACATGGATATTCATGATTATGTGTGGTTATATTTAGAAAACGAAGAAGAAGTAGAAGTCAAAGAAGCGAAGACTTCACCACCACCTGAGGAACATCAGGCAGGCAACTGTTTTTATTTTGATATCTGTGGAATAGAGCATAATTCACTAGTAACACAATGCAAGCCCCGGTGCATTTGCCACCTCCTTGTTCCTTTTAAAATCTTTCTCACTTACTTGATGCATTAGGTGATAGGAGTTGTGTGCTAAACTCTTGCTGCATCTCCTTCCATGGACTTGATTATTTCCTAGATCCCTGTTTTACAAAAGGTTTTTCTTATGCTTAGCTTTGCTTTAGAAAAACAAAATGTTTTGTTTTCTCAAAAGATGATGTTGCAAAGTGGGTGGGATGTTTTGAAAAACAAAACTTGATGGTGAATTCATCATGGCCATGATGGGTTCAACATAGGAAAAGATGTACCTCTGCCAGGTACCAAACTTTGGGTTTTGAAATGATAAAGCTGAGACCGGGCGGGTGACTTGCACGAGAAGAGAGTCTCAGTTTAGTGTCTCCGTCTGAGTCGATTAAGGACTGTGCCGCTGTAGGCTTGATGATCGAGGACCCTTTAACTGGTCACATGCCTCATCATGGGTAAGCTTTGCCTCGGGCAGACTAATACTAGAATAAGATACCACGCAATGGGAGTGGAGAGATGGCAAGAGTAGCGTGTACCCTCCGTGGCAAGAGGCTGGACGGTGGTGTATCTGTGCTCTCGGTTGGCGTGAACCTGATCTGGTCTTAAGAACCCTGGTGGCGAGTTGACATATGCAAGGGTTAAGTGCTACATATGTCGTGTGATCGGAGATCCTCAGCTGAGTATAATCGATTCGGATCGCTGTACCTTCGCGATTATGAAGACTTGGTCACTGCCCTATACGTAGAAATCCAGTAAAGATGAAGGGTTGCTAAAGAAACTGGCTAGTGCAGGTCAAGTGATTGAACTAGGGTAGAGAGAACTCTAGATGTAGGTAATCTTACTTAACCTAACAATTAAAATTGGATTTTTAAGGATCCACTATTAGTAAGCATTTCTGCAAATAGAGTCATTGATTATTGATAAGCCTTACCTTGACTCCCTTAAAGCCAGCATATCCTTGAGAGTCTTTTACTTTGTCGGGTAAGTCTTGCAAAAGTACACTTCATACTCAGGGCTTTGTCCCATGTGGTTTTAAGTGAAGAAGCGGCAAACTTTTGCTGCTTTTGTTCAAAGGTCGTGCCTAAGGAGGAAAACCAGGAGTAAAGCTTCGGGAGGAAAGGATCCTCCGTAAAACTTTTGTTTAATACTTATCAGGAGGGGTTTTTGCCTCCCATGGTTTGTAATAATAATACTCAGCACTCATATATTTTGTTCTGGTCTATAACTATATAACTATGTCGTACCTCCGATGTATTGTAATGTTTGCGTGACGAGTGAAACACTCTTGGGAAAGGTAAAGAAAGCAGATACCGAACTTGTCAAGTGATTCAGGGGCACCTGCAGGGTTGTTTGAGGTTCGTTGGACAAGGACAACTGTAGGTGGGCCCAATGACTTGGGAGGTTCCGTCATAGCTATAGGGCTTAGTCACTTAATCAAACTTGAACTACTTCAATAGCTCTACAAATTTGTTGTAGTGACCCATGACAAAATCTCAATAGATCAAAAGATACAGAGGTCTAAAATTAGCACCAAATTACTGTTTTTCAGAGTTAACCACTTGGGTGCCCTTGGTACCATTTTGCAATTTACTCCAATTTCTTCCATAGCACATGGAAATCTCCAAAAACAAAAGTTGTCTAGCTTTTGTTACTCTACCACTTTAATATATGCACTTTGGTCCAAAAGCGCATAGAAATTTGAGTTACCTCATAAAGCACTAATTAGGGTTTCTAGGGTTCATATTAGGGTTGTAGTGTTCTAGAGTTTATGTGCCACTCCAACACTCCAATTTTAGTCCCTTTTGAACATTTCCACTAATCTTTGAGTTCATACTCAAAATGCTATCTCACACACCTACATACTTCTAGTCCTTGGGTAAGCATCCTACCCTAGGATTGAGGATCAAATTCAAGGCATCATATCACAACTTGTTTGGAAATTTTTACCTAGTGGACGCACTCTAGGTATATCATACATCATGAAATGTTAGTGCAAATGATGTCATGCCGAAGTTTTAGTTTTGGTAACACTAGGGGTGTTACATCCTTTCCCCCTAAAATAAATCTCGTGCCGAGACTAAAGCTCATGGCTAAGTAATCGAAAAGGAAACGTGTCATAATCTCATTTCCTTATTTCTGTTACAAGGCAGGGGTGTGGGGGCCCCGGGTGGTTTGCATTAGAGATAAATTACAACAAACTTATGATTTACAGGATTCTAGGAACTTAGGAAACTGACTATTTAGAAACTCTTCGGATTCCCATGTAGCTTCGTCTTCAGAAAGCTTATTCCATTGCACTTTGTAAAATTTGATTGTTTTTCTATGGGTTACCCTTTCTTATTGATCTACAATCTAACAGGTTGCTCGGAATAAGTTAAATCTGGTTCCAGAGTAACATTAGAAGCTTCTACCACTTTATCAGGTACTTGGAGGCATTTCTTTAGTTGGGATACGTGGAATACATTATGTATGGCCGAAAGATGTTTGGGCAGTTTCACTTTGTAAGCCACAGATCCACACTGCGCTAGTATTTCAAAAGGACCAACGTATCGTGGTGCCAGATTTCCCTTGATGCCAAAACGAGTTACTCCTTTCATAGGTAAAACTTTCAGATACACAAAATCGCCAACATGGAAATACAAGGGTCGTCTTCTCTTATCTGCATAACGTTTGTGACGATGTTGTGCTATCTTTAAACATTGTTGGATAAGTTTCACTTTCTCTTTCGCCTCCTTTACTAGATCTGGTCCAACGAAGTACTGTTCACAAGGCCCTGACCAGTTCAGTGGAGTTCTGCACCGCTGACCATAAAGAGCCTCAAAAGGTGCCATTTTGATACTCTCTTGGTAACTATTGTTATAGGAGAATTCAGCCAATGGCAAGCACTCATCCCATTTTCCCGAATCAGCTAACACACATGCCCTCAACATGTCTTCCAAGATTTGATTCACTCTTTCGGTCTGCCCACTGGTTTGTCGATGATAGGCTGAACTATGAATTAGCTTAGTATCAAGAGATTTGTGGAAGTCTTCCCAAAATCCAGAAATGAATTGAGTTCATCGATCAGACACTATGGTCTTAGGCACATCATGCAAACTCATAATCCGAGCAATATATAGTCCAGCATAAGTCTTTGATGGATACAGAATCTTTACCGGTAAGAAGTGTGCGACTTTAGTAAAACGGTCCACAATCACCTAGATAGAGTCATAACCCTTTCATGTCTTTGGCAAACCTACGATAAAATCTATATTGATATCCTTCCATTTTCTGTCTGAGAAAGGCAATGATTGCAAGGGTCCAGCAGACTTTAGATGTACAGCCTTAACTCGTTGGCAAGCATCACATCTCGCAACTTAACAAGCAATCTCAATTTTCATCTTGGTCCACCAGAATCGCGATTTCAAGTCTTGATACATCTTCTTACTCCCAGGATGAATGGAATACCGAGAGGTATGCGATTCATCAAGTATCTGTTGCCTCAATGTCGAGACTTTTGGGACTACTAACTGATTCTTAAACCAAAGAATACCTTTGTTATCATGGTGGAACCACGTAGTGGGATCCATTAACATGCGCTCCTTGATATGAGTTATCCCGGCATCTGTTCTCTGAGATTCCACAATTTGGCTAATTGGAGTTGATTCCAATTGCAGATTGGCTAGTAGGGTTGGTTGGAACATACTCAGATTCAGTCGTTCCATTTCTTGACAGATTGTGGTTTCGAATGAACTAGTCGATAGATAACACAAATGTTCCTTACGACTGAGCGCATCCGTGACCACATTTGCCTTTCCCGGATGATAATGTACTTCTAAATCATAATCCTTGATTAGTTCAAGCCACCTCCACTTTCTCATATTTAATTCAGCTTGAGTGAAGATATACTTGAGACCTTTATGATCTATATAAATATGGCAAGTATTGCCCAAAAGATAGTGATGCCAGATCTTCAAAGCATGAACCACTGCGGCCAGTTCTAGATCATTGGTAGGATAGTGTTCTTCATGTCTCTTCAACTGCCATGAGGCATATGCTATTACACGGCCTTCTTGCATTAATACACACCCAATGCCCATACCTGAAGCATCACAATAAACATCGAAGGGCTTCTCAATGTTAGGTTGGGCCAACACTGGTGCTGTAGTTAGCAATTCCTTTAGCTTTTCAAAAGCTTCATTACATTCTGGCGTCCAATTAAACTTCACATTGTTCTTTAATAGTTCGGTAATAGGCTTGGAGATTTTTGAAAAAATCAAGAATGAACCTATGATAATATCCAGCCATACCAAGAAAACTTCGAACAAGATGAACCGTGGTAGGCGGTTTCCATTCTAAAATATCCTTCACTTTACCAGGATCAACGGCTACCCCTTCAGCTGACAAGATATGACCATGAAATGGAACTTGATCTAACCAAAATTCACACTTGCTGAATTTAGCATATAACTTGTGTTCTTGAAGTCGAGTTAGCACAATCCGAAGATGCATAGCATGTTCTTCCTTACTCTTAGAATAAATCAGGATGTCATCGATAAAAACCACCACGAACTTATCCAGTTCGGGCATAAACACCGAGTTCATCAAATAGGTGAAGTGGGCAGGAGCATTATAAGTCCGAATGACATAACCAAATACTCGTATAATCCATATCTTGTTGTGAAAGCTGTCTTTGGAATATTGTAACACGCTGAATTTGGGGGTGTAAAATTTCTTTTCTAATATCCCTCAAATTCAGGTGTTACCCTCTCCGTCATTTTTTTCTAAACATTGAAGGGTTATCTTATTATATATATAAGTTTTTAGCATAGTAAAATAAATAAAAGCAACTAAAAGAGTTTTGATTATTGCATCCTACGGGAACATCTATTTCTGTTTGTGTGTTGGTTTGTTTTAGTTGTGTGTTCTCATAGTCAACAAATTTGTGCTTGAATTTGAATTCAAAAGAAAATAGAATAAAATAGAAGATAGAAAAGTTAGCCCTTCCTCAATCTTCCACATCTAGCCCGACATGCCTCTCCCGCGCAGCTCACTCGACCTCCCCCGGCCCATGTCGCGTCCGCGTGACGTGGCCCACCCTGCAGCCCACCTAGCGCAATATCACGTGGCCTGCCCGCGCTCTTGGGCCACTGCGCGTGCCTGTGGCCCAGCTGCCCCATGCCAGCACCCTAGTAGCCCAGCGGGCAGAGCGCGTGCGCGCTCCACGCTGCACACCCGCGCGCGTAGTCCGCGCGCCCAGCTGCCGCTGCACGCGGGTCCCACCCACTAGCCCGCCTAGCCCTATTCATCTACTCCCGAACCGCCCAAGCGCTAATCTCGCCCACGATGCGCCTCAATTTTTCCCCTCACCTCTCTCTGTATCGGCACAGTTGCAGCCAAACTGCTGCTGCGGCCATGGCGGGCCGAGCCCCCTCTGTGTGCGCATCTAGTCTGTCTAGTCGCCGCCGTAGCCGAGCTCCACGTGCGCAGGTGAAAAGTCTGTCTTCTTCCTCCTCTCTCTCACCACTCTCTGCTCCTCCCAGCGTCCTCTTGACGAGCCCCCCTCGCCGCGCGGTGCTGCCCAAAGCTCTCCTCATGTATAAGCGGTTGCGATCCGTCCCCATGCGAAGCCTCCAATCTGATCTCCTCCCATCGTGCGCGTTCCCCGTAGCCCTGCCCCTGTGCGATTTCTCCCTAGGCGAGCGCTCGTGAGCCCAGATTGGCTCTGTCCATGGCCGCTCAGTGCATTAGCCCGGCTAGCGAGCTTGCCCTGCCATACCCTGTTCGTTGGCGCTGCACCTTGGCTCGCCGGGGTCCAGTCGTGCTCCCCTGGCCAGCAAGCCGCCGATTCTCCTCCCCACGCAAGCCCAGCCCTTAGCGGCGCTTGTTGAGCTGCCACGGCCAGCTGTGATCCCTCCCTGGCTGCGCACTGGCTCCGGTGAGTAGCAGCCCTGCCGTGCTGCCTCCTCGGCTCTCGGCTCTCTCTCTATTTGCTCGGAACCGCCCCGTTGTTTCCAGGATGAAGAAGTCGTGCATGGGCCACCTGCATGTTGCATGCTGCATGCCGATTCCTATACTATGCGTTTGACAAAAACCACCAGGGCCCACCTTGCATGCAAATGCTCCAGTGTTATACGTGAGTCACGCATGTAAACCGCCTTCTCCACCATGCACAAATCTCGTGGCCCACAATTTGGATCCCATGATTTTCTGTGACTGCGATTCCATAGCCCTCCGTGTGGTCGTGCTCCAACCAATAAAAATGTGCCACTTCTTATAAATTCGCGGTTTACTAATTGCACATTAACTTTTGCGTTAGACTCTGATTTATTCAGTTTTAATTGCGTTAGCTTCGTAATAATGTTGAGCACACGTTAAAAAATATTATCTTGTCATGACGTATGTTTTATTTATTTACTTAATCGTTAGTTTGGTCGTTGGTTATTAATGTAGCAATTTAGTTAAAACTAATTTATGGTTTTAAGTAGCGCTTTTATAAATATACGTTAATATGATTAATACCAACTCAAATAAGTAATAACTTAATTATTACCAACTTAAATGTTTGGATTCGATACTTGTTTAGTATAAACGCGTCATCTATTTAGTCTTTCTCGCCTGTCTTGCGCGCTTGCGCACGTGATGTGCTTGTGGTCGCGTGCTGGTTTGCGCTAGTCGTGCGCACTGTTTTCGTGCGTCGTCAGCGTGCTATGTCGCGTGTGTCCGCGTGTCGTTCGCACGCTATTATGCTGTTTCGCGCAACGTAAACTCGTCTCGCTTAGAATCTCTCTGCTAATTATATTACTTATTTATTTGACAGTTGTTAGTGTAGCAGATTTAATCAAAACTAAATGATAGATATTATTTATATTTGATAATATTGAATTAAATGATATAGTTAATATTTGTTTAGCATAAACCCGTTAACTTCTTGACCGTAGCTTCGAGTTCGACGTTTCTTTTTCTCGTGTAACCGTAGAAGCGCTCTCTATTTTATATTGCTCGATTTTATAATATTTTATCTTTTATGGTGTAATGTTTTTATGCAAGTATATGTTTGCTTGTGCCTATTTGTATTCGTTGCGCGTCGCGAATAGACTGTGATCCATTTCCGAGCTTCGAGGAACCAACAGTCAAGCTTCGGCGACTAGGGGTGGGCATTTTAAAACCGAAACCCGAACCAGAACCGAACCCGATAGACTAAATTATCGGTTTATTCGGGTTTTCGGGTTCGGGTTCGGGTTTGGTTCCTATATGTGCCATATTTTGGAGTATGAGTTCAGGTTCGGTTCCTAACCTTTAAAATCCGAATAGACCGAATAACCCGAAATATAAAAAAGCTCTTAATATATGATGATATTATTATATGATTTATGAACTTATTAGCTAAAAATTGTGATATCATCTTAAAGATAGTATATATATCTCAGTATGCTATTTTTTATAGTCACTTGTTGTAATAATAGTACTTCTAATTAATTATTAATTTTATATATTTTAACAAAAGATAATAGTCTCTTTACTATTCGAGTCTATTCGGTGGACCGAATAGACCGAACCAAAATTATGGGTCTATTCGGGTTCGGTTCCTAAAATTATTTTGAAAATTTTGGTTCTCATTTTTCATAACCCAAAATTTCAAAAACCCGAATAGATAGAACCAAATTACCCTAATAGACCGAATGCCCAGCCCTATCGGCGACCAAGAGATCAAACTCATCGAGTTCTACGAGATCGAAGACCTTGAGCATCTGTTTGGTGAAGGCAAGTGTCCTCTGACCTATTATGTCCCCTTTACTTTATAATTCATCAACCCGCATACCATGATCAACCTAAGGATTGACTAGCTTTGTATTTACCTTGTCCTTGATTACCTTTTGGGTTATTATGGTTAGCTTCATGTTATTGCTTTACTTTAATCAATGAACATGATGTGAACACTTACGATACGATGTTGTTATTATGATTATGATGTTGGACTGGTGATACTTTAGGGGGCTCGAGCGGTTTCTCGAGTGCCTCTCCGTAAGGACCTGTTCGTTGGATGACCGCCCGGGAAAACAGTGCAACCATGAGGGTGGTATGGGACGTCCTTAGCTAATTAATTAGAGGAACTGAGGTGTAGTTCGCTTCGTCGTCGTGCCATCAATGGGGCTCGGTGTATGCGGCTCGCTCTACCGAGGGTGGACTGCCCCTTGGGGAGGAGTGTGGTACATTTAGAAAACCTAACGGGTAGCTACAGCCTCAGGGAATCTTTGTAAAGGCTTCGTAGTGAATCCCTGGCCATTCACCTCAGAAGTGAATAAGGGTCTTGCAAGCACGGGCTAGAGAGGGAATCACGGCTTGTGGGTAAAGTGCGCAACCTCTGCAGAGTGTTATGAAACTGATATATCAGCCGTGCTCGCGGTTATGAGCAGCCAAGGGAGCTCCATTGATTAGAGATACATTGATCAGAGGTGTTTTGTTCATAGGTGATGATGAAGATAATATTGGCTTTGATTATGGTAATGGTTTCTGGTATTCTTTCCATTAGGAAAGAGTACTTTTGGGTTAACAACTTGGGTTAATGTTAAAACCTAGCTCTCTACTAGTAATAATTACCTGACCAACTAAAAGAGGCTGCTTGACCTTATGCCTACATAAAGCTAGTCCACTACAGCCAAATGGGACATTTGCTGAGTACGTTGATGTGTACTCACCCTTGCTTTCACAAAACACAAGGTTGCCTTTGGTGCAATCTATGCTCAGGTAAACAAGAAGGTGTCGAGGCGGATCTCCAGGAGTTCTAGGACTTCGACGAGTTCGAGGATTAGGCTAGCGACCTCCCCCAATCAGCTGTCTGTGGTGGGTTAATTTACGTTGGCTATGTTTCTATTATGTGCACTTTGATTTATATTATGTAAATGACTCTAGTCTTTAATATTATTTAATCTTTATTGTTATTGAAAGCATTATGCTATGATGAGTCATTTATGTAATCGTTGTGTATGTGAATTTCTGATCCTGGCACGTGCATGGTTCGCATTCGGCTTACCTTCCAAAACCGGGTGTGACATAAGTGGTATCAAAGCCGTGCTGACTGTAGGATCATTAACCTAGAGTAGCATTGGCCGTTTTAAGGACTTATTGACTATTAATTCACATCCTCCTTGATGATGCTTCAAAATATTAGTCGTATTGACTAATTCTATGTTGTGCTCCTATATGCCCCCTTGCCAAAAAGTATTTTATTCTAGTATGGTCTATACTTTTCTCAATCTACTAGATCTGATCTCGCTCTTGTGCTTGCGACATCCTTGTAGATGCCCCATGACCATTACTTTCTTGTCTTTCGGGATTCTTTCCTTTTCTATCGTTAAATTCCCAACCTTTGACAATATCTATTACATTGGTATTGACATGCTCATATCCCTGGATTCTTTAATACTCTTGTTTCAATACCTACCTCTAATAAAAACTTTGCTGCCTATTTAAACATTTTAGTTTATATGTCCATGATCTTACTGTCTTTTCAGACCCTTTCCTATTCTATTGTCAAGTCACTATCTTTTTGGCAATTTGTACTCTCTTGGTATTGGTATGCTCGTACCATTGGAATCTTGCATACTCTTATTTTTATGTATGCTTATCTTCATACCCCAGTATTTGTTTAAGACATTTCAACTTACATGTTCTTGACCACCCTTGTTTATTAATGATCCATGAGTGATCATTTTATTTTGCACACCTATGGTAATCTCGTTGTTTCCTTGTAATTTCCTTCGGTAATGAATTTTTACTTCAACTCTTCTGTCGGAACCTCATTTATCTTATCCTTGATTGTTTTATCCACCTTGCCATTTCGTGAGTCTTGCCTTGACTTTATCCATGGATTATGCTTTTCATCATTATCACCTTTACCCTTATCACCTCTATATCTTACCTTGATGTTTCTCTTATACTGACCCTTTAAAATCTCCTCTTTTCCATCTCAATCTAAGCATTGTACTTTACCTACATTTCCCTTGGTCGTATCCTCTTCCTCATCGCTTGTGAGTCTTCAACTCCATCCTTTGTTGTGCCTCTGTTTAGCGTTGCCTTGACCTTTCCCATCTCTCGACCATACCTTAGTGATGACATTATTTTTGTTATCTAAAATATCCAATCTCCTATCCCAATTTGAGAACGGTGTTTTACTTATCTTATCCTTGGCAACATCCTCTTCTTTACTACGTGTAAGCCTTGACATACCTCCATTCTTTATTGTAATTATTCCACCGACTCTTCTATACCTTCATCTTTTCTCTTTTACCCTTGTCTATTGTCGCCTTTGAGCCTTGCGATATTGATGTCTTCTACCTGAATGTTACCTTGAACTTATCCTTTAAAAGCCTCCCTGTGGCAGAACCTCCTAAGTTATTGGGCCTACATGCACCTGTCCTTGTCTCAAAGACCTCAAACTGCTATGCATGTGCACCAGATAACTTAACAGGATCCGTCCGATTGCCCCAAGGACATCGGATAAACCACTTACAACTAGGACCGCAGGATAAAGTAAACACAAGTCACACACCAACATTTTTGCAGCGGAAATCTTATTACCAAATTTTACAAGTTACAACAAGTTTACATTGTATTTATCGGAGTGATTACAAAAGTGGTTCAAAGGAGTAAATTTTGAAATGTTATAAATTATTTGTAAGTTTGAAAATATATGCTAGCTCAAGTGACCATCCTCAATAAGAAGTATGGAAGGGTTACTTAGACTTATAAGAAGGCTGAGCCCACCGGCACTTAACACCATCATCAGCAGCACAAAACTATAACCTGAAAAACAACAGGGAATAAAATCCTGAGTACGAAATTACTCAGTAAGACTTACCCGACTAAAGAAAAGACTCTCAAGGGTATGCTGGCTAGAGGGATTCAAGGTATGGCTTATCAAGAATCATAGTCTCTTTTTTGCAGAAAAGCTTACTATGAGTGGATCCTTAAAATCCAATTTTATTACTAGGTTAGGTAAAGTTACCTGCATCTAGAGTTCTTGCTACCCTAGTTCAAGCACTTGGCCTAGACTAGCCGCCTTTTTATCATCCCTTCAGTTCACTGGATTGCTACGTGTAGGGCAGTGACCAAGTCTTCATATCCGAGAAGTAACGGCGATCCAAATCGATTAATACTCAGCTGAGGATCTCCAATCACACGACATATGTAGCACTTAACCCTTGCATATGTCAACTCACCACCAGGGTTCTTAAGACCAGATCAGGTTCACGCCAACTGAGAGCACAGATACACCACTATCCAGCCTCTTGCCATGGAGGGTACACGCTACTCTCACCATCTCTCCACTCCATTTGCGTGTTATCTTATTCTAGTATTAGTCTGCCCGAGGCAAAGCTTACCCATGATGAGGCACGTGACCAGTTAAAAGGTCCTCGATCAGCAAGCCTACATCGACAAGGTCCTTAATCGACTCAGACGGAGACACTACACCTAGACTCTCTTCTCATGCAAGTCACCCGCCCGGTCTCAGCTTTATTATTTCAAACCCAAAGTTTGGTACCTGGCAGAGGTACATCTTTTCCGATGTTGAACCCATCATGGCCATGATGGATTCACCATCAAGTTTTATTTTTGAAAACATTTCCACCCACTGAAGCATCACCTTTGTTTTAAAACAAAACATTTTTGTTTGCTAAAGCAAGGCTAAGCATCATAAAATTCCTTTTCAAAAAGGGTATCAAGGAAGGATAATCAATTTTCCAAGGAAGGAAATGCATCAATGGTTTAGCACACAACTCCTATCACCTAATGCATCAAACAAGGTGATAAAGATTTTAAAACATTAAGGTGGTGGCAAATGCACTGGAGCTTGCCTGGGTAACACTAGGTTAGTGTTGTTAGGTGATGTCCACTTGACGATCAGCCTTTATTCCGATACTCACTCCATTATCCATCTTCAGGTTTGTCCATCAGCATCATCCTACGGATTAGCCCGCGCTTGGGGTCGACTTGGGTCATCTTCCGCATCACGTGATTAATTAACGTACCTAAATGATATGCATAATGCACATGTATGCATATAAGGAGCAATATCGCAAACCTAAATAATACTTATATGACAGCGAATTAAACACCAAACCTAGAATAAGCTGACTAATTAAGCAGGGCATCGACTTCATCCATTAACCAAATTGACATAATAACACTAGAAAATCTATTTTTATTCCTAGTTTTTTATTAACTCTTTAACTATGTATCTTAATTACTTGATTTACTGATCTATCTAAATCGATCATCACAATATACACATGTTAAATTAATAACATTTATTGTGACCAACAATTCTATTTAATCTATTTATAGACCTAGTTGACTGGAATACGAATCAAGTTACCCTTATGACATCCGACTTGAAACCACGAAATCGACGACGCCTTTCAGCTCAACATTTCACCGAAAATAGGGTGAGTGCTGTGTCGAATCGCGCTTCTTCTTTGTCCACATCAAGAATTCTCCGGCCACGTACTGATTTATTTTCTTCTGCACCTAATCTTCTCAAAGCTTGGCATAGACGAGGATGACGATCAAAGGCTTGTTCGAGCTTTTGTCGAGCACTTGGTGAATATCACACTGTTAGCTTTGTCTTCACCTGATTCTTGGGATTTCTTGATGACGCACGAAATGACGACGACCTTCGATTGAAGTCTTCGACCGAGCACTTGGTAAGTGATGCACACGGACCTCGCTTATTTTTGTATAACATTTGGGATTTGGGGTTCAACGAGCTTGACGACGATACAGGAGGGTGACGTATATAGAGCTGCACACACGACGCGACGTCGGAGTCACGAGCAAGAGAGGACGGGTTCAACAGCTCGACGACAAACGCGAGCATGTGTGAAGCCCGATGACAACGGGGATCGAGCTCGCGACAGAAAGTGATGACGACGCGGCACGGCAAGCTGGAACAGGGACGCGTCAACATGGGGCTAAATTCGGCACGGAAGCTCGACGCGCGCAGGAAAACTTCACGACACGAAGTCACAGCAAGGATGACGGAACGCGCGCGACGCAGGGAAAAGCTCCGGCCATGTGCGTGGCGGGCGCGAGCCGATGAAGCAGCATCGGCCATCCGTGGAGAAGCACCAGGTGTCGAACTAAGGAGTGCGCAACGAAATCTGAGCTGGGCGATCGCTAGGGAATTTCAGGGCCGAGTGAACACAGGGAAAACGACGCCATGGGGAAGAACCACGCAGCGGGTCGAACGGGAGCTTCGTGGCAGCACGCGCAGGAACAACGGAACGCTATGCGCACGACGAGGAAGCAGAAAGCCACGACAAGGGAGCGTGGCGCGCAGACTGGGCGAGCTGGGCGCACGGCCGGCTGGAGCAGCACGCGAGCAGAGGACAGGGAGGAACTCGCTATGGCCGAGCAGGGAATAGAGAGCAGGACGCCGAGCGCATTGATGAAGAACTCGGCAGAGCACCTTCAGGGGACTTCACGGCACGCCAGCAGAGAAACTCGGCCAACGAGCGCCATGGGAGGAGAAGTGAAAGCTCTAGCGAATCAAGCAGAAGAAAGGGCAGGGAGTGGAGGTGAGCTGGAGGAAGTGCAGATCAGAGGAAGAGCCGCACGGCTGCAGAGGAAGATGGCGCAGAGAAAGCTGGGAGCAAGGCAATCCGAGTGCCGCCCGAGTAGGGGCCAGGGCATGGCCAGAATGGAAGTAGGGAAGAGCTCCGCGTGCCGGAGGAGCGTGCAGCCATGGATGAGCAGAGCAAGGGCGCGGTGGAGGAAAATCACCAGAGCTCGACGCCGGAGCCGGAGACCAAGCGCGCACACAAGGAGTTCAAGAAGCTGGGCACTGGGAGCTGGGAAGGAGTACCGCAGTGCGAGCAGAGAGGAGCTAGGGAGGGAGAAGAAAGAAACAGCTGGGCGCAGTGAGCAGATAGGAAGCGACTGCCAGGCGCCATAGGAGACGGGTGCCGAGCAAGCAGAGGGGATGGGGGCGCGACGCTGGGAGCTCCGCGAGCTAGGAGATGGAGCTAGGGAGAAGCTCCGCGTGCCAGAGAAATGGAGTTTGAGGACGTGGCTGCCATGGGCGGGTGCTCCACGGAGGAGAAGCAGAGGAGGCGCGCAAGGAGCAGGACTGAGCTAGAGCACCGCGACGCACAGGGAAATGGAGGAGGGGCTGATGGGGGCGAGCGCAGGGGAGGAGAGAGGTCCGGGCGAGAGAGAGAAGCGTGTAGAGAGAGACGTGCAGAAGGTAGAGAGAGGAGGCCGCGTGCGCACACAGAGGAAGATGGAGCGCATGGTGGAGAAGAAAAATTGGAGCGCGCTGGGGAAGAAGATAAAGGAGATTCTGTGCTTGAGCGGCGATGGGATTTTTTAAAAACTGAGCGGCGGCAAAAATCGGACCTAGGGGCGGCAGCAGATAGGATTTAGAAGATATTTTTATTTTCTTCCTTTTTTAATGGAAAATCATAGATATTTGGGGTTCTGATATTTGGATCTGAAAATATATAAAAGGTCGAACCAAAATAAGATCGACAGTAATATTTGAGAAGGATTTGATTTGGTGATTATTCTGGAGTCAGATGAATTCATATCTTTTATTTATATCCAAAGTTTTGGATCAGGGCGAGATGTCGTCAGAACAAATCCGAACGGTGCGAACAACAGTATTTCAGACTGTGTTCAATTTGACTTGAAATCAAATAATTTCATCCGCGGTCGACACTCGATTCCACGTCAACAGATAATTTACGTGGAGAACCGAATCTCAATTATAAATTCTCAGACGCGATTTTCTCGGTTGATGAGTGGGGACAGAATTATTTGCGCCGAAAACCTTAGTCGACAAGTTCTATTTAATTGGCCCGAGATAAAATCGTTCGAGTGGGTCGAGCTTCTGAATTTCGTATTCGCGCGAGCGATGTATTTTAAATAATCACCGGACGCACCGATTTTCGGAACAACAATTTTCCGAACATCACGAAAATCTATGAAGAGCCCGGATAAATAAAAATAAAAACGAGGTCGCACTCGCGACAAACGAAATAGATGCGATATTAAAATCGCGATAGCGAAGATGATTAGAATTTAGCTTCTGTTTTATCCACTGATATTTTGTGCTTAAATCCGTACTCATTGTCGAGCGGAATATAAACACCTGGGGTGTTACACTCCCTTTCCTTTCAACCTAGTTTGAGAGCTGTGAGTTACCTATCTCTCCCTTGATTTCTTTTCACTCCTTGTCACCTTACAAGTTTTGTCTTAATTCCATCCTTTGTTATGTGTTTTTATTTGCCATCACCATTACCTTGTCATCCCTCGGTCTTGCCTTGATAGTTATCTTTATTCTTGCTTTTTTAAAAAAATCTCCTCTCTTCCACCTCAATTTGAGAGTGGCAATTGACCTATCTGGCCCTTGGATGTATCCTCTCCTTTTCCATTTGCAGGTCTTGTCTTAACTCCATCCTTTGTGGTATTTATATTTTTGGTTCTTATGCACATTTACCTCCTCTCCTACATCCTTGTCCATTATCACCTTAAAACCCTTGTGATACCTATGCCATTGCCCACATGCTTACTTTGAACCTACCCCTTAAAGCCACCTCTTTTCCATCCCTGTTCGGGATAATACCTCACCCACTTCACCATTGGTTGCTTCATCTTCTTTGATGCCTTGCAAGTTTTGTCTAAAATACATCCTTGGTTGTGTTTGTCTGTTATCACCTTAACCCTTCTCATCCCTTGATCTTTACCATGATGCTTATCTTGCACCTTCATTTGAAAGCCTCCTCTCCCATTTCCTTCAAGAGTGAGGTCTTGCCCATCCCGCTCTTGTTCATTCCCTTTTTCCTCTGTCGCGTTGCAAGTCTTGTCCTAACTCTATCTTTTGGTGTGCTTTTGCCTTTCACCTCAAAAACCTTTGTAATCTCTAGATCTTTTCATGGTGTTATCTTATGCCTACCTTTTGAAATATCATCTTTCCCATCTCAATTTGAGAATGGTGTTTTACCTATTCTGACCTTGGTTGCATTCTCTCCCTGTCAGTTACAATCCTTGCTTTAGCCCCATCCTTTATTATGCTCATGCCCCTATTCTGCATGTCTTATTATTCCCCTTGCCTCTCTATGGCCTTAGAGTAGTTTCCACTTGGTAAGGAAAGACCACCATTTAATTAAAAGAAATGTATAGCAACGAGATGTTTGTTGTTGTATGCTTGTGTTGTTTGTCTTTGTGTGATGACTGATTTGCTTCTTTGTGATGAGTGTTGATGTGATGTGGCCCTTAATCCGCAATGACATCAATTTACTAGGTGAGTGCCATATAGTTAAGTAGTTGGGTTCTCCCCCTGCTCTCTCTAATCCGTTTATACTTACCTTTTCTCGCTATTCTTTCCTCTTACACCTGTCCATTTGGCAATCTCCAACTCCTCCAAATCAGTCAAGATCAGAGTCGACGACATCTTCATCAAGTGCGTATCAATGCTTCTATTAAGGGGGTTAGCCGCTAACCCCAATGAAAACAATGTGATCAACATCAACTAACAAGAATCAAAGTGTGCAGCGGAAGTGTGTGTGGGTCCTAACCCACAGGTCCAGGAGATCCTGAAGAATTGCATCAATCGGTCTCAAGCATCTGAAGGTCAAAGAAGCAGTCCACAAGTTAAGCTTGTAGAGTCAAAGTCAACCCAAGAAAGACGTGATCAACCGATGAACCAATCTCATTTTCTTGCTAGCCTCTTCTTAAATCTCGGGGGCGAGATTCCTATTAAGGGGGTTAGATTTGTAACACGCTGAATTTGGGGGTATAAAATTTCTTTCCTAATATCCCTCAAATTCAGGTGTTACCCTCTCCGTTATTTTTTTCTAAACAATGAAGGGTTATCTTATTATATATATAAGTTTTTAGCGTAGTAAAATAAATAAACGCAACTAAAAGAGTTTTGATTATTGCATCCTGCGGGAACATCTATTTCTGTTTGTATGTTGGTTTGTTTTAGTTGTGCGTTCTCATAGTCAACAAATTTGTGCTTGAACTTGAATTCAAAAGAAAATAGAATAAAATAGAAGATAGAAAAGTCAGCCCTTCCTCAATCTTCCACATCTGGCCCGACATGCCTCTCCCACGCAGCTCGCTCGACCTCCCTCCGGCAATGTCACGTCCGCGCGCCGTGGCCCACCCTGCAGCCCACCTAGCGCACTATCCTGCATCCTGCCCGCGCTCTTGGGCCACTGCCGCACCTTCGGCTCAGCTGCCCCATGCCAGCACCCTATTAGCCCAGCGCGCAGAGCGCGTGCGTGCTCCACGCTGCACACCCGCGCACGTGGTCCGCGCGCCCAGCTGCCGCTGCACGCGGGTCCCACCCACTAGCCCGCCTAGCCCTATTCATCTTCTCCCAAACCGCCCAAGCACTAATCTCTCCCACGACGCGCCTCAGTTTTTCCCCACACCTCGCTCCGTATCGGCGCAGTTGCAGCCAAACTGCTGCTGCGGCCATGGCAGGCCGAGCCCCCTCTGCGTGCATCTAGTCTGTCCAGTCACCGCCGTAGCCGAGCTCCACGTGCACAGGTGAATAGTCTGTCTTCTTCCTCCTCTCTCACCACTCTCTGCTCCTCCCAGCGTCCGCTTGATGAGCCCCCCCTTGCCGCGCGGCGCTGCCCAAAGCTTTCCTCGTGTACGAGTGGTTGCGATCCGACCCCATGCGAAGCCTCCAATCCGATCTCCTCCCATCATGCGCATTTCCCGTAGCCCTGCCCCTGTGCGATTTCTCCCTAGGTGAGCGCTCGTGAGCCCAGACTGGCTCTGGCCATGGCCGCTCGGTGCATTAGCCCGGCCAGGGAGCTTGCCCTGCCATGCCCTATTCGTTGGCGCTGCACCTTGGCCTCGCCGGGGTCCAGTCGTGCTCCCCTGGCCAGCGAGCCGCCGATTCTCCTCCACACGCAAGCCTAGCCCTCAGCGGCGCTCGTCGAGCCACCACGGCCAGCTGTGATCCCTCCCTGGCCGTGCGCTGGCTCCGGCGAGCAGCAGCACTGCCGTGCTGCTTCCTCGGCTCTCGGCTCTCTCTCTCTCTCTGCTCGGAACCGCCCAGTTGTTTCTAGGATGAAGAAGTCGTGCATGGGCCACCTGTATGTTGCATGCTGCATGTCGATTCCTATACTATGCGTTTGACAAAAACCACCAGGGCCCACCTTGCATGCAAATGCTCCAGTGTTATACGTGAGTCACGCATGTAAACCGTCTTCTTCACCATGCACAAATCTCGTGGCCCACAATTTGGATCCCATGATTTTCTATGACTGCGATTCCATAGCCCTCCGTGTGGTCGTGCTCCAATCAATAAAAGTGTGCCACTTCTTTTAAATTCCCGGTTTACTAATTGCACAATAACTTTTGCGTTAGACTCTGATTTATTCAGTTTTAATCGCGTTAGCTTCGTAATAATGTTGAGCACACGTTAAAAAATATTATCTTGTCATGACATATGTTTTATTTATTTACTTAATCATTAGTTTGGTCGTTGGTTATTAATGTAGCAATTTAGTTAAAACTAATTAATGGTTTTAAGTAGTGCTTTTATATATATACGTTAACATGATTAATACCAACTCAAATAAGTACTAACTTAATTATTACCAACTTAAATGTTTGGATTCGATACTTGTTTAGTATAAACGCGTCATCTATTTAGTCTTTCTCGCCTGTCGCGCGCTTGCGCGCGTGATGTGCTTGCGATCGCTTGCTGGTTCGCGCTAGTCGTGCACACTGTTTTCGTGCGTTGTCAGCGTGCTATATCGCGCGTGTCCGTGTGTCATTCGCATGCTATTATGCTGTTTCACGCATCGTAAACTCGCCTCGCTTAGAATCTCTCTGCTAATTATATTACTTATTTATTTGACAGTTGTTAGTGTAGCAGATTTAATCAAAACTAAATGGTAGATATTATTTATATTTGATAATATTGAATTAAATGATATAGTTAATATTTGTTTAGCATAAACCCGTTAACTTCTTGACCGTAGCTTCGAGTTCGACGTTTCTTTTCCTCACGTAACTGTAGAAGCGCTCTCTATTTTATATTTCTCGCTTTTATAATATTTTATCTTGTATGGTGTAATGTTCTTATGCAAGTATATGTTTGCTTGTGCCTGTTTGTATTCGTTGCGCGTCGCGAATAGACTGCGATCCATTTCCGAGCTTCGAGGAATCGACAGTCAAGCTTCGGCGACCAAGAGATCAAACTCATCGAGTTCTACAAGATCGAAGACCTTGAGCATCTGTTTGGTGAAGGCAAGTGTCCTCTAACCTATTATGTCCCATTTACTTTATAATTCATCAACCCGCATACCATGATCAACCTAAGGATTGACTGGCTTTGTATTTACCTTATCCTTGATTACCTTTTGGGTTATTATGGTTAGCTTCATGCTATTGCTTTACTTTAATCAATGAACATGATGTGAACACTTATGATACATTGTTGTCATTATGATTATGATGTTGGACTGGTGATACTTTAGGGGGCTCGAGCGCTTTCTTGAGTGCCTCTCCGTAAGGACCTTTTCATTGGATGACCGCTTGGGAAAACAGTGCAACCATGAGGGTGCTATGGGACGCCCTTAGCTAATTAATTAGAGGAACGAGGTGTAGTTCGCTTCGCCGTCGTGCCATCAATGGGGCTCGGTGTATGCGGCTCTCTCTGCCGAGGGTGGATTGCCCCTTGGGGAGGAGTGCGGTACATTTAGGAAACCTAATGGGTGGCTACAGCCTCAGGGAATCTTTTTAAAGGCTTCGTAGTGAATCCTTGGCCATTCACCTCGGAAGTGAATAAGGGTCTTGCAAGCCCGGGCTAGAGAGGGAATCACGGCTTGTGGGTAAAGTGCGCAACCTCTGTAGAGTGTTATGAAACTGATATAACAGCCGTGCTCGTGGTTATGAGCGGCCAAGGGAGCTCCATTGATAGAGATACATTGATCAGAGGTGTTTTGTTCACAGGTGATGATGAGGATAATATTGGTTTTGATTATGGTAATGGTTTCTGGTATTCTTTTCATTAGGAAAGAGTACTTTTGGGTTAACAACTTGGGTTAATGTTAAAACCTGGCTCTCTACTAGTAATAATTACCTGACCAACTAAAAGCAGCTGCTTGACCTTAAGCCCACATAAAGCTAGTCCACTACAGCCAAACGGGACATTTGCTGAGTACGTTGATGTGTACTCACCCTTGCTTTCACAAAACACCAGGTTGCCTTTGGTGCAATCTATGTTCAGGTAAAGAAGAAGGTGTCGAGGCAGATCTCCAAGAGTTCCAGGACTTCGACGAGTTCGAGGATTAGGCTAGCGACCTCCCCCAATCAGCTGCCTATGGTGGGTTAATTTACGTTGGCTACAATTCAATTATGTGCACTTTGATTTATATTATGTAAATGACTCTAGTCTTTAATATTATTTACTCTTTATTGTCATTCAAACCATTGTGCTATGATGAGTCATTTATGTAATCGCTGTGTACGTGAATTTCAGATCCTGGCACGTACATGGTTCGCATTCGGCTTACCTTCCAAAACCAGGTGTGACAAATATCCTTCGGCCAAACCCAAATTTGATGATAACCCAAACGGAGATCAATCTTTGAAAATACTTTTGCCCCAACAAACTGGTCGAATAACAAGTCTATTTGCGGCAGTGCATTCTTGTTCTTGATAGTTACTTCATTTAAGGGTCTATAGTCGACACACATCCTTAAGGTTTGATCCTCCTTTTTCAGAAAAATTGCAGGGCAGCCCCATGGTGAGGAACTGGGTCGAATAAAACCCTTTTCTAGCAAATCTTGCAATTGAGTCTTCAATTCTGCTAGTTCATTTGGGGGCATTCTATATGATCTCTGAGAAACTGGAGCTATGCCAGGCTTAAGTTCAATGGAGAATTCCACATCATGCTCTGGTGGCAAACCTGTTAACTCTTCTAGAAACACATCCAGAAATTCTCGCACCACTTGGAAATTGAAACTCTTCGACTACCACACTATAGGCTCCTCCTGGAACTTCTTTTAGTGGGGGCAACTGAATTAGCAACTGGCTCTCTCCTAACAAGGTATTTATCGAATGGTCCGTCTACTTTTATCAATAGTGACTTCATGTTGAGCTAGCCAATTCATACCTAGGATCACATCTATGTCCTGGTCGTTCAACACTATCATATTGGTAGGGTAGCTACGCCCAACCAATTCTATTGGCACTTGGAAAGCCATTTCCTATGTAAACAATCGACCCCAGGCGATTGTATTGCCACACCCCATCTCGCTTCTTGAATAGAAATGTTATGATGCATGGCAAAATCTTTACTGAGAAATGTATGGGATGCACCAGTGTCAAAAAGTACTTTGGCAAGATGATGGGCAACAAGGAACGTACCCATAAGCATAGGATTCCCCTCTGGAGTCACATCCACTTGTGTATAGAATACTCGCCCAGATTTCCTATTGTCCATCCCTTTTGCACTATTGCCAAAAGCATTCTTGTTCTAATTTTGAGAACTGTTTCCTGCGGGTTTCTGGAAATTGGAATTATTCTGGCGGGGATAGGGACAATCTTTAATGAAATGTCCTGCCTTTCCACAGTTGTAACAAGGATATTTGTTCCAGCGAGAGCAGGCGAGCAGGGAACTTGGGCATTTGTAGGTGGAAGCTGGTTTGGCCAGTTGGTGGGATGAATATAGGTGGGATTCTTGAATGGATAGGTAGCTGAACAATAAGGAACATTTGCAGAACCAGCAGTCCTCGTTACCACCTTCTGGCGCTTCGCTATTTACTGAGAAAATCCTGGCCTAGAACCTTTCTAGGCCTGCTTCATATTCTATGTACTCGTGCCTTTTCTTCCATAGCTATGGCCACACTTATTGCCTGATTGAAGGTAAGATCATAGCAAGTGGCCATCTTTTTTGCAATTTTGAGTTGAGGTCTCTCATAAAGCAATCTCTTTTCTTAATATCTGTGTTCACATGCTCTATAGCATATTGAGAAAGATGGTTAAACTTCCCAATATATTGCATCACAGTATCTGCCCCTTGCCTAAGCCTCAGAAACTCCTCAAGCTTCATTTGCAAAATCCCATCAGGAACATGATGAGCACGGAAAACTTCTTTAAATTTACCCAAGTGATTTGGTGATCTAGAAGTTGTATGGCGACAAAATTGGACCACCAAGTGCTGGCAGCTCCACGAAGTTGTTGTGCAGCAAATAGAGACTTTTGTACCTCAGTGCACTAAATGAGGCCAAACTTCTGCTCAATCACCTACAGCCACTCAATTGCGTCAAGAGGCTCTTCTCCCTTAGCAAACACTGGCAGCCGAGTCTCCATAAATTCCAAATATGTTGCATTCCTTTGCTGATTTTGGGAATACGAGGCCCATCCTGATTGTTTCAATGATGAGCAATCTCATGCAAAACCCTAGCATTATCAGCTATGGCATTCACTAGGGCAGCAATGGCATCTGCCAGTGTAGGTGGAACTGGTGGTTGTGGAGGATTGACATCAGCTCCTGTATCACCACGCGATGTGCTAGCCCCATCCGACCCATGAGTACGCATAGGCATCTGGAGTAAAACAAACTCATGAATAAACATCCATAACCATGAAATATATTACATAAAACAGGTACATGGAGTGTTATTCATTACAATACCAAAATTGACATAGTTTAACATCCTATGTCTACACTAAAGGTCACAACACCATACACATGTCACCTAACCCTCTGTATCACTAGCTATCTTAGAAGCATCACTACCCCTTGGAGACTCACCACCTGGTACAAACATAGGAGCGGCTCCTTCCTCTAAGTCTGCATCAGGCTCACCCCCATCAGCTAACACCACACCACCCTCTGCCTCTGTGGCTCCTGGTGCGTCATCGGGGTGCAGCTGGTAGTACAGCTGGTGAACTTCCTCATGAAACACATTAGAGTAGTCTTCCAGATTATTGTCGCTAGGCGTTCCTGGAAACGGCCCCTCAGATGGTTCTCACGGGCAAAAGCTGCCTCCCGAGACCGCATGGTTGCCGCTAGGCGTTCCTTCTGCTCTACCAATTCCTTCTGAAGTTGTTTCTTTTCTGCCGGTAGCTCAAGAATATGGGCTACGTCAAGACACCACCCATTGAAGGACACATCTAGGCTCTGCTGCAGCTGCTCCACCTGCGTCGGAGGTGTGCGACTGCTACTGCCTACCTCCACTGCGCGTGAAGCCATCTGATGCTTGGGCACACCTCATGGCCCAACACGCATGCAGGGTGTCTGCTTAGGATGAGCCATTTTGAATTTTTAAGGAATAAAGATGGAAGAAAAGATCAATGGATTAGTAGGATTAATAAGAAATATTTTAAACCCACATATAATCTAGTAACCATTTCGCTTTAGGGGGAACTCTTTTATCAAAAGAGTGAATGTTTTGATGCATGCTTCGTTTCCTATTCGCCTCTCAACTACTGCCAATATATTTGGCTACCACGTTTTATGACGGTGGCAATCCTACTCACTCCGTAATTAACTAGTTGTAATTTTCTAAGGTTTTGTCAACATACCTGTAGAAAATTCTGTTCTAGCATAAGTTGTGGGTTAGTGGTTAGTACCTCAAGCTAAGCCACCTACTAGTCCTTAACTTACTATAGTACTAACTGCACTTTTACTAACAGGCATGTAATCCTAGTTTAGATTTTTTCCATAAATTTTTATTTGAACTCAATTTCATTTAAAGACATGTTCTCATGATTATTCTACTATTTGCAAAAATGTGTGAATGGCTCCGATACCAGCTGTCACAACCCAACCAAGTTATCGGGACCACGTAGACCAATCCTTGCCCTCAAGGCCTTGGATGGATATGTAGGTGAATCAGATAACTTACTCGGGGTGTCGAGTTTCGATGAAATCGTTCATTCCCTAGGACCATTCATCATAGTTGCAAGTACTACAATAATCCCACAAGAACATAAACTTTAAATACAGGAGTTGAGCGGAAGACTTTACAATAATATAATATACATTAACAAACTTTAAAGTATCCAAACCATGTATTAGGTATTATTATTATAACATGCCTGCGGTAGAGTCAAGTGCTAACTTATTACATCAACCGGGAAGAAACCATCTTCCCACAGTACACACATAATAAACATAAACAAATGTAGAATCCTCTAGTGTGAGTTTTAGTAGAACTCAAAGGTGTTAATAGTCTCTCCTATAGCAACAATGGGAATAAAACCCTGAGTACGCAATTACTTAGTGAGACTTACTCGACTAAATAAAAGACTCTCAAGGGTATGCTGGTTTGTTGGGAATCAAGGTAAAGCTTACCAAATTTCAAAGACTCGGTTTTGTAGAAGAGCTTACTAATGGTGGATCCTTATTCCATACTTTTACTTCACCAGTTAAGTACTTTCCCTGAATCTAGATTTGCCTAACCTAGAGCATTCACTTGTCCTATACTAGCTTCATTTTGTCAACTTTAGTTTCACTTGTTATCTACGATGAGGGTCAAAGATCCGGGCTTCATATCTAAGAAGTTCGGCGATCCGAATCAACTAATACCTAGCTAGGGATCTCTAACCACATGACATATGTAGCACTTAACCCTTGCATATGTTAACTCACCACTGGGTTTCTCAAGACCAAAACAGGTTCACGCGACCCGAGAGCATAGTACCCCACCATCCAGCCACTTGCCAGGTGGGCACATGTTACTCCCACTATCTCTCCACTCCTAGTGTGTGCGAGCTGTTCTGGTATTGGTCCGGCCGAGGCTAATCTTACCCATGATGAGGCATGTGGCCAGTTAATGGGTCCTAGATCAGCAGGCCAACAATCATACAGTCCTTAAGCAACACAGATGGGCGACTTTTCCTGCTCAACGTCTGGTCTCATATTAAAATATTTTCTGAACACCTGGTACATGTTAGAGGTACCCTACTAAATTGATGAAGTCATCAAGGCCTTTGATACCTTCATCACTCTAGTCTCTTTTTCTTTGTAAAAACATGATTCATAGATCAAAACATTTTGTTCCTAGTCTATGAGCATACTAAGCATATCTAGCTTTTCAAATCAGGTATTAAGGACGATAATCAATAAGTCAAGGAAGTTATGCAGCAAAGGTTTAATCATTCAACTCCTATTACTAAATGCAGCATATAAGTGATAACAGTTTAAAACAACAAGGAGGTGGCAAATGCACCAGGGCTTGCCTTGATGAGGAGGAGAGTCAGGCTCTTCTACTAAAATATTGCAGTTGGCAGCAAATCCTATTGGAGCACCTTCTGGAGGACCTTCAGTGACAACCTCAGTTGGAGAAGTTTCAGATGGAGGAACAGGCTCCCCTTCCACTTCAAACTCTTCTTCTAGGTGCTCTAGAAGTCAATTCGAAGTATATGAATGCTCATGTAATGAGATGCTATGCAAACTCTCATTTAGAGAAAGCTGGAAAACTTACATATTCATGACTAAGGACATGACCATTATATTCATGTTTCTGGGTAGTCTAGTTTTTCTCTAAAGGGATCATATTACACTTACTTAAGAAGACCATAGAACTATCTAGGTTCTAGTTGGCCAATTTGTTGTCTAACAATAGGTAGGATTTAAGTTTGATTAAACCTTAAACAAATACTAGGGTTTTAATTACCTATACTTAGGTAGGTTTTAGTCCTTTGGGCAAATCAACTCCAAATAGGTTCAAATTTTAACCAGAAGCTATTCTAAGGGTATATAATCTTGCCACAAATTCTTATGATTTTTGGACTTAGGGTTTTATTTCTAAAATTCTAAAAGGCTTGGTTTTACCATCTTTAAAGACTAAATAAATCCAAGCCCGGGATAAAAATCTTGAAACTATTTTTATTAATTACTCTATGTTTTTAGGAGTCTAGCAAAATTAGTCTCATGATTTTATCAATTTAATACTAATTTCTATAAATTGCTTAAGCTGACAGAAAAAATAAAAAGAAAAACAATGAATAGGGTTGGGCCAATTCTGGCCCGAGTCAGCCTATGATAGGGGAAACACACACGCGCCCGTGGCCACGTTGCAGATTTTCGCGAGGTCCCCTAGGTGTTCGAATAATCAGTAAAGAATCCTAGATGCTATTCACGTGTCTCATTGACAGCTACACATAGGCCCTCGGCTTCTGTTCCTTTCACAAACTCCTGTCCACGGTCGCATTCCGACGAGCGCCGGCCATCCACCGCTTAGACCTATCGATGACGACGATCTCTAATGAAAACAAGCCTAACAGTGTGATCCTCGAGACTTTCTTCCTATTCCCCTAAGTTAATCGACCCTAAACCATCTAGGGCTTCACTAGCCATGCTGACGGCAGATCGACAAGCTCCGGTGTGGTCTACCAGGGTTTCAAGCACGGTAGGGTTCAATTCAAGGTCACTACAAGTATTAGTAATGCATTAGACATACGATGCTCACCTAGGTTTGTCTAGAGGAGCTATGGGTTGGCCAGTCGATGTGGACAGTGCCTTCGGTGACGTTCACCGACCGACACAACGATGTTCTAGTTAATCCTGTGCGGTAGAGTTCAAGGAGGTAAGCGCATGAGCTTCACCATGATCTATAGACGAAAAACACAAGTTAAACAACTATGACTGACCTTAGGAAAGGCTGACCACACGGTTGCACTGCTCGGCGGCGTTGGTGACCACCAATGGGGAAAAACCGGTGTTCTGAGCTATTGATGGTGGAACAGCGGGAACAAATGGTGGCTTGGGTGTGTAACGGAGAGGCGGGACTGAGCGCAGGCTCAATTTAAAGGGAGTCACCACGACGATGGGCAATTTGGTCGCGGACTCACGGCGGCGGTGACAACCCGAGAAGCTCCACATTATCCTCAATGGTGTCCACAGGCCGGTAACGTGGCGGATTTACCGCGAACCCTCTATGGCGGTTCAATACACGAGTCCCTAACCAACTGTGTGGATGGCCCGAGCATCCGGTGGCTTGCTACGGTGGCAGTGGAGTATTTACTGTGAGGACACATAGTATCCGTGGCAAGAGTGGTAATTCGAGCATCAAATTCGAGCCGGAGATCTTTTTACCACGCATGGATCCACATCTCGGCGGCACCAATCATGGTGCAAGCTCGAATCACGGCGGCGAGCACACGACACTTAGGATCTTCTTCAGTGTACTGTACCATGGCGATGGTCATTCCGCGCTTGATAGAGCGATTTGAGGATCATTTCTCTTCGGTTTTCGTTCACCAACCTATCAAGCTGACCATAGCAAAGTTGTCGTCCATCATATTAGCTTTAACTTTGTTATAGAGTTCTTGTGCATACCTCCACTTGATTAAGCACAATTTGGCTCTAAAGTTGATCTAATGCCACTGTCAGTCTAACCTTTAGGCCAACATCCGACTGATAGCCTAAATTCTAGGCTATTTTACTCCAATTTTTGTATAGCTCTAGGGTTAGTCACCCATGTCAATAGCTCTACAAATTTGTTGTAGTGACCCATGTCAAAATCTCCATAGATCAAAAGATACAAAGGTCTAAAATTAGCACCAAATTACTGTTTTTCAGAGTCAACCACTTGGGTGCCCTTGCTACCTTTTTGCAATTTACTCCAATTTCTTCCATAGCACATGGAAATCTCCAAATACAAAAGTTGTCTAGCTTTTGTTACTCTACCACTTTAATATATGCACTTTGGTCCAAAAGTGCATAGAATTTTGAGTTACCTCATAAAGCACTAATTAGGGTTTCTAGGGTTCATATTAGGGTTGTAGTGTTCTAGAGTTTATGTGCCACTCCAACACTCCAAGTTTAGTCTATTTTGAACATTTCCACTAATCTTTGAGTTCATACTCAAAATGCTATCTCACACACCTACATACTTCTAGTCCTTGGGTAAGCATCCTACCCTAGGATTGAGGATCAAATTCAAGGCATCATATCACAACTTGTTTTGAAATTTTTACCTAGTGGATGCTCTCAAGGTATATCATACATCATAAAATGTTAGTGCGAATGATGTCATGCCAAAGTTTTAGTTTTGGTAACACCAGGGGTGTTACAATTCTCTAGAAAATGGATGAGTACATCAGAGCCGACAATGATTTTCGACAAAGAAGGGAAGAAGCCTACAGATACTTTGAGATGACCAGGGGCTTCGGAGGAAGGCTCCACCCTAGGCATGTCTGGACTATCCATAACCCCAGCTGAAGCGACGACAGGGGGAATTATACCTAAGGGCAACAGCATAGCTTTCAATCATCAGGGGCACAACAAAGTTCTTTCAGGCCACCAGCTCCGAGAGGCAAAGGGGGCAGAAGCTTCGGAGGAAGATATGGTAATCAGCCCAAGAGACTGTTCTGCCTATTTTGTGGTGAAGACAAAGGACACACCACAAGGGCGTGCCAAGTCATGATCCAGAAGTAGAAGGAAATCGCTGAAGCCGAACCACGGCAGAACCCGCCGAAGCAGGTCTTGCATACTGCTTCATGCTACTCTCCGTACATCCCAGAGTATGTGGGCAATCAACAGCCTATGGCTTCCGTTGCTCGGCAAGTCACTCCCAAGCTTCCTAGGCTCAGTTGCCACCACCACCACCGCTGGCGCCGGCCCTCGTTCATAACCAACAGCCAGAAGGGCATCGCCAAGCTCAGTAATAGCGCGACCTTCAGGAAGAGTATGAATCTCGCACAGTCAACAGCATTATGCCTAAGTCGAGACATATCTACTAAAGGTGGCATAGCGTTTCGGCCAAAGAGTGCCTTAATTCAATGTATTTTTAATCTTTTTTGCCTTTACATTTTCTCTTAAAAATACAATACAAGAAGGTCTAACCTTCAGTTTGATGTAATAAGCCTGTGGTTACACCATCGAGTGTAACAAAAATTGATCACGAAGCTCCAAAAGTCGTTCCTAAGGGAATGCAGAGTAAGTTACGAAACTCCAAAGTCATTCCTAAGGGAATGCAGAGCTAAAATACCACCTAAGTAAAAGGTGAAGAAGCTCCAAAGTCGTTCCTAAGGGGATGCAGAGCTTAAATGCCACCTATGTCAAAGGTGAAGAAGCTCCAAAGTTGTCCTAAGGGGATGCAGATCTTAGCTCCAAAGTCGTTCCTACGGGAATGCAGAGCTAAAAAACCACCTAAGTAAAGGGTGAAGAGACTCCAAAGTCATCCTTAAGGGGATGCAGAGTCTGGGTGCGTACTCATGTGGGTTTTTATCATCATGTCATCATGTCATATCGCATAGCATCATACCATGCATCATTTTGCATCAGTAAAAAGCTGTGGAGTAGAAGGGAAATTGCTCCTTCAAAAATACCTGTCAGATCATGAAAGAATGTGCCGTAACACAAGACTTGCCTTCGACACATATATTTTTACACAAGAAGGGAATCTTCCTCTGCGGTATTACTATGCAGCAACCATGGAAAAATACTCAGAATCGAATCAACAGAGGGAAATCTTTTTCTTCGTGAAGCATGAAAAGAAGGGAAGGTGTTTTTTCGCCAGCGGCTCAAAACGGTATGTACGGAAATTTCAAGCATCACAAAGGAATATATTACATCAATATACACAAAAATTGTTTACAAGTGTTTCTTCCAAGGCTAGGAATTATGTTCAATCGCATTAAACTAGCACAAATAAAAGGTTCTAGTCTTCCTTCAGGACCTTCTCGGCAACTTAGTTTAACAGCTTGTTGACAGCTTCGTCAACAGCTTCATTGCCAATTTTGATGGTCTCGAGTACCTCCTTTAGGAACGGGTCGGCTTCTAGATTGTATGGCTCCGGAGGCAGAGATAGTTCAGCTACACTATAGTATATGTTTGTTAGTTCTGAAGCTAAAACAGATTACGAAGCTAAACCGCAACAAATGCATTACTATAAGCCTAGCCCGCTCGATAGCTTCTGCAGCCCTTCTCGCCTCTTTCGAAGCATCATGAGTTTCCTTTTCTTTTCTTCTGATGGCTTCATCGGTGATTTCTCATCTGCCCTTCATCCACACCTCGGAGTAAAATTTCCCACTTAGTGCAGAAGTTTGGCTAAAGGGTTTTTCATGTCGTCAGCTAAGAGAGCAAACTCTGGCTTTGCAACAGCTTTCACATGATCACAACCGACCTTTTCTAGAATTGATGCAGCCCCACGAGCACCGACGAAGGCGCAGAAATCCCCCCAATCACTAAGAATTTCTTCAAAAGCTTCGGCTTCCCCGCTGATCCACTGGATAACCCCATCGGGGTCACCACAGATAAAGTTTTGCTCAGTGGAATATGCTCCAACCTTAGCGAAGCTATTCTTTAAACTCTTAGCAGAGTCCAAGGATACTTCGTAACATTTCTCTTTGGTAGCACGAAGCTCATCAGCATTCTTTTGTGCTCTCAATCTTTCGATCTCACAAATTTCATGCTTTACCACTTCAACTTCAAATTTTTCAGTTGCTTCAGCAACCTTCCACTTTAGATCTTCCACTTCGGCTTTATGAGCTTCGGCTTGGGTAGCAAGTTTAGCCTCGCTAGATCTCAACCTATCTACTAAGGAAAGTAATATCTTATCTTTTTCAAGAGCTTAGTTCCTTAGTGTGATGACTTCTGAATGAAGATTCCTAAGAGCTATTCGGTAGCTCTCATATCTGCTTCTTTCTGGGCCTTTAGAGCCTTGCTTAGAATTAAGCCCTGGAAAACGAAGAGTGAGCACATAATGATGGCAAGGAAAACCATAAAAATTATTTATTTTACACAAGTTAAAATATACACACCTTCAGACTATTATAAGCAAGACTATCTGCAGTTGATCTTTCGACATTGCAGATAGGCCAAGTTCAAGCTTCGGATATCCTATATTGTCCATCATTTCCCGGCAGACATGTATTTCTTTGATGTCTGGTAGACAGTAAAGGAAGTCATCTTCGTCATTGCCGCCATATACCAAGGACCCTCGGGGGTACTTCAGATCCCTGGCATAGTGTTGCACTTCGGCAACCTGCTCTTTTGTTAACTGCCTTCCCGAAGCATGTCGAACAATGAATTCCACCTCTTTAAGGGATGCTTCAGGAGCAAGAGATTTAGGCTTCTTAGGAACACTCCCTTTCTCCGATGCTATCGGTGTGGTTCCCAAAGGTCCAGCTTCGGCAGGAGCTTCCGAAGGTCCAGCTTCAGCAGGAGCGTTGGCTACGCTCACAACAGCAGTTTTCCTTGCATCTTTAGTTTGCGCGCTGAGAGCTTCGGCAGAAGCAGGAGCTGATGTATTTACAGACTCTAGAATAGTGTCTAGCACGCTAGCCATTCTTCTTTTCCTTGGAGTCAATGCGGAAACGCTTGATGGCTTCAGAAATCCTATTGTCCATGGCAGACTCAACACCTTCAACTAATTTGTTACCTTCTCTAATTTCGGCACTTTGGCCAGGTTTGTACTAGCCCCGACTGGCACAACATGACTTGGTTCTGTCATAGTAGCAACTCCTGCACGTTCAATAAGCTCTAGCACATCGGTCGTCCCAATGCGTCGTGGTCTATGTGTCAAGACCTTCACTTTCTTTGCCTTCAGCGCACTAGAAAACGCACAAGCAATAGTTTTCCTTTTCCCCTTTTGTTTCCGAATAGGAAAATAGTAGTCAGGGTAGATAAACCCGATAACATCAAAAACCCTATTCAGTCTCTTTTTCCCTAGAAAGCCGAAGGCGACTGTCATAGCTTCATCTTTAGCCCTTGAGTAGGCTCCAAGCAGCTCATCACTTGTTTCCTCTATAGAATCCAACCAATCATCATTCGACTCATCAAAACAATCCCTAAATTGAAATGTGTACTTTAGATAAATCAGGCCACTTTGGCTGGAGCCAACGGCAGCCTCCTTTGGCATTTCCCATCCACTCGCAAGGGGCCATAATCTGTAAGCAATATGCTCTTGGATCAAATCCCATGTGCCTATATAGGTGCATATAGTATTGAAAGCCGTCTAGCACGCTTGCACATCATTTCCAAGTGCGATTGAAGGTCTTTTGATGCCGAAGCGTGACCATGTAGGACATTGAATGATGCCCCTTATATCTTCCCTCTGGTCTAGATAGTTTTTCACATAAAACCACTCCTGCATCCAAGAGTCCAGCCACTTCTTCCGAAATGTAGGCACAGGATAACCAGTCTCAGAACGAGGCATGAAGTTATAGCAGCCGAAGTTGTTGTGGTATTGTTCTTTCCCAGTCGCTTTCGTCTGATAGGATAATTCGTGAATATTACAGAAGCACCTGGCGTCTGGTTCTAACCCTTGGCTCCTCATGGCCCATATAAAAACCCCTACTTTGACAACAGCCTAGGGGATAAGTAGATGAAGGTATATTTCAAAAGTTTTTAGAACTTCGACCAACATTTTATCCAGGGGGAACCGAAGTTCGGCTTTCATGAACCTTCTAAAAACCACCACTTCATTAGCTTCGGGGAGAGGAATGGTACTCTCCCCTCTGGCCCTCACAATAGAAATATCACGAAAGTATCTACCTTTCATCGCTTCGATCTGCCCTTGCTTAACAGTCGATTTTCCAAAAACAACATGGCTTGGCCTCCATGCCGGTCTTCGACTTCTTCATTTCCACTTTCTATGTCAAAACTTTCACTATCGCTAGAATTTTCAGATAACCCAGCCAACATCTCATTGGTGATCTTCTCCGTATTGGTCTTCTCCATAGCTTCGTAAAACCCGGCCAGTGTAGGGTCAGTGATCTTCTTCTCCTCAGCCATTTAGACGATGGTTGGGCAAATGCCAAAGCTCAAAAGTTAATCGAGCTCAAGAAAGCAAATAAGGTTAAAATGGCATAAACAAGACAAGCAGCTAGATAGCATGAAACATACTCACAATGCAGGTCTCTATATATACACTCAGAGCCCCACAGCGTGGTGGGACCCATGGGTCAGAATGATTCGCTATTCTAGCGAAGGGAAGGTGTTTTTTCGGACTTTTGGCTAAAGGCCTTCATTCTCGTCGCAGTCTAAATTTGTTACAAAGAAACAAAACAATACTACGAGGGGCTACTATTGGGGGCCTTCTTCCTCCGAAGGTCCTCAAAAACGTGACTGACAATATGTTTTTAGTATGACATGGATTATTACAGGGGGCTTCGTCTTCAAGATGAAGGTCTTCTCTCATAACTAAGTGAAAATGTAGCCCAAAGGTGATAAGAATGGACGACGAAGCTATAGCCGAAGAGCTTCGGCTTGATGTGATGACAAAGACCAAATATGAAGATGATCGAAAAGGGACAAAGACTATTTGTCCTTAATGATTCGCGTTGTGATTATAAATGAATGTCAGGGACATAAATGTACTTTTACTCGGGTTGCGTCCCTTGCCTATAAATAGATGAACAGTAGCACCGTACTGTTCACGCTGATTTGTAATCACCCTCTCGTGTCTCCACCTTTGAGCAAGTAGAAGGTATCAATGAAATATTAATACTTCTAATATTCATATATGTTTTATAAGATATAAATATAAATGAATTAATGAAATATAGTCACTGTCTTTATCCTTTCGCATTCCTATTGATATATTAAATGATGAAGGTATGTCCTACTTGACCTTCGTCTGATGAGCATTATGCCCATGTGGAGATAATGCTTTGGAAGATGAAGGTCCGTGATAATTAACAATTGTGTTGCCTTGTTCTTAACTTACAGCATTTGAGAACAAGTGACCAACCTCTCCATAAGGACCTGTTCATTGAGAGACCACCCGGGATAACAGTACAACCATGAGGGTGGAATGGGACACCCTTAGCTGATTAATTAGATGAACTTGGGGTGTAATTGGCATTGCTAGAGGGCTGTCAATGGGGGCCGAGGCATAGTGCTTGATCTGCTAAGGGTGGGTGCCGAGGTTCATTCGATTTGGTTTTGTTAGTCACCCACCTTAAGGAGGAGTATTGTGTTTGTATGACTGGCGAAACCTAATGAGCAACTATGCACCAGGGGAATCTTTGTAAAGGCTACGTAGTGTATCCCAGGTCGTTCACCTCGGTAGTGAAGATCGGGTCTTGCAAATTTAGGCTAGAAAGGGATCATGACTCGTGGGCAAAGTGTGCAACCTCTGAAGAGTGTTAGAAACTGGTATATCAGTCATGCTCACGGTTAAGGGTAGCCTTGAGATCCTCTTTGATTAGAATAACTTTGGATACTTTTATGATAATGGTAACCGGTGATAATTATTTCTGTGGTTTCTAATATTTCCTCTTGGAGGGAGTACTTTTGGGTAATAACTGGGTTTATTACTAAAACTTGGCTCTAGTACTAGTAATAAATACCTGACCAACTAAAAGCAACTGTTTTAACCTTAACCCCACATACAGCTAGTCCACTTTAGCCAAACGAGACATTTGCTGAGTATGTTGATGTGTAATCACCCTTACTTTAAAAACCCCCCAACCCCAGGTTGTCCCCATTGCAATTAGTGCTCAGGTGAAGATGAAGGCAACATGGAGGACTTTCAGGAGTTTCAAGACTTCGATGAGTTCTAGTCGTCTTTAGTGGCAAACCCCCAGTTAGCTGCCTATGAAGGCCTTATCCTCTATGTTTCGTATTCCGCACTTTGATTATGTTGGTGACTATGTTAAGTTAATGACTTTGTGGATGTCTTGAACATCTTGATGTAATAAAGTACTTTTTCCGCTATTTATTTTGAGCAATGTGTGATGATGTATAACTATGTAATCATTGTTTATGTGAGTTTCTGATCCTGGCACGTACATGGTTCGTATTCGGTTTGCCTTCCAAAACCGGGTATGACACTTGCCTTCACCAGGTTGCTGCTTAGGGAAGTCTCCTACAAAACCCTCGGGAACCATGGACTACTCGTTGTCTATGCAAAGCAATCACTCATTCAACACACTTGGGGAATAACAAAAGAACAGTACACCGAGGCCGGCATGGGCTCCAGTGAGGGGTTTGGGACACCTGGGGCCAATACAAGGGCACAAGGCAGAGCTGAATTGGCCAGACACTAAAGGGGTGCGACCAATCGACGCATCGCAGCTCTGGTGAGCGCTTATTCGCCGCAGAGGAGAGGGACCGAGGCAAACAAAGCGCGGGGCGGTATATTTGTCAGTGATGATAAGATGCTTGGGCATACAACACTACATCATGTATAGTGTAGTGACAAACGAGTTTGTCATAGTCATTGCCCTTCTCTTTCAAATGTGCTTATATATTTGCTTCTTGTTGTATTTGCATTAATCAGCCAGGTTCATAGATTGATAATAGTTTCAATCCAGCGAACCTCATGTTGTAGTCAACTTTATTCTAAACACTATGAACCTCACAAGAGAAGCGCCACAAAAACATTGGCATTAATGATGAGCCTTCAAAAGAAGTTCATCATATTATTCATTATGTGTTTGGAATAAATGGAGAATAATGCTGATAGTAATGCAATAATTCAATTCTAAGAAAAATTTATGAATACAAAGTTTTAGTCTATAACCTTATGTAGACACTTACTCATAAGTCAACATGTCTTATGATTTCCTTTGGTATTCATTTTGTGCTTGCACATGAAGCTACAAAAGCACATAAGTTCTTTTCATAAGAACCGTAAGAGAAAGAGAGCATCATACTTCCTCTAAAGTGAAGAGGTGAATCCCCATATCATGCAAAAATGATCTTGATACCCAATGAACATATCCAATGAACATTGAGGATAATTAAGCGCATTAGGTGAGTTCATCAAAGTCTATTAAATAATTTTCCTTTAAATGACATAACCATTTTTTGATGTTGTAATATTACTGCAAAATATATCATATCTTCATATGTCGAAGAGAGTTACAGGTTTCACATAAAAGTGTACCAAAATGATTTTTGAAAATTGGTAATCTCCATGTAATGAAACAATAGAGTAGATCTTCCAGTAGTGGGTAAAACTTTTGCTGCCTAAAAGCATGGTCTCAGGGCTGATATATTCATAGAACATAACGTAGCCAATATTTAGGTCTCTACTACTCTGTGCTTGACCAAGTTTCAATAATGGTAATCACCATACAGGTGAATAACCAAAATCACATCTCCTACATATCTACTTAGGAGAACACAGATAATCATCATGATTATATGATGTAGACCTCTTACTGATGGGAAAATAATATTTTGTTGTTTAAAAGCTTAGTCTCAGGGCAAATAGATTTGAAGAACTTATTGCAGCCAAAGTATAGATCTCCATCGTGTGTTAAATAATCCCAAGTTGAATATATGCATCATATTTTGCAAAAATACATCATTTAATTAAGTAGAATTTAATTAAAAGAATTCTTTGAGTTGCGAGCGTGACCGCGATGTCTGCGTGGTCTGTGATATTTTGGGTTATCACATATAGATAATCATCTCGAAAGATGTAGACCCCATAGTGATAGGAATTTTAAATGTGGCCTAAAGCACGGTATATGGGCTACTAAACTCTATAAAGAATTTAGTGCAGTCAGTGCTTAGGACTCCATCACCCTATGCTTTTCCCAAAAATGCAACCTTATTTTGTATGTAGACCATTAAGTTTCGACTTAATTATATGCTATGTATTCCATGCAAACATAAAAGAATGCAAAAACAAAAGCAAGTCGAAAATAGGTGAATTATAAATGTAAAAACAAATAAAATTCACGAACAAGTCTGCATTTTTATAATAAAAGCAGACAAATATGTACAATTACATATACCATCAAGAGACTAAATATTTAAATTTAGATACTTAATACTATTAAAAACAATAATTTGAACGAACACAGAATTCTTCTGACTGAAATTGCAGAAAATAAGAGACTAAAATGATAAATTTTGTAGAACCAATCAGTGAAAATGGCCCACGGAATCCAGCTAAACAGGAATGGCCCATCTTGGCCCATCTAAATGAGGCCATATGAGGCTAGCAGTTAGGGTTTGAAACCTTAACCGTTCTCCTCATCAACTGGTCACGGTGGCCAACACGGCGTGGCGCTAGCACTGGCACGGCAGCTCGGGCGCATCTGCCCTAGCCCCAGCCCCTGCGCAGACATGGCGGCCCTGTCCCGGCGCGGGTGTGGAGGCCCCATGGGCTCGGGCGCGGCGTCCCCAGCCTCGGTGCGGGCTCAGATGTGGCCTCGGTGTGGCAGCATGCTGCCCCGACACGGGTGCAGCCGCGACCAAGCGTGGGCGCATAGCCCCGACCAGGGACATGCGTACATTAGTGTTTATTTTTTGATTCACAATGGATTACTCACGACAATGCTGGCCGCATGAAGTCCAAGTGTAACGCTATAGTTCCACATAGAGGAACCGACATCCACCAACGCGAGCGGTGCTGATAACATGTTGGAGAGTAATAGAAATGAGACACAGAGATGTAGAGGAATAAATGATTCTCATTGATCTCGTGAAGTGTATTACATATATATACATGGGAAAAAGTGCTAGCCAAGGGATATGTTCATTGTCAAGAAACTGCCGCACCCTTTGAAATTGATCATATGTTTTTTAACTTGAGAATTTTATTAGAATGTAATTCAATTCCAGCGAAATAAATGGGGTCTAAGGTATTTCTATTTTCCCAAGAGAAAATTAAATACAGTAGAGATACGAGACTAAACATTATTTTTAAATTTTGAATTTTATTGAAGTTACACACAATTCTATTTGAAATTACTTTGGATAAACACACAATAACTCATTTAATAAACGATATATATCCTTTATACAAATACAAGCTACTTTCAATGGAATCTATTGTTTGGAGTTATGGATGATGTTGCACCGTGAAAAGGCAATGGAAATTGTACCATCTAAACGGTATGCAACACGCCGAAAATCATTGCTGTCGACATTTTTGCCCCATAAAAAGGAGATGGAGAAGCAATAAGGGATTTTGCTTATTATGATTTTATTTTCCTTAAGGCTAGTTTAAGAACCTTAATTTTCTAACGGAATTTCTCTTGGAAAATAGAAATTCCTTGGAAAATTATAGTTTCCAAACTAGTCCTTATATATTATAAAATTTGGCCACGGTGCAGTTGCAGAGGTCGAAACTATTCCACTGAAAAAAAAATATCATGAAATCTATCTCCGGTGATGAGTTTCATGGAGGGAAAAAAGAAGAACGATTATATTGGGCTAGCCAAGTAGTGTTCAAAACAGTGCGAGGCCGTCTCCGGGCATCTCGGATGAACATAATAAATCAGGCCCAACTACTTTAGCAGCATGTGGCTGTCGGGATCGTTAATCTATGAACAAACTGTGCGAGAGAGACAATGCATGGAAGCAAAAAAAAAAAAAAAAAAAAAGACAGAAGCGTAGTCAAGCCTTTTAATAAAGGGCATATTATAATAAAACCTCGTTGACAAAGTCAAAAGCCACGCAAACAAACCAAATGGCGAGGAGAGGAACACACCCGGCATGCATGTTGGATTTTAAATAAACAAAGAAAGTGCGATGACTTGGCTTTGTTTGTAGACGGTAGGAATTAATCTTCCAAATGTATCGGGCAGACGGACACGGTCGTCTATTCCATTCCATGCATGCATACACATGCATACTCGGTTTTACCTAACACAGCTAGCTAGCTAGTTGTTCCTCGTAGGCTTATCTTAGTTCTAATGTTTCTTTCAAAGGGCATAAAAGTCTCTATCATGCACTGCCAAATGTCGCAACTCGCAACTGAACCTTCTCATACGGAAGAACGCGTCTTCCTGCGTGACGCGTGTGTAATACCAAACTTTATACTTGGTAATTTTCGTTCACGCGTAAACAGAAGTTGCATTTCTCAGAACTTCACACGTACTGACGTAAGATCAATGGTGAATATAGCAAAAAAAAATTATTGGGGACTTGGCTCATTGGGAAAACGTGATTTAAATTTTCTTGAGGTTAGATAATTTACTAAAGGGAGATTCAAAGTTTTGACGGAGACAAAGACGACCGCCCTCCCCTGCATACAATAGCCAGGGGTTGTTGGAAACAGTAAATGGAATGGGCTAGAGCCCCAACAACGATAAAAAACTTGTTTTATTTTAAGAATGCCACGTCATAAGACACCGGGCAAAAGAAATTGCACTCCTACTGCGGCACGCGGGGGGCACGAAGCGTGGTGGCCTCCAACGATGGCGCGATGGGGTGTGGCACGAATGAGTATGTGTCTTTTGCACATGATCACCCTTTTTATAATTATGACCTAGTTTCATTATTTCTGTTTGGCTGTTTAGACTACCTGTAGCATCGTTCACCCCCTCTTTGCACTGTTATGCGTATAACGGCTACAATGCCACGTCAGCCGCCGCAGAACCCTATACGTGCTACAGTGCCAACCACTACCGGACTTGCCATTTTTGCGGAATGTCCCAGTCATTCCGCAAAGCCACTCGACAAAGAATATTAGGCAAACATTTTATTGTTAAATGATTCTTTGCCGAGTATTTTTTGTCGAACACTCGGTAAAATATTTGCCGAGTGTCTAAAAGCACTTGCCAAAGAAAAGCACTCGCCAAATTAAGAATCGCAAAAAAACCTAAAAAAACAGAAAAATATTTTTGAAATTATGGACACTACACATTACTATACTCATCATCTTATCATTTTCACCATTATTTCGAATCAAATTTACATGTTTTGTGAATGATTATATTCAAACTCGCAACCTCTCCCTTGCGCATACCCTCCTCTAACACTACACTACTATATCAATTGTGTCTATATTATGTTTTCATTTTTGGATTTCAAATTTGAAAACTTCACATGAATTTTTCTATGATAAGATGATTTAAAATCAAAAAATTGTCAATTACAAAGTTTCATTATATTTCAAGACCTACAACTTTATTTTGGTGGTTTTTTCATCTGAGTTAGTTTGAAAAATTCAAAATTTAAAATTCAAATATACTTTTACATGACAAGATTATTTCAACCCAAAACATTGTCAACTACAAAGTTTCATAACTTTTCAAGACCTCCAACTTTTCTGTGGTGGTTTTTCCATTCGAGGTCGTTTTCAAAATTCAAATTTTAAATTTTTTAAATTCATACGTAGTTTTTGTTCACAAAATGGCTTCAAATGAAAAAGTTGCCAACTACAAAATTCTATAATTTCTTAAGATCTACAAAGTTTATTTTGGTTGTTTGGTCATTTGTTCATCTCAAATGATGGTTCTAACATTATTCACAATTTTTTTGTACATCTCTCTTGTAGTTTCATAAAATGTGATTTTATAAACAAATTTATTTTTATTTTGTCATATGAAGAAATGATCAAAATATAAATTATACATCTTGATGAGTTATACAAATTTGTAGTTGAAAATTTTTTCATTTAAATTAATTTACTGTTGTAAAATGTGATTTTTAAATTATCTTTGCCTAGCGTTGAAAAAACTCTCGGCAAAGAAGCTCTTTGCCAAGTGTTAAAAAACACTCGCCAAAGAAACTATTTAGTAAGTGTCAAAAATAAAACACTCGGCAAAAAGTTTCTTTGATGAGTGTTTTTTTACCAATGGTTTTTTGTTTGGCACTCGACAAAGAGCCCCAGAAAAAACACTCGACAAATCATTGGACACTCAGCAAAGAGCCGAATTACGGTAGAGTACACCGCCAGATTGGTGAGGCAGTCGGCCGTTCTTGCCTCAATTTGCATGCACTCCAATATTTATTAGTTAAGGAAAAATTGATAAGGAATGATAAATAGGTATGAAAGATAATATTTTATGGTTGTAGCGAAGTATAGAGAGTTTAGAAAAAACTGGTACGAGAGGGAGAAAAGTACATAGTGAAATCTGAGTGACGTGGCTGCGTAGTATGATTTAGAAGAACGTGTAAACTAACCTCATAACAGATATTAGTCAAAAATAGTGGTTTTTTTCTTACTCCAACAGCTCCCTCATTCTCTCCCCAATAAATTAGCGTCCCGCATCTATAGCCTCCCCTCTCTCATATTTTAGTGTGTTTCATTCCTCACCAATCCATTTCTCAACGTATCGGATCATCCAAAGCCTCTCGACGACTGTACATATTACGCCAAATCTCATATTTAAAGGAACTGTTGGAGTACCCATCATGATCCACTCTTAAAACTTTTTCGCATACTCTTAATAATAAGTTTTTAGGGTAAAATTTTTAACATCCTTTTGGAGTTGCTCTTAGAAAGAAAAATTTAGAGAATAGTGTTACATATAGTCTTAGAGCATCTCCAAGAGACACTTCATTTTCGACTCTCTATATGACACTCTATTTAACTCTTCATAAAGATTACATTCTATATGTAGTATTTCACTCCAACAGACTCTCTATTTAGTTTGACTAGTGAGCGGCTAGCCAAATTTGGCTAAAGAGGGAGCCAATTTGAAGAGCCAGATATCTTGGTAAGTTGGATGACTAGTCTGTTTGATAGTTATTTTGCTATTGAGTAGCCAAAATTTGACTTGCTAAGCCATTTGACTAATCTCTTGGAGATGCTCTTAGTTGAGTGTAAATATTGAGCCAACAGCTAGAACCCCGGCTCTAGATATGAGGCGACCTCGCGTGGGGAAGAAACGATCCAATATCCCAGCGCATATCTGCTGGTTTCATCGATGATTGGAGATTGTGCTGACATCGTTTCTCAACTATGCAAACGATTTCTTGGTTTTTTCTTCTCTTCCGTTGTCTATTTACTTGCCACGTGTTATATATTTGCTTACGTGCTGGTGAATTGAATTTCATGGGGTATGACGCGTTGGTGCTATATAGCGCGTTGTTTGGTAACTTATGTTTATCTCGACCAAACGAGGGGTTGTTTAGTTGAGCCGTAAGATTCTTGAAAATCTAATTCTACCTTAGGGTTAATTTGGTGACAAGGGGATCACGGGGGATTGGAGAGGATTGAGAGCTGGTGAATTGAATTTCTTGCGGTATGACGCGTTGGTGCTATATAGCACACTGTTTGGTAACTTATGTTTATCTCGACCAAATGAGGGGTTGTTTAGTTCAGCCTTAAGATTCTTGAAAATCCAATTCTACCTTAGGGTTAATTTGGTGACAAGGGGATCACGGAGGGATTGGAGGGGATTGAGAGGGCCACCTCAATCCCCTCCAATCCCCCCGTGATCCCTTCTCACCAAATTAGCCCTTAAGCTGTAAAAAAGCTGCCATGAGCTGATGACTATAAAAAACTAAAGATTATTTAATTAAAACCGTTATCAACTATAAATACTACAAGAGCACGATGGTTTGACATCATAACGGCCAAACTGTTTAATTCAAGCATCGTATCTATAGTAATACTCAATGTTGAGCACAATATATGGCATCTGGAAAGGCCAGACGGTCCGGTCATGTGGTCCAAACGGTCCATGTTCTGGACGGTCTGTAATTAGATCAGAATTATACAAGATATCCTCTTTTTTCATGCGTGCTTATCCAACTAAATACACGGATTCTATTGGGGAACGCCTAGGAACGATCCAGACCTCCACATATATATGAAAGGGTAGTGGCGAATCTAATCAAAAATATTATCTGGGCCATTAAGAGCATCTTTACTATATGATATAGATGTTCATAAACTTTATCAGTGTTTTGCTAAAGCATTTATAAATTTTATCGGGGTTAGGTAACCCCGATAAACACCCCTAAATTCGCCCTTATGATATGATAGGGTACAGCCAATTGCGTGTATCACCAAACAAACCAATCAATCAATTCTACTTTATTTCCTTTATTCTTCATCGCATTAGGAGTAGGCGTAATTTAGACCTAGCTTGGCTTTCTCCCAATCCCAAATCTTTATCCCTCTTTGACTCTATGTCATCTAGGGACGTCCCAGGTGGTTTGTCGATCCGAGGCACCCCCTAGAACTCTCCTCACTAATGGGGTCCCTCCCATGAGGTGAGATCTAGGGTTCGTCGACCCTCTGTACCTGCGCAGACCGTCCGAACGGCGAGCAGAGGAGACCCGCTCCTGCAACAGGGTCGTAGACCGTCCACCCCCGTGCCGCGGACCGTCCACGTCGCCGCAGAGAGCACCGCTAGGCGATGCAACCCCAAGTGTTTGGCCCCGAATCGAAGCCAATACACTTTTTTGGAAACTCCGCTGGGAAAAGAGGTGTGACCTAACAGAGATCAACCCCATATGGCTGGTTCAGAGGATCACTTCGACATCTCCCCTAGCAACATCATCAAGCCGACTATGGAAAGCCTTTCGGCTGAATATCAGCAGGAATTCAAGGAGCACAAGAAATAGCTGATCAAGGAGGTCGAGGAGAAGTAACTGGCCAATTTCAAGGTGGACATGCATCAGAAAGTCGTCCAGCAACGAGAGACTGACCTGACATCGCTCCGACCTACTGCAATTGCCCCTATGTAAGTAACACAAATGGCATCCAATCTCTTAGAGCTTACATAGATGAACAACGAGAGTAGATGCAACAAGTAATAGGGGGTATGCAAGAGGATTATAGGAGACTTGTACGTATGATTGAAAAATCTGTCGTTCCCAATTTCACATCATATGATATTGATGCTCGGAACAATACACAAAATTCATTGGCTGCAAATGGGTGTTCGCAGCCCCACCATTATATGGTACGCCGATGAACTAATATATCGGGCAACCACAACCTTCTCCACCATTCTGGGATAAACCCATAAGCCTGCGCACAGCCGGACCGTCCAGGCCTGAGCTCGGACCATCCGGCCCAGCGGCAGCTGGCTCTGTCCTTCGTGACGAGCCACCAAGTTCCATGCTAGGACCACAGTACTCTGCGCAAGGTCTAACTGACATGCTCAGACAGTCCGTGTTTCGTGCTGGATCGTTCGATTACACATCCGGATCATCTGCATATCATACCGGACCGTCCGACGCAGGGTACATAGAGTATGATGCGGGTTATTACCAACAATCCTTACACCTACCTTAGCCAAGCTTCCCCTTACCTCCCACAGCTCTTCAAAATCATGGCATGGCCCCACAAACACGTGGGGTGAGCACTTTTTGGCCCCCATTAGGCCGAAAAGATTTAACATACATTATGAGGTGCCTAGGGCAAGTATTAATGCCTCCACAGAACCCAAATCCATGGGAAATGGGATGACATAACAAAACACAAGCGCCCACACCCCTAGACCAAAGGGTCGGTGGATTACATTCGGTCGCCATTGACATAGTAAGGGAGGAAATAGCTGGGGCATTCTGAGACAAGCTTGGAGTTTGCATGATCGATGGGGGGTAGACATATCGAAAACCCTATGACAACTAATTTGTCTATGACCCATACTCGAATTGGTTGATAGGGAGGCTTTCTGCATTCACTTATTTTCACTACCCCGAATTGGTACTGCTTTTGCATGGTATGCCACCCTACCACCAAATTTCATCTACTCATGGGGAGACTTAGAACAAAAGTTCCATGACCATTTTTCTCCGGGGAGTATGAATTAGATTGGTAGATATAGCAGCCCCGCGACAGGGACGGAGTCGGTTAACGATTATATCCAGAAATTTTGGGACACTAGAAACCAATGTTTCCAAATTAACGTAGTAAAGAGATAATTAGTTGGGCTTGCTTTTAATGTGATGTGGTCATATTTAAAATAAAAATTAGAAGGTGTTGAGTTTTTTACACTAGATCAGTTACATCAAAGGGCTTTAGCTTGTGAAAGCCAAAGTAAAGATACATCTAAGGGGACTCGTCACAATGTTCACATAGTTGGGTGTGATGAAATTAGTTCAGAAGATGACTCTCTAGAAATATATGATGTCGAATTAGTTTGGTAAGAAAAGGCCAAACCACTAACTTTCTCCTCTTTACAGCCAGTTCAGAAAAACTTGCAGGAAGAGGTTAAGTTTACCTTCAATGTTGTTAAATGTGATAAAATATTTGATGAATTACTCAAAAGCAGTAATATTAAAATAAATCATATTATCCCTTCTATTGATGAGCTCAAGTGACGTGCTTATTGTAACAAGCATAACTCCTTTTCTCATGCCACTAATGATTGTAATATATATTGTCGGCAGGCACAATCAACCATAAATGAGGGATAGTTGAATTTCCAAGAAATGCAGGTTGACAAGCAGCCTTTTCCGATCAATGTAATGGATTTTGATGATAAAAAGGTATTGGTTCGGCCGAATATGGATGATAAAGACAAAGGCAAGGGCATCATCATAGGCAAGATTAGCGCCACCAGTATAAGATAGATTGAGCCCTTCTCAATCCGGTCATCAGACATAGGTCCAGCAAGATTGTCGCATGCTCGACCATAAAGGCCAACCAATCCGGCAAGGGGCATAGGGAGAAAGTGTCCATAACTGTAGCTACCATTGCAAAAGGAACGACAAACAGGGATGTCATTAAAATAGGCACACCAAATATTATCATATAGGGCAATAATGAAGGGACGATGATTTTTGGTAAGTTGGCCAAAACAAGAGAGGAAAAGAACGTAGGAGCCACCAGCAAAACATCTGACTTGAAGTACTCCATGCCCAGATGGTGTCCATCGGGGCTAACATGCTCTCAGAAACGCAAATTATAGTGTCTGAGAGCAAGAAAATATAGGGAAAAGGTGGTGGAAAAGATATTTAATGATACACATTCACAGTTCCCCGCCACCATAAAAGAGATGGAGACCAAAGGTCGCTGAGATTAACACGAATGAACAAGCAACCATAAAAATTCAAAATACAAATACAATTGTGCAGGTTTCTGTAGGTACGCGTAGACCGTCCAACCATAATCACTACCAGAATCGGGTGCTTAGCACTCGGCAAAGTCTTTACCGAGTGTAGTACTCGGCAAAGAGGGCTCGGCGAATAGTACATCGGCAAAGGCTTCTTTGCCAAGTACTTTTTATCGGGCACTTGGCAAAGACTTTGTCGAGTGCCAGTTGGTACTCGGCAAAGAAAAGCAGCCGTCACGACGCTGGGGTGACAGAGACGGCGCCTTTGCTGAGTGCTCCTAATACACTCGGCAAAGAAGTTACCTCTTTGCCGAGTGTCTACGACCAGCACTCGGCAAAGGATCCACCAGCAGATCCCTTTGTCAGGTTGTTTGTCGAGTGCTCTGTACGGCACTCGGCAAAGCGTGCCACTTTGCTGAGTGCCAGGGCCACAGCACTTGGCAAAGAAGCTATCCCAGTGCCTAGGTATTGCTTCTCTGCCGAGTGCTATGGCCCTGACACTCGGCAAAGCACCTCTTTGCCGAGTGTAACACTCGACAAAGTGACCAGTATACACTTTTTTATTTGTTTTTCTATTCCATCCAAACAAACAAAAGATACCACATATACATCACATATATACATCACAGATATTCATCACAGACATAAATATCCAACACAAACATAAATATCCAAGTTCTCAACACAAACATAAGTATCAAGACCATAAGTCTCATAAGTGTCAAGCTCTGACATAAGTAGCCAACACAAACATAAGTATTCAACACAAGTTCTAAAGTCTCAACACTAAGAACATAACTCTCATTGAGGTGGGTGGCTGGTGTGGTGCGGCGATGGGCCGGGCGATCCATGAGGGTTGTTGGATGTCGGCCCAGATTAGCCCTACACAGAGAAGAGATTGCATGTGTTATACCAGATGCATTACCAACATCTAACTACAATTTTGATACTCATAGGAGTATGGAACAGTGCAGGGTCAATTGTAGGGAACAATGGAGGTGGCGGAGCGAAACCCTGTGCGGCGCCAAGGCTCTGCATGTATTGGAACATCTCCGCCATCCTCTGATGATCTGCCAGGCGGGCCTCCCGCTCCGCCATCATCCTTGCCTCCATCTCTTGACGTTCCCTCATCTCTTCTTCTAGATGGGTCTGTAATATTCCAAGTCAATGTTATAGTATCTCAAAGAGAAGGTATATAACTCAAGAAATGACGAGTTATAGAAGCACTAACCTCGAGTTGCTGTATGCGATGCTGTGAGCTGTCGTGCCGAGGTCGTATGGCTGGACTCGAGCTCGTGCTCCTTGCTTGCACCTAAGACAGAGTGGGAGTGGATGACGAGTCGATTGCCCCGTCGACAATCCAGTACCGCCCATGTCTCTTGCCTCCTCCAACCCTCATGAGCACATCGAGGTCGATCTGCTTAGTCCTCAGATCGTATTCTAGGCCATGGACCTCCTGCTCCATGGCGGTGTAGTCATGAAGGCGATTGTAGCCGACGGGGTTGTTGTATGCCTCGGGCCTGTCATCTGGGTTGTAGGTGATGTCGGACGTCGCCTTGCCCTTATGGGCCATAGCATAGGCTGAGAAGATGGAGCAAGGCTGGCCACCATGTGACGCTGACTGCAAGAAAACCAACGAGATAGTTAGAAATAATATCTAATCCAGTGCTATATACCTAAATAAAAAAGAGGGTGTACCCATGCTTCTGCATATTGGCCTAGGTTGCGGCTGCCTTGGTGGTGGGAGAGACCTTGCATCATCAGACGCCGTTCTCGGCTAGCGTTGTGCGCCTCATCCCACTCAGGCAAGCACCACCTATCCACCATCTGCTCCTAGCACAGAGGATGTGCGGCGCACCAATATGGAATCATCTACAAAGTAAACACGTACACTGCATATCAGAAGATAAAATTAAATTCATGCATGGAGTACTGGTACCAAACATGCATGACTTTACCTGCAAGTACTGGTCCCTGCTCAACGACATGGTTCGGGCTTGCTGCTTGGTCACCATCTCCCCAAGGACGGAGCCGTGGTAGCTGACGATGGCCTAGATTCGGGCCTCATAGTGCATTTCCACGATGAGCTTCTTATAGCTCATGGTGGCAACCACATCCGCCCTAGCCTCGTATCCAGCCTCGCATCTGAAGAAATCCTGCATACAAAAACAATGTATTCGTACATTATTTCAAGAATGTGCAACGAATGCAACATACAATGTAAGACTTGCCCACAGCTCTTGCTTCACCCGCTCCGCCTTGTTATTGAATTCCCAGCCGTCCCGATCTACTGCATCGGGGGCAACGGCGTAGTGGTCGAAGGTGTAGGTTGGGCCCGTCACTCCGGCGTACTCAACCAGTCTAGGGAAGTGTTCCCTGCACAGTAGGCTGAGGATGCCATTGGGGTTGCGACGATGACCCCCAGCATTCTCCACAACCGTCCAAGACCTGTCCAAGTGATAAATAAAAAGTATTAGTTTATATTATGATTTTGAACACATAATATAAACAAGAATGAAGAACATAAAGTTACATGCCTATCCCCATCCTGCTGAATCAGCGGCCGCCTGTCCCGAAGTATGGGACACTGAGGGAGACTCGCGGGACCTCACAAGTAGACGCTCCTCGAACCTAAGGCGCCAGAACCTGAGGCGTCCTGCTGAGCGTCGTCATCAACCTGCTGCTAGTCGTCGTCGTCCTGCTACGCCGCCTGCTGCTGGACAAGGTCGTCCTGCTGCGTCACCTACTGTGCCTCGTCCTGCTCTGCCTCGTCCGCCGTCCTGCTCCTCCTCCTCAGCCAACCGCCCACCATCTTTGTCCAACAACCTGCAATTAGGAGTAAACAAATAAGCACATATAAAAAGATGTATTTAAAAACAGGTGAAGATAAAAAAACCTATAGCATTACATTGATTAAAAATAATCTTCATATGTGTCGGGGTTAGCTGGATCATAACTCTCATCATCACTATCAACCATTTCATAGTGAACACCATCTGAAGGCGCAAGTTCATCACTAATGTCATTGCCTTCAAGGATTACTAAGTCATTCTCATTTTGCACCTCATCATCCTCCTCATCAACAACCATTTCAATATCTACATCCATTCCGATAGCTTCGGTTAAGTCTATCTCAAATCGCCCTTCTAGCCCATCTTCTTAGAAGAACTCTCCATCATATGTGTTCGGGTCTAAGTTATAATCTTCATCGTTAGGAACAGGTAATCTCTTGTGCGGCGATACCTTATACACAACATCCCAACCCTTAAGATGTTCTTTCGTTTGGCATGCATATCGGAGATAATACACTTGTGTGGCATGTTGGGCCACGATATAGACATCATCTCCTACTAAGGTGGAATCTTGTCGAATTTCGACTATCCCAAGATTAGAATGTGTCAGTCTCGTCACTTGAGGGTCAAACCAATGACATTTGAATATCACTAGAGTAAGAGGTTTGGAACCATAAAAATTGAGTTCATATATTTCTTCGATTCATCCAAAATAATTGACATCGTCAAGGCCGGGCGTAAAGACTCTAGAACACGTTGTTTTTCGATTCGGCCGACTTTGGTCGTAGTTTGTTGTGCGAAAATGGTATCCATTGGCGTCATACCTAGAATATTTCTTGATCCTATAAGCAAAGTCGTTGGCTACTTGTCTCAACTCGGCACCCATAGACGAATCTCTTTGGCCCTGCAAGTATTCGCAAGTGAAAATACGCTAAATTGAGTTTATAGACGGATCTCTTTGACAAACTAAGCACATACCTTACGTTTGAACCAGGAAATGAAATCGAGAAATCCATTTCTCGCACCCTTTCTAAGAAGAGTATCATATTCCTATGGAGTTGGGTCCCTTGATCGATGCCAGAATTCATGAAGAAATTGTTCCATGTATGGCGTCGCCTCTTCAAGGTTGGTCAATACATATAGCATGATATGCCGCCACTCTTCATATGTTAGGGTCTTGGTGGTCGAGCCACTTGCTCTTCCGAGTTGGCCTCAAAATATGCTGAGGTTTGATTCATTGCCGCCATCATTGTAACGAGGGGGTGGATTATGCACGCTCGACAGTTTGTCACCATAGTAAGTTGTTGTGAAGTTTGACACCTCCTCTAAAATGTATGCCTCTGCAATGGAAGCCTCGATTTTGCATTTATTTCTACATTTCTTCCGAATAGTCTTTATACATCTCTCGATCGGATAGCACCAACGTCCCTACACGGCCCCCCATTCTATGCCTCATAGGGGAGATGAAGAATCAAATGTTGCATTGGATTGAAGAAGCCATGTGGATATATCTTCTCAAGCTTACACAATAACATGGGTGCCAATCTTTCCAAGTCTGCAACCACGGTCCAAGATAACTCTTTTGCACAAAGCTGACGGAAGAAATAGCTCAACTCCAAAAGCGCTAGCCAGACATGCTCAGGGACATAGCCTCGAACCATCGTAGAAAGAATCCGTTCAATCCATATGTGGAAGTCATGACTCTTCATCCCTAAGACTAGCAGAGTAGATAAGTTCACCCCCTACTTAGGTAGCTGCATACCCATCAAGGAACATCAACATCTTGATCCATTGAAGTACTTCCTTCCTTTGGGCTCTGCTTAGGACGAAATCGGCCTTAGGCCTTCTCCATGTCTTTCCACCACTTGGCGGCTTCATCTCTTGGTTTGGTCTATCACATAACGTTTCCAGATCCACTCTTGCCTTTACGTTATCCTTTGACTTATTAGGAATGTCCATAATTGTTGCCCAAAGTGCCTCGACAACATTCTTTTTAGTGTGCGTCATGTCAATGTTGTGTGGAAGGAGTAGGTCGTCATAATAGGGGAGCTGAATCATACCCGACTTATGTGTCCACATATGCTGCTCACCATATCCCACAAAACCACCTTCTATATTGGCCACAAGCCCATCTATCTGTTGACGAATTTTGGCACCAGTCATCGTTGAAGGTGGGTGGTCTATCACTACGACACCTTTCATAAAGGTCTTGATGTCTAGGTGAAATGGATGGTCAGGAGGGAGAAATTGTCGATGTTTATTGAAGGACGAATATTTTCCACCCTTTTTCAACCAAATGAACCTAAGAGCTTCTTGCAATCTAGGCATGGGAACTTACCGTGAACACACTAGGAGCTGAATAGCCCATACGCCGGTAAGTCATGCATGGAGTACTAGTACCAAACATGCATTTTGAAGTTTGTCTTCGTAGCTCAGTCATACACATGAAATCATAGAGTTTCACTGTAGTTCTCTTAGTTTTCTACACATACTGCCTCACAACTTTCTCGAAACATTCTCAAATTTTATCACAGCCTCTACATATGATATCATGACATGTGGACAAATTTCCTGATTTTCTGACTTTGTTTGTGTTTTATACAATTTTTAAACAGCTGGATGGCAAGTTCACGACCATGTTTAGTGAGCATGGTGCTCGAAGTTTCCGGTCCGCTCCTGAAATTGGTCGTAACTTGTGCTAAATAGCATGGATATCATTTTTGCATGCACGGTTTTCCAAGTTTCGAGTGACTTGCAGTTTAAATGTGAATTTTCCGAAGAAATTCAAATAAACGAACTAAATCCTGTAGTTATAGAAAACACTTTTATAATTGTCCCAAAATGGTACATGTAGGTCTACATAGTGTAGGAACATACCACAAAAAGTTTGGTTGGCAAAATAAAAAAAAATAAAAATATACTTTGCCGAGTGTCCAGGAATGGCACTCGGCAAAGCTTGCTCTGCCGAGTGTCTAACGGGGGGCACTCGGCAAAGAAGATTATTTGCCGAGTGCCAGAACACGGGTCTCGGCAAAGATAATGGTCGTTAGCTTTAGACGGTGGCTGATGGTCCTTTGCTGAGAGCCACCCTTAGCCGAGTGTATTCCTATGCTGAGAGTCCTGCTCTCGGCAAACGTTGTCGTTACCGAGAGCAGGATTTTGCCGAGTGCCCGACAAAAAGCACTCGGCAAAGCACCGAGCACTCGGCAAAGACTTGGATTCCGGTAGTGAATAGTCGGATCGTCTGGCTCCATGGTGGATAGTTCGTGCCTAGCATCTGAATCTACGTGCCCCACCAGGAAGGTCCTAAATAATTGCTAGTTACCATGGACCAAGATGGCGATGAAGATGATCTATTGGGGGATGAGATGGTGGATTATGAAGTTTCGCCAGAGCACGCAGGTATGGAGGTTAATGTAATTACTTTTTCAGTCGATTATACTATTATAGGTGATGATGAACATGTGGTTGCTTAGTTTGATTTTAGTCCTAAAGACATGATCTTCATCAAACCCAAAGAATCGATCAATCATTTGAAGTTGCTCTATGTGTGTGGCCACTTCGATGGGACACTGATTTTTAGGATGCTGATTGATGGAGGAGCGGCCGTTAATTTAATGCCTTACCTCTTGTGTCAAAAGCTAGATAAGCAGAATAACGAGCTGACTAGGACCAATATGATGCTCAGCGGTGTGGGGAGCAACAGTCCAATCGAGACGAAGGGTGTTACATCCATTGAATTAACCATCAGGACAAAGACCCTTGTTGTTGCCTTCTTCGTTGTCGATGTAGAAGGAAATTATAGTGTTATCTTAGGCAGAGATTGGATTCATACCAATCACTATGTACCTTCTATTTACATCAAATGTTAGTACAATGGGTGGGCGATGAAACAGAAACGGTACATGGAGACGCGCCGCTTGCATTGCTAAGGTCGATGCCCCTATACTTTGGACTTATGAGACTGCAAAATGTTTGACATGAGTTAATTTTTCAAATTACCAATTCATAAGTGTATGTAGGGAAGACTTCACTCCTGTAATGTTAGAGCCGATGGAAAACCGGATAAACCATAAGTGAACAATGATGCATACACCCGAAAAAACATGTTAGGTCGCGGACTGTTTGGCCCCTAAGGCTGGTCAGTCTAGAGTCCAACAAAGACTTCTGCGGTTTGCAGCCCCTCTCACGGACGGTTCAACCCTCAAGGCTGGATGGTTCGAGGTCCAACAAAGAGCGCCACAGTGCATAGCCACTGTCGTGGACGATCCAGCCCCCATGACCAGATAGTTCGTAGCCCCACAGAGAGCCACAACCTCCTCTAACATAAGCACCATAGAGGAGTTGAGGGATTTGTACAAGTTAGGATAGGGGTTTACATTGGTCGATCCTTTAGAGGAAGTTGACATAGGAGATGGTAGCACTCCAAGGCCGACTTTTTTAAATGAGAACCTAAAATCCGATCCTAGGGACAAAATAATCGGGTTATTAAAAGAGTACTCTGATTGATTTTCTTGGAGTTATACTGAGATGCCATGATTAAGCTGAGGGCTAGTAGAGCATCGCCTACCTATTAAGCTCAGTTTCAGGCCATTTAAGAAAAACATCAAGACCATTTTGTCTAGATTTCATCCCTAGGATTAAGGACAAAATCCATCATCTCTTAAAGGCTAACTTTATTAGGCCTTCAATATCTGTAGATTGGGTTTCTAACATTGTACATGTGGAAAAGAAAGGTTTTGGTAAGCTCAGAGTATGTATTTATTTTCATAATTTGAATAGAGAAACTCCTAAAGATAAATATCCTATGCCTATAGCCAACATTTTGGTTAATAATGCATCAGGGAATAGAGTCATTAGTTTTCTTGATGGTAATGCCAGATATAATCAATTTTGTATGGCCAAAGAGGATGCTTCTAAAATGGTCTTTATATGTCCAGACTTCATTGGTTTAAAGAATGTTGGCACCACTTATCAGAGGGCTATGAATTTAATCTTTCATGAGTTATTTGGAAACTTTATGGAGGACATATTGATGATATAGTAATCAAATCAGCTGCATTTGACTCTCATTTAGCTGATTCGTGCAAAGTCTTTGATAAGATACGATAGTATGGTTTGAAAATGAACCTGCGCAATTGCACCTTTGGTGTGTCGGCTGGCAAGTTTTTAGGATTTATTATTCATGAACATGGCATAGAAGTAGATCACGATGGAATTAAGGCTATTTAGAATGTGGGAGGTCTAGCGTGTAAACGTGAAATGCAAAGTTTTCTCAGTAAGGTAAATTACTTGCAAAGATTTATTTCTAACTTAGCCAGGAAAGTTAATGTATTCACTCCTATTCTTCGGCTTAAAAATAATGCCAATATCACTTGGGGACAGAGCATCAACAAACGTTTGAGCTTATCAAAGATTGTTTATATTCGGTCCAGGTGTTGAAAGCACAAAAGAGTAGATTGCCTTTCAGGTTATATATTGCAGCGGAAAATCAAATCATTCAAGCTGTTCTGACTCAGGAGACCAAAGGAAAGGAGCATGTTGTGACATATCTAAGTCAAAGGTTGGTTGATGCTGAAACAAGGTACACCTTAAATGAGAAATTATGTCTATAGTTGTTTTATGCATCACCAAGCTTAGATGTTATTTACTATCTAGCTCTTGCACTGTTTCCTGCCAGACCAATATAATTAGATATATTTTGCAAAACCCAACCATGAGTGGTAGAATTAGCAAATGGGCTTATGGACTTATAGAATATGACTTGGCCTATGAGTCATTGAAATCTATGAAAGGGCAAGTTGTAGCTGATTTTATTGGAGAGTATCAGATTGATGTCGTGCTAGATGTATCATATATTACTATTACTCCCTGGACTCTGTATTTTGATGGATCGATTTGCAATGAAGGGCAAGGGATTGACATCATGCTTGTTGCACCAAGGAATTCCACTTTTGACTTCTCTAGCCGATTGAAAGCTCGTTGTACTAATAATCAAATCGAATATGAAGCTCTCTTATTCGGTTCAGAAATTTGAAATTATATAGGGGTAACACATGTAAAAGTATTTGGTGATTATTAGCTGGTTGTCCAACAAATTTTAGGGGAGTATCAATGTTTAGATGATATTTTGAATGATTACCTTGAAAGATGTTCGAACATAATGCATTCTTTTGATGAATTTGACATTCGACATGTATCTAGAGTTGAGAATTCTAAAGCCAATGATGTAGCACAGGAAGCTTCAAGTTATCGGGAAACGTGAGAAAAATTCCATATTTCCATAAATCTAATAATCAGAGGTGTGTTGAGTTCCTAGGTCGCGGACCATCCAACCCTGGGTTGCGCACCGTCCACCAATAACAGAAGAGTGGCCTTGATTGATTCGGCTAATGATGTGCCCGATGCGATCGATTGTAGGACACCTTTTGTTACGTACCTGTGTGATCCAAGTATTAGGACAGATAGGAACATTTGACGGGTAGCTTTCAATTATATTCTAATTGATGATGAACTTTATCTGTGAACTCTTGGTGATGTATTGCTTAAGTGCTTAGGCCTCGATGATGCTACATTAGCTATGACCAAAGTACATGAAGGATTTTTGGTACTTATCAATTGGCCCCAAAGATGAAGTGACTTTTGAGGACACCTGGCTTCTATTGGCTTCATATGATAGCTGATTGTTTTAAGTATTACAAGGGATGTCATGTGTGTCAGAAGTTCAGTGATCTACAATTAGTTTCTGCCCCTGAACTTCGTCCTATCATCAAACCTTGACCTTTGTAGGAAAAATTAATCCTTCATCATAAAAGGGCATCAGTTTGTGCTAGTTGCCATAGATTATTTCACCAAATGGATGGAAGTCGTTGCTTTGAAAAATATGATACACAGGGAAGTAATTGAGTTTTTAACTAAGCATATTGTTCATAGATTCGGTATTTCCTAGACTTTGACTATAGTCCAGGGGACCTCTATCATGTCAAAGGAGGTACATGAGTTTGCTAAATCATATAAGATTAAGTTGCTCAATTCGTCTCCATACTATGCTCAGGCCAATGGTCACACCGAGTCAAGTAATAGGACACTAATTAGCCTTATTAAAAAGAAGATAACTGATCATCCTAAGAATTGGCACAAGGTTTTTTCTGAGGCTTTATGGACTCATAGAATATCTAAACACGTGCTACTAAATTAGCACCTTTTGAGCTTGTTTATGGGCAGGAAATTGTTTTGGCTATGGAGGTAAGCCTAAATGCTATTAGGCTCGCTAGACAAAATGATCGACAACAGCAATCCAGGCTATTCCCGTTAGCTGGGTACCGACGGGATTTACTCTAAAACCGACGGGATTTAGCTATTCCCGTCGGTTTTAGAGTAAATCCCGTCGGTACCCGGCCGACAGGAGCTACCCGACGGGGATTGCATTAACTCCCGTCGGCCCCGACGGGAGATAATTAACTCCCGTCGGCCCTAGGTAGCCGACGGGAGTTATCGCGCCCCGACCCAGGGCTGACGTGGCGGGCGCTTAACTCCCGTCGGCCAGGGCATGGGCCGACGGGAGTTATGGGTCCGCCACGTCAGCCCTGGGTGCCGGGACGGGGGAGCGACAACTGCCGTCGGCTTGGCTAAGCCGACGGGAGTTATCCTGGACAGTACCAGTTTAACTCTCATCGGCTTTGCAAAGCCGACGGGAGTTAAACTGTCCCCCCCCCCCCAAAAAGCCCATATTTATGATCAATGGCACAGAAAATATACACAATATCATCATGCACATTCACACATCAATCACATCCATCCAGGGCCTCAATCACATCCATCGACACACATATATATAAGAACATTCATCCACATAAGAAGTGTTCATCCACATAAGAAGTGTTCATTACTGAAAAGGTAGAGATCGAAGTGTTCATTACTGAAAAGGTAAGGATCGAAGCACATTCACGAACCGCCGCGGCTAGGGTTGTTGGAGCTTTGGCCGCTGCCTCCGTCCGGAGTTGGGTACGCGAATAGGGAGTTGACGAAGCCATCCATCGTTCCACTTCCTTCCTGATTGTCCTATGGAGCGAGAATGCAATTTGTCAGAAATCATACATATTAACTGCTGAACTGTCGGCGATAGCTATAGAGTTAGAATACAAACCTGTGCTCCAGGGGCAGGTAGCTGTGCCGGCGGTGTGCTAAACTGAGGCTGCTGCGGCACAAGTCCCTGTTGAATACAAGAATAATACATATTCATGTGAGTGCAGTGCGGCACAAGTCGTCGTTTTTACTATGTAACTAGAGAATGGACATAGAATTTCTTACCAGAGGTGGAGGAGGGCCCATAGGGACGAACGTCCATTGCGGCGGAGGCGGAGGGGTCACGTACGGAATGCCCTGCTGCTGAGCTAGTAACTATTGACCAAGCATATTAGTAGTACGCATTGGATGTGTAAAGCAATGAATAAACAGTAATAATGCAATGGGCTTACTTGAAGCATCTGCTGTTGCTGCGCGTGGACTGAGGCATAGTACTCACTTTGAGCCCTCAACTGCTCAGTTTGAGCCCTCAACTGCTCATCGCGCTGACGGTTCTCCTCACGCAGCCTCACGATCTCAAGCTCTTGCTCAGTGAGCCGACGAGAGCTATGACCGGAGCTCCCGGACCCTGATGCCGACCGCTGAGACGCTCTAAAATCCGTCGTGTTGATCATTCCATCAAAGAGAGAGAATCTACAATTGTTGTCAAAGAAAGATTAAATAAGGCATATGCTCATGTCACTATATAAATGGCATGTAATGTAACATCTCACCGTCCATGTGCCTTTCCTCCACCGGATTTATGCACGGCTTGAGCATCGATCGGCATGGTCCTCCAATCGCAGTCTTCTCCGTGACGGTCCTTCATCTCTTCCGCATATGCCGCCTATATTGATTATATAACCTTAGTTAGTACGTTGCGAGCATTAACCGAATATTGAGGACAACAGCTCACCAGACGCTCCCTTTGTGTCTGGCTGCACAAAGGGTTGGAAGGGTCGCTTCACCTATGGCCAGCTTCCCACACCTCGATGGGAGTCGGCTCGCGACCTAATTGAGCTTCCTACAACACAGAGTTAGTACAATAAATGAATATATGACATCTCAACATATTTGTTAGTTTTCTTACCAGGCGTTTCGCCTTTCGCGTGAAGTGGTCGCCACCGAAGGTGTGGTTCGGCATGGTGCCTCGATTGTCCCTGTGACTTTTTGACTTCTATTGGAAGGCTTCAGAAGCCCATACCCCACACCAAGCTGCGTAGGCCTCTGGCCGGTTAGACATCCAAGGAACCACCACCTTCATAAAAACAAACATATATCAGTACCTATTCAAATGAAACAAACACAAAGGAAAGGATTGAAATATAACCTTACGATACTCTTCCTCGCGAAGGTATATACTCGAGGCCCCTGTCTTCTTGTTCATCTTTTGCCCTAAAATTTGTTGATAATACATGCACGTGGCCTGAATCCTTGCCTCGTATAGGGCCTCCTTCACCAACCGATAGGCATTTACTTGAAACACCTTCTCGGCGTGGTTCGCGTCATCCCCGTCGGCCAACCGAAAACGTGCCTACAAAAAGAATGCAATGTTATCTAACTTTTTAATGATTGCTTCCATATAACACACACAAGATTACGTACCCAGAAGTCAGCGCGAACAAGCCCCTGGGCATCGCCATAAGTGACATCGACCTTCAGCTTGTAATCGTCCCAACATGAGACAAGGACCGGCGCAGCGTCTGCATCGTCGGACGTCTTCACCAGTCCAGGGTAGTGAAACTTCAGGAGCGAACTCAACACAGAGTTCACTTGCTTTTGACGACCCTGGCCGGTGAAAGAGTAGTCCAACCACTCCCTGCAAAAAGACGGGCAAGCATCAAACATGCTTACATTTGATGAATACAGATGATTCAAATCAAAAGATACAACACTTACCTATCTCCGACGGGGGAGATCACCGTCTTCCCCGTCTCGGAGCTCGGAACAGGTGGAGGTTGTACGGCATGGGGCCTTCTAAACTTACGTGGACGCCTTGCTGGAGCTGCCTCAGCCTCATCTCCACCCTCAGCCGCACCTCCTGCCTCAGCCTCAGTCTCATCTCCACCTCCACCCTCTCCCTGCTCACCTCCTGCCTCAGCCTCCTCACCTCCACCCTCAACCTCATCCTCATCCTCATCCTCATCCTCATCCTCATCCTCATCCTGATCCTGATCCTCATCCTCATCCTCATCCTGCAAATAAGTAACTCAAGTGTCACATTCACGCGTTAAAGTCTTACACAAATTAAAAGCAACAATACAATGATTCTTACATCGCCTCTTTGAAACCCCAAGGGCTGGCCCTGTAACTCTGGGTGTAGGCTTCTATAGAGCTGCTCCTTCTTACTAGCGCTTAAGGAACTCCCTTGGAAAAGGGAGTCCCTGAACCCCTTCACCACCTGCTTAAACTTTTTAGGCATCCTGCAGCAATTGAAAGTTTTTATTAGTACTGAGTAATGTAAATAAATAAACAAACGGTGCAAAATAAACCAACATTAAACAAATAAACATTCATATGGAAATAAACTTAACTTGTTACTTATCGTTTCGTTTCCTTTTCTGTGGCAATGATATATCATTGAGGTCTCCAACTAAACAATCCAATGTAGGAGCAGGGTCTATATCAAATGAGGATGGCAACTCAGCTTCTTGGAATACCCCATCAGCTTGTTGAGCCTCACGATTGTAATCATCGGGAACAGGAGTGGACAACCGATCACGGGGGTAGGTTTTGTATACGACCCACCAAGCGCTCAACTTAGGGCATGGATATGACGAGTAATATACCTGCTCCACCTGATGAGCAAGGACATATCTATCGGCCCCTTGAAGTATTTGCTTGTGTTTAACCTGCGCCATTCCAAATTCGGTTCTATAATGCTTCGGGTCAAACCATGTACAGTCAAAAAACACCACCCTCAGATCCTTGTTCCCTACAAATTGGCACTCGAGTATATTGTTTATGATTCCGTAATACTCGGATTCGTGCCTTTCCATATCTTCAGCCCGGATTACGACTCCGTTATTTTTCGTAGCTGCTAAAGGACGGGAAGCTTCAAATTTGGTTGTACGGAAGCGAAACCCGTTTACGTCGTAACATACCCATGACTGCAAAGGTGTAGTGCCACAGTTCTCTTGTCATGTGACTGGATGTACCCACATTTGGTGCATGGGCACCTAATCACAGCGTGGGTTGACTCTCCACGAGCGTTCTCTAAAAACTTTTCTGTCTTCTGAAACCATTCCTTTGTGTGACATCCGCCCTTCTTCCAACCAGCATACATCCACTCACGGTCATCTTCCATGTTTGTGGACTAGGATGGCTCAGTTTTGCTGTTGTGTAAACCACCAACCAAAAATTCAGCATATAAGAGCGATGCACGTGGCTTAGGTGATAACCCTACTATTGGAAAGGACATAAACCCACCCGAGAATGGAGGCGGCCGCATGCGACTCGTGACGTGCCCGATGGTCCGAACGAAATTTCGGCAGCATAACCCCGCTGTTCTCCGAACACACGCCTATCATGGTGCGATGGAGAACAACTGGGTTATGCTGCTGAAATCTCGTTCGGACCAACGGACACGTGCACGAATCACATGCGGCCACACCCATTCTCCGGCTGTCCAAATACGTGGACAATCCCGGAACCACGCACATCACAAGTAATCTTGTGTTTGGACCGAATGAAACTATACAATCTATGCATCCATAGATTGTCTAGGTGCATTAGGCCCAAACATATGAATAAATGTGATGCATGTGCATGCTTCCGGAACGGGTGACGCCTAGGGTTAGCTACTGGTCTGCGCACTTAACCCTAAAACTCTAGGAAAATAAATAGTGTATCATACTAATCAAACTACCACAACGTAGTTAACTCCCGTCGGCTTAATCAATTCAATCAACCAACCGACGGGAATAAGCATATTTTCGATATAAATATAAATATATGTCGCAATGATATAATTTTAAATGATTTCAATCTTACTGTCTCAGATTTTGGAGGTTGCAGCAGCGTCGGGGGAGGGGACGGGCGGGGGCAGCGGCGTCGGCAAGCCGCGGCGGAGGACGGGACGGGCGCGGCGGGGTCGGCGGCGGCGGCGTAGGCGCGGGCGGCGCTCGGGCGCGGCGGGGTCGGCGCACGGCGGTGGCGGCGCAGGCGCGGGGTCGGCGGTCGGCGGCGGCGCAGGCGGGGTCGGCGGTCGGCGGCGGCGCAGGCGCGGACGGCGATCGGCGGCGGCGCGGGATCGAGTGGCCGGCGATGGAGAACGACGCGCGTGATGGAGAAAGGCCTGGGCGAGTAGCCGGCGCGCGCATTTAGCCAGGCCCGCCCTAAACCCCGTCGGCCATAATGAAGCCGACGGGAGATAATGTAGCTCCCGTCGGCCTCCGGACTAACCGACGGGAGTTAAATAACTCCCGTCGGTTAGTCCGGAGGCCGACGGGAGCTACATTATCTCCCGTCGGCTTCATTATGGCCGACGGTAGTTAATTAACTCCCGTCGGCAACCCTAAAAACCGACGGGAATTATTATGGCCGACGGGAGTATTCAGTTTTGCTGTTGTGATCTAGCTATCACTGATTATCATGATCTAATGATGGACAATATTGATGAGGTGTCCGACAAGAGGCTGATGGCTCTAAAGGATATCAAGAAACACAAGGTCATGGTAACCAAGGCCTACAACAAGAAGGTAAAGGCTAAATCCTTTCAAGTTGGAGATATAGTTTGAAGACAGTTTTGCCAATGAGGAGCAGGGATCAGAAGTCTAGCAAATGGTCACCAAGCTGGGAAGCCTTATAGAGTAACACATGTAATCTTCGGTAAAGCATACATGTTGCAGACTTTCCATAGTGATGAGTTACCTAAGGCACTGAATGGTCGTTTTCTGAAGCTATATCATCCCAGTGTTTGGCAAGATGCTTAGAAAACTGATGTTCTCACATCGAGTTGATAATAGCCCGTACCAGGTGCTTTTGGTTCGCTTAGCTTCCCAAAAAGGCTGGGGCATGTGTTGAGCACCATATGTGGCACCTGGAAAGGTCGGATGATCCTTCCATGTGGCCTAGACGGTCCGTGATTAGATCAGATCAGGCGAGATATCCTGTTTTTCTATGCATGTTTATCCAACCAAATATGTGGATTCTGTTGGGGATCGCCGAGGAACGGGCCCAAACCTCCAATATATCTAGGGGTATGGCTGTTTGCGCACATCACCAATCGAACCAATCAATCAATTCTACTTTATTTCCTTTATCCTTCATCGCATTATGTGTAAACATAATTGAAACCTAGCTTAGCTTTCCCGCAATCTCAAATTTTCATCCCTCTTCGACTCTACGTTGTCTAGGGACGTCCCGGGTGGCCAGTCGATCCCAGGGCACCTCTAGAACTCTCCTCCCTGATGGGGTCACTCCCAGGAGGCAAGATCTCGGGTTTGTAGACCCTCTTTGGCTGCACAAACTATCCGGTGAGTGAGCAGAGGAGACCCACTCCTGTCGTAGGGTCGTGGACCATCGGACCCTATGTCGCAGACCGTCCACACCGCCGCAGAGATCACCGCTAGGCGATGTAACCCTAAGTGTTTGGCCTCGAATCGGAGCCAACACCTAGTTTAATACATACATGATGTATCACGCGAGTAGCTTGCATGTTAGTGACACTAGCTAAAGCGATGGATGTTCGTCGTCGTCTTACAGAGATGGAGCTTCACAATCACCAAACATTAAAGTGGGGGCCAAAGAGATGTTGAAGGATGCAACATTGAATATAAACAAGCAGCTTGGATGTCAGACGATGAACAATATTGAATGGTCGATGAGAAAAAAGGTACTATGGTTTAGGGATGACTAAGTTATGTCGCCAATCTCTAAAATCGGGCATAGAGAGCTGATGACAACTCTAGACGATTCTGGGAGGTGCTGTCAGGTGATAGTCGAGTGACAAGTCGGGTGGGAACCTTTGAATTAAAAACAAAATAATTCAATCCTACAAACATTGCCAATTAGGTAATATTTTTGAAAATTTGGATGTCAGGAATCTAAAAAATTTTGGGTAGAAGGAGATCCTAAATTGAATTGAAGGAATATATAGATTTTAAGAATTTATTTAGCTTTATGAACACCTTTGGTTGGGATTCTAGATTTTTAACAGTGAATTTGAATCGGAAAAGTTGAACCAAACCACCCCGTAATGATACTTGTAGGACCGGTGAGGCGACCAGATGGGGGTAAATGGGAGCCACTAAAAATTTTTCTAACTTGGGAGAACAGCACTTGTGACTTGATTCCCTGACCCAATCCAACCTCCAAGTACTACAAAACAATCTATAGAAGAACAAATCAATCACGGATCGATTGACTGCTCCTACTAAGTTCCAGAGAAGAGAATAAGCTCAATGGGACCTAAAAAACTTGGTTTGAACCTAAACTTTCACAAGAAACTCTAAAGAAGACCCCAAAGCTCTAGTAAAAATTCTGGGTCAAAATAATTCGATCATATAAACATTATCAATTAGGTAATATTTTTTCAGAATCCTCTCAAATTTTGCAGGCAACAAGATATGATGGAGAAAAGGTGAACCGTGATGTTTGAGTAGAAAAGGATGAAAACTCCTAGTCCGGCAGTGTTAGGCTTGGGAGCGGCAGTGTCGCACTGGCTAAACTTCACAGAATCTCCTCAAATTTTGCAAACAGTTTGGACAGGGTAAAAGAAGTTCTCTGGTGAAGTACAAATCTGAAGAAACAAGAAATCAAATCACAGATCAGAAATCCCGAGAGTGATGGGGTTTTGTTGGGGTTTTCTCAAAACGAACTCAAAGAGAACTCAACTTCGATCACGACCAAGAACTGCACTATGAGGGCGTATGCAGTGATCCAATGAGTCTATCTCCACACAAACAATCAACAACAACACCCATATCAAAAGAACTCAAAGGTTTTCGACAAAACCACAAGAGAAGGGGACGGGAGAAACGGAGAACTCAAAATTTCAGAATTTCAGCAAGGGTGCAAAAACTGAGATTGAGGAGTGACCAAAACATGTGGGCCATACCGGCGACCCTTTCTCGGATTAAACTTGAAGAACACAAACACAGTCGAAATACAAAATCGCTGTGGATCCTTGGCTTAAACTAGGGCCATCTAGAGATAGAAAATATGAGTACTAAAACCCTAAGCCAAAAAAATGGCAGCCAAGTGATACCGGACTAAACAACATACCCTTCTATTTATAGAGGGTTGTTTACACTTCTTAAACTAGCCCTATTTACATAGAGCCTATCCACTCCATTGGGGGTGAAATGGACCAGCTCCTAGATTTTTTATCCGACGGCCAAGTCCTTCACACGGAGTTGCTTCGCCTTTACTCACCCTCCACGATCACGCCACGTGCCGCCACTGGTTCTCTCCAGAACCGCTACCACCGAGTTTTGAGGCCCAAACTCAGCAAAACCTGCCATCTGTAGCACTGGGTAGTTTTGAGGCCAAACCACCAAAACTGTCGTGAGTTCCCACGAAATGCATGTCCTCCACGACCAGACGCGTGTCTCGCCAGTTCTCGACCACGCCAGCAACACGGTCGCCTCCACCATGTCCTTGCACAAGTGCATTTCCCAAGTGTTAGCCACCATGGCTAGTCACCTAGCTGCTCTGGTCCATAAGTCAAGACCTAGCATTCGCCCTTCAACGCTCCTAGTCCATCAACACGAGCCCACATGACCTTCACCTCAGTTGTCGACCACCGTCCCTATGGTCTACACCTGAAGCCATCCAACATGGTTGCACAAGCATATTCTCACACTCTGGTCACTCCACTGACTACCTCAGAGTGCTACCAGTTGACAATCCCTCATCATCAACACAAACCACAAGGGACAAGTCAACCTTGTGTTTGTAATCTCCCCCTTGATGAGTGTATTGTCAGCACCACCATATGAGCATAATTAAGCATAAAGAGGAAGAAGAAGAGAAACTCACTCAAATGATCAAAGGCTAGATAAAAGCCAAACAAGTCATTTAGACTAAGCAAAACTTGGTCCGCAAAGAAATGGGCAATAGCTCAACATGACTAAGCAAGGAAAGGCTAGCCCTCAATAAAAGGCAAAAGCAGGGCTCAACACCACTAGCCAGAAAGCCAAAAACTCATCGAAGCATAAAAACCAATTCAGAGCATAAAATCAGCACAAAAGTTGAAATCAAAGCTAGTCCCTCCAGAAAGAGGCAAACGGCTCAACACAACTAGCAAAAGCTCAAAAAGGCTCAAATCTCTTCCCCTGTCACAATACTACCAAAAATATCTCCCAAGAGACAAGCAACTCTAAATAATCTCCAAATAATCGACACATCTCTCTCCCATGGATGATAGGAAACCCAAAAGACCAAATTTCTCCCCCTTGATAAAGGAACCGGGAAACCTCAAAATCTCTCCCTCTTGTTGACAAATGAACTCATCAAGCACAAACAAGGATAGAAAGAGACGCTCCCCCTCGATATGGGAACTCCCCCCCTAAGAAAATGCATGAACGCAAAAGAGAGGAAGAAAAATGGAGAAAATGCAGGAGCTTCATGAGTATACTAGTCAAAGTGTAAAAATGCTCTAAGTAGTGATGTGCTATGTGTGCCACAATAAATGCACTTACTAGCAAACACTCAAGTTGATCATACGCACAAGATATGTGAAGTGTAAGCATTTTTATTCAATTTATAGTGGTTCAAGAGAGAAGTTCACCACTAAAGATAGAACTAGGCAAAGAGTGAGCAGGAAATCAACTAAGTGCAAGTCAAGGTAAACCAGGTGAGCTACCCCAAATAGTGGTCACTCATCATGCTAGAAACACATCTAAATTTGATACCATTTGAAATTTTCAAGATTTATTGAATTTTGTAGCAGATTCCAAATTTCATTGAAAAGCATGTGTGTGCGAGAGGTTGTAAGCTAAATTTGATACCATTTGAAATTTTCTTTGTCTAACTTTTCAATCGGGTGTAGCCTATGCAGAAAAGCAATCATAAGCTAAAACACAGATTTTGATCATCCAGTAACCTGCTCAAGTTCATCCTAAGGTGCAAATGAAAGCCGTCTCGATACAGAGAGGTGGGGACAAATGCAAACCTATCTCGAACTTTCTGAATTTTTCACTTATCTTGGTATTGATTTTAAGCACAGAATTTATGATTCAAGATAGTGAATGACTCAGAGCATGAGACATAGACACCTAGCATACTAGAGACAGCACAAAGGATTTCAAAAACCTCCTACACATGCTAGGTGTCAATCTCAAATGGTGAATAGTTTTAGATACAACAAGTAATAGTCAAATTCACAATTATGAAAACAATCTTAGCTCAACAAAATTGTATCTATATGAGCAAAAAGGGTCTAAGCTGACCATAGCACCATCATGTACACACATAACATACTACTAGGAGCATAATCACAATCTAGTAGTTTTACAACTGAAGCTTAAGTGCTACAAGAGATGCAAATGTAATATGAGAATCAAAAGAGAAACACTAAAATCTACATGAAAAAGCAGAAGAGAGAAATAAAAGTAAGAGGGGCCCTTGATCAAAAAGGGAAGCAAACACCGAATTCCCCTCTCAAATGTGCAAAAGTCAACTGATCAAGGGGTTTGGTGAAAATGCCAGCCAGCTATCATTGGGTATCGACGTGGCACAAATCGATATCGCCTTACTTAGAATGGCCACAAAGAAAGTGAAAACAAACATCAATATGCTTGGTCCTCGAATGCAGCACAAGATTGTTGGCAACACTTATGGCAATCGTGCTATTGCAAAGCAGAGGCACATGATGAAAATCCAAGCCAAAATCCCATAAAGTAGACATCATCCATAACAACTGCGAGCAACAGCTAGCATCAGCGACATACTCTGCCTCTATGGTAGGCTGAGCCATGCTAGACTACTTGCGCAAAGACCAAGAAACCAACAAAGTCCCCAAAAAATGACAAGTCCCAAAAATAGACTTGCGCTCCAAACGGCAACCCGCAAAATCAGCATCAGAGTAATCGCACAAAGACAAAATGGATGAAGAGGAGTACCACAAATCAAACTCAAGTGAAACATAGGTACCTTATAGTCTTCTTCACAACATATCTATGATATGTGCGTGAGGAAGCCTAGAAATGAGCGCAGAAACAAAATACGAAGTGTATGTCCAGCCTTGTCACAGTCAAGTATATGAGAGAGCCAACATGTTGATGTACTCCTGGTCCACAGGCTCGCTGTCCTCATCAGTATCAAGTATCATAATGGTGGACATGGGCGTTGAAAGAGGCTTGGCCTCACCCATGTCGAACTTCTTCTGGACGTCCTTTGTATACTTGCCTTGATGCACAAAGGTCTCATCTTGGGTCTGCTTGATTTGTAGCCCAAGAAAGATGTTTAGCTTACTCATCATGCTCATGTCAAACTCCTTGCTCATAAGATCTGAAAATCTAGATACAAGAGCATGAGAAGAACCACCAAAGATGATATCATCCACATAAATCTGGACTAAAAGGGTATCACTGCCATGCTTGAGGAGAAAAGGAGTTTTGTCCACATAGCCCATTTTAAAACCCTTTGCAAGTAGAAAATATAATGGCTTGGAAACTAGGGGCTTCTTTCAAACCATACAAAGCTTTTTGCAATTTAAACACATGGTTTGGAAACTTGGCACTCTCAAAACTAGGGGGCTTCCTCACATACACCTCTTCCTCTATATACCAATTTAAGAAAGCACTTTTGACATCCATTTGAAAAATCTTATAACCCTTTGAAGCCACAAAAGCAAGAAGGATTCTAATGGCTTCTAAACGAGCAACATGGGCAAAGGATTCCTCATAATCTGTTTCGTCTTTTTGGCAATACCCTTGGGCAACCAACCTCGTCTTATTTCTTACTACCAACCCATCCTCACTCTGTTTTTTAAAATCCATTTGGTACCTATGGGATGACATTTAGAAAGAGGTAGCACCAAAACCCAAACCTGCTTTCTCTCAAAATTTTCAAGCTCCTCATGCATAGCTTTAACCCAGTTAGGATCAGATAAAGCATGTCCAATATCTCGGGGTTCAAAAGTAGCAACAAAAGTTGAGTCAGCAAAGTGAGACATCCCATGATACCTAGAGCGAGTGACTCGCTCATTGATCTCACCAATCATCTGTTGAGGAGGGTGGTTGCACTGAACATGTCGCGGAGCTATCCTCAAAGAGGTGGCCTCCCCCTCAACAGCAGCCTCAACTCCTCCAGACTCAATAGGAGCTGGCTCGAGCGGACCCCAAGTGGTGGAAGAAGTGGGGTCGGGTCCGTCAATCGAAGTAGTGGAAGTAGGTTCGATTGGGGCAGCCGATGGATTTGGCTTGGGATCACCCCAATCAATGGCGTCGTGCTCCTCTTTCACGAAGATGGTCTCTCACATCTGATCTAGACCTGCAGACTCAAAGATAGAGGATGGACACGGTGTATTCTCATCGAATGTAACCTCACAAGTCTCCATAATGCAGGTTAAGATCGCAATAACCATGAGAATGTAATGCATAACCCAGGAAAACCCATCAGAAGACCAAGACTCAAACTTGTCCAGATTTCGCTATTTTAGCACAAAGCATCTGTAGCCAAACACCCTAAAATGGATAACCTTGGGCGGCCATCTAAATCATAGCTCATAAGATGTTTTGTTCATAAAAGCCTAAAGAATGATGTGATTGGACATATGGCAAGTTGTGTCGATCGCTTCGGCCCAAAATGCCTAGGAGTCCTATTGGGGGCCTTTCCTCTTTTGAAGGTCCTAAAAAACATGACTAACCATTTATTCCTAACATAATGTCTAGTATTGCAGGAGCTTCGTCATAAACCAAGGTTAATGATGGGAGTTCTCTTCACCAAATGTCTTTAAGACGAAGTTACAGCTTGAAAATGTTAATGAACGCCGAAGTTATAGCCGAAGAGCAACAACTTCGGCTTAAAGTGGAGTCGAAGATCAAGCATGATGTTGAGCCGAAGACGAAAAGACTAGCTAGTCCCTAATGATTTATGTTAACACATGTTAAGGTCATAAATGTATTTTTACCCGGGCTGCGTCCCATGCCTATAAATAGATGAACAGTACACCTGTACTGTTCACGCTGAATTGTAATTGTTCTTGCGTCAACACCTTCGATCAAGCCAAATGTATCAATGTAATTCAAGTTCTGTTAATGCACATATACATATGTTATGAAATAAATATATGAATGAATGAATGACATATATAATCTCCATAAATTCTTATTCTCATAGAATGATGAAGGTCTGTCCTTCATGACCTTCGTCTGAAGATCATTATATCCGGAAGGAGATAATGCTTTGGAGGACGAAGGTCATTAATCTTTAACAATTGTGTTGCCTTGTTTTTGATTCACAGCATTTGAGAACAAGTGACCAACAAGTCCTATGCTCATCAAGCATCATCCTGGCCATCTCAACAAGGGTATGATTCTTGCGTTCAACAATGTCATTCCTCTGGGGAACATATGGAGAGGAAAACTGATGCTCGAGTCCCAAAGAAGCACAAAAGGTTTCGAAATGAGTATTTTTTAATTCTGTGCCATTGTCACTATTTATAACTCTCATGGCATTCTTAGGAAATTCATTCTACAACCAAAGAATCAACTCTCGAGCATGGATAAAGGCATCATTCTTCACTGCCATAAAGAACACCCAAGAATAGCGAGAAAAATCATCGACAACCACAGGCACATACCACTCCCCCAAAAGTGCAAATCTTCGCTGGACCAAGAATGTCCATATGAAGAAATTCGCAACGATGCAAGGTCATTACCTTGGTGACCGAGGAATGGGAAGCGGCAACCATTTTGCCATTACAAAAAGGGTGACAAATAAGATCCTTCTTAAATTTCAACTTGGGCAATCCTTGGATCAGGTCAATTAAGCCCAATCTACACAAAAGATCAAAGCTCAACTGACCTAGCCTCTTTTGCCAATTCTAGACAGAAGAAGAAGATCCTGCTAACAAACATCGAGATGGGCCAGAAGAGTGTGAAAGTCAGCACTGAAAACTCAAACAAAAGGGGAAATCTGACAAACAAGATCCCCACGGGCATCCAAAACCCAAGACATGCCCTTTTTAAAGTGCACTTCGTAGTCATCCTCAAGGAGTTGTGAAACAGAATGCAGATTGAAATGCAAATTCAAAATCAAATCAACATCCTTGAGAACAAAACTCCCGTTCACTTGAACGGAGCCACGAGAGATTACCTTACCTCTTGACTTATCCCTAAATGTGATATATTCCTAACCAATCAAGTCTTAAAAGACCAAGCTGGATCACCAGATGAGTCAAGATCCACTATGCATGAGGGAGTCTTCCCTTGCCCAAATCTTTCTTTCTTATACTTGTCTTGATCTTTCTTACCCCAACTTTCTTACCAATAGCAAAAACATGCTTATAAGGTACCCATGCTATCTTAGTCACCTACTAGTTAGTCTTAAAAACACTTTATGGTTTGGTACCAATTGAAAACTAGAAGCGAAATACAAACAAAACCTTCTATATCCCTTTTCTTAGTAATCTCGAGGACGAGATTATTTTTAAGGGGAGTAGAATTTGTAATACCTAAAATCATGCTTAGGAATTTATGACAAAGATTCTTTATAAATCTAAATAAATATGTACTCTAAATATATAATAAGTGTAAAATAATAGATTAAATGCAAACGAACATTATATGGACTTTTGCTATATAATGAAATAATCGCTAGAATTTCTTAATGGAGAGTATATATTATAAATTTTATTTTAACAACAAATAAGAAATAGAATATTTAAAAGTACTTTAAGTGGAACTTCACATTCAAAATAATGTTTTCTTTAAAAAGAACAATATGTGTATGGCATGATTAAAAGTGTTTGCTTAAAATAAAAAAACAGTAATATATACAAAATAATTTTTGCATTCATGTTGGAGTTTCTTTTTGTGCATTTAATTGAATTTGAAATCCAATACCGAATTTGAAAGTGGATTTGAAAACTGAAAATGAGGAATAGGAAACAGAAAATAAAATGAACAAACATGTGCTCGTATTGGGCCAAATTCTCTTCAGGCTCGGCCCATCAACCCAACGCGACAGCCTGCCTGGGCGTTACACTGGCGAGTGGGACCCGCATTGTTAGCCTTAGCGTCTCTCGCATGTGTCTTCTTTGGATCCTAGCGCTGAATGCATGGACCTAGTGGCTAGTGTATTGCCCGCCGAACTTCTCTGGTAAACAAGATGTTGTCGCGTGGGCCCCTCGTGCAGTCTCTCGGATGTCGTTTGCGCCACATGATCGCACCATGTATGATGTGTGGGACCCCAATGGTAGTCGTCTTCTTCAACAAACCCTGACGCAGCTCCGTGATCCCTGGCAAGCCCGGCATCGCGCCACCAACCTCCTCGTCACGGACTCGCCCTAGCCCTATAAAACGATCGCGAGTTTCCCCTTTTCTCATCCATCCGTACTGGAGCGCGCCTTGCCACCACCAACTATGGAGATCAAGAGAACAGAGAGAGGGTGTGGGCACCACATCGCGTGGTCCAGCACCTACATTGCCGCGCCATGCATAAGATATGGTCGGGCGAGTTCGCTCGACATACCAGAAGGGGTCTGCCGCATTCTCAAGAGGAAAGGGCTTGCCAAGGCCAGGGAATCGTTCGACGTACTTCATCTTCACCGTGAAGCCGCCATGCAACGAGGGCGGGGGTGTTGCGCCATGAGGTTCACGATAAGAGTCTGTCCCTATGTTTCGCCCACGTGTACGCATCACGTAACGCCATTAGGGTTGAAGCTTGAGGCTCTGAAATGCTAGAGCACGGTACTCTGGCGTGCTCTTCATGGGTGGAGGCAGGGCGCCGCCATGTTCGTGGTCGAGAGGGGCGAAGAAGATGGGCTGGGATCGACCAATCGCAATCTGACGGATGGGAAGTGGGTTCCCATATACCTATTCGCTCCTATTTATATCCTGGCCATTGATTTCAAGTTGGGCGGTCACGATTGGGTAGAGCATACCTCTTTGGCTAGATTTGATCGTGGCCGTTGGATCAGATTTGTGGTATGGGTGGGTTGTTGGCGTGGACGTACTTCGGGCGTGGGTCTCTGATCCTACGGCTGGGAACCCATACTAGTGTATAAAGTCTGGGGATCTAATCATAGTCGTTGATCATGTATCGGAAGGCTCAACTTTCCCGTGCTGCTTCATCCGCGTTTCTTTGCAAAAGAGTCCCCAGACTACATCAGAATTAACCCGCCATCCTATTGAGTGCAAAAGTAATTATAGATCAGTCCATTTCCTTTTAGATAGCACCCAGAGTTTCATGAAAATAATAACCGATGTCCATTAGTGTCATTTAATTGTAAAATCAAATCAGGAAATTGATTTTTATAGGGAAATAATTCCAGAAAATGTGTAGAATCCACATATTAGTCATTTTTACTCCTTCTTGATCCATTCCAGTTGCATTAAGTTCATAGTAATATTGTATATCATCTAGTAACTTTGAATTACCATGAAACCTATGATTAAAATCTCGTACCTCCTTTGTTTTATAGTAAACAGTTAAACCTTCGAAAAATCATAACTTTATAACCGTAACTCCAAATTTGGTGGTTCTCGGACCTATGATCTAGTTATGATGCGTAGATAATTATTATGCAATATGTTCACATGATTGGTGTGATGTTAATTTATCCTATACCATGTTTGTTTGTATTGCTACGAATAACAACGAGGTTATGAGTCACTTGAAGACCAAGTTGGTACCTGAGAATCTCGAGTCTAAGGCAAGTTGTGCCCTTGATCACTCTTCTTTACCCAATAATGTTCATGTTAATCATTGTGGCATGCTGAGGTTAATTTGATGGGAACTAATAGGTTTCCCTAGCATTGTTTATCCCCCACTTTGCAGACATATGAACTATTGAGTAGATTTGCTATTGCTCTACCTGGTTTTGGGAAACTAGTGTTTTATTATGATCATGTTCCAATTATGTTTTAATTATTGTTCATGATAAGATCATTATGTTAATTAGAACATGGAGAATCACTCGGGAAAACAGTGCTACCACAAGGGTGTTATGGAATGCCCTTGGCTGACTAATTAGGAAAGCTAGTGGAGGACTACCTTACCCGAAAGGGGCAAGAGCGGTAGAGGAGCTGCGTATAGGGAGGTTCTTGGGTCGATCATGCTGCGATGGATTTTCGGACGAGGGATTCCTATATTGCCCTTCTCAGAAACCATAGCGGGTTTTCTGAAGCTAGTGAAACTTTGTAAAGGCCTCGTAGTGGATCTTTAGACATTCACCTCGGAAGTGTCTAAGGGCCTTGCAAAACCTGGCTAGACAGGAGACACGACTTGTGGGTAAAGATGCGTAACCTCTGTAGAGTGTAAAACTGGTATATCAGCCATGCTCACGGTCATGAGCGACTCGAACACTCACATGATTAATCTATGGAATTAAACTTAATTTGCCATTTGCATTGCATTGTGGGTGTTGTTATTAATTTTGATCTCTTATTTAATTGGGTTGGTATCTATTTATACTTAGTAACTGCTAATAAAATTTTGACCAACTTTAAAAGCAACGCTTAGCTTTAACCATCTCCTTTGGTAAACCTTACACTTCACATGAGCTCCCACCTTTGGTGAGTTCATGCACATTATTCCCTACAATTTGTCGAGCGATGAACGTATGTGAGCTCACCCTTGCTATACTCACATCCACCTAGGTCAAGAACAGGTACCACATGATGAGGCGCGTGAAGGATGCAGTGATGAGTTCGTGAGAGATCTAGGCCATCGTCTCCCAGTCAACTTTGGTTGTTGGATCGTTGTCTTCATATGATGTAATTATTTATCTATTCTATATAGAACTCCGTTATATATAAATTATGTGACATTTGTTTCTGTACCATGAGTCATCATATGTGTGAGACTTAGTCCTAACACACTTGGTAAAGTTTGCGCCCGAGTTTTGGACCCCTAAAACCCGGGTGTGACAGAAGTGGTATCAGAGCAATGTTGACTGTAGGATGAAACCTAGATAGAAGTGGACAACCATTACTTACTTACTTTTGCTACTTTGATTCTTTCTAAACTCTTCTTATTCTTTTCGCATCTATTGCTGCTTTACTCTGATTACTCTTATCTTTTCACTTCTAAAGACAAAATTGGATTTCACACATTGAAATCATGTACCTAAAGTGACCTTTAGGAATAGGAAACCTAATCTTAGGAACAAAAACAAAACTATTTTTCTAAGTATCTATAGCACTTGAATGCTTGTCCTTATGAACCTTGTTTGATTTAGTTCTTTGATTGAGTGTAATTAGTTGTGGAGTAATGTCCACAATTGCATCTAAATATATATATATATATATATATATATATATATATATATATATATGTATAAAATATATTTAGAAAGATAGAATGTCCCCCATAAAAAATATAGATCTATCTTATAGACCCATCTTACCATAAAAACATTCTATTTTACCCTTCCATCCTATCCTAACTACTTTGCTTGTCTCATCCTAGAGTAACAACTATGATCTAATCTAAATTTATTAGATCTTATCTAGACTAAACTAGTCATATCAATATATTCTAGATCTAATCTAGTCTAATAGGTTAATCTAACCTAACCCAGCATAACCTTAAGTTGAGCTAATCTAAGGTCAGTCACTTAACAAGTTAATAATGGTGAAATAAATTAGACCCTACCCACTACAGGAAAAACCTTAATTCCCGTTGGCCAGGAACCGATGGGAATAAGCCTTTAACCGACAGGAATAAGTAATTCCCGTCGGTTTAAGACTTATTCTCGTCGGTTGTCAGCCGACAGGCGTCAAATGTCGGGGATAAGGTTATTCTCGTCGGTGGCTGACGAGAATAATTAATCCCCATCGGCCACTAAATAGCCGACGGGAGTAATAGCAAACTCCCATCGGTTCTCCTGGCATTCCCGTTGGCCCTACCTGGTCGACGGGAGTTAACTGGGCCGACGGGAGTTAATAATTAATTCCTGCCGGTTCGACCATAGCTGACGGGAATTAACTGGGCCGACAAGAATTACGCTATACTGCTATAAAACCATCACTAAATTAGGTCACTATTTTTGCACACATAACATATATCACACATAACATATATCACACATAACAGACACATTACAAACATATGCATTCATAATCAAATCACGCATTACAAACATAACATCCACCAACATAGTTTACACAAACGTTTCAAATATAAGTTCAAGTACGACATAGAGTCAATGAGTACGACATAAGTTCAAGTACGACCAAGAGTCAACGAGTTAAGAAACATGTTCAAGTGTTTAGAGACAACCACCACTTGGGTGGTTAGAGCTTTGACCGCTGCTGCCACCACCACCAGGAGGAGGGAACGCGAAGAGGGAGTCAACAAATCCATTCCCTGCTGCGGGATCAGACCCACTACCACCCGCTTCGGGCGTAACCTATGTAAGTTAGCAAATATCAACACGTTAAATGCAAATATCAAAAAGTATACAAGTATATAAATTAATCGAGAGTTATCAAACGTACCCTATCTCTAGGTGCAGGTATATGTGTTGGAGGGGTGTTGAACTGTGGTGGCAGAGCTGGTGTGTTTGCAAACTGGCTCCAATGTGGTGGTGGTGGAAAATTTGTTGCCATGCCCTGTTGCTGCATTAACTGTTAAACATATGTGTTACTATTGAAGATGTTGTATTAAAATATAATAATTTAGAGTTCGGATTATGTGTACTCACTTGATACATCGCTTAGTTATGTGCATTGCAAGCCTCCATAAATTCGCGTTGTTGTCTCATCTCTTCACGCATCCTCATAATCTCCAACTCCTGCTTGTTCGGTTGACGAGAGCATGAGCTACGGGAAGACGAACCCGTCCTCTGAGATCTCACCGACGACGAGTCAATGAATCCATCGAGGAGTGCGTATCTATAAGTGATTCAAAAAATGTGATTGCTGCATAATCAATTTAGTGTCAACCATATAATTTCATAAGTTAGAGCTTACCGTCCATGTGCTTTGCCACCACCACTTGAGTACACCACTAAGGGATCCACCGGTCCATGGCGCCAGTCGAAGTCAGGGCCATGGCGACGAACCATCTCCTCCCCATATGCCGCCTATACATCATTCACAACCTTACAAATGCAGGAATTTCTATACTTTGAACATTTGTACTTTTGGGCCAAAACTCACCAAGCGATCCGTGGCTGTCTGGCTGCAGAGCTGGTTAGGGTTGTTCGGGTCTGGTCCTTTGTGGCCCTCCTGGTAGACCTCAATGTCACTAGGCTTTTGGCCACTCATAGCTTCCTGTATAAACAAAAAATCATTCATAAGCAATCGTACTATTTGCTGATCGACATAGCTAGATCAAACTTACCATTCTTTTAGCTTTTCGTATCATGTCGTCACCGCCAAACTTGTGGTTAGGATTGGTTCCTCGACATAGTCTGTGATGCGCTGACGCTTTCTGGAAGCCTTCGGAAGCCCAATATCGACACCAAGCATAGTACGCATCAGGCACGGGCACCATCCATGGAACCATCACCTGCACACACAATGTTACATATTATATCAATCACAACAATCAATATAAAGGGTAAAACAAATTGAATACTAACCTCACGATATTGATCCTTAGTCAAATATATCTTTGAGGACCCTTCCTTTTTATTCAAGGGGCCTGCTTCTTTCGGATGCTTTTGAAAATACAGGTTTGTAGCCTGAATTCTCGCATAGTATATAGCATCCTTCACCAGCTTCTTTGCATTGTTTTGGAAGACACGTTCAGCGTGCCCCATGTAATCCTCTCCGTTAGGCAACCGATATCGAAGCTACAACATAAAGAATACAAATACAATGGTATAAGTCATAAATTTACAATATTAAGAAACATATCAAAAATAATAAAGAATTCATACCCAAAAGTCATTACACACAAGTCCCTGCCTGTCGGTGTGGTTTCGTTCCTTTTTAAACTTGTACTCGTCCCAGGTACTAACGAGCACCTCATCCTCGATATCACTGTTTGACACCTTCACTATACCAGGGTTGTGAAGGCGGCAAAGAGAACCCAACGTAAGGTTAACCTGAGTGTGGTGTCCCTTGCCGTCAAAGGACAGGTCCTCCCAATTCCTGCATTACACAAAAACATTAACAATACACATAATAGTTATATGAGATAAGTTAATATATTACACTCACCGATCTCCATGTGGCATGATTAAAGTCCTATAAACCTCTCGCTCTATCGCGTGACGAGGCTTTACTGAGTGGCTTTTTCTTGAGCGACGTGTGTGTGTCGCTGAAGAGCCTCCCGAGCCATCATCCATCAGATTGTCATCCGGTTCGCCATGTTGGCCACACTGGTCCCACGCCTGTTGCTGCTCTCTCTGGTGGTCCCACTGTTCCCATGGCTGGTGATGCTGTGTGGCCTGGTCCCATGTCACGTGCTCCACCTCCTCGTTGTGCTGCTCAGCCTCATTGTGCTGCTCCTCCTCATTGTGCTGCTCCTCAGTGTGCTGCTCATCCTGGTACATACAACTCAAGATTTATTTGTAAATATGTAAACAAATTTATTTGTACAAGATATGTTACCTCATCTCCATGTACCGCATTCAATAGCTCTCGACGTCTGCTGCTGCTCGAAGAACTGCCCTAAAAAAGGCACAGGCCCTTGAACATCCGCATCAAAAATAAGAAATTATTCATTAGTGCATCAAAAATGACATAATCCTTAAAAAATAGAAACAAATGAAATAACAAAACAACTTTACTTGTTAAATGTCATCAAAATCAGGATCTATTTGTTCTCTTCTATGCAGAGGTCGCCATGTAACTTTTCTCCTAACAGGTTGTCTTCTCTGTCTCTCAGGAAAAGTTAAGTCGTTAACGTCTGCAACTAGCGAATCTAATGCCGGTGCAGGATCAATATGAAAACTAGTTGGCAACTCTTCTTCTTGAAACACCTCATCAACCTGCTCAAGGTGACCAATTTGATATTCGTCCTCACAAGGAGTGTATAGGCGTTCGCGGGGATTTACATTGTATACAACCCACCCTCCATTTAGACAACTTTTTGCATGGATATGTCGAGAAATAAACTTGGTCTGCTTGATGGGCAAGGATATACGTGTCGTGTTCTTGAAGCAATTTTTCAGGTTGGATATGTGTCATCCCAAATTCGGTCCTATAATACTTCGGGTCATACCATTTACACTCGAAGAAAACTAGCGCTAAAGGCTTATTTCTAGCAAATGTAATCTCGATTATATTTTTGATTTTCCCGTAATTGCAGGCTTCGTGTCCTTCCATGTCGGTTGCCCTAGTAACGACTCCACTATTTTGAGTGGCGGCCATAGGATGACTTGATTCGAAAATGCTTGAACGAAAGCGATATCCATTGACGTCGTAACGTCCATAGCTTTTGGCAGTTACGCTTCCAATAGATAACTGACGTAAGTCATCATTCAAATTCATTTCCTCCCCAAACTGTCAATTATGCCACAAAGCATTAGCAAATTCTGTAATATTAGTTAACTGAAATTAGGTCTCCGAGCCACATAATTAAGACTTACACGGTCCCGAGGCCACATAATGAAATTAGGTCGCCCATGCATACCATCGCGTCGCAATTTGTCTATGTCTCTCGCTGTTGGCCTACCGAGACACCTCTTGTTTTGTTCATCAAACTCACTGTCAAATATTATTGTATGACATGAGATATTTGATAACACAAACTAATTCACATATGAACAGTTTAATAAAATAAGTCTTACACAAAGTATTTCTCCACCTCAGGCATATTCATGAACATGTACAGTAAAGCAGACTTCCGTTCTTCCATACTGAGGTGATATGCCTTGGGTGGACCAACGGCTTTGCCGTTTGTCTGAAAAATCGAAAGATCACTACACGGAGGCATCTCTCGTTCATCATCATGGTATCTTTTCTTTCGAGCAAATACATTATGTTCTTCTGCAAAGTAACAACTTGTGAAGTGTGCTACCTCCTTTAGTTTAAATTGTTCCGCAATACATCCTTCAACTCTTGCCTTATTGCCCACCATTGCTCTAAGCTTCTTTAATGCTCTTTCTATATGAAACATCCACCTATACTGAATAGGACCACCAACCTTAGCCTCATATGGAAGATGTATAAAGAGATGCTGCATAGGATTGAAGAAACCCGGTGGAAATATTTTTTCCAATTTGCACAAAAGCATTGGTACCTCTTTCTCCATCTGTTCCATCACATCTCTTCTGATTTCTTTAGCACACAACTGTCTGTAGAAATAGCTAACTTCAGCTAACGTTTTCCACACAGCTTCCGAAATGTACAAAGAAAACATTACAGGCATGAGCCTCTCCATAATTATGTGGAAGTCATGGCTCTTCAGTCCATTCATCTTCATTGTCTTCAAGTTCACAGATCTTCTAAAACCAGCGGCATAACCATCGGGGAATTTAATATCCTTCATCCACTTCATCACTTCTTTTCGTTGCTTAGATTTTAGAAAATAGTTAGCTTTTGGTTTGCCTCCATTTTCTCTAAGCACTTGGGTTGGACGATCACATATCACTGCTAAGTCCATGCGTGCCTTGTCATTGTCTTTCGTTTTATCAGGGAAATCCATGCATGTATTTATGAGGGCTTGGCAAAAGTTAATCTCTTGATGCATGACGTCGATGTTGTGCATCAAAATCAATGACTTAGCATAAGGAAGCTCCCACAAGGCACATATGTGAGTCTAGTTATGCTCCTCAACAAAACCTTGATACCTTTTCCACTCTCGTCTAGGACAAGTTTCCTATGCTCTTCTGTAATTTCTATCCCACTACGTCTCTTGGGCGGTCCCTTCGTGACGATGGTGCCCTTCCTAAATTCCTTTCCCTGCCTTCTGAAGGGGTGATTGAAGGTAAAAAAACATCTATGGCAATCAAAGTAACATATCTTGCCACCAGCACTAAGACGAAAACAATCAGTATCTTTAGCACAATAAGGACACGTCAATCTACCATGCACGCTCCATCTAGAGAAAATACCATATGCCATAAAATCATGAACCGAGAATAGATATGCAACACGAAGATTGAATTTCAACTTGTTGAAGCAGTCATAGGCTTCCACACCTTGCCATAGCTTCTTTAACTCTTCAATAGTGGTTGAAGCATCACATTGAGGCGTACGCCAGGATGCTCAGGCCCAGGTATAACAAGACATAGGAACATAAACTCATATTTCATGCAAAGAGCAGGTGGAAGGTTGTACGGTATGTCAATGACAGGCCAACGTGAATACGACGCAGCAGTCATATTGAATGGCGTGAAACCATCAGTTGCCAAGCCGATATGAACGTTTCTTGCATCGCTGGCAAAATCTGGATCAAAGTTGTCAAGAGCCTTCCATGCATCACCATCTGACGGGTGCACCATTAACCCATCTTGTCTGTCCGTACAATCTTTATGCCACCTCATGTGCATAGCGGTCTTCCTCGAGAGAAACAAACGTTTCACTCTAGGAGTGAGAGGCATGTACCGAAGCTGTTTATGTGCAACCTTTGTCACCACCTTCTCCCCATCTTCATTTACAAGCTCCACGTACCTCGACTTCCCACATTTTAAGCATTTCTGCTCTCTGCCATGTTCCTTCCAAAAAAGCATATAGTTGTCCTGGCAAACATCAATCTTCTCATACTCCATACCAAGACCTTCAAGCAATTTCTTGGACTGGTACATGACTGTGGGCATCTTGTGACCCGTAGGAAGAACCTCGCTAATCAAATCCACAAGCTCCTTGTAACAATTAATTGAAAATGCAAACTTGGACTTGATTGACATCAGCCGGGTCACAAATTCGAGGACGGTCATGTGAGTGTGCCCGTGAAGAGGCTCTTCTGATGCTTTGAGTAGGTCGAAGAACTTCTGAACCCCTGGTGTAGGTGAATCATGATGATCTGGTGCCAGTTCAGGCTCCAGATCCTCAAGCATCTGGTGCATCCTATCAACATCATCTTCACCGTCATCAACTTCTACTTCTGTTGCTCGTTCAACATCTTCACCGGGGAGATACCAGACCTTATAGCCTGGCACGAAACCATGCGAGCATAGGTGTAGTGTGACCTACCTCTTGGTGTGGCTCGTCATATTTCTACATTTATTGCATGGACACCTAATATTATCTATTTGTGACAAAGCAGCTACATGGTCTAGAAATATCTGCGTCTTGGCAAACCATTCACTTGTGTGACACCCACCCTTATTGAAACCTTCATACATCCAATCATGTCTATCACCCATTATTGCGGCTGTGTGTACGAGTAAAGAGTGTGTGTGAGACAATCACGTTTCTAAATGTAACACATACATGTATAGGTAAGTAGTAAAACTATATATATAAATAACTATATATATACATAAATAACATTAAATTTATCAATAGCGAAACCTTCATACAACCTAATATTATAAGTTAAATCTAATCAATAAATAACATCAAATTCAACAATTTAATAGAATAAGTTAAATCAATTATAATAATAGAATTAATACTTATACCTAACATCAAGGCACACATGTGATATTAAACTAACTCTAATAACACTCTAATCACACTCTAATCACACCCTAAACTAACTCTAATCACATGAAAGTTAACTCCCGTCGGCCATAAAAAACCGACGAAAATAAACATTTATACACACATTTAACAATAACACTCGCATTTACATTAAATAATTCAAAAAATTATATACCTCAACGGTTCGGGGCGGCGGCGGCGCTCCGGGGCGGCGGCGGCGCTCCGGGGCGGCGGCGTTGGTGGCGGCGGGCGGCGCTCTGGGGGCAGGCGGCGCAACGGGGACGGGCGGCGGGTGGCGGGCGACGCTCCGGGGGTGAGCGGCGGGCGTTGCTCCGGGGGCGGGCGGCGCTCCGGGGGCGGCGCTTCGGGGGCGGGGGCGGTCGGCGGGCGTTGCTCCGGGACCAGCGGCGCTCCGGGGGCGGCGCGGTGGGCGGTGCTTCGGGGGCGGGCGGCAGGTGGCGCTCCGGGGACGGGCGATGGGCGGCGCTCCGGGGGTGGCGACAATGGCAACCGGCGGCGGTTTGGAAAGCGAGAGAGAGAGAGAGAGAGAGAGAGAGAGAGAGAGAGAGAGAGGAAATGAGCCGAGCGGGATGACCGCTGGCCCATAAAGCAATAATCCCCGTCGGCTGGCGTCAGGGCCGACGGGAGTTGACGTAAGGCCCGTCGGCTGGCGGCTGGGCTGACGGGAGTTAACCAATTCCCGTCGGCTAGCCTCAGGGCTGACGGGAGTTAACGTAAGGCCCGTGGGCTGCTTTTTAGCCGACGAGAGTTAACTAATTCCCGTCGGCCTTTGCTCTGGCCGACGGGAATTAAAATGGCCAACGGGAATGTTCAGTATTCCTGTAGTGACCCCTATAAGTATGTTTCAACTCAAATTGGTGTCTTACACTAACTCGGCCATATACCACAGCTTGACCTACATGCATAATCTGTATAGGTCGACATAAATTAAAAGCATCCGAGATTTTGAACTATCTCATAAAACCTATCCTACCCACATCTATCTACATGTCCATAAACTCAGATGGTAACTCCAAGATTGAAGACACAAGATGATCAACCTCATCAAGGAAGGATAAGCACCAACTCAAGTCTTCAATGACCAAGCTAGATCACCAGATGAGTCAAGATCCACTATGCATGAGGGAGTCTTCCGTTGCCAAAATCTGTCTTTCTTATAATTGTCTTGATCTTTATTACCCCAACTTTCTTACCAATAGCTAAAACATGCTTACAAGGTACCCATGCTATCTTAGTCACCTACTAGTTAGTCTTAAAAAACACTTTATGGTTTGACACCAATTGAAAACTAGAAGCAAAATACAAACAAAACCTTCTATATCCCTTTTCTTAGTAATCTCGAGGACGAGATTATTTTTAAGGGGGTAGAATTTGTAATACCTAAAATAATGCTTAGGGATTTATGACAAAGATTTTTTATAGATCTAAATAAATATGAACTCTAAATAATAAGTGTAAAATAATAGATTAAATGCAAAAGAACATTATATGGACTTTTGTTATATATTGAAATAATCACTAGAATTTCTTAATGGAGAGTATATATTATAAATTTTATTTTAACAACAAAATAAGAAATAGAATATTTAAAAGTACTTTAAATGAAACTTCACATTCAAAAATAATGTTTTCTTTAAAGAGAACAATACGTGTATGGCGTGCTTAAAAGTGTTTGCTTAAAATAAAAAAATAGTAATATATACAAAATAATTTTTGCATTCATGCTGGAGTTTCTTTTTGTGCATGTAATTGAATTTGAAATCCAAAACCGAATTTGAAAGTGGATTTGAAAACTAAAAATAAGAAATAGGAAATAGAAAATAAAGTGAACAAACATGTGCTTTTATTGGGCCAAATTCTCTTCAGGCTCGGCCCATCAACCACTCGACGCGGACACACCCTGGCCATATAAAACGATCATGTGTTTCCCCCTTTTCGCATCCATCCGTACCAGAGCGCGCCTTGCCACCACCAACCGCGGAGATTGAGAGAACAGAGAAAGGGCATGGCCGCCGCACCACGTAGTCCAGCACCAACATGGCCACGCTGTGCATAAGATATGGCCAGGCGAGTTCGCTCAACGTACTAGAAGGGGTCTACCGCATTCTCAAGAGGAAAGGGCTCGCCAAGGCCAGGGAATCGTTCGACGTACTTCATCATTACCGTGAAGCCACTGGGCAACGATGGCGGGGGTGCTGCGCCATGTGATTCCTTGTAAGAGTCTATCCCTGTGTTTCGCCTACGTGTACGCATCGCGTAGCGCCATTAGGGTTGAAGCTTGAGGCTCTGAAATGCTGGAGCGCGTTACTCCGGCGTGCTCTTCGTGGGCGGAGGCAGGGCACCGCCGTGTTTGTGGTCGGGAGGGGGGAAGAAGGTGGGCCAGGACCGATCGATCGCAATCCGACGGATGGGAAGTGCGTTCCCATATACCTATTCGCACCAATTTATATCATGGACCTCGATTTCACGTTGGGCGATCACGATTCGGTCGAGCATACCTCTTTGGCTAGATTTGATCGTGGCCGTTGGATCAGATTCATGGGATTGGTGTGGCTATTGGTGTCGACGTACTTCGGCCATGGATCTCTGATCTTGCGGCTAGGAACCCATGCTAGTTTATAAAGTATGGGGATCTAATCGTAGCTGCTGATCATGTATCGGAAATCGATCAAACGATCCCAATACCGTGAAAGAGAAACTTCCCAGATCCAGGGAAGCTTATCATAAAGGGCTTCAACAAGGGGTTTTATTCGTTCTTTGAGCAAAAAGATAAAGATCGGATAGATTCGAACCGCAATTGCAAAGGTAATAACTACTATGCCAGCCCACATCATGATCTTCACCAACTTGGATTTGGTTCTCTCGCGAAAATCGCGGCTTAGCTTTCCCCTTCATCCGTGTTTCTTTGCAAAAGAGTCCCCGGAGTACATCAGAATTAAACCGTTGTCTTATTGAGTGCAAAAGTAATTACAGATCAACCCATTTCCTTTTAGATAGCACCCTGACTTTCATGAAAATAATAGCCGCTGTCCATTACTATCATTTAATTGTAAAATCAAATCAGGAAATTTATTTTTATAGGGAAATAATTCTAGAAAATGTGTAAAATCCATATCTTAGTCATTTTACTCCTTTTTTTATCCATTCCAATTGCGTTAAATTCATAGTAATATTGTTTATCATCTAGTAACTTTTTATTACCATGAAACCTATGATTAAAATCTCATACCTCCTTTGTTTTATAGTAAACACTTAAACCTTCAAAAAATCATAACTTTATAACCATAACTCCGAATTTGGTGGTTCCCAAACCTAAGATCTAGTTACGACGAGTAGATCATTATTATGCAATATGTTCTCATGATTGGTGTGATGTTAATTTTGCCTATACCATGTTTGTTTGTATTGTTACGAATAGCAGCGAGGTTACGAGTCACTTGAAGACCAAGTTGGTACCTGAGAATCTCGAGTCTAAGGCAAGTTGTGCCCTTGATCACTCTTCTTTACCCAATAATGTTCATGTTAATCACTGTGACATGCTCAAGTTAATTTGATGGGACCTAATAGGTTTCCCTAGCATTGTTTAGCCCTCACCTTGCAGACAGATGAACAATTGGGTATATTTGCTATTGCTCTACCTGGTTTTGGGAAACTAATGTTTTATTATGATCATGTTTCAATTATGTTTTAATTATTGTTCATGATAAGATCATTATGTTACTTGGAATATGTAGAACCACCCGGGAAAATAGTGCTACCACAAGGGTGGTATGGGATGCCCTTGGCTGACTAATTAGGAAAGCTAGTGGAGGACTACTTACCCAAAAGGGGCAAGAGCGGTAGAGGAGCTGCGTATATGGAGGTTCTCGGATCGATCATGCTGAGATGGCTTTTCGAACGAGGGATTCCTATATTTCCCTTCTCAGAAACCGTAGCGGGTTTTCTGAAGCTAGTGGAACCTTGTAAAGGCCTCGTAGTGGATCCTAGCCTTTCACCTCGGAAGTGTAACGCCCCGAATTTTGCAGTTGAATTTTTTCTTTTCTTTACTCGCCAAAATTCGGGCGTTACCTTTTCTTTTTCTTTTCCTCTCGCTAAACCTTGATCTTTTCCAAAGTTTTAGCGGGATTCGGTTTGGATTTCCCGTGTAAGAAAAACTCTAAAGATACTTTGTGTTGTTTGATGCACCATGCCGAGCCTTGCATTTTTTTGATTTGTTTGAAAGTGCAAACGCATTCATCTAGAAAGATCGGATTTCGAAAACAGGGAAATAATCTTTTCTTTTTCTTTCTCTCTCTTTCTCTCTCCTCTTTTTCTCTCTCTCCCGCGCCGTGGGCCGACCCCGGCCGGCCCAGCCGCCCCTGGCGCCCCCTCTTGGGCCTTGGCAAGGCCCAGCCGCCCCCCTCCCCTTTTTCCCCTAACCCTCTCCCTCTCATTTTCCCTCCTCTCTCCCTAGCGCCGCCCCTACCCGCCCCTGCCCTAAGCCGCGCCGCCCCCTGCCGCCGGCCGCCCCTCGCCGTCGTTCCCCAACGCCGGTGAGCCGCCCCCCCCTCCTCTCTCCTCCCTCCCTCTCCCCTTTCCCCTTCTCTCCCTCCCCTCCTCTTTCCCCGCCCGGCTGCCCTGGCCGCGCCCGGCCGCCTGGCCGCGCCGCCGGCCGCCTGGCCGCGCCCTGGCCGGCCCCGGCCGCGCCCAGCCGCGCCCTGGCCCGCCCCCTGCTCGGCTCCAGCCGGCCGCTGGCCGCCCGCTCGGCCGCCCAGCCCGACCCCCCCCCCCCCCCCCGCGCCCGCCTGGCCGCCGGTTCAACCGGCCGGCTCGGCCGCCCCGGCCCCCAGCTCGGCCGCCCTCCCCCGCGCGCCCGCCCAGCTCGGCCGCCCAGCCCAGGGCCGGTTCAACCGCCCTAGGGCCGGTTCAACCGCCCCCCCCCCCTCTGTTTTTTTTTATTTTTATTTTTTATTTTATTTACTTTCTGTGATCATAATTACTTTGTTTTAGGTAGGCTAATCATTGTTCATGCTATGGAAAATAGGAAGTTTAATTTAAAATTCCGTTATGCTATTGGTTCACGTAGTTAATTGTTTATCCTGTGCAATGTTGATCAACTAAAAATGATTAGGTTTCCATTAGTATATATAACAGAATTCTTTTGTTAGGAATCAATTGTAATTGATTATTAGTGCATAAACTTTAACCCCCCTGCGAGACCCTTTCCCGTTTCTTTCTAACCATAACAAATGCGATGTCAAATGTCATACTTGATGCATAATCGTTTTACCTGTTCCCTTGTATGGTGTACTGTTCTTTTGTATTAAATATGTGGATGTATGTATGTTTGCGCTCGCATAGAGAACGATCCGGTCGAAGAGCCCGAGGAATTCGCAGGAGAAGCCCCTGAGCAGCAGTCGGTTGGTGGAGGCAAGTGTCCTTTGACCTATCTTTGTCCTATTCATTCTTTAATTCACCTCCCGCATTACACATTTATACCTAAGGATTGACTAGCTTTTGTTATCCATGTCCTTGTTTACCTATTTGGGTCGGATTATTACTGCTTAGTTTGATGCTATTGCTCAACTCTAATCAATGAACATGATGTGGTTATCTGTGATACGCTGTTTTCCCTTCTTATTTATGATTATACTTGTGGCATTTAAGGGGACTCGAGCGGTTTCTCGAGTGCCTCTCCGTAAGGACCTGTTCAATGGATGACCGCCCGGGAAAATAGTGCAACCATGAGGGTGGAATGGGACGCCCTTAGCTGAATAATTAGAGGAACCGGGGTGTAGTTCGCTTAGCCGTTGTGCCGTCAATGGGGCTCGGTGTATGTGGCTCGCTCTGCCAAGGTTGATTTGTCCCTTGGGGAGGAGTGCGGTACATTTAGGAAACCTAACGGGTGGCTACAGCTCCGGGGAATCTTTGTAAAGGCTACGTAGTGAGACCCTGCCTATTCACCTTGGTAGTGTTTAAGGGTTTGATCAGCCCGAGGCAAGTGGGAATCACGGCTTGTGGGTAAAGTGCGCAACCTCTGCAGAGTGTTATGAAACTGATATATCAGCCGTGCTCGCGGTTATGAGCGGCTAAGGGAGCTCCAGAGATTAGTGATACTTGATCAGAGATACTTTGGTACAGGTGGCAATGAGATTGATGGTTCTGATTATGATTATGGTATTGGTAAGTGGTATTCTTTCCGTTTGGAAAGGATACGTTGGGCTAATAACTTGGGTTAATGTTAAAACCTGGCTCTCTACTAGTAAGTAATAACCTGACCAACTAAAAGCAACTGCTTGACTTATCCCCATATAAAGCTAGTCCACTACAGCCAAACGGGATGCTTGCTGAGTATGTTGATGTGTACTCACCCTTGCTCTACACACCAATCCCCCCCCCCCCAGGTTGTCAGCATTGCAACCACTGCTCAGGAGAAGATGAAGCTGTGGAAGGAGACTTCCAGGAGTTCCAAGACTACGACGAGTTCTAGGTGTGGGTTAGCGGCAACCCCCCAGTCGGCTACCTGTGAAGGCCGCGTTATCTACGTTTCTTTTCCGCACTTTGATTTATTGTAAGAACTATATGGACGTCTCAGACGTATGATGTAATCGACTATTATTTCCCTTTTAATACTATTTGAGCACTGTGTGATGATGTCCATGTTATGTAACTGCTGTGTACGTGAATAACTGATCCTGGCACGTACATGGTTCGCATTCGATTTGCCTTCTAAAACCGGGTGTGACATAAGTGGTATCAGAGCCGTGCTGACTGTAGGACCGCTAACCTAGAGTAGAATGGTCGTTCTAAGGATTATAGACCTCTGTCCCTGCCTTGACTTTGATATCCCTTCAAAAGTTGGTCCTACTGACCAAACCTATGTTCTACTATATATCATACCTTGCTGAAAATTATGTTTTATTCTGATCCTTCATTTATTTATGGTTCATTACTTGCTGGTCATATTAATTCTGTTCTCACCCTTTTGCTTGCGATATCTTTTGTAGATGGCTCGACTTAGACACACTGCACGAAAGTCCGTCATCCCCTTCTTACCCTCCCGCCTTGCTGAGCGTCCGCTTCGCCGTCCCGTGGCCGGACAGTCCAGCCACTTGGAGAGACTGCACCACCGCCTGCATGAGGAGCAGGAACGTCGACGACAGGAGCAGCAGGGCTCTTCCTTCTCGCTCCATCAGGAGATAGAGTCTGTGAGGAGCTGCTCCCCTGTGCTTCCCCTGGAGGCGCCCCCTGCACCACCACTGGGCGTCCCAGCTTCTGGAGTAGCTGCTGGAGGAGATCCAGACGACGGAGATGGCGACGACAGCTCGAGCCACGACCTCGACCTCTCTAGCCATGAGCCGGAAGGATGGGTTGCTCGACCCATCACTCGCGACGCTGCTCGCGGGTGTCACTTCCACGACGCGCTCGACACCCTGCTACGTCGGGCACTTGACCGGCGTACTTGGTCCATCGAGTATCGCTGTGTGGTCTACCAGCATAGTCGCGGGGTCTACCCGGACCGCTGGGAGGCGACCTGCTTGGTGCGCCGTCCGGAGAACAGTCTCCAGGGCGCGGAGGCTTGCTCAGAGCACTATTCTATCTCTGAGCGGGACTCAGCTGAGGCAGCCATGCAGGATGCTGCACGGCGTGCGCTTTCGCACTACTGCTCGGTTCTCGGTGGGGTAGCTGACGGCCTCGACCTGAAGTATTACCCCCGCCGTCCATCTGGCAGCACAGGAGGCGTGATTGTTTCACCTGCTGGTGAGGACAATCCTAGGTTGAGCAGCACAGTCAACCTAGCCGCCGTGCTAAACACGGAGCTGGACCATGCACTAGACGAGCTGAGTAGGGCTCGTGCTGAGATCGCCTTGCTGCGGGCTGAGCGCGCGGAGCGTCGTCACTTGGATGATGGTTCCCCCGCTCCCGTCGGGACTCAGCACCCGTACCGCTCACCTCGGCGTGGACTCCAGTCTTATGGCAATCCCGACTGCAAGACCAAGATAAATCTAGAACCATAGATCGTTAGAGTTGGATCTTGTAATTAATACGAAATATATATATACATAGAAGCTTCAGTCTTAGCGTTAATCTCGGTCTTAGTTAGTCTTAGTTAGACAGGGTAGTTTGCTATATCCTGTGCATTTATGTTTGTCATGATGAACTATGTTTGGTTTGGATCTTTGTAATGACTGTCACCAGAGTGTGGGTATCCCCTGCATTTTGGTTTACCTATTATGTTAATGGAGTTAGTTATATAGTTGGGAAACCCTTTATTCTACTTTCCTCTTTATCTGAGAGCTGTGTGGTCTGTGTTGGAGATCAGTGAAGATGCTCATCTGTTCAGTGCTGTTGGAGACTTCTATACTCTTTTCTTATGCTGCAAGATTTGCCAGATCAGTTCTGATGTGTGGTTGCGTTCTGCAGATGTCAGAGAACAGGCGCAGAGGAGGAAGGCGTGCTCAGCAGGAGCAAGCCGGTCAGCAAGATGAGGCGCCCCAGCAGCAGCAGCTGCCGCCCCCGCCCCCGATGTCGATCGAGCAGATGTTTCTGATGCAGACTCAGGCAGTTCAGGCCATCGGTCAGACTCTGGCCGCCATTCAGCAGCAGCAGCAGCAGCAGCAAGCACCACCCCAGCCTCAGATGCCTCAGATGCCCAGAGACAAGCGTGCTGAATTCATGAGAGGTCATCCACCAACGTTCGCTCACTCTTCTGACCCCATGGATGCTGAAGATTGGCTGCGCACTGTGGAGCGGGAGTTGCATACCGCTCAGTGTGATGACAGGGAGAAGGTCTTGTATGGTCCCCGTCTGTTGAGAGGAGCAGCCCAATCATGGTGGGAGTCTTACCTCGCCACCCATGCCAACCCCGATGCCATCACCTGGGAAGAGTTCAGAGGTAGCTTTCGTCAGTACCATGTACCTGCAGGTCTGATGACAGTGAAGAAGGAGGAGTTTCTGGCCCTTAAGCAAGGGTCATCATCTGTCAGTGAGTATCGAGACAGGTTTCTGCAGTTGTCTCGCTATGCTCCTGAAGATGTCAACACTGATGCCAAGCGACAGTACCGTTTCTTGAGAGGCTTGGTTGACCCTCTGCAGTATCAGTTGATGAATCATACCTTCCCGACATTCCAGCACCTGATTGACAGAGCAATCATGACAGAAAGAAAGCGTAAGGAGATGGAAGATCGTAAGCGCAAGATCAGTGGACCCCAGCCTGGAAGCAGCAGCCGTCCTCGTTTTTTAGGCAATCAACCTCAGCAGTTCAGGCAGAACCAGCGTCCACCTCAGCAGCATCAGCAGCGCCAGCAGTATCAGCAGTTCCAAAGGCAGTACCCTCAGCATCAGTACCAGAACCGTCAGAGCAATCAATCAGGAGGTCAGTTTCAGAGGCAGAATCAGCAGACACCTCGTCTTCCTGCCCCCGCAAGCCAGCAGAACAATCAGGCAGCACCAGCTCAGGTTGGAAACAGAGCATGTTTCCACTGTGGAGAGCAAGGCCATTGGGTGATGCAATGTCCGAAGAAGGCAGCCCAGCAGCAGTCAGGCCCCAATGCCCCAGCAAAGCAGAATGCGTCTCAGCCTGGAGCAGGCAACCGCCCTCAGCAGCACTATAATCATGGAAGATTGAATCACTTGGAGGCTGAAGCAGTTCAGGAGACCCCCGGCATGACAGTAGGTATGTTCCCAGTCGACTCCCATATTGCAGAATGTTATTTGATACTGGAGCAACGCATTCTTTCATTACTGCATCATGGGTAGAAGCACATAATCTTCCAATTACTACCATGTCAACCCCCATTCAAATTGACTCGGCTGGTGGTAGAATTCGAGCTGATAGCATATGTTTGAATGTAAGTGTGGAAATAAGGGGGATAGCGTTTCCCGCTAACCTTATAGTAATGGGTACTCAGGGAATAGATGTCATCCTAGGGATGAATTGGCTAGATAAGTATCAGGCAGTTATCAGTTGTGATAAAAGGACAATCAAGTTGGTGTCCCCACTAGGAGAGGAAGTGGTGACCGAGTTAGTCCCACCTGAGCCGAAGAAAGGAAGTTGTTATCAGATGGCTGTCGATAGCAGTGAAGCAGACCCAATTGAGAGTATCAAGGTTGTGTCTGAATTCCCAGATGTGTTTCCAAAGGACTTACCGGGTATGCCACCAGAGCGGAAAGTTGAGTTTGCCATAGAGCTTCTTCCTGGAACCGCCCCTATCTTTAAGAGAGCTTACAGAATATCCGGACCAGAGTTGGTTGAGCTTAAGAAGCAGATTGATGAGCTGTCAGAGAAAGGTTACATCCGGCCAAGCACCTCGCCTTGGGCCGCCCCTGTCTTGTTTGTGGAGAAGAAAGATGGCACCAAGAGGATGTGTATCGATTACTGAGCTTTGAATGAAGTCACGGTCAAGAACAAGTATCCTTTGCCCAGAATAGAAGATCTGTTTGACCAGTTAAGAGGAGCCAGTGTGTTCTCCAAGATTGATCTGAGGTCAGGTTATCATCAGCTCAGGATCCGGCCTTCGGACATTCCGAAGACGGCATTTATTACCAAGTATGGTTTGTATGAGTTCACAGTGATGTCTTTTGGTTTGACCAATGCACCAGCCTTCTTTATGAATCTGATGAACAGTGTATTCATGGATTATCTCGATAAGTTCGTGGTGGTATTCATTGATGACATTCTGATTTATTCTCAAGGTGAAGAAGAGCATGCAGAACATTTGAGGATGGTATTGCAGAGATTGCGAGAGCACCAGTTGTATGCAAAGTTGAGCAAGTGTGAGTTCTGGATCAGTGAAGTCCTGTTCTTGGGTCACATAATCAACAAGGAAGGATTGGCTGTGGATCCAAAGAAAGTGGCAGACATTCTGAACTGGAAAGCGCCAACGGATGCTCGAGGAATCAAGAGCTTCATTGGAATGGCCGGATATTATCGGCGATTCATTGAAGGGTTTTCGAAGATTGCGAAACCAATGACAGCGTTGCTAGGCAACAAGGTTGAGTTCAAGTGGACCCAGAAATGCCAAGAAGCCTTTGAAGCGCTGAAAGAGAAGTTGACAACAGCGCCTGTCCTAGTCTTGCCTGATGTGCACAAGCCCTTCTCTGTGTATTGTGATGCTTGTTACACAGGTTTGGGATGCGTGTTGATGCAAGAGGGAAGAGTTGTGGCTTACTCGTCCCGACAGTTGAAGGTTCATGAGAAGAACTACCCAATCCATGACCTAGAGTTGGCAGCAGTGGTTCACGCACTGAAGACATGGAGGCACTATCTGTATGGGTAGAAATGCGATGTTTACACAGACCACAAGAGTCTGAAGTACATATTTACTCAGTCAGAATTGAACATGAGACAACGAAGATGGTTAGAGTTGATCAAAGACTATGAGTTGGAGGTCCATTACCATCCAGGCAAAGCGAACGTAGTGGCAGATGCTTTGAGCAGAAAGAGTCAAGTCAATCTGATGGTCGCTCGTCCGATGCCTTATGAGTTGGCCAAGGAGTTCGACAGGTTGAGTCTCGGATTTCTGAACAATTCGCGAGGAGTCACAGTTGAATTGGAGCCTACCTTGGAGCGAGAAATCAAAGAAGCGCAGAAGAATGATGAGAAGATCAGTGAGATTCGGCGACTGATTCTAGATGGCAGAGGCAAAGATTTTCGAGAAGATGCTGAAGGCGTGGTATGGTTCAAAGACCGCTTGTGTGTTCCCAATGTCCAGTCTGTTCGGGAGTTGATTCTCAAGGAAGCTCATGAGACAGCTTATTCGATTCACCCTGGTAGTGAGAAGATGTATCAGGATCTGAAGAAGAAATTCTGGTGGTACGGAATGAAGAGGGAAATCGCAGAGCATGTGGCTAAGTGCGATAGTTGTCGAAGAATTAAGGCAGAGCACCAGAGACCAGCTGGATTGTTGCAACCGTTGCAGATCCCTCAGTGGAAATGGGATGAAATTGGTATGGATTTCATAGTCGGATTGCCTCGCACTCGAGCCGGCTACGATTCCATTTGGGTAGTAGTGGACCGTTTGACCAAGTCAGCCCACTTCATACCTGTCAAGACCAGCTACAACAGTGCAGTATTGGCAGAGTTGTATATGTCTCGGATCGTTTGTCTTCATGGTGTGCCAAGGAAGATAGTGTCAGACAGAGGAACGCAGTTCACCTCTCATTTCTGGCAGCAGCTGCATGAAGCCTTGGGCACGCATCTGAATTTCAGTTCAGCTTATCATCCGCAGACAGATGGTCAGACTGAAAGAACCAATCAAATTCTTGAAGATATGTTGAGAGCCTATGCGTTGCAAGATCAGTCCGGATGGGATAAGCGATTGCCTTATGCAGAGTTTTCCTATAATAACAGTTACCAGGCCAGTTTGAAGATGTCACCATTTCAAGCGCTCTATGGAAGGAGTTGCAGAACTCCGTTGCAATGGGATCAGCCTGGAGAAAAGCAAGTGTTTGGGCCAGATATTTTGCTTGAAGCCGAAGAGAACATCAAGATGGTCCGAGAGAATCTGAAGATAGCGCAATCGAGGCAGCGAAGCTATGCAGACACAAGAAGAAGAGAGCTGAGTTTTGAGGTCGGAGACTTTGTCTATCTGAAGGTGTCACCGATCAGAGGAGTCAGAAGGTTCGGAATCAAAGGCAAGCTAGCACCCCGCTACATTGGTCCGTATCAAATTCTCTCAAAGCGTGGAGAAGTGGCCTATCAGCTCAGCCTGCCAGAGAATTTGTCAGCTGTGCATGATGTCTTTCATGTGTCTCAGTTGAAGAAGTGTTTGCGTGTGCCAGAAGAGCAGTTGCCAGTGGAAGGTCTTGAAGTCCAGGAGGACTTGACCTATGTTGAGAAGCCAGCTCAGATTCTTGAGATTGCAGATAGAGTCACCCGAAGGAAGACCATCAGAATGTGCAAAGTCAGATGGAGTCACCACTCTGAGGAAGAAGCAACCTGGGAGCGTGAAGATGATTTGATGGCCAAGTACCCAGAGCTCTTTGCTAGCCAGCCCTGAATCTCGAGGGCGAGATTCTTTTAAGGGGGATAGGTTTGTAACGCCCCGAATTTTGCAGTTGAATTTTTTCTTTTCTTTACTCGCCAAAATTCGGGCGTTACCTTTTCTTTTTCTTTTCCTCTCGCTAAACCTTAATCTTTTCCAAAGTTTTAGCGGGATTCGGTTTGGATTTCCCGTGTAAGAAAAACTCTAAAGATACTTTGTGTTGTTTGATGCACCATGCCGAGCCTTGCATTTTTTTGATTTGTTTGAAAGTGCAAACGCATTCATCTAGAAAGATCGGATTTCGAAAACAGGGAAATAATCTTTTCTTTTTCTTTCTCTCTCCTCTTTTTCTCTCTCTCCCGCGCCGTGGGCCGACCCCGGCCGGCCCAGCCGCCCCTGGCGCCCCCTCTTGGGCCTTGGCAAGGCCCAGCCGCCCCCCTCCCCTTTTTCCCCTAACCCTCTCCCTCTCCCTCTCATTTTCCCTCCTCTCTCCCTAGCGCCGCCCCTACCCGCCCCTGCCCTAAGCCGCGTCGCCCCCTGCCGCCGGCCGCCCCTCGCCGTCGTTCCCCAACGCCGGTGAGCCGCCCCCCCCTCCTCTCTCCTCCCTCCCTCTCCCCTTTCCCCTTCTCTCCCTCCCCTCCTCTTTCCCCGCCCGGCTGCCCTGGCCGCGCCCGGCCGCCTGGCCGCGCCCTGGCCGGCCCCGGCCGCGCCCAGCCGCGCCCTGGCCCGCCCCCTGCTCGGCTCCAGCCGGCCACTGGCTGCCCGCTCGGCCGCCCAGCCCGACCCCCCCCCCCCCCGCGCCCGCCTGGCCGCCGGTTCAACCGGCCGGCTCGGCCGCCCCGGCCCCCAGCTCGGCCGCCCTCCCCCGCACGCCCGCCCAGCTCGGCCGCCCAGCCCAGGGCCGGTTCAACCGCCCCCCCCTCTGTTTTTTTTATTTTTTTTTTATTTTTATTTTTTATTTTATTTACTTTCTGTGATCATAATTACTTTGTTTTAGGTAGGCTAATCATTGTTCATGCTATGGAAAATAGGAAGTTTAATTTAAAATTCCGTTATGCTATTGGTTCACGTAGTTAATTGTTTATCCTGTGCAATGTTGATCAACTAAAAATGATTAGGTTTCCATTAGTATATATAACAGAATTCTTTTGTTAGGAATCAATTGTAATTGATTATTAGTGCATAAACTTTAACCCCCTGCGAGACCCTTTCCCGTTTCTTTCTAACCATAACAAATGCGATGTCAAATGTCATACTTGATGCATAATCGTTTTACCTGTTCCCTTGTATGGTGTACTGTTCTTTTGTATTAAATATGTGGATGTATGTATGTTTGCGCTCGCATAGAGAACGATCCGGTCGAAGAGCCCGAGGAATTCGCAGGAGAAGCCCCTGAGCAGCAGTCGGTTGGTGGAGGCAAGTGTCCTTTGACCTATCTTTGTCCTATTCATTCTTTAATTCACCTCCCGCATTACACATTTATACCTAAGGATTGACTAGCTTTTGTTATCCATGTCCTTGTTTACCTATTTGGGTCGGATTATTACTGCTTAGTTTGATGCTATTGCTCAACTCTAATCAATGAACATGATGTGGTTATCTGTGATACGCTGTTTTCCCTTCTTATTTATGATTATACTTGTGGCATTTAAGGGGACTCGAGCGGTTTCTCGAGTGCCTCTCCGTAAGGACCTGTTCAATGGATGACCGCCCGGGAAAACAGTGCAACCATGAGGGTGGAATGGGACGCCCTTAGCTGAATAATTAGAGGAACCGGGGTGTAGTTCGCTTAGCCGTTGTGCCGTCAATGGGGCTCGGTGTATGCGGCTCGCTCTGCCAAGGTTGATTTGTCCCTTGGGGAGGAGTGCGGTACATTTAGGAAACCTAACGGGTGGCTACAGCTCCGGGGAATCTTTGTAAAGGCTACGTAGTGAGACCCTGCCTATTCACCTTGGTAGTGTTTAAGGGTTTGATCAGCCCGAGGCAAGTGGGAATCACGGCTTGTGGGTAAAGTGCGCAACCTCTGCAGAGTGTTATGAAACTGATATATCAGCCGTGCTCGCGGTTATGAGCGGCCAAGGGAGCTCCAGAGATTAGTGATACTTGATCAGAGATACTTTGGTACAGGTGGCAATGAGATTGATGGTTCTGATTATGATTATGGTATTGGTAAGTGGTATTCTTTCCGTTTGGAAAGGATACGTTGGGCTAATAACTTGGGTTAATGTTAAAACCTGGCTCTCTACTAGTAAGTAATAACCTGACCAACTAAAAGCAACTGCTTGACTTATCCCCATATAAAGCTAGTCCACTACAGCCAAACGGGATGCTTGCTGAGTATGTTGATGTGTACTCACCCTTGCTCTACACACCAATCCCCCCCCCCCCCAGGTTGTCAGCATTGCAACCACTGCTCAGGAGAAGATGAAGCTGTGGAAGGAGACTTCCAGGAGTTCCAAGACTACGACGAGTTCTAGGTGTGGGTTAGCGGCAACCCCCCAGTCGGCTGCCTGTGAAGGCCGCGTTATCTACGTTTCTTTTCCGCACTTTGATTTATTGTAAGAACTATATGGACGTCTCAGACGTATGATGTAATCGACTATTATTTCCCTTTTAATACTATTTGAGCACTGTGTGATGATGTCCATGTTATGTAACTGCTGTGTACGTGAATAACTGATCCTGGCACGTACATGGTTCGCATTCGGTTTGCCTTCTAAAACCGGGTGTGACAGGAAGTGTCTAAGGGCCTTGCAAACCTTGGCTAGACGGGATACATGACTTGTGGATAAAGATGCGCAACTCTACAGAGTGTAAAACTGGTATATCAGCCGTGCTCACGGTCATGAGCGGCTCAGACACTCACATGATTAATCTATGGAATTAAACTTAATTTGCCATAGAGATGTCAGGAAGTGTATCAAGTGTGTTTCTAAGGGGCTTTCTTTTTGGATGGCTGAGGGGCTCTAGGAAGGGGATCTCTAGAGATGTCAGGAAGTGTATCAAGTGTGTTCCTAAGGTGGTTAGGTTTTGGCGACTACACTTGTTTTTGAGGCAGGGCTCCCACAGGTTCCTCAATCACTCTATTTTTCACATCAGGGGTGGCATTTTTAGGTTGAGTAAGCTTGACAAGCTAGGGGTCGCGAATGGTTTCTCAGAGGGTTTTAGGCCACTGCACTCACCAACCTTACCAAAACAAGTGATGCTCGCATCCTTAACAACAAAGCTTAACCCCAGTCCGCTAGTTCCCCTCTTGAACTAAGTGACCATCATGCCCAACTTGGGTTCACTGCACGATACCCAGCTCAAGACAGATAGAAGGTATGTGTTTTCTTCCTCAATTCTTGTCTTGTCGTGTCTGCAGGACTCAAGAGTAGACTACAAACCCTCATAGAGTGCACACTGCGTAGGTGCAGAGGTACTCACTGAGCTAGCCTTCTCAAGCAAGGCTATCCTAGTGTCTCTCTCTGCTAGCTCAGTTTGCAAGATAGGACAAGCAGTACACGCACCTAACAAGCTTGACCTAGATCTCAACTCATCGCGCTTGTCTAGCAAGGTGGCATACTTGGTCTGCAAAGTGGTGATGTTCGACATGTGTAGGGTGCACTCATCTCATATGTCTCATCGGACACCACAACTCAAGCTCTAGCAGACTCAAGCTCCATAAACATGCTCTCATACTTGGATCTAAACTTTCTACTCTCATGAGCAGCCTGCCTAAGCAACTTATCCTAACTCGCCAATGCAGCGTTTAGCTCTTCTACTTCAGCGACGAGATCATCGGTGAAAGGTAGTGCCATAGAAGTAGTGTCATTGCTGATGTCCTAGCCGTCGCCGCCCACCACATCATCACCAAGCGCCATGGTGCAAAGTCCGCCTACGGTGTCAACAAGGAAGCAAAGTCCATTCAGTGTGTCCTTGATTCGCCTGTCAGTCTCCTTGTTGCTCGAGGAAGATGATGCGTCATCGGAGTCATGGTCAAGGTCGCTGAGGGAGGAAAGGAAGGCACGCTCCTTGATCTTGGCCTTCTAGAGGTACTTCTTCTTGAGCACCTCCTTGTCGAATCCTCCCTTGGACTTGTGCTTGCTAGAGGTGTACTCTCGCATTCCCTTGTGCCAACGAGAGTGGTGGTCGCATGGGGCCAGCCTCCTGCTTGCCCTTCATGGGCCAACTGGCGACAAAGTGGTCGAGATCACCACAATTGTAGCATCCATCCTTCGCCCCACCATGTCGCCGACGCATACGTCGACTAGCCATAAGTGCTAGCTCCTCATCCCCTGGGCTCTCCACATGCTCCTCTGTGATGGTAAACAAAGAAGACAAAGCAAACATAGCAGATGAGGGGTTAGAGGAAGCACCACCACTAGATACGAGGGCCATGGTGGGTGTACCAGGGTTCTCAATTTTGGCCTGGGTCTAGTGGTCAATCTCAGTGGACTTGAGCTTGTTGAACAGGTCATCCATGGTGAGAGTCTCATAGTTAAGTGACTCGATGATCATCGAGACCTCACCTCCCAAACCCTCTGATCTAGAGCATGTAGCAATTTCAGCGCTCTCTCATGATCGTCAAAGGGAAGATGTGCCTTGTTGGCACGCATTTGTTCATGATGGACTGAAATCGAGAGAACATGGTATCAATAGTCTCTAGCCAACTGAACAAAATTATCGTACTCTCACTTGTACGTCTCAAAGAGTATGGTTTTCACATGATCATTACTCTCATGAAATTTCTCGAGGGTGGACCAAATCTCCTGAGCCATAGCCAAATGTCCAACTAACTCAAACTCACCCAGTGAGAGGTGCGAGAACAAAGCATTACGAGCTTTGTTGTTCGTATCATGGAACCCCACTTGAATTGGAGTGATTCATTCACTTGCAGCACTGAACGCAACATGGTGGCAAATCTCTGAGACACGGCACCCAATACTTTGAAGGAAGGCTGACATGCGGATCTTCTAGTATGGGTAGTTCATCCCATCGAAGAATAGTGGCTTGCCAAAACCACGTTCCATGTTGCCTAAGTGGATTTCGAACCGATTAAGGAAGGGAAATCCTTAACTGCCTTCGATACCAATTGTAGGACCGATGAGGAAACCAGAGGGGGGTGAATGAGAGCCACTAAAAAATTCTCCAACTTGGGAGAATAGCACTTGTGACTTGATTCCATGACCCAATCCAACCTCTAGGTACTACAAACAATCTGCTGAAGAATAGATCAGTCACGGATCAATTGACTGCTCCTACCAAGTTCTGGAGAAGATAATAAGCTCAACGTGACCTAAAAACTTAGTTTGAACCCAAAATTTCACAAGAAACTTCAAAGAAGACCCCAAAGCTCCAGTGAAAATTCTGGGTCAAAATGCGAGAAAAACACCGAGCGGCAGTGTTGCGCATACGAGCGGCAGTGTCGGACTGCAAAATTTTTCCAAAATGCTCTCAAATTTTGCAGGTAGCAAGATATGATGGAAAAAGGTGAACCGTGAAGTTTGACCAGAAAAGGATGAAAACTCCTAGTTCGGCGGTGCCACACTGGCAAAACTTAACATAATCTCGTCAAATTTTGCAGATAGTTTACGTGGGGTAAAAGTTCTCTATTGAAGTATGAACCCAAACAAACAAGAAATCAAATCGTATATCAGAATCCCAAGAGTGATGGCTTTTGTTGGGGTTTTCTCAAAACGAACTCATAGAGAACTCAACTCGGATCACGACCAAGAACTACACAGTGAGGGTGTATGCGGTGATCCAAAGAGTCTATCTCCACACAAATCAATCCCCAACAACACCCATATCAAAAGAACTCAAAGGATCTCCATAAAACCACAAGAGAAGGGGAAGGGATAAAGCAAGAACACAAAACTTCAGAATTCCAGCAAGTGTGCAAAAACTGAGATTGAAAAGTGACCAAAACCTGCGGGCCGTACCGACAAATCTTCCTCAGATTAAACTTGAAGAACAGAAACACAGTCGAAGTACAAAATCGTTGTGGATCCTTGGCTAAAACTAGAGTCGTCTAGAGATAGGAAATATGAGTACTAAAACCCTAAGCTAAAACAAATGGCAGCCAAGTGATGCTAAACTAAACAGCCTACCCTTATATTAATATAGGGTTAGTTACAAATCCTAAACTAGCCCTATTTACAAAGAGCCTATCCACTCCATCGAGGGCAAAATGGACTAACTCCTAGAATTTTGATCCGACGGCCACATCCTTCACACGGAGTTGCTTCGCCTCGACACACCCTCTGCGATCACGCCAGATGCCGCCACCAGTTCCCTCCAGAACCGCCGCCACCATGTTTTGAGGCCCAAACTCAGCAAAACCCGCTATCCATAGCGCTGGGTTCTTTTGTTGCCCAAACCACCAAACCCGTCATGAGTACCGCACCGCATTCGCGTCCTCCATGACCAGACGCATGTCCCACTAGTCCTCGACCGTGCCGACAACATGGTCCACTCCACCACGTCCTCGTGCGAGTTAGTGTCCCCAGTGTCGGCCACCATGGCTAGTCACCTGATTGCTCCAATCCATCAGTCAAGACCCAGCACTCACCCTTCACTGCTCCTAGTCCATCAGCACGAGCCGCATGACCTTCACCTCAGCCATCGACCACTGTCCCTATGCACCACACCTACACACCACATGCTAACCGACATGGTTGCACAATTATAATCTCACACTCTAGTCAGTCCACTAACTACCTTAGAGTGGTACCCGTTGACAATCACTCATCATCAACCCAAACCACAAGGGAAAAGTCAACCTTGTGTTCGCAATACTACAATATTAATAGGACAAAGTTAAATATTGTCATACTAATTAACCAAAATGAACTGGTTAGACAAGGTTGTTTAGCATGATTCCAAAAAACTCAGTTTTTTGCTATAATGTATGGTGAAGTCAAAGAGAGTAAAATCAAAACTAATGGAGTCATCAACGGAGTGAGCAACACTATCGTAAGAAAGTATGTGTAGGGAAGCCCTGCACTTTTGATGGGAGGAGAAACCACTATGGTTAAGTGCATCGATTTGAAGAGTGGACTATGGGCAATGCTCACCCAACCTCTCCAATATGTGAAGGGAGAGGCTCCTCCGCATTGGATAGCTTCGACGAAAGTAGAGCAGTGGGTAGACGCACAAGTTATTGAAGTAGTCTTGTATCAACGAGTCATTGTAGAGGCATAGTCACGATCGATGTATCTCTGATGTTGTGTTGGTCACCTCCTCGATGTAGAAGGCTAGGAGGTAAGCTTCACCGCCTGTTGTATTATAGTTTGTTGTAATAGCTCGAACAAATCTTCTCTAGTTATGTCGATATCTAAGCTACATGAAGACATCACAACAACACTTCCCTCGAATGAGAGTAAGGTGAGATAAGTATGAGGAGGCAGAAGAGAAATTCTAAGCGTGAGCTATGTGAGCGAGCTCAAACATCCTTTAGATAGATTTAGGGTTTTTTTATTTTTTAATTATTTTAGACTAAACTAGAAAAAAAATCAAAGAATCAGATCACATCATGTTAGTTAAAGCCATACAAAGGATCATATCTTGATATGACCCTATTTGGTTCCATATTGATGGGCCCAACCGCCTAATCGAACTGCTCGTCGCTAGCACCACCTCATGAGACTATTCCCAATCCAAAGTACCAAACTCCAATATCTAAAAATACCACATACGATGAAAAATACGGTTTTGCTACAAGATGTACCCTACACAATGTATAATATATGTTGGTCACTTGTTTTCGATTGTTGTATGAAATCAAAAACAAGGGAACACAATGTTAAAAGGTAGAAACCTTCGTTGTATGAAATCAAAAACAAGGGAACACAATGTTAAAAGGTAGAAACCTTCGTTCTTGAAATGTTATCTCTCCGAGATAACTCTTCGAGGATGAAGGTTGAATGTAATCAAACGGAATGCGTAGAGTATGATGAAGTGAGATATGAGAACTCATCTCATATGCCTTAGCATCTTATTTCTATTCTCATACAAAACAAGTTTACAATCATACCTTCGGCTTCTTGATGCAAGATAGCGCGAAAGGGTTTTGGAGGCTGAGCTATGCAAAGTTGTAGCACCGGGCTAAATGTACCTTATGCAGGATATTGTTCATCTATTTATAGGGGAGATGAACCAACCTAGTATGGACTTACAATAATGCCCATCCATTTTTACATAAGTCATTTACAAACAGCATCGGGGCAACATCGTACTTTTCTTTGCCCTTGATTCCACGAGTCCTAGGCTTCGTCATTTAATTGCTTCTTCCTTTCGGCATTTTGCCGAAGCTCCTGTTTTCGGCCAATGACTTTACCGCTTTCATATAGATGAAGTGTTTTTGTATGTTGCTCTCTATCGAAGCTTGGCTTCATACTCCTATAAGAACATCTTTGAAATGCACTCGTTAATCTTTAGGTTTCAAGTGATCGTCATGTGCGAAGCTACTCTGCATGCTTTCCTGGCCAAAGGTTGGCTTCGTCCATCAATAGAGATATTCCTGAAACATACTATCTTGTGCCAAAGTAAAAAGGTTAGGTAAGTGATCTTTGGCATAGAAGGCCCCTAATAGTAGACCCTTCTGGTATGAGTTTGTTTTCTTCGCAAACGAGCTTAGGTCGCAAAAATTATAACTTGGACGCCCTACGCCGAATATCCGAAAACACCTTCTTGAAGCTCGTTTAGGAAGAGGGTGATACATTTGAAGTAAAACAGGTGAACCAGAAGTTAAATCATCGGCGGAAGCTGGAACGCTGTGCAGGAATAATTTCTATAACCCACTGCTTCGCACACATTTCATGTATAAAAGAGGCCGAGGGAGCGAGGGCAGGTCATATTTACTTATCTCACCTACCTGCTACCAAAATTTGTTGTGCCTCCAAAGCTCTTTGTCTAGGAGCCCTTTGGGAATTAGCTTCAGCCGAATCATCCTTAGATAGAGATCATTTCCTCCACTTGGATGGCCTACATTGGTGGCACCAAGGAGCTTAGCCTTACCTCCTCAGAGGCACAACAGGGCACCTTGCCTGCCATTAGGGCAACGAAGGCCTCATCGTTGAAAGCAGCTGCGGAAATGCCAAAGGACTGGCCTTTGAAGCCGAGTTATATTAAGATTGATCGTGTCATACCCGGTTTTAGAAGGCTAACCGAATGCAAACCATGTACATGCCAGGATCAGAAATTCATGTACACAACAATTAAAGGACCGACCTTCGAAGCCGAGTTATATTAAGATCGGTCATGTCATACCCGGTTTTAGAAGGGAAACCGAATGTGAACCATGTATGTGCTAGGATCAGAAATTCATGTACACAGCGATTACATAGTTGGACATCATCACACATTGCTCAAAATAATAGGAGAAATAAGTACTTTATTACATCACGATGTCCAAAACATCCACAAAGTCATTAACTTAAATCATAATCAAAGTGTTGAATGAAACACAGTACGATAAGGCCTTCACAGGCAACTGACTAGGGTTTTGCCACTAATCTAATGTAGAACTCATCATAGTCCTAAAACTCCTGGAAGTCCTCCATCTTGCCTTCATCTTCTCCTGAGCACTAGTTGCAATGGGGACAACCTGGGGTTTGGTGTTTTTAAGCAAGGGTGAGTACACATCAACGTACTCAGCAAATGCCCCATTTGGCTAAAGTGGACTAGCTATATGTGGGGTTAAGGTTAAAGCAGTTGCTTTTAGTTGGTCACGTATTTATTACTAGTAGAGAGCCAAGTTTTAATAATAATCCCAAGTTATTACCCAAATGGCACTCCCTCCAAGAGGAAATACCAAATACCATAAATATAATCATCATCATTAAGCATCTTCATAAAGGTATCCAGAGTAACTCTAATCAAAGGAGCTCGTAAGGCTGCTCATAACTGTGAGCACGACTGATATATCAGTTTATAACACTCTGCAAAGGTTGCACACTTTACCCACGAGTCGTGATTCCTTTTTGCCTCGGGTCGATCAAACCCTCAAACACTACTAAGCTGAGTCGATAAGGTTTCACTATTTAGCGTTTACAAAGATTCTCCTGGTGTAGCCGCCCGTTAGGTTTCGCCAGTCATACAAACACAGTACTCCTCCCTAAGGTGGGTCACTAACAAAACCGAATCGAATGAACCTCAGCACCCACCCTTAGCAGAGCAAGCACTATGCCCTAGCCCCCATTAATGGCACAATGACGAAGCAAACTACACCCCAACTTCCTCCAATTAATCAGCTAAGGGTGTCCCATTCCACCCTCTAGGTTGTACTATTTTCCTGGGTGGTCATCCAGTGAGCAGGTCCTTACGGAGAGGTACTCGGGAAATGGCATGAGTCCCCTAAAGTATCACAAGTTCATCATCATAATCACAATATCATCAACGTATCATAAATTCTCATCATGTTCATTCATTAAAGTAAAGCAATAGCATAAGACTAATCATAGTAACCAATTCCTAAAGGGTAACCAAGGACATGAAAAACAGAACACTATTCAATCCTTAGGTTGATCATAGTATGCGGGACAATGAATTATAAAGTAAGTAGGACATAATGAGTGACAGGACAATTGCCTTCACTAGGTTACTGCTCAAGGAAGTTTCCTGCAACACACTTAGGAGCCTCGGACTGCTTGTTGTCTACGCAAAGCAATCATTCATTCAACACACTTGGGGAATGACAAAAGAACAGTACACCAAACATGTGCAACAGAGTGAACACAATTCCAATAATAGATAAAGACGCAGGTGCACTAAAGGCTTTGGGGTAGATCACTATGCCTAGTGGTCTATTGTTCTCTAACTAAGTCTATCTCAGTAAATTGCTTACCTAAATACACTTATTCTAGGGATGGGATCATACATTAAATGAGGTTAGGTCTACAAATTTGAGCACATGAATATTCACTAGGGTTTCATCTTTTATTTTACCTTTAATGAATATTGTATAACCTTACACTAACCTAGAGACAAACCACAAAATTGAGACATGGAAATAGTGGGTGAACATAATTTAAACAGATAGAGAATAACATTAGGAACATTTTGCAATTTGAACCACTCAATTTGGAGTTCATATGACAAAGTTATGAATTTTACAAGTTTTGGGATTCAAAACCCTAAATTAAACCTATTTTTGTGATTAAAATAAAGTCCAAGGGTGTCTCTGTAAGAAATCAGGGACTCAGGCACAAGAAAACCGGACTGCGGGTTGATTTCTATGAAACCAGGGGTCTCTTTAACAAAAAGACCAAGCAAAGGGGTACGGGGCGCTCTCGACCATTCAATTATAGATCAACGGTCGAGATCAGATCTGCGGGCGAGCGCTGACAGGCGGGCCAGGGCAATCAGCGGCTCGAGGGGAAGCGGGCTGACCAGTCTGGCCTAGCGCTAGGGGCGCAGGCAACCGACGAGTGGGACCCAGGGGCAAGGGTGCGCGCTCGAACCGGTATCCACCATCTGGGTCGTTGGATCAGGGACAGGTGGCTCAGATCAGGCGCACAGGGGTTAACGGCACGGTGACCGATGCTGCTTCCGTCCGCGGTGATGAAGTCGCAGGAGACGAGGCATGCACGGGCTCCGGGGGTTTGTGGTTGCCGAAGCTGGCAAAGACTGGTGAGGGAGACCTGGCGAGCTTGATGGCAGGGTTTTGGCCGTGAGAACGGGGCTGGAGGCAAGTGAATGGTGGAGGGGGCCTCCGGGCAGGTCCGGGTTACTTCGACGAGCAATCCCGGCCATGGGGAGGGGAATCGGGTGCACCGAGGGCTGGACATGGTGCTTAGGGAGGCTTGACGCAGTGTTTGGAGCTCCGGGTAGACGGCGTGGCGGGCGCGCTTCTCTGGTGTGCTCGGGCAGCGGCGGCTTTGCGCGAGACACACTGTGCATGAGTGAAATGAGGCAGGGGGAAGAGAGTGGGTATGCGCGAGGCTCAAATGGAAGCTAGGGGATGTGGGGCGCGACGTGGCCAGGCTTCTCGGTGTGCTTGTGCGCGTGGGTCAGCGGCGGTTGCGGGGAAGATGGGCCTAATAGGACGGGTCCATGGTGCAGAGGCACGGACGCACGGGGGAAAATGGTACAACGTTGACAGGTCGGGCTCACGGCGCAAAGAGAGGGAGCGCACGACTGAGGGGAGCGGCACCGATAGGGTGGCCCCACCGGGCAGAGGGAGAGAGGGGGCGGGCACGCGAAGCGGGGCCTCGTGGGTCGAAAGGCCAAGAGAGAGGGGTGGCTGGGCTGTTTTATGTTTTTCTTTTATTCTGAATTTTCTAATCCCTTTCCTTTTATTTTCTCTATTGAATTCAAATCCAACCAAACCACAAATTCAAATTTGAATATTTCAAACATGTGCATGAACCAAAAAGTAAAGTCTAGGCTCACCATGATGCAACATTTTATGTCTCCTCTAGGTTTAATCTATTAAAGAAATAATACATCTCCCAAATAAATAAACAAAACCCTATTAAAAGGAAGAGAAAAGAAATCTATAGAGAAGAGAGGAGAGGTAACACCTGAATTTGGTAGATATTGGAAGCGTCTCGGTCTAATGACCGAAACTAAACATGCATAGATATACTAGAATACAAAGTTCCAGTACCATGCTCAAGTGGTGCCATAACATAAAAGGCTTTTATTTAGTACATTCTAATAATACGATAATAGAAACTAGAAATAAAATAGTGTTGGCGAAGAACGAGACTGCGAGCTCCTCGTCAGACATGGCGTCTGCTACAACACAATGGCACCACAGGGGACTTGGGTGTAGGAACGCGCTACTCGTCGGGCATAAAGTCAGGATCCTCTGCAACAAATCATCAACGGGTGAGCACAAAGGTACTCAGCAAGTCCGACCTCGCCCTTACGGTGAGGGAGTTACATTATGCATGAATCATTGACAAATGTTAAATGTGTAAGTGATTAATGAGTGCAAACTAAAAGTAAAACCCATAACCATCCTCCATAGCCAATAGGTAGCTCATCTATTTGAAGTGTCCACACCATAACCTATCCTATACCGTGGACACGGACTATTCGAATGGATTATTCACTCAACAGTGGTTGTACGCGGTACCCACACGCACATCACCATCCCAATATGGTTCTGTCATAGCTGACACCCAGCCATGGCTCAACCTCACCTAGCCGCTCACAACCCAGGGTTCTGACCACTCGGGTCCCTAACCCAAAACATGTCCACCTCGGGCGAATACCAGGCCAGCTAGTGGGATTAGGCCATGGCTTGCCCATACAAGCTCGTGTGGACGCACTGGAAATGAGTTATGTGAGATGGCACCCCAACACACGGTCCTTATGGCTCACCAAAGCGGCCACCAACCAAAACCAGCAAACCTGAGGTGTCACCGCGGCAACTCGGTCGCAAGTCTACCACCATGGTAGCGCATGCACCAACACTTACCCTACTGCTCTGGTTTCATCCCCATCTACTTTCATCAAGTATCAATGTATCAATATTTATACAATTAACATGCATCAAGGCATCAATCAAAGGTTTCTCTCATTCACTCAGTATTAGGTGTATCATTACATGCCACTGCTATGTCTACCATGTTTAATATTTTCCTCACTTGGGAGCAAACACCGTCAGCGTAAGAGGTCGATGAGACTTGCCTTCACTCGTGTACTCCTCGACGTTGGGCTCCTAGTCGACAGGCTCTGGCTGGTCTTCTTCTGGGATCGGCTCTGTTCCAACAGTCGCCAACGAGCACGCGTACAATAGGCAATCACACAACAAGTATAAATATGAGTACATTATGTTTTTTGTAATTAATATACATAGTTTAATTTTTAGAAAATAATTATAATAATAATGTGAATGGTTTGATTTTAGAAAAACTTTTGTGAAAGAATCAGATTAATCGGAGTTCATATGTGAAAGTTATTAGCGGCACAAAATAAATGGGTAATAAAATAAAAAAAATACAGCTACACCAGGATTGAATCCTAATCGGTGGCCTATTACTAAGCAGCAACTTGCCACCACACTACTTCCGTCTGTGTTATTTTAGATGCACGAAATTATAAAACTGGTACTGGTCGGAGAATACAAGGCTACGGAAGTCATCTTCTTCCTCTCGACTCTGTGCGGCATAGCACAGACTGAGAACTTTGAGGCATCACGGGAGGGCGACAACAAGTGGAGGAGGCACTCACCTGCAGTCGGGCTAGCCTATGGGGATACTGCTGCAATGACTCGAGGAAGAACTAGGCGGCGAGCGATGTTCCGAGAAACTCGGCTGCGTGCCACGAACTGGTGTTCATGGGCTCCTCTTTATAGGCGGCTATGGCAGGGGCAGCCATGCGTTCACGGAGGTGCGGTGAACTGTGCGAGCACACGCCACCCGCCAGATAGGCTGTGTGTGCATGCTTGCTGTTCCTGGCGATGAGCCGAGGCAGGCTGCTTCGATGTGGGTAGAGCCAAGAGGGAGGGAATCACGACGCTACGTCGTGTCCGACAGTCAAGATGCGCATGGTGTGGCAGCGGAGACGTCGGCGTTGAACGTGGCGAGATGCACAAGACTCGGATAAGGGGGACAACTTGTGTTGTAGCAACGATGACAGTATACGCGGCCATACGGTGCGCTGCGCACGCGTGCTGCTGATGACGAGATGCGAGCTGCTTAGACTTTGTCGTGGTGTTGATGGCTATGGCGGAATTCATGGTGGAGTGCTGAGACGGGGAGGACAACGAGGAGAGGAGAGAATCCCGCTGCTGCAGTTTGGTTTGTAGCTTACTAACTTGGGTGTTGCTGAGTGCTACTATTTCACCAAGTGAAAAGATGGATAAGGAGCAGTACGAGGGAGTAGCAAGAAGGAACAACGACTACTTGATGCCAAACGTGGACTCTTGTTTGTAGAGCGATTAAATAAATAGATGCATGAGTAAATCTAGCGTACCTTCTCAAAAAGAGTTTTAAAATTTAACTTTAAGATAATATAGTTTGTTTTTAGCTAATAATATTTTTATTATTCGTGTTATTATTATATTGTGATTATATTATTTTAGAAAATAATTTGATTCAATCAAATAGAGTTTATTTCAAAAAATGTGTGATTTTTAGTTTAGAAAAATATTGGGATGTCACAATATTAGAGAAGAAATTTTATACCCCAAATTCAGGGTGTTACAGGTGGATCTACTTAGAAGGAGAAAGACCTGCAAACAATGAGGAGACTTGGGTACTTTGACAACAATGTGAATGTGCGCCTCCCAGGGGAGGAGACATGTAACACCCTAATATCCTACTGCTGGTATTTGGGGAAAATATTTCTATAAAATGTAAATAAATAAACCCTCTTAAAAAATATATATATATATTATTAAGATATCCCTCTTGATAATATGTTTGAAGATACTCTTCAACAAGAAACTTAAGTTAAGTTACCTTTTTATAAAGATTATATTAGTGATTATCTTCTCAAAGTAAATAAGTAACAAATGAATAGTTAAGGTAAGTTTGACCTCTGGATGATAACTTTGGTGAAGCATTTTATGGAGAACATAAACTTGACCTCCAAATCTAAATAAAAACATAAAATAGTAAATGAGGAAGGGAATTTTTAATTTCTATAAATAAATAATAAGATAAAACAATAGTGTCTATACCCCTTATAAATAAATTGTGACAATTAGAAAATGGAAATTGAAAACCTAAATTTGAATTTACTTGAAGCTTCAACTCTATGTGAAATTGGATTAAAACTTGGAATTGAAAATAAATAAAGAAGTAAATGAACCTTCCACTCATGCTTGGAGTTTTGGCTGTGCCTTTAAAAAGTTGATCTCAAACTTTAAGTGTGAATCCCAAACTGAATTTGAATTTGGATTAGAGAATAAAATAGAAAACAGAATAAAAAAATAAAAGAATAGAAAATACAAAAAAGGAAAACCTTACGTGCGCCTGGGTCGTTTCTTCTCGGCCCACAAAGCACACCGCGCCTGGATTTCTGCCGCACGGCCCACATCCTCCAGTCTCACACGCACTCACCGCCGCGCGGGACCCACGTGTCAGTGCATCGTCTCCCGCGCAGCCCACCCCGCTTATGCCTGACCCCACGGCCTCGCCGTGCAGTCGTCGAGCCCCTGTTCATCTCCTTCGCCAGATTGGGCGGGTGCGCACCGGTCGCCGCGGAATCCGCTCGGAGACCGAGTCCCTCGCTCCCGTATTGGCTGCCCTAACTCGTCAGCCTCGCCTTCGTCCTCCTCAACTACCGGCCGATTTCCTTGCTCCCAGCGAAGCCCGAGTCAACTGGGGAAATTCTCACCGGCCGCCAAAATATGAATGTGTGCGACGTGCCTCTGGCCATAAAAACCTGGGTCACGCTCGCCTCTGCCCCTGCACGTCCCAGCCACGCCCGCCCCTTGTGTGCCGTCGTGGAGAGATAGAGGGAAATGGGAGATCTGCCGCAGCAACCATTGCCAGCAAAGTACAGGGAGAGGTGAGGGATTCATACGAAGAGGTTGAGTGATGTGAGGTAGCCGAACATCGTTGGGTCATCGTGAACCTTCTGCTACCGCCAGAACTGCGAATGCGGTGGCAGAGCTTGGTGAATTTCTTGCCAGGATTCCGCCGCCGTCGAGATTCCGCCTGTTGTCGTGGATCGTCATCCCCTCTGCGCGCATTGTGGTAAGAGACCTAGGATCCGTTTCGCTTTGTTTCTATCTGCGCATAGCACGTTCTGGGGAAGGAAGTTATTAACCATAGGGCTGGTTCTAGGTTCGTCGGCAGAGGGAGCACCGTGCTGCAGACCCTTGCTGTCAGCTGACCTTGGCGGTAGAGGAAGAAAGGGCCTGGACCGTTGATAGCTCCTTGGGTGGCCGAGATTAGAAGATAGACCCCCCCATCGTCCAATTGAAGCTGAGCCGTTGGATCGCGGTGTGGGGTTTAGATCGAACCTGGGTGTAGTCATCCCTTAACCGTTGATATTGGATCTGATGGTCAGGGCGGGTTGCAACGTGTTACAGCGTCGAGTTCTAATCTCGTCCGATCGATCGTGATCGGACGGTCCTAGGCGGCCAATACCCCTTTGGCCGACAGCTTTACAAAAGAGACCTTGTAGTTAATTGAAAATAACCCACCGTCTGTTGGGAGCCTTTGGCTTCCGAAGGTCCTCAAAAACGTGATTTAACAATGTTTCTGGAGTATAATACATGAGCAGGTACCTTTGGACATGGACCCTTCGGACTTGAGTCAAAATCACTGTATGAAGAAACACAAGGGGAAAGAAGGATGGAACAGAGCCGAAGCTGTACGCAAGGGAGCTTCGGCATGATGACAGGAAAAAGGAAACCGACTTAAAGAGGAAAAGGCTATCTAGACCCCGATGAATTACTATAGAGTTATTATCAAATGCAAAGGGTCTAGATGTAATTTTACATGGCCTGTGACATGTGCCTATAAATATATGAACAGTACTCCCGTACTGTTCACGCTGACTAGACATTTGCTTTTGCGTCACGCTTGTATTTTTACTTCCTTCAAGCCGAAGGTACACTTGTAATAAATCATTATCTTTACTTGTTCATGATAATAACACAAAAATGATACAATAATGATAACATATTTGATTGTTCGCATTGTTCATGTTTCGTATAAACCCTTCTTCATTTTTATATACGTCGTACCTACGAAGGTACGCTTTCTGTAACCTTCGTCCGAGAGTCGTTATATCCTAAGGGAAATATTGCTTCGAAGGACGAAGGACTTTAACATTTAACATTCTTTATGTTGCCTTGTCTTAACTCATAGCATTTGAGAACAAGTCCCCAACATTGGCGCCCACCTCCGGTGAACCCTTTTCGACCACCTTCGGCAAGCATCAACCTTCGTCATGCTGCCAAAGAAAGTTTTAGCAACAGGAGCTGCCGCTCTGCAGCCGCTGGACCCGAATCAGGAGACCCTTTCTCTTCGGGAGGCCCGAAACCAGAAGAGGAAGGCCACTAGTCCAACGCCTCAGGAGGATGATTTGGACCAAGAAATCAGGAATATGGAGATGCTGCATCAATAAGTGCAAAGGAAGAAAGAAAAGATGGCCCGGCTAGCTGACCTATAAAGGCAGATAGACGAAGCCTCTGAAGAAGTTCGTCATCTTACGCAAGATGAGCAGAACCGGAGGCCATAGTACAGAGAGCTTCACCAAGAGGGCTTCGTCAACGAGGATGATTGGTATGAGGATTTCCAACATGGAAATTTTACTTTTGATGATGCTTCTCCTCTGTCAGCAGAACTGCAGGCTACACCTTGGCCCCCGTCTTACAAACCACCTCAGCTCCCAATGTATGACGGACACTCAGATCCGAAGCAATTTCTAATGAGCTACAAAGCAACCATATCTTCATATGGTGGCAATACTGCAGTCATGGCGAAATCCTTCGTCATGGCAGTCAAAAATGTTGCACAAACCTGGTACTCTTCTCTTCGGCCAAGAACAATTACATCATGGCAAAAGTTGAAGGACATGCTCATCACTAGCTTCCAAGGGTTTCAGACGAAGCCGGTCACTGCTCAAGCATTGTTCCAGTGCACTCAGGATCATGAAGAATACCTTCAGGCGTATGTCCGAAGATTCTTACGACTGAGGGCACAAGCGCCAACGGTGCCTAATGAAATTGTTATTGAAGCCATGATTAAGGGGCTTCGGCCAGGACCTACAACCCAATATTTCACCAGGAAACCCCCTCAGACCCTGGAGAAACTGCTTCAGAAGATGGATGAATATATCCGAGCAGATAATGACTTTCGATAAAGAAGGGAGGAGGCCTACAGGTTCTCTAAAATGACCAGGGGCTTCGGAGGGAGAATCCACCCTAGGCACGTCCGATCCATCCACTCTACTCAGAATGACGACAGGGGAAGTCAACAACAGAGGCCGCAGTATTCCTCTCAGGCTTCGGGACAGCAACAGAACTATCCCCGGCCCCTAGCTCAAAGGGGCAGAGGCGCCAGGGGCTTCGGGGAAAGGTTTGGTGATCAGCCTAGGAAAATTTATTGCCTATTCTGCGGTGAGGACAAGGGCCATTCTACCATGATGTGCCATGTCACCATCAAGAAACAGAAAGAGATAGTAGAAGCTGCAGCCCAACAGAGCTAGCCAAAGCAGGTTATGCATACTGCTTCGTACCACTCACCATACATTCCAGAGTATGTGGGTAACCATCCTGCGGTTTCTGTTGCTTCGGCAAGCCAATCTCAGGCATCTTGGCAACAGCTCCCACCTCCACCACCAATGCAACTCCACTTATCCCCAAGGCCAGCAGCCAGAAGGGAGCCAGCACAATCACCAGCAGCGAGACCTCAGGGAGCAGTCCGAAGCTCACACAGTCAACAGTACTGTGCCAGAATCGAAGCACATCTACTAAGATATATCCTACCTCTGAAACAGCTTTTACATTTGTCATCATTTACCTTTTCAATAAAGAGCAATCATTGAAAACTTAGTTCTATTGTTGTTTTCAATTTCTTGTAATAGCTTCGTCATTATCATAATGTAATATACCTTCTTCAAATATCGACGAAGTTCTAAAGGTCTTGACGAAGCAGCAAGAAGTTGTTTTAAGGAATGCATTGCAAGTTTTTGTCGAAGCAACAAAAGTCGTTCTTAAGGGAACGCAGCGTAAGTTTTCTGCTCAAAAGTCGTTCCAAAGGGAATGCAGAGCTTACAGCGAAAAATAAACGCTGATACCGCCAAAATAAAAGGCGAAGAAGCTCCTAAGGGAGGCTTACAGCGAAAAATAAACGCTGATACCACGGAAATAAAAGGCGAAGAAGCTCCTAAGGGAGGCTTACAGCGAAAAATAAACGCTGATACCGCCGAAATAAAAGGCGAAGAAGCTCCTAAGGGAGGCTTGCAGTGAAAAGTCAACGCTGATACACCGAAAAATAAACGGTGAAGCCGAAAAATAAATGGCAAAGAGATTGTATTCTACTGTGAGGATGTGTGTGTACCTTCGGAACAAATGTCCTCATTGCATATCATAGCATCATCACATCATTTGCATAAACATGACATCATACATCATATTGCATCAATGGCACAAGAAGGGGAATACAATGATAATCTTCGGAAATTGTTTTCGAAGAAATTATGCCAAGGCACAAAATAAAGTTTGAAGAAGTGCAGTTTCGCCAACTCTATCATCGGGGGAAATCTATTGCTTACGAAGCATAATATTTTCACGAATATGGATATTCCTTACGAAGCATGAAAAGAAGGGAAGGTGTTTTTTCGCCGAAGGCTCAAAAACGGTATGTACGTAAAGTTTCATGCATCGTAAAGAATTGAATTATAAACAGCTTATATATTACATTCAAAATTACAAAATATTACACACATTGCCCAGCAAATATTACATTCCAAATGTCTTTACAATAACAGCTAATCTTCTTTTAAAACTACTTCTGCAGCTTCGTTTAATAGTTGATCAACAACTTTATCCATAATAGCTTCGGCCATTTTTATAATTTCATCATCCTCCTTTGCTTTGGGGTCTGCCAATGGCTCGACGAGCTCTGGGGGAGGAGATAGTGCGGCTGTGATGCAAAACGTGTCATAAAATTAGAACATAAAGTCAAAAGCTATTAATCAATACATATTCGCCTCTCGAGATCCGCAGTTTTCTCAGCGGCCTCTGCTGCTTCTCTAGCATTGTGAGTATCTTTTTCACTTTTCCTTATAATTTCTTGAGCCATCTCCCGACCGCCATTTTCCCAAATGTCGGTGAAAAATTTTCCACCAACAAAGCTTGCTTCGGCCGAGGGGTCTTTTGTATCTTCAATAGATAAGGCAGCCTCGGTTTGCGCCAAGGATTTCACATGTTCGCAGCCTATCCACTCCAAGATAGCGGCAATCCCCCTAGCACCCGAGAAGGCGCATATGTCCCCACGGCCACTCAAAACTTCCTCAAAAGCTTCAGCTTCGTGGCTGATCCATTCAATTGGGCCTTCGGGATCGCCCCTTATGAAATTCTCCTCGCTTGAGTATGTGCCAACATCAGCGAAGCTAATTTTTATTCTCTTCACGCAATCCATAGATTTCTCAAAACATTTTTCCTTGGACATACGAAGTTCTTCAATGTTTTTCTCTAAACGATTTGTCCTTTGTTCGCTAATTTCTCGTTTAGCTTCTGCAACAGCATATTTTTCTTTAGCTTCGAATAGCTGTTTCCGAAGATCTTCGATTTCGCGTTTCTGAGCTTCGGCTTGGGCTTTGGAAACAGCTTTGTCTTCTTTTATTTTGCTCAACAATGAATATAGTATTTTATCTTTTTCAAGACCTTCGTTCCTTAGTTCAATTACTTCGGAACGAAGGTTGTTCAAGGCTATGGTATACCCTTCATCTTCGGCATCTTTTTGTGCCCTGAGGGCATTGCTAAGAATAAGGCCCTGCAAAAAAATGCGGTATTAAGTGTAAGCAAATGGAAAATTTTGTTTTTAAATACAAAAATCTCATTTTCTCACCTTTAAACTATTGTATGCTAAGATGTCAGCCAACTCATCTTTTGATAACACCGAAAGCCCGTCTTCTAATGTCGAGAATCCGAAGCTCTTGCTCATCTCCTGGCAGACAGAAATCTCCTTGCTGTCTGGGAGACAATACAAGAAGTCTTCTTCTCCGCTGCCGTTGAATATCAACGCCCCTTTTGGATATTTCAATTTTTGGGCATAGAATTGAGCTTCTCGCTTTTCTTTTTCAGTCAATTTTTTACCCGAAGCATGACGTAAAATATAGTTGAGAGTTTCGGAAGATGCTTTGGGAATAGGAATGGCAGTTTTCTCAGATAAAATTTCTTCTGCAGACTCTTTTTCCGCTTCTTTTCCAATTTCCAAGGATCTCTCCTTGGCGGGCTCTGAAGGCCCAACTTCGGTCTCGACCCTGCTTTTGGAAGCTTCGGCCTCAATTTGTGTTTTTGAAGTTTCGGCAGCTCTCTTCGGAGTAGAGCTTGAAGTTCTTATTGTTTCTAATACATCTAACACGTTGACCATTCTCTTCCTCTTGGGAGTTGTTGTAAGATCCTTTTGTGTCTTCGGCACTGGCACCTCAACCCTTGCCGAAGGACTTAAAACTTCCGATGTCCTTATCCCTTCAGCCCTCGGTTCTTCAACTTTTTCCATCTTCGGCATTGCAGCCGGTTCCTCAATATTCTGCAGAAGCGTAGGTTCTCTGGTTTCAGTGGCCGAAGAGGTCTCACCACCAAAATCAGGCACTGTGGCCGGCTCAATGTAGCGTGGCCGGTGTGTAAGAACCTTCACCTTTTTCTCTTCGGCATAGGCTCACTAGAAGCGGCCGTAGCAACTTCCTTCACAGAAACCGCACCTTTTCTTTTCTGTCCCCGTACCGGGTAGCGGTAGTCAGGGTACATAAATCCAATAGCATCGAAAACTCTGTTCAGCCTCTTCTTTTTCCGGCCTCCGAAGGCCGCTGATAGCGCATTATCTTATGTCTTTGAATACGCCCCAAGCAATTCATCACTTGTAGCTTCGACACTTTCCAACCAATCATCGTCTGGCTCGACAAACTGGTCTACAAATCTGAAGGTATACTTTAGTCGAATCAGACCACCTTCGTAGGGGTTGCTGATAGTTTCCTTTGGCATTTCCCAGTTGGCTACCAACGACCATATCCTGTATGCCACGTGCTCTTGAACTAAGTCCCTTGTCCCGATGAAGGAGCAGACTATACCGAAAGCCTTTCGGCATTCTTCGGCTGCTTCATCAATCTCCACCTTCGGCTTCCGGAGGCCGAAACGCTGCCAGATAGGGCGCATAATAATATCCTTAATATCCTCTCGTGATTTTAAATCATTTTTTACATAGAACCACTCCTTCATCCAATCCCCGGGCCATCTCTTTCGAAAAGTCGGCACAAGGCAGCTTGACCCAGAGCGGGCACCGAAGCTATAACAGCCAAAATTGTTATGATACTGCTCTTTGCCCCAAGGCTTTGTCTCATAAACCAGTTCGTGTATACTGCAGAAACTTTTTGCATTTGGCTCCAAGCCTTGGCTCCTCGCGGCCCAGACAAAGATTCCCATTCTTACGATTGCTTCGGGAGTAATTTGATGAAGGAAGATTTCATATATTTTCAAAACTTCAACCACGAAACTGCTTAGAGGGAACCGAAGCCCAGCCTTGAAGAAGCTTCGGAAGATCACGACTTCATTTTCCTCGGGAGTAGGACCAGTCTTCTCTCCGTTGTCAGCCCTCACAATAGACATATCCCGAAAATATCTCCTCCTCATATTGACAAGATGACTTTGTTTAATGGTTGTTTTTCCGAAAACTGCATGGCTTGGTCGCCAGGGTCGATCTTCGGAGTCTTCCCCCCCCCCACTTTCCACATCATAACTGTCACTCTCACCGGTATCTTCAGATAAGCCTTCTAAAATTTCTCTAGTAATCTTCTCTGTATTTGTTCTCGCTATCGATTCAATGAAGCCCAGATTCTTTTCCTTACAAAGGCTCAATTTCATGTCGGCAACAGCTTTCTTTTCCTGAGACATCTCTTCGAAAATGCTGAAAACGTGCTCTTAGAGCCGAAGCTAAAAAATCTAGAAAGTTGGTCAAGCATTTGTAAGCAAAGAGCTGTTTGAGCAGGCAAAGCAGATGGCAAGAAGGCCAAATGAGCCCGTGGTTGTAACATATTTATACGCCCAGGGCATTGCAAGTGGGAGGGTCCCGCTTGTCATTGACTGTTGCTATTCTAGCAAAGGGAAGGTGTTTTTCGGACCTTCGGCTTAGGGCCTTCGTCCATATCGCAATCTGAATTTATTATCCTAACAAATTAATATTGCGAGGGGCTACTGTTGGGGGCCTTCGGCTTCCGAAGGTCCTCAAAAACATGATTTAACAATGTTTCTGGAGTATAATACATGAGCAGGTACCTTCGGACATGGACCTTTAGGACTTGAGTCAAAATCACTATATGAAGAAACACAAGGGGAACGAAGGATGGAACAGAGCCGAAGCTGTACGCAAGGGAGCTTCGGCATGATGACAGGAAAAAGGAAACCGACTTAAAGAGGAAAAGGCTATCTAGACCTCGATGAATTACTATAGAGTTATTATCAAATGCAAAGGGTCTGGATGTAATTTTACATGGGCTGCGACCCGTGCCTATAAATAGATGAATAGTACTCCCGTACTGTTCACGCTGACTGGACATTTGCTTTTGCGTCACGCTTGTATTTTTACTTCCTTCAAGCCGAAGGTACACTTGTAATAAATCATTATCTTTACTTGTTCATGATAATAACACAAAAATAATACAATAATGATAACATATTTGATTGTTCGCATTGTTCATGTTTCATATAAACCCTTCTTCATTTTTATATATGTCGTACCTACGAAGGTACGCTTTCTGTAACCTTCGTCCGAGAGTCGTTATATCCTAAGGGAAATAATGCTTCGAAGGACGAAGGACTTTAACATTTAACATTCTTTATGTTGCCTTGTTCTTAACTCATAGCATTTGAGAACAAGTCCCCAACACCGTCCTTTGCAACAGTAGACTGGGTCTTGGAAACATTTATGCAATAGCCTCTGACCTTCTCTGTATTAGTGCGCCCAGTCCAGGAATTAAAGAAAACTGGAAAAAGAGATTTAGAAATTGATTTTGAGTATAAAAATAATTGTAAAACTTGTATAATTCATAGAAAATTTGTATGAACTTCAAATCGATCCCTTCTTGTTCCTATAATTTTGTAATATTATTGTTCATCATATAGTGCCACTGTTTTAACATGAAAACAATAATAAAATTGATCTCGCAATTAATCTCATATCAAATACATAAAATCTTCGGAAAATCATAACTCCTTCGTTTTAATTCTGAATTGACTCGTTCCGGTTGCGTTATTCTCGTATAAATATTTACTATGCAATAATAGCATTTATTGTACCATGTTTCATTATTTTATAATTGGATCTTTATTTAATTTATGTTGGTTAGTCTTGTTAATGTGCTTATCAATATAATATAAAATGATCTATGATCAATTTATAACTTAGATTTAAGTTGAGATAATTATTTAGAGAATAACCTCTCATATGATTTATATTAACCAATTTATAATATAGCTTAATATTTTAATCACACAGATCTTCTATAACTCTTTAATTGTAACTCCAATCTTAGTAGTTCTCGATCCCATGATCTCGTAGCAACGCGTAGACTATTATTATGCAGTTTGTTCTTATGTTTGGTGTGATGTTAATTTTGCCTATACCATGTTTGCTTGTATTGCTACGACTAGCGCGAGGTTTTGAGGATCTGAAGAATCACCCTAGTAACTGGAATCTCAAGTGCCAGGCAAGTTGTGCCCTTGATCACTTTTGTTACCCAATAATATTCTTTATTATCACTATTCAATGCATAGGTTTAATTTTGATGGGGCCCAATAGGTTACCCTAGTCTGTTTATCATGTTTACCTTGTTTACCCCTGAATCACTTGGGTAGTTTTGCTATTGCTTTATATGGTTTTGGGTTAATATTTCATTATATCCATGTACCAATTATTTTGTTATTCTATTTATGTTCATGTCAAGATCATTATATTATGTTAATTGGAACATGGAGCTTAACTTGAGAAACACGTGCCACCATAAGGGAGGAATGGGACCCCTTGGCTAACTAATTAGGAAAGCTAGTGGAAGACTACCTTACCCGAAAGGGGCAAGGGCAGTAGGGGAGTTGCGTGCAAGGAGGTTCTTGGGTTGATTTTGCTGCGATGGCGGTCAGACGAGGGATTCTTGCAAGTGCTCTTCCCATAAACTTTAGCGGGTTTTCGGAAGCTAGTGGAACTTTGTAAAGGCCTCATAGTAGATCCCTAGCCATTCACCTTGGTAGTGTCTAAGGGCCTTGCGAACCCTGGCGACATGGGAAACACGACTTGTGGGTAAAGGGTACAACCTCTGCAAAGTGTAAAACTGGTATACTAGCCGAGCTCACGGTCAAGAGCAGCTCAGGACTCTCGCATGATTAATTTATGGAACCTAAATTCAATTTGTCATTTGCATTTGTATGGGATTATTTATTAATGTTGTTCTATTATTTATTATGGTTCGGTATTTACTTAAATTTAGTAATTGCTAATAAAATTTGACCAACTTATTAAAAGCAAAGCTCAGCTATAACCCCTATTGTTGATCAGCCTTACACATCACATGAACTCCCACCTTTGGTGAGTTCATGCCACATTATTCCCCACAACTTATTGAGCGATGAACATGTGTGAGCACACCCTTGCTGTCTCACACCACCCCACAGGTCAGGAACAGGTACCACTGGATGAGGCGCATGGTGGATGTTCCGCTGTGTTCGTGAGAGGTCAAGTCGTCGTCTCCCAGTTGACTTTCTGGTGCCAAGAATGGATGTTAGATCCTGTTATATTTATCTTTTATTTTGTAAGACTTCCGCTATGTAATAAGTACTCTGATTATATTGTGACATTTATCTCTATACACTCTGTTGTTACATATGTTGTCTTCTTTGGCACATGTATGAGATGCACCCGGCTTTGTCCCTTAAATCCGGGTGTGACAAGACAACACCGAAGCCAAAGAAAGACGAAGTTGTCGTTTACCGGAGCTTTTTCAAAGTGGGGCTTCGGCTTCATATGTACAAGATGATTGCGAAGGTATTACAGCGGTATGAGGTGTACATGCATCAACTTACTCCAAATGTAATGGTTCGGGTTAGCGTTTTTATTTGGGTGGTGCGAAGTCAGGGGGTCGCACTGATGCCAATGCATTTTGCAAAGTTCATGATTTATAACTATTAGACGAAGGCGAAGAGCAGAACATGCCTTCACAATAAATTTGGATGCTACAACTTCACATACCGTAAGGAGACAACTAGCCCAGTTCTTGCATATCAAACCAAATGGCACAAAGATTGGACGAAGGAATGGTTTTATGTCGAAGTTAGCTCAAACCAACGTGGGGAATTCAAGGGTATATTGATGAGCCCTTTTAGGGTTAACTTTGCTCTGAAGCAACCGAGGTTTGAAATGAACAAAGCTACTGATGAATGCTTCGAAGCCTTCAATGTTGTTATCAAGAAGATTGGATATCGAGATTTAATTTAGGAGACACTTTCTTACAATATCTACTCGACCCGAATTTGGTGGAAATTGTCGAAGGAAGTGAAGTCAAAGATGGAGAACTTGTTACCCTACATTTTGCATTTAAAAGACAGTCTTCATATAAAGCTCCTTCAGTTGAATGGCTATGTCTGATAGAGGAAAAGTATAATGAGATTTGTGGGAATTATCTTGCAAGGCAACATGAAGATATGAAAACTATCTTCGGGAGCTGAGGAAAGCTTCGATTGAATAGGGTAATGGATGCTATTGGGTTTGAATACCTAGATTATGACGGTCCCTGGGTCAACACTAAGGCCAGGGAAAAGAGGAAGAGGGCTACAAAGAAAGAGGCCAAAGAGCCCTCTTCGGTCTAGGTGTAAAAGAAAGCCAAAGTCATTTAGAAGGATGCGGCCACAAAAAAGGCTTTGGCTCCATTAAAAGCTGTAGCTACCTAAGAGCCTAGGAAAGGGAGCACAATGACAACCTCGTCATTGAACTGCACCTGGATCCTTGAGTTAATGACTCAACCTCTGTCGCTTTCCCCCTTGAGTTCCTTATGACCTTCATTGACTCAGTTTATGCCAACCTCGAAGGGCTTGGACGAAGAGGTAGAGAGCCCACACATTGTGGGACCGAGCAGTTTTGCCTTCAACGATTCATCCTCTTCTAGCAAGAATGGTGCCGAAGGTGGTGTCTCTTTGGGATGGGAGAAGGTGGATCAAAAAGAACAAGAAGTTATGCCTGAAACGGATGTGGCTGAAGCTACGCAAACCACCAGGGATGATGAGGAATTAGGCTTCCTCACAAGACATATCAGTGGCAAAGGGCTAGGTGAAGAAGATGTTTCGAAGCTAGGGGACAAAGGGGAAGCCCTTGGGTATGGCCCTGGTGCTTTATTGGTTGGTGGGGAGGACCGGATGCTGATGTAGTGATGTGCATACCAGATGCTGATGGATCAAAGATTGTCCAGAATATAACCATAAGCATCGAGTTACCGAACATTGAAGAGAAGTTATGTCAGGTAAAGAAGAAGAAGTTATCTCATTGCTTGGCCTACACCAGTATCAAGGTACGAAGATTTTTTTTACTTTGATGTAGCTTTGAGAAATTTTCACATTTCAACTAAACCATTTTTGATTTGATGATGCAGGGGCTGATGTTGAGCAAATCCTTAAAGATGCAACAAGAAAAGAAGGAAAAGGAGCTTTCCACTCTTCAAGACGAAGTTGCATGGCATCGAAAACCCTTAGAGGAAAAAAGAAGCAGAAATAACATCATTTAAAGAAAAGGTGGACAAAGTTGAAATGAAGAGTGACGAAGCAACAAAAATGCATAATGCCAATATTATGAAGATGAAGAAGCAAGATGAATCGGTCAAGGAGCTTCAGATGAGCCTCAAAGCTGCAAAAGAGAACATTGCTAACAAAGATGTGGAAAATTAGAGATTATTGTAAAATTTAAGGCAGCTTTGAGATAACTCTTTTATTGTTGCTTCGCGGTGCTGCGATGTCCTGAAGAAAATCTTCTCCTCAACTGGTGCCATTTCAAGGGCGACTTCGTACGCCAGTGGGGACACCGAGGGAGCACTAGGCTGGATAGATAAAGACTTAGGGGAAGTTGAGTTGATAATCACCACACACAGCGACTACTGCGCCATCATTAGATCCCGCAGAATGGCCTCGGTGCTCAAAATAATCAGGTGCAAACATGTCAAGATTGTTGGAGAAGCTGGCTTCGGCATGAGCATTGATGATATCAAAACTCCTTCAAAGAATGTGTTGAATGTTGTGAAGAGATTTTTTTTCTGAACTGTGGAACAAAGGGGGCCAGGAGTAAGCTGCTTTAGAGGCCGAAGAACAGACTAGAAAGGTTTGCCTTTACACCTATACTTTTGAAGCTTTGCACATGGGTTTTCCCAATTGATCAACATGTCTTTTATTGTTTCTTTTCCTGTAGAGCAAAAAGCTGAAGATGGTGAAGTAATATAAAGAGATCGAAGCCTAGCTAGATTGTTAGTGTAGATAGATTCTAATTTGTAAAAACAAACTCTTGTAACCTTAATGCTACTTATGTAATTTTAATTTCTAGCCCTTCACTGTTTACCTTTTTTGGCTTTGTTGCGCGTGAAACTGATATTTTATCGGTATTTTGAGCAGAAGGTGAAAAACACCTTCCCTTCTTTTCACATGGAACAAAGCATGGCCTTGCATTGCCCTAGCTTTGGCACCTTTTCCTCCAGATCGTAGCTCTGCATTCCCTTAGGAATGAGTTTGAAGCTTCTCCTTCAAACCATGGCTCTACATTCCCTTAGAAACGACTTTTGAGCTTTTTCCTTTAGATCATAGCTTTGCATTCCCTTAGGAAGGACTTTGGAGCTTTTTTTAGATCATAGCTCTGCATTCACTTAGGAACGACTTCAGAGCTTTTTCACATTTACTTGGCGATAAATCTTTTAGCTCTGCATTCCCTTAGGAACGACTTTAGAGCTTTTTACTTTACTTGGTGATAAATCTTTTAGCTCTGCATTCCTTTATGGACAACTTTGGAGCTTTTTCACCTTTACTTGGTGATAAATCTTTTAGCTCTAGTGCGTACCTTAGAAATAAAACCGAAGTACCACATGGTGATGTCTAGGGAAAAGAGCACCTTTATGAGCTTCTTAGGCACTCGTGCAAGGTGCTACATCGTTAGCCCCATTGAAAAACCTTACTCCCCTTTATAAGGAAAAAGGGTGTCGAAGCATGTTAACTAGACATAATACCTTCAAAGCTCATCTGCATTCCATGATCTTTGAATGTCATTTTCTTCGATGTCTTTGAGCCTGTATGACCCTGGTCTGTTCGAAGCTATTACGAGAAAAGGTCCTTCCCATTTTAATTGCAATTTTCCTGTTGTAACCAGGTTAGCTACCCTTCGGAGGACAAGATGGGCTGGTGCTATGTTCTTGAGTTTTACTTTTTTGTCTTGCCACCTCAGTGTTTCTGCTTGATATTTTCTTATGTGCTCGACTTCTTTGAGCCTTGACTCCTCTATCTCATCCTTTGAAACTTTCTCATTTTCGTGATTCTGGGTCGATGTTGTAACTCTTGTAGAACCCATCTTGATTTCTTCGGGGGTGACAGCTTCATCCCCGAAGAGAAGCTTAAACGGTGTAAAGCCTGTGGATCTTGATACTGATGTGTTATGATTCCACACAACTTTTATGAGCTCTTATGTCCATTTGCCCTTCGATAGTCCAACTAGAGACTTTGTAACTCCCAGTAAGATTATGCCATTTGCTCTTTCAACCAATCTGTTAGACTCTGGATGTCTGACCGAAGAAAAATGTATATTTGTTCCCACTTGGTCAAAGAATGTTCTGAACGCTTCGGAATCAAATTGAGTGTTGTTATCAACAGTGATGGATTTTAGGACTCCGAAGTGGCAAATAATGCTCTGCTAGAAAAATCTTTGTACAATAGCCAAAGTTATTGTTGCCAAGGCTTTAGCTACAATCCATTTGGAGAAGTGCTCTACTGCCACCACTGCATATTTTAGATTTCCTTGTGTTGCTGGCATTGGGCCTATTATATCCATTCCCCATTTAGTAGGGGCTACGTTGGTTGTATCAATTGGGTCAAGGATGAAGGTTATTTTTGGTCCCTTGCACACCTTGGATAGTTATCACACTTCTGCACAAACTTGTTGTGTCCAAAGCTGCCTTAAGCCAGTAGAAGCCTTGACGAAAGATTTTTCCCAGTAAAGCTCTAGGGCCAATATGCGATCCGCATAAGCTGGAGTGAATTTCCCTTATCCGCTCTAGACCTTCTTTTCTAGAAACACACTTTAGCAGAGGAGAACAGACACCTTCCTTGTACAACTCCCCTTCTATGATCTTGTATGGTCTTGTCCTTGCTTGCATTCTCTTAATGTACGCTTCGTCCTCAAGTGGATGATTCCCCTAAAGGAAGGTTATGATCTATGTTCTCCAGTCTTCACTATGTGTAGGAGATACAGTTCGGATGGCTCTCTCCATCAATTCCACCGAAGGTGCTTTCAATATTTCGAAGAATACTTCAGAGGGAAGAGGGAGCCCTTGGGCCTTGTACTTGGCCAGCATGTCAGCATATTCATTGCCCAACTTGGGGATATTTTTTACTGAAAACCCTTCAAAGGAAGCCTCCATCCTTTGGACCATATCAAGGTACTTTTCCAGAATTGGGTTTTTTTCTTTGCTTGTTTTGTCTACTTGACCTATGATGACCTGGGAATCAGATTTCAAGATTGCTCTTCATACTCCCATTGCTTTTAGCTTCCCCAGGCCCAACAAAAAAACTTCGTACTCTGTTATGTTATTTGTACATTGGAATTGCAACTTTGCAGCATATGATGTCTTTGCTTTGATTGGTGAATAATAATGGCTGCAGCACCAGCTCTGAAGGATCCCCATGACCCATCACAGAATAATGTCCAAATAACTTCGTATGAGGGGATAGCTTCGTCCTATGGGCTAGGAGTCCAGTCAGCAATAATGTATGCCAATGCTTGGGATTGAATGGATGATCTATGAACAAAATCGATGACAAACTCACTAAGCTTTGCTACCCACTTTCCAATTTGGACTGAAGCCTCTCTGTTTCTTATGATATCTTTCAATGGTTGGGACGATGGTACAATAACGTTGTGGGATTGAAAGTAGTGCCGAAGCTTTCTTGAAGCCATCAGGACTACATATAGGATCTTTTCTATTTTTGTGTAATTTCTTTTGGATGGTCCCAATACTTCAGACACGAAGTATACAGGCATTTGCTTTTTCACACCTTCGTCTATCACCTCTTGGACCAAAGCAACATTCATAGTTGACTATGAAGCTGAAACATAAAGCAATAGTGGAGCCCCTAGCGAAGGTGGAAGTGTGTTGTTAGCTTTATCAGGTAATCCTTTAACTCTGCGAAGGCTTGCTGCTAAATGGGCCCCATTAAAAGACCTTTGCTGACTTAAGGACTTCGACGAATGATAGACTTCATTCAGCAGATCTTGAAACGAACCTATTCAAAGAAGCAAGTCTTCCTGCCAGCCTCTGAGCTCCTTTTCTTGACTTCGGTGGCTCCATCTGAAATATTGCTTCGATTTTGTGAGGGTTTGCTTCGATTCCCTTTGTCGAGACAAGACATCCCAAAAATTTGTCCTTCTTAACTCTAAAGACACATTTCTTAGGATTCAACTTTAAACCTGCTCTTCGAAAATTGGCGAAGGTTTCTTGGAGATCAAAAATATGATCTTGCTGCTTCGTACTTCTGACGATGATACCATCAACATAAGTTAAGACATTCCTGCCTAGCTATGAACAATGTACTTTGGTTGTCATTCTTCTGAAGCTTGCACTGGCATTTTTGAGCCCCTAAGTTATCCGAAGATAGCAGTAAGTGCCACTAGGAGTTATAAAGCTGGTCTTTGGCTCATCTTCTTTTTTCATCCAGATTTGATGGTACCTTGAGTAGCAATCCAACATACTCATGAGCTCCAAAGTTGCAGCTGCGTCAACCAGAGAATTGATTCTTGGTAGTGGGGATTCATCCTTCGGGCACACTTTGTTAAGATCTGTGAGTTCAATAGACATCCTCCACTTGCCATTGGATTCCTTGACCATTATTGTGTTGGCCAACCATTCAAGATATGCAACTTCTCTTACGACTCCAGCATTGATCAATCTTTTAACTTCAGCTTTTGCACCTTCGACCTTGTCTTTAGACATCTTACGAAGCTTCTGCTTACGTGGTCTGGTGCTTGGGTCAACATTTAGAGCATGTTCTATTATGCTCCTATAAACTCCACATAGATCTGACCAGGCAAAGACATCCTTGTTATGCAACAAGAATCTTTTGAGGGCAGACTCTTGCTCCAAAGATAGTTGGTTGCCAAAGTCTCTCTAATCGACAATATCATCACAAAGTAATACATGCTTCGGCTGATCAGTCGAAGATGCCTTGTCTTTGATTTTCTTCTCTGCCACTTGGGTCCTAGCTTTGGCCTCATCAATGTTGTACACTACTTTGTGTCTTCAATATTACCTCTGCCTTCCTTGCAGCTTCTTGACTACCATACACCGATATGATTCCTTGGTTGCTAGGTATCTTCATGCAAAGATAGGTTGAATGTAAAACTACTTCGAAGGCATTAAGTGTATCTATCCTAAGGACTGCATTATATGGGAATTCCATGTCAACGACATGAAACATGATACTTATGTCCTTGTGTTGTTGACATAGTCGAAGGTGACGGGCACGATTAATTTTCCCAAAGCTATTACTTGCTTCCCTTTGAAGCTACAGAGAGGAAAGGTTGAGTCTTGGGGTTTATCTTCGGACTCCTGCATTTGCCTAAAAGCCTTGACAAATATGATATCTGCAGCGCTACCTATGTCAACCAAAACATTGTGCACTACGAAACCTTTGATTACATAATATATAATCATGACATCTCTATGTGGGTAATCTTTGAGACGAAGATCATCTCGAGAAAAAGTAATGGAGATATGGGACCATCTGGCCCTGATGTAGGGTCCTTGGACACCTACATGTTGTACCCTTCTTTGGGCTTCTTTCTTCTGCTTTTTTACTGGGTTCGAAGCTCGAGCCCCCGGTAATGGGGAGAGCAAGCTTCTCCATGGAAGTTGATGAAGCTTGATGATTTGCCATGCTCTTCATCGTGATGAAGGATGTCATGGTCTTGAGATCTCCGAAGGTGGGCATCAATGTTGGTCACTTATTTTTGATTGCTATATGGAATCAAAAACAAGGCAACACAATGTTAAAAGGTAGAAGCCTTCGTCCTTGAAATGTTATCTCTCCGGGATAACTCTTCGAGGACGAAGGTTGAATGTAATCAAACAGAATGTGAAGAGTATGACAAAGTGATATATGAGAACTCATCTCATATGCCTTAGCATCTTATTTCTCTTCTCATACAAAACAAGTTTACAATCATACCTTCGGCTTCTTGATGCAAGATAGCGTGATGGTACTTTATGTGAGGTACTGTTCATTTATTTATAGGGGAGAAGAACTGACCTAGTACGGATTTACAATAATGTCCATCCATTTTTACATAAGTCATTTAAAAACAGCATAGGGGCAACAACGTACTTTTCTTCATCCTTGACTCCATGAGTCCCTCCCTTCGTCATTTAGTTGCTTCTTTCTTTTAGCATTTGGCTGAAGCTGCTGTCTTCGGCCACTGTTGTTAGGGCGAAGGCGAAGACGCTACCCTTCGCTCGATGCCTTCGCCAGTCTCGCTGCACCAACGGAGACAAGACGACTGGCAGACTCCACCCTTCGTCCAATGCGCCGAGGAACGAAGGCTTCTGGCGAGGTCGCCCCATCCCACGGTGTCGTCCAACACGAAGGCCCACGTGCAATCTGGCCCATTGTAACAGGCCCCGCGTGGCCGCTGCGCAATACGGGCCTAATCTGTAAAGGCTTCTCTGTAATTACAGTCTGTAACCCTGCTTTATGGTAATATTCCGGGGATAACCTGGGCGCCTGAGGGCACATGCGTACTTAACCCAAGGCGCTGGGCACTCAAGCACGTATAAATACCCCCGCATAGTGCCCTTGAGAGGCGAGATTAAGAAAGCAATTGCCCTCTTGAGCTAAACCTTGTCTGCATTACTTCTACTCCCCCGTTGGATCATCTTGCTCGAGAGAGAAAGTTCCAACATTTGGCGCCCACCGTTCGTGCTACGAAAAACCACCCGCGATGGCACCCAAAAAAGCTAGCTCGAAGGCAGCCCCATCCGTGGACGAAGCTGCGAAAGCAGCGCTGCTGGCTGAGAAAAAGGGCAGGGCCCTTGTCGACACCACCCACCAAGAAGCCTGCGAAGACAATGACGCACTCAGCAAGACGCAGCGCAGTGAACAACCCACACCCGAAGGCAGCCTCCGCACCTGCAGCTCCGGAGGACAACAGCAGCATCCCTAGGCTTCGCTCCACCAGAGGGCGCGGACGCCACCGAGGACGGTGAAGTCATCAGCGTTTCCGTAGAGGAACAACTACAGTTGCGTGCCTTGCGCATCAAGAACCGCAACCTCCAGAGGCAAAAAGAGATCCTCGAGGCCAAACGCCAACGCGTGTCTGCGCAAGCCAAAGTGCGCCAGATGATACGTGACGAAGAGCAAAAGGCTCAGGAGCTTTAGCAAGAGATCGCTCTCATGCAGCGCGAAGGCCAACTCGATCTGCAACACGGCCCACCCCTCCAACAGCACACGCAGATCGAAGACTCGTTCATCCCTCAGCGCGGACACACCACTCCGCACGCCGCAGCATTCCAAGGTGTCAACTACCTTGACGAGCGGAGTCCCCTGGCACCCCACCTGCAAGTATCACCATGGCCTGCCAACTTCAGGGCGGGGACCTATCCCAAGTACAACGGCAGGACTGACCCAGCACAGTATATCAGGAGCTATCAGGTCGCCGTTGCATCATCCGGAGGGGACGACGCCACGATGGCCAAGTCATTCATCATCGCCCTCGAAGGCCCGGCCCTCACCTGGTACACCAGGTTGCCCCCGCTGTCCATCGACTCCTGGAGAAGTCTCCGGGACAAATTCCTGCTCAACTTCCAAGGGTACCGCCCAGACACTGACGCCTTGGCTGAACTTTCACTCTGCAAGCTGCTGGAACGAGAAACTCTGCGGGAGTACTACCGCAAGTTTCTGACTCTCAAGTCACAACTGCCTTCGGTTGATGACCAAATCGCCATTCACTACGCCATCAGTGGCCTTCGGGCTGGCGTCCTTTACAGCCACTGCATCAGAGATCTGCCCAGGAACCTACAGGAGCTGTATCAGCTATTCAAAAAATACGCCAGATCCGAAGAGCTCCACCAGCGCAAAGTCGAGTCTCAGAGGAAACCTAAAGACCCTCCGCAGTCCAACCGTACGTGGACGAGGCCTTCGCAGGCAGACTCCGGTCGAGATGGCCGCAATCAGCAGTAGGTACACAATATCGCCAACCAGCACCCCGCTGGCGAGGCCCCTCGCTGCCAGGAGTATCCCCCCAGGGCCGTGGAAACGGAACTCGTGGTCGGGGCCGAGGACGTGCGCAGCAGCCGCACTGATTTTACTGCTTGTTCCACGGTGAAGACTGCGTGCACCCTACAAGAGACTGCCCAGAGATGAAGGCCACCAGAGACAGGATGGCACGGGCGCAACCAGCCGACAACCCCAGAGTTGTCGCGCACACATATCAACAACCCCCTCAGCCATACAACCACGGCCTCGCTCCGCATCCACCACACCACACATACCAACACCACCAGGAGGTACAAATCCTACCTCCCCCACCCCACCTCCACACCTGCAACAGCAAAACATCCACCACCCCAACCATCCCCAAGCCCCAAAGCAAGAAGACTTCGCCGATCAGCCGTATTGCGGAGTCATTCACATGATCACTGGGGGGTCCAGCGTCGACTTCGACACAAAGCGACAGAAGAAGGACCATTACCGCAGCATCAACCACGTCGCCGTCACCGGTCTTGTCGTGCAAATGAAGTGGTCCCATGTGCCATTGACCTTCAATGCCCGAGACGTCGATCTGCGTAGCGCACCCCACATCGACGCCATGGTTATCAACTGCAGCGTGGCAGTCTGGGACCTGCACAAAGTCTTAGTCGACAATGACAGCCAGGCAGATATCATTTTCCTCCATGCCTTCGACCGCATGGGCATAAGCCACAACCTACTTAAGCCTTCGGACAACCCGTTGTATGGCTTCGGCGGCAAGGGCACCTTTCCTGTCGGCAAAATAGAGCTACCCCTCTCCTTCGGTGTAGCACCCAATGCACGAAGTGAGCAAGTCACGTTCGACATCGTCGACATGGTGTACCCATACAACGCCATAATGGGTCGGGGCTCCATCAACAAGATTGAGGCAGCCATTCACGGACTTTACCTGGGCATGAAGATCCTAGGTTCGCAAGGCGCCATCACAGTCTACGGCATCCAGTAGGCCGCGCGCAACATAGAAAGAGACTTCATTCCCGGACAAAGGGACATACACTGCCTCACAGCCCAGCGCGTGGTCCCCGAGTCTGCCAACCCAGCCGCCAAAGAACACGACAAAGCACAGCTGCAGAGTAACGACGGGACCAAGACTATTCCCCTCGACCAAGCAACGCCCAAGCAAACGGTCACCATCAGCGAAGACCTCACTTCGCATGATGAGGAGAGACTCCTCTGCTACCTATCCAAAAATAAAGACGTCTTCGCCCGGTCCGCCCTCGACCTGGTCGGAGTCAGTCGCTCCATCATCGAGCACAGCTTGGGAATCGACCCTTCAGTGAGGCCGAAGAAACAGCGGCAGCGCAAGATGTCTGATGAGAAGACAGAAGCCGCCAAGGCCGAGGTACATCGTCTGCTTGAGGCCAAATTCATCGAGCCAATCGCCTACCCTACATGGCTCGCCAATGTAGTGATGGTGCAGAAGAAGAGCGGCAAATGACGGATGTGCATCGATTTCACCAGTCTCAACAAGGCCTGCCCCAAGGACAACTTCCCGCTGCCTCGGATCGACAAAATCGTCGATAGTGCGGCCGGGTGCGAAGTCATGTCACTCCTTGATTGCTTCTTCGGCTACCATCAAATATATATGGAGGAAGACAAGGCAAGCACCAGTTTCATAACACCCTTCGGCACGTATTGCTTCATCAGAATGCCGGAAGGACTTAAGAACGCCGGGTCCACATTCTCTCGGCTCACCAAAACGGTGCTCGAGAGCCAAGTCGGCAGAAACATATTTACGTATGTGGATGACATCGTCGTCGCCAGTAGAAGCAAGGAGGATCATCTGGCTAACCTCGCCGAAACGTTTGCGAACATGCGGGACGCACGACTTCGCCTAAACCCCGAAAAGTGCGTCTTCGGTGTTCGCCAGGGGAAATATTAGGCTACCTAGTGTCGCACCGCGGGATTGAAGCCAATCAAACCAGAATCCAAGCCATCATCAACATGACGCCACCGCAGTCAGCCAGAGATGTCCAACGACTGACAGGCAGATTGGCCGCCCTCAACAGATTCATCTCCAAATCCACAGAGCAAAGCCTCCCTTTCCTCAAAACACTCCGCGGCGCAAAAGACTTCGCATGGGGACTAGAGCAGGCGGTGGCATTCGCTTCATTAAAGCAGTACCTGTCAGAATTGGCGATTCTTACAAGCCCCGACCCCTCGCTACCCCTGTTGCTCTACATCGCAGCTTCACCGCATGCGGTCAGCACAGCACTGGTTAAAGAGCAGAACAGAGAGGGCACGATCAGGCAATGTCCAGTTTATTACGTCTCCGAAGTACTCACGACATCAAAATGCAATATGACGGAACTGGAAAAAATCGCCTACGCAGTCGTTATGGCTTCGCGCAAATTGCGCCATTATTTTGAAGCATTCAAGGTCCGGGTCACCTCAGATAGGGGACTCGGCGAATTATTTAGAAACCCGGAGGCATCAGTCTGGATTGCCAAATGGGCAGCCGAACTCTCCTTCTACCACATCACATTCGAACCCAGGACAGCCATCAAGTCACAAGTCCTAGCAGACTTCGTCGTCGACTGGACTGGGCCAATGACACAGCCGGACCCGCCCGCAGAGAAGGTGTGGATAATCCATTGCGACGGCGCATGGTGCCATGCGGGGGCAGGCGCCGCTGCAGTCATTACCTCACCCACAAGGGTCAAGCACAGATACGCAGCATGCCTCATCTTTGCTTTGGAGTCTGATAGATGCACCAACAATATAGCAGAATACGAAGCTATCATTCTCGGCCTTCGCAAGCTAAGGGCACTTGGCGTCACCACCTGCATCATCAGAACAGACTCCAAGGTAGTCGCCGGTCAAGTCGAGAAAGACTACGCAGCGAAGGACCCTGTGCTTATGCAGTACCTCGCGGCTATCCGCAGTCTCGAAAGACAATTCAAAGGTTTTACCCTGCAGCATGTGGACCGCGCCAAAAACGAAGAGGCCGACGCATTGGCCAAAGCAGCCGCCAAAGGTGAGGCCCTGCCCTCCGACGTATTCTACCATGTCATCGGCATGCCAGCCGTCCGCAGCCCAGAGGGGCTCCAAATAACCAATGACAGCGAGGGCCACTGCATAGTCAACCTCATCATGACCGAAGATTGGCGGGCACCAATAACCCTATTCCTGCAGGGGTACTATCATCCAACCGATGTCAATGAGGCCAAGCGCCTCAAACATCGAAGCCGGGACTTCGCACTAATCGAAGGTCAGCTTTACAAGAAGGGGGTCAGTCAACCCATGCTTAAATGTGTCACCGAGACCGAAGGCATCCAAATCCTGCTCGAAGTCCACAGCGGGACTTGCGGCTCTCACGCAGGGCCTAGGGCCCTAGCCGCAAAGGTGATCCGTCAAGGTTTCTACTGGCCCGCCATGATCTGCGCCGCAAATCAGGTCACAAGGTCCTGCGAAGCCTGCCAGAAGTTTTCTCCACGCTCGGGAAGCCCTTCGCAACTCACAAAGCTAATTGCCCACACGTGGCCTCTTCAGCGCTGGGGCCTGGACATTGTCGGGCCCCTACCCACGGCCCAGAGGAACCTCAAGTTCACCTTCGTCGCCGTTGAGTATTTTACCAAATGGATCGAGGCGAGGGTTGTATCCATGATAACATCGAAGACTGCCCAGAAATTCTTCTGGCAAAACATTGTTTGCCACTTCGGAGTCCCGTCCGAGCTCACATTTGATAACGGCAAGCAATTTGACAGCCAAGATTTCAAGGATTTCTGCTTCTCCATTGGCACCAAGCTTGCCTTCGCCTCAGTGTACCACCCATAATCCAATGGAGTCGTGGAACGCGCCAATGGTAAAATTTTCACAGCCATCAAGAAAATGCTCCTCGATGACAAGAAAGGCAAGTGGGCCGACCTGTTACCCGAAGCGGTCTGGGCGCTGAACACGACTGAGTGCAGGGCGACTGGGTTCACCCCTTTCCGCCTTCTATATGGATCGAAGGCCATGACCCCGTAAGAAATAAAACATGGGTCACCACGGACAGTCACGTCAGCCGTCCCTGACGTAGACGAGCCTACTTCGAAGGACCTCATCGACGGAGACCGCGTCTTCGCCCTACAAGCTCTAAACAAATACCAAGCTCAAACAAAAGCATGGCGCGACCACACAGTCATCCCGAGGGAATTCAGCGAAGGAGACCTCGTACTTGTCCGCACAACCCGGACAGAGTCACGGGGAAAGCTGGAACCAAAGTGGGAAGGACCATTTATCGTCAAGACGAAGTCGTCTCCCAGCGCGTACAGATTAACAACACAATCTGGCGAAGATCTGGAACATTCCTAGAACATAGACAACCTTCGCAAATTTTTTGTTTAACTACTCAGGGTCAACTCACCCTTGTAATTCCCAAACAGTTTTATTCCGGCCCACCTCTTTTCCTCCCGGGGGGTGAGGTTTTTAATGAGGCGGAGCCATGTAATATATACGCAAAAATCCCCCGTAAAGAATCACGTCAAAAACATACCGCATTGACGGTCTTCGGCATTCGACCACAACGAAGTCACCGCGAGGGGCAGCGCTAGCTACCCTCGCGTGTGACACTCCACGCAAAAGTCGCCTAAGGGTGCAGCCGGATTAGCACAACAAGTGCGCAAAATCAAAGTCTTCTCCGAAAGACTATCCGTGCAAAAGTCGCCTAAGGGTGCAGCCGGATTAGCACAACAAGTGTGCAAAATCGAAGTCTTCTCCGAAAGACTATCCGTGCAAAAGTCGCCTAAGTGTGCAGCCGGATTAGCACAACAAGTGCGCAAAATCGAAGTCTTCTCCGAAAGACTATCCGTGCAAAAGTCGCCTAAGGGTGCAGCCGGACTAGCAAAACAAGTGCACAAAATCGAAGTCTTCTCCGAAAGACTATCCGTGCAAAATTCGCCTAAGGGTGCAGCCGGACTAGCACAACAAGTGCGCAAAATCGAAGTCTTCCTCAAAAGGCTATCCGTGAAAAAGTCGCCTAAGGGTGCAGCCGGACTACCACAACAAGTGCGCAAAATCGAAGTCTTCCTAAAAATACTATCTCGGCAAACACCGACTACAGGTGCAGCCGGACCGACATTATAAACACGCTAGATCAAGTGCACAAGTCCCCCATGGACACGGCCAGATCAGCGAAGGCACACAGCATCATCATCCAAATTATAGTTACATACGTACAGCGAGGGCATCACACCTTACATTGGTTCAACCTTTGGAATGATACCCATCTCCCTATAGTTAAACAACATTATCCTCAACTCCTCACCCTCAAAAAGACATCGCAACTCCCCCTCACCTACACTTGCCCCAACCGGCGAGGACAACAATTCCCGCTTGCCAGCCCTGTCCACACGAAGACGAGCACCATCCACCTCACTCACTCTACGCTTCGCCACCGCCCTTCGCCGCCTACGCCCAGCACTCGGACCAGGAAAAACATCAGCATCCGTCACACACGGAGAAGCCTCCGCCACAGCCACATCCAAGGCCGCAAAGTAATCCAAGTCCTCACCCGAAGACACTTCCGTCCACACAACCAAAATCCCAGAATCATCAAACTCAAAAAACTTAGACACAGACTCATCTGGTTCATTTCCAGCAACCACGGTCGAAGCCGCCACAAAATTAGCAGTAGCGGTTGCGTGCGCAGGCCCAAAATCCTGAACCTGCGCAGCAACCAAGGTTCAGTAACACAGACAAAATTCACTAACTCCCCCACACCCACTAAGCCACCTGCGAAGGCCCAGCCACCGCCACGGGATCCTCTGCCACTAGCTCCGCCTTCGGGGGATCTTCCGCCATTGGCGCAAGGGCTGGCAACGAGCCTTCACCAGACTCAGTAGACGCAGGTGCAGCGAAGGAGCCTTCACTGGTTTTCGGGGGCAGTGCCGGGTCGACCTCAACCTCGGGCAGCACTGGGTTGACCTCTACCTTGGGCCGCGCGCCATTCAGATGCCCAAAGTCTTCAACATCCTCGGCACGCGCCATCTGCAGCAACAGCACACTCATTCAGCAAACCCACGCGTACCCACATTCAACGACGTGAAACAAAAGACAAACTTTACCTGCTCCCTCGCCCGGTCAGACCGCTCCCTAACCACCTCTCGACCATAAGGACCCCACATCCGATCGAAGAGTGCCCCCGCGGAGTCCTTCACCACAGGGTCTTCGACCATAAAAATTTCGCGCTCAAAGTTTTCATCTGACTGATCGAAGACCTCATAGTGTTTGCACCCCTCGCGTGACAGCGCGTTCATGGCCCCCTCGCATGTGACGAGGGAGGCGTAGGACATGAAGCCCTGCACAATAGTCGGGAGCACCTGCAGCTCCTCCTGCAACCATTCAAGGAAGCGGAGGATGGCCTCGTGGTCGGGCACATCAAAATCTGCAGTCCGCGCACCCAGATCGCGGTATGCCTCCGTGAGCTGCGCGTGCGTCCGCACGACTTCTGAGTGCACCGAGGTCTCTGCCTTGTCCACGCGGCTGCGTAGGGCGTTGAACTTCGCCTCCCATTCCTCGGCGCGTTGGCTGGCGAGGCTACCCTTCGCCAGTGCCTCCTTAGCCTCCGCTTGCGCAGCCTGCGCTTCGGCGACGGCCTGGTTAGCCTCCCTCATCTCCTCCGCCAGCCGGCGTCGGAGGTCAGTCTTCTCAACCTCCAGGGTGGCCACCTTCTCCGCCAGCCTGCGGTTCTTTCTCTCCACGGCCGACTTATCCCGGACAGCATCCGCGTGCTGCGCCGAAGATTCTCGACTTCAGCGGTGACGTCCGCAGTCAGGACACCCGATGCAACACGGTCGGCGAAGTCGGCCGCCTGGCAAAAACACAAGTCAAACCTTCATGAGACAAACGCATGAACCATAACACAGCAAACATCGAAGTCCAGCGCAACTTACTTGCTTTAGCTACTGCGTCAGCAGCTGCGACAACTGCTGAGACACTTCCCTTAGCCGCTGGGACATGGTGCCCGCCACGTCCCTAGCGGCAGAGGCCGTCAGAATCTCGCCGCTCGCGCAAAAGGCGGCCCACGGGTCCTGCGTGGCCCCCTTCGCCTTTACCACCGCCGATGGCGAGGTGGCTGCCACTGAAGGCGGGACAACAACCAACTGTCCCTCGCCCGACCCTGTAACACGTCTCCGGTCAAAAAAAACTTACCGCCCAGATAGTCCTTGACACTGATATTTGTGCCGAAGTCAGCAACACGCTTCGCTCGCGACGGTCCGCCCAGGAGAGGATTGGCTCCGCCAGCGGCTGTAGCCTTCTCGCCTGTCGACGCTTTGCTGCCCCCGGGCGCAGCCGTTTTCACAGCCGGCACCAGCTTGCCACTGCCGGAGGCTGCAGCCTTCGCGCTTCCTCGCGCCCTCTTCGCCTCGCGCACGGGGTCGACCATCCTGACGACCGGCCGGCGCTTCTGCGCAGCATCTTGAAGGTCCTTGTTCATCACTGCCGACACAACAGCAGCAATATTCCATCCGTAAGGAAACACTCTCAAGTCACGAGCCATGCGAGACGTAAAGAAGTCTTCGCCAGCCACGCGGGGGATAGGAACGTCCTTGGGCCATCGACCCCCAGTAACCTCCAGCATCCATGCCGAAGACTCCCGGAGCTCGGGCGAAGACATCCTTCCCCCGGGGGCCATGCATGTCCCCATCAACTCCATAGCAAAACTATCAGAGACCCTTAGTTCCCCCACCGTAGTACCTAGCTTCGTTTTCTTAGTGGCTGGGGCGGCCTCCGGCGCGGGGTCTTCTTCAGCCACAGTCGCTGGTCTTTTCCCGCGGCGGTCGACAACGTCTTCCCCGGGATAACCGCCATACGGTAAACGATTCAACTCGAAGACCCTATTCAGGCGGTCGTTGGATCCGTGTATATCCCAGCTCCGTAGGTCCTCCGTCTTCGGCACGTAGCGCCCCACAGTTCGCACCGCCCCGTCCTCCGCTTCACGCACAACCGCGGCAAGATCCCGCCCTCGCACATCCAAAGCAAAAAGCGGACTTCGTACTTTCCGCCCACCTAGGGAGGGCATCTCGCGAGGGCATACTTCGCCCAACGCCCATCCATGCTCCAAGGGCCACACCCCATACCCTATGCTCCAAGGGCAGTGATCCGAAGGGCCCTTTCATTCTCATCATCCTCTGCTACTTCAAAATGCGGGTACGCCACATAATAATGAGAGCACATAATGGCTGCGGGGAGCCCTGGGCGGTCTTTGACTTCGGCCTCTGAAACATAGAACCAGTAATTCCACTAGTTGCCCCACTTATTTCGGGCACAGGGGACCAGCTCCACGACTTCCATCGAAGTCTTCCCGGACTTCGGCGTGAAAGTGCACGATCCGAATTGCACAATCTTATGCCCAATTTTTCTCTTCTGCCAGTGCAGACAGTATTGCTTGGCGAAGACTTCCACCGAAGGCTGACCGCCATACGATGTCGTTGCCCAGACGTACTTCGCCAACGCCACCACGGCGTTCGGTGTCAGCTGGTGAACCTGTACTTCGAACTTCAGCAGAACCTCCAACACAAAACGATGTGCAGGCAAACGAAGGCCGGCGATGAAAAATGCCTCAAAAATGACCAATTCGCCCTCGGGCTCGGGAACCTCCTCTGCCCCCGGGACGTGCCCAACCCCGCCGCCAAAATACCCCAACTGTTGCATATCTTGCACGCGGACCGACGACATCCGCAAAACACCAAATTCCACCGTATCACCCGGCCGTAACTCTGCCGCCGCCACAGTGCTCGAGGTATCTTCGGACGACGCCTTGGCCGTCGGTGTGGTCGCAGCAGACGAGGAGGAAGACGGCATGGCTACATACCGTCGACAGCGGCGTGCAGTCTGCTTCACGCGGGCCAGATCTCCGGCGAAAAGGAGCAAGGAGGGCACACGAGCAAGCGAGCAGTTTGAAAAGGAGGTTAGGGTTTTCGCGGTGCGCGGAAAGGTAAATTTCAACCTACGCCGCCCCCCACCCCCTTTTATACATAGGGCGCGACGCTTGGGGAAACCCGCAATCCAACAGTACGGCGTCAATCAACGGTCATGTCAAAAACCCCCGCAGAACCACTTCGAGCGAGGGCAGCGTCTCCACCATCTAGCGGCACCTTCGGCACCAGATGACTTAGTCGAACTGGTCCCTCAAAGGACAAATGTTGGGGCGAAGGCGAAGACAATACCCTTCGCTCGATGCCTTCGCCAGTCTCGCTGCACCAATGGAGACAAGACGACTGGCAGACTCCACCCTTCGTCCAATGCACCGAGGAACGAAGGCTTCTGGCGAGGTCGCCCCATCCCGCGATGTCGTCCAACACGAAGGCCCACGTGCAATCCGGCCCATTGTACAGCCGCGTGTGGCCGCTGCGCATTACGGGCCTAATCTGTAAAGGCTTCTCTGTAATTACAGTCTGTAACCCTGCTTTATGGGAATATTCCGGGGATAACCTGGGCGCCTGAGGGCACATGCGTACTTAACCCAAGGCGCTGGGCACTCAAGCACCTATAAATACCCCCGCACAGTGCCCTTGAGAGGCGAGATTAAGAAAGAAATTGCCCTCTTGAGCTAAACCTTGTCTGCATTACTTCTACTCCCCCGTTGGATCATCTTGCTCGGGAGAGCAAGTTCCAACAACTGTCTTTACCGCTTGCATATAGATGAAGTGTTTTTGTATGTCGCTCTCTGTTGAAGCTTGGCTTTGTACTCCTGTAAGAACATCTCTAAAGTGCACTCGTTAATCTTCGAGTTTCAAGTGATCGTCATGTGCGAAGCTACTCTGCACGTCTTTCTGGCCGAAGGTTGGCTTCGTCCATCTGTAGAGATATTCCTGAAACACACTAGCTTATGTCGAAGTAAAATGGTTAGGCAAGTGATCTTCGGCATAGAAGGAACCAATAGTATCATACTCATATGTTTTAACTATTTAATTGTTGTGATGTTGTGTATATAAAAATGGACTCAAACATTTTTTACCATAACCTAAGTGTTGGGGGTCTGCTTCGTCGCTGAAGGTCCTGTCAGATGAAGCACCTTTGGAAGGTCAGAACAAGAACAATGCCGAAGCTACCAGTCATGAAGCTTCGTAGTATATTTCAAAATGCACCGACTTAAAGATGAGATGACCAATCGGCCCATGATAAACTATGTAATAATTGTAGTCATTTGTAGAGGACATGAATGTAAATTCACACAGGATGCGCCCTATGCCTATAAATAGGTGAACAGAACCCTTGTACTGTTCACGCTTTCGCATCGCATTTGTATCTTCGTATTCAGTCAAGCTCAAGGTACAAATGTAATTTAGTTTAACTTTCATGTATTCATGATTATTTAACAATAAATGTTCATATATCGATATTATGTAATCATTTATGTTGTTGTCTTATGTTTCATGACCTTCATCCTTTAATTACGCATGTCATGTTTATGAAGGTATGTCCTTCATAACCTTCGTCTAAAGATCATTATATCCTAAGGGAAATAATGCTTCGAAAGACGAAGGACATTAACATTTAACATTTTTCTTGTGTGTTGCCTTGTTCTTGATTCATAGCATTTGAGAATAAGTCCCCAACATTGGCGCCCACCTCCGGTGAACTCACTTCCACTATTGAGCTGATGGCTTCGTTCAACAACCAAGCTGAAGCACCTTCGGCTACGAAGCTTGTGCTCCCGATAATAGGCGGCTCAAGTTCAGAGCCAGCTAGCAAAAAGCAGAAGAAGGAAGCACAGAGAAGGGTGCAGCATGTTGGGGTGCAGGGACCCTTCATCAAGTCAAAATGGTCTCATATCCCAATCACCTTCACCTAGGAGGACCTTCAGCTCAAGGATTATCCGCACAATGATGATATTGTCATATCTTGCGTCATCAAGGGTTTTCTGGTCCACAATGTTCTAGTTGATATAGGCAGTGCCGTGAATATCATATTTGCTAAGGCCTTCAGACAAATGCAAGAGCCAGAAGATAAGATTCACGATGCTACACATCCCCTATGTGGCTTCGGAGGAAGACAAATCATAGCACTTGGCAAAATCACGATGCCAGTTACCTTCGACTTTGTTCACAATACAAGGACTGAACATGTTGTTTTTGACATTGTTGACATGGAGTACCCCTACAATGCAATCATTGGTCATGGGACACTCAATGCTTTCGAAGCAATACTTCACCCAGCATATCTATGCATGAAGATACCTTTGGAACAAGGGCCCTTTGCTATTCATGGAAGTCAAGAGGCTGCCAGAAAGGCCAAAGGAAATTGGATAGATTCAAAAGCAATCCACAATATAGATGAAGTCGAAGCTTGTGAACAGTACAAGTACAAAAGAGAGAAGGCTGATTCGGCTGATCAGCCGAAACCCATGCTTCTATGTGAAGACATAGCAGAGCAGAAGGTACTGTTGGGGTCGCAACTATCTGAAGAGCAGGAGAAAACTTTGATAAAGTTTTTATTCAACAACAAAGATGTCTTTGCTTGGTCAGCTAATGACCTTTGTGGTGTCAACAGAGACGTCATTGAACATTCACTCAATGTCGACCCATCTTTCAGGTCAAGAAAGCAAAGACTTCGGAAAATGTCTGATGATAAAGCCGAAGGTGCTCGAAATGAAGTAAAAAGACTCCTCAGTGCTGGGGTCATCAGAGAAGTAAAATATCTAGAGTGGCTAGCCAATAATGTCATGGTGAAGAAGTCCAACGACAAATGGAGAATGTGTATTGACTTCATAGATCTTAACAAGGCCTGTCCAAAGGACGAATTTCCATTACCAAGAATAGACTCTCTTGTAGATGCAACAACTTCTTCAGAGCTTATGAGTCTGTTGGACTGCTACTCAAGATATCATCAAATATGGATGAAAAAGGAGGATGAGCCGAAGACTAGCTTCATAACTCCTAGTGGCACCTATTGCTATCTTCGGATGCCTGAGGGGCTCAAGAATGCTGGAGGAAGCTTCAGTAGAATGACAGCCAAGGTCCTTCATTCCCAGATAGGGAGAAATGTGCTAACATACGTTGATGACATCATAGTAAAAAGTATGAAGCAAGAAAATCACATTACTGATCTGCAAGAAACATTTGCTAATTTCATGCAAGTTGGCCTAAAATTAAATCCAGAAAAAATGTGTCTTTGGAGTGAAGAAGGGTAAGTTCCTTGGTTGTCTAGTTTCAACGAAGGGGATTGAAGCTAACCCAAGCAAGATCGAAGCTATCCTTCGGATGGAACCACCAAGCACAAAGAAGGGGGCCCAAAGGCTGACAGGAAGACTGGCATCATTAAATAGATTCATATCTAGATCAGCAGAAAGAAATTTGCCATTCTTTGAAATATTAAAGTCAGCCGAAGTCTTTCAATGGGGCCCAGCTCAATAGAAGGCCTTTGAAGAGCTGAAGCAATACTTGATTGATCTAACAACATTAACTCCACCTGTGCCAGGGGCTCCGTTACTATTGTATGTGGCAGCTTCGCACTCTGCAGTGAGTGCGGCGCTTGTACAGGAGAAGCTTGAAGGACAAATTAAAAAGCAAGCCTTAGTATACTTTGTCTCCGAAGTTCTAAGTTTATCAAAGAAAAACTATACAGAGTTGGAGAAGGTGTTGTATGCTGTGTTAATGGCCTCCAGGAAACTTCAGCACTATTTTCAAGCATACCACATAATTGTTCCTTCATCACAGCCTCTGAAGGATATTATGAGGAACAGAGAAGCTACTGGAGGGATTGGAAAGTGGGTTGCGGAGCTTAACGAATTCACTATTGACTATGTCCACAGATCCTCAATTCAGTCCCAAGCGTTAGCAAACTTCATTGCTGATTGGACGCCAGGGGCTCAGGAAGATGAAGCAAATAAAGATGTCGAAGCCTGGATAGTGTTCTGCGATGGTTCCTGGGGAACCTTCGGTGGAGGTGCGGCTGCTGTCTTAGTTGCACCTTCCAAAGTTAGAATATGCTATGCAGCAAGGCTTGATTTCAGCTGTACAAATAATATTGCTGAATATGAAGCATTACTTTTGGGACTTCGAAAGTTAAAGGCAATGGGAATAAGAAGGGCAGTCCTGAAAACCGACTCTCAAGTTATTTCTGGACATGTTGACAAGAGTTGCAAGGCAAGAGATCCGAAGCTTGAGAGATACCTGGACACAGTTCGAAGGCTTGAAGCTTCTTTCGAGGGATTTTCTGTTAAGAATATTCCAAGAGGGGAAACTGAGCATGCTGATCTGCTAGCCAAGTTAGCAGCACAGGGGCTCCCTCTACCTTCAGAAGTATTTTTCGAGACAATAAGAGCACCTTCGTTAGAACTCCTCGAAAGAGCAGTACTCACAATATCTCCTGTCCATAGTGAAGATTGGAGGACTGAGATTATATCTTTCCTCCAAGGTAATCATCTCTCGGATGATGAGGTTTATAACAAAAGAATGGAAGCAAGAACAAGACTGTATGTCATAATAGAAGGGGAATTATATAAACATGGAGTTTGTTCCCCACTTCTCAAGTGCTTATCCAGAACTGAAGGTATAGAACTGATGAAGGAGATACATGCAAGATTGTGTGGATCTCATATTGGGTCCAGACCTCTTCTGGGAAAGGTTTTCCGACAAGGATTCTATTGGCCGAAGGCAGCTTCGGACACAGCAGATTTGGTTCAAAAGTGTGAAAATTGCCAAAAATGTGCAAGAAATCAGAAACAACCTTTGTCTTTAACTCAGCTAATACAACCAACCTGGCCATTGCAAAGATGGGGCCTGGATTTGTTAGGTCCACTTCCGCCATCACAAGGCAATTTAAGGTAGGTTGTGGTGGCTGTAGAATATTTTTCCAAGTGGATTGAATCAAAGCCTTTGGCTACAATAACTTCGGCTACAGTCTAGAAATTTTTCTGGCAGAATATAGTTTGTCGCTTCGGTGTGCCGAAGGCTATAACTGTGGACAATGGAACGCAGTTTGATGCTGAAACTTTCAAAGATTTCTGCGATCAGATTGGTACAAAAATTCATTTTGCATCAGTCAGGCACCCGGAATCAAACAGACTAGTTGAAAGGGCAAATGGTATTATAATGACAGGAATAATGAAGTTAATATTCAATCAGCCTAGAGGAAAGTGGCTAGATGAGTTGGTTAAAGTGGTGTGGAGCCACAATACAACTATATCAAGGTCAACAGGTTTTACACCATTCAAGTTATTGTTCGGTGACGAAGCCATAACCCCTGAAGAGGCTAAAGCGGGGTCAATAAGAACAGTAGCTTCGGCCGAAGACGAAGCTAATTATTCTATGACAAAAGATACTATAGAAGGGACTAGACTTCAGACTGTGGAAAATATCAATAAATATCAAGTCAAAACAATAAAATGGCGCGATAGAAAAGTTCGATTGAAAGACATTAAGCTGGGACACTTGGTGCTTCGAAGAGTAGCCAACCCTGACACAGTAGGCAAGCTTCAGCTGAAGTGGGAAGGACCCTTTCTGGTAGTATCTTCGTCAAGACCCAGTTCTTACAGGTTAAAGGACATGGATGGCAACGACATTCCTAGATCCTGGAATGCGGATGAGCTTCGACGATATTATGTATAAATTGATGTAATCTTTTTCATTTTTTCTATGGCACCCTTTTCCTTTCCAAAGGGGGAGAAAGGTTTTTAATGGGGCCATAGATTGTAATTTCTCCTTTTTTATTCAGCCCTATGAGGGCAAAATCCCCCAAGACATGTAAATGTAAAGTCTAAGCATGCACCATCGAGTGCAGAGAGAAAAAAAACAGGGAGAAGCTCGAAAGTCATCCCTAAGGGGATGCAGAGCACGATGAAGCTACAAAAAGTCGTTCCTAAGGGAGCGCAGCGTAAGTTTTCTGCTCAAAAGTCATTCCTAAGGGAATGCAGAGCCAAATACTACCAAAATATAAGGTGAAGCGCGAAAGTGAACGCGACTACCGCCGAAATAGAAGGCGAAGCGCGAAAAGTCAACGCGAATACCGCCGAAATAGAAGGCGAAGAAGTTCAAAAGACGTTCCTAAGGGGATACAGAACTTCCACCAAAAAATAAGTGGTGCAGCCAAAAAAATAAACGACAAAGAGACTTCAGTCATTCCTAAGGGAATGAAGATTATGGATGTGGCTTCGTATGTGTGTGTCTGGGCATTCACTTGCACGATACATTACATCATACATTGCATTCATAAACATTCATTTACGCATGCATAGGATCATCATCGTCATATCATACAGATACAGACAGTTGCTTTGGCTTTATGGATACGGCTTCGAAAGCAATTTTATGCTTCGTTGTGAATGAAAAGACGGGAAGGTGTTTTTCGCCTTCGGCTCAAAAATACAAGTTTCGTCCACATCAAAGCAGTTCATACATGGACGAAAAGGTAAAAATATATTACAAGGTATGGACAAATTTACAGAGTAGTATCTGATTCTCAAATTACAATATTCTTTACAAAGGATAATACAAGAGTTCTTTTAGAGTTTTTTCACAGCTAGGTTTTCAGCTTCATCATCATCTGCTAAGCTTCGGATCATCTGTTAGGCTTCGGCTCAATGCTCCTCGACTTCGTCATCCTGTACATATCAAAGCATTATAAGGTAAATTCAAGTTTCAAGGAAAAGGTAAGCACAAGGCATGGGTTTATTACCGGTTTAAGGTGACTTCGAGCTTCGTCACCAGCCAAATTTCACCCGCCCTTTGCCTAGATTTGGGTAACGAATCTGTTTCCAATGCTTCGGGCCAGGCCAGGAATGTCATCCAAGTCTGCTGGTGACAGGATGAAGTTTGTTCTGTTTACAATATTTCCATGTGTACAGCCAGCCTTCATGAAAGCGACAGCTGTGCCTCGAGAAGCTAGCAAGGCACAAAAGTCGCCATGTCCAGCTATAACGTCGTCGAGGGCATCAACTTCACCTTCAATATGATCAAATGTGCCCGCAGGCCTAGTCAACCAGAAGGTTAGCTCCAGCAGGCTCTGAAATAGCTTCTCCTTTTTCTCATCAATCTTAACATAAAACCATTTAGTTTTCCAACCGATCGGCCATTTGGTGCGGTAGCTAACCACTGGTGTCTTCATGTCTTTGCGATAAGCAAAATTATAGCAGCCGAAGTTCTCGTGCAGTCCATCTTCTCTAGCCTTCATTTGATAGTGAAGTTCATGTACCCGGCAGAAGGCTTCGGCAATCGGCTCCGCTCCTTGGCTTCGGAGAGCCCAGATAAAGACAATGAGCCTAACGATAGCGTTAGGAGTCAGCTGATGAAGATAAACTTTGAAATTTTCCAAAACATCTGTAATCATCCCATGCAGAGGAAATCTTAATCCTGCTTTAAAGAAGCTTCTGAAGAATACCACCTCATCGCTTTCTGGCTTCGGAGTGGTCTCTTCCCCGCCAAAGCGAATTAGCTTTTTCTCGGCTTCCCCGAAGTAGCCTAGTTTTGTCATTATCGGCATATCAGCTTCGGAGACAGTCGACTTCCCAAAATCCAAGTGGCTGGGCTTAGATGGCGCGGCGGAATAATCTATATCTTCCTCGTCAGCTTCACCTTCTTCAATATGTGCTTGCTCGGCTTCGGCAGCAGGTGCACTTTCGTCAGCAGTACCCTCTGGCACAACTAGTCCCGACTGCCTCATTACTTCGGAGATTGGGGCAGTTTCAGCAGCTTCGGCCTCCTCTTCGTCGCGTGTAATCCTAGCTGTTGAACGGACCCTGGCCATTTGATGTTGAATTTCTTGTGTCTTGACGAAGTTGAAAACTTTTTATTTTTGCCGAAGCTCCCTCTTGTGATGAAGCTTTGATTTGGAGTACGGTGAATAAGCTTCAGCTGTGGTCAAATTTTTCGGCAGCACAACTGTGCAATAGTAGTAAATGCTGTGGTAACTTCACACCTACTCGTCTGTATATATAGTGCTGCAGGTGGTAAGGTAAATCGACAAGACGATCGCACCTGCTGAACAGCCGCCCACACCCACTGAACGGTGGACCATACTGCGCGAGGAGACGAATCACCAGATCGAGTGTACCCGTCTTATGGTGGGATCGCCTTACACTCGGAATATTTAAATCGTTTCTCGGCAACGAGCTCAGGGAAGGTGTTTTTCGGACCTTCGGCATTCCGAAGCATAAAAGCTTTTTCACGGGTCGAGCTCGTTATGAAAAACGAACTGGCACCGTGAAGGGGCTACTATTGGGGGTCTGCTTCGTCGCCGAAGGTCCTGTCAGATGAAGCACCTTCGGAACGTCAGAACAAGAACAATGTCGAAGCTACCAGTCACGAAGCTTCGTAGTATATTTCAAAATGCACCAACTTAAAGATGAGATGACCAATCGGCCCATGATAAACTGTGTAATAATTGTAGTCATTTCTACAGGACATGAATGTAAATTCACACAGGATGTGCCCTGTGCCTATAAATAGGTGAACAGTACCCCCGTACTGTTCACGCTTTCGCATCGTATTTGTATCTTCGTATTCAGTCAAGCTCAAGGTACAAATGTAGTTTAACTTTCATGTATTCATGATTATTTAACAATAAATGTTCATATTTCGATATTATGTAATTATTTATGTTGTTGTCTCATGTTTCATGACCTTCATCCTTTAATTATGCATGTCATGTTTATGAAGGTATGTCATTCATAACCTTCGTCTGAAGATCATTATATCCTAAGGGAAATAATGCTTCGAAGGATGAAGGACATTAACATTTAACATTTTTCTTGTGTGTTACCTTGTTCTTGATTCATAGCATTTGAGAACAAGTCCCCAACACTAAGATATTGTGTCAAAAAGTATCTTACTTAAGATACAACTAGGCATGTGCCCGTGCGTTGCGACGGAAGACAAATTGACGAGCCTCCAACGGCTCAAGCCCTAGCGACGTGTAGCGTGACTGCAATGGTGATGGGAACACTCATGGGAAACAGTGCCTCATTGCAGAGGAGCATGAGCCCAAGCACGCCACCACTCAACGCCATGAGTTCCATCATCCTTTTGCGGGGCTGCCATTGCCACGAGCTCCATATATAAGATGGGTTGTTCAGATCATAATAACCAAAACAATAGTTCTGTTTAATACGTGTACTGCCTTCTAATATTGACAAAGTCTCAGACAATATTGACAAAGCATATATCCTTATCTATTTGCCTCATTCTTGATAAACCCACACAAGAATAGAAGAGTAGAAAAAATATAGATCAAGCAAGCATATCAAGGATATAGTATTTTTAGACAAAATACATAGCAAGTTTTGTGTAGCAGTTCTAGGCATGCCAAATACAGTGGCAATGCATAGCAAGTCTAGGCATGGCTATCGAATTTCTACAAACAATACCCATTCTTCACATGTTCTGTTGAATACATGTACTGCCTTCTAATGCGGTCGCAATGGTCCCATTAGGGCTTGGGGGCAAAAATTCAGCAAACACAGCATATGCATACTTTGGCCATCAATCCAAAGCACACATGTTAAATCGTTCTAGACTCAGGAGAGTTGACTTACAAATTTTCAAAACATCAAAAAGTGGTCCCATAATGCTACAGTAGCGCCTCTTATTCTACTTTTCTTCCATGGACAGCTCAGTTTTGTGGGACACATAAGGCAATTACATGGCACTATAAGATAAACTGGTTCAGGTATAATCTCATCACATGTTTGTGTGAATCACATGCTTAACACAATCAGAAGCACGTACTTTAGGTTGGTGCAAGAGAACTCTATCTTCTTAACAGATAGAGTTCTGCATCTGCCTGCTGCTCACAATCCTTGGCTACGTCCCCGGAATCATCTACGCGATCTATGTCCTTATTGCTCTCGACTCTGACCAGCACGAGAGGGAATACTACACCCTTGCTTAGAGCATCTGGTTGTGCCAGGCGAGCCTACACAGTTGAGTCAAAATCAGTATTTTTCTCATGTGGATTGTCTGACATGGCATAACCGGTAATGGGTAACCAAGTGTTGTGGTCTAGTGCTATATCTCAGTTACCCAACTTGCGAGCTCTCTTTATTGTGATCCAGTTATTCAATCTGTAATTGTGATACTACAAGAGAATAAGATGCGCCTGTATCTCTGAGAGCAAATGTGGTTTATGATTGGTGCTACCTTGGGCTCAAAAATAGGTGAACAGTTATCCTATGAAATGTGATGTGTACACACATGGTCTAGATTCTGAGCGACACCTTCATGCCAACGATGGTTTAGTGTGCAGGCAGTAAAATATGTATCAAAATGACTCATTTCCGATGCTGCGTGTTCGTGACCATGTGCAACCCAACGGTTTGTGTGCTAGTTTGTGTGCTGCTGCTCTTGATGCTTTGTTTAATGACGCTTCGGATTGAGCCTATATATATGTTTGCTTGTCCCAAAAATCTGGTAGTCATACGCTGGTTGATTCAGGAGGTTTGGTAGTGTATTTATTCTGAACAATACCACATCTGATTCTCTTTTGCATTATTAACATTGCCGCTTCCGAACTTTTTTTGTTACTGATTAATTGGACTGGTCGTCATCCATGGCCTACAAGTTCTGGGAAGAATGGAAGATCACTAGGAGAATATATATGCCTCATTGGATCAAAACGGCCAAGATAATTGCGTTAGCAACGAGGCATCTTTCATCCACTATAATCAGCGAACGAGATAGATCCATGGTGCTGGTGTACCGCGCCGCACGGCTGGTTCATGTTGCGCCATCACTATTAGCACCAAAATTAGTCACTGTTAGCACCACCAAAGTTAAGGCACCGCCAAGTTGACCCGTGTAGACAGAAGCTTTCATGCCCGGTGGTCGTTCCACCCTGATCACGACAACGCGAGGCTAGAAAAGCTACCAACCGAGCAGCCGAACAGGTGAGCCACTAGGGGCATACGACTACCTAATGATAGCAGAGAGGACCACGACGATAGAACCGGTTGTTGGACGTAGTTGGAGACACCGGGCCATAGCTCCATGGGCCCACTAGACGAGTAGGACAGCAGCCGATTCGCGCCGGTCTCTGCCGCCATGAGGTCCCTCCGGGGAATCCCTCGGAAGCCACACCCTGATCCTAGACCCAGCGGCCAGCGCAGCGGCGGGACGCCATCAGGGGAGAACCACTCGGGCGGCCTCTCGAAGGCCATGTTGTCGTGGTTGCCAAACACCATCGCCCACGGCACGTCCTAGCCTCGGGCGGTAGAAACAGCACGATCCCAGTACAGGCTCGCATTCGGGACCTTGTTGGCCATCACCAGGTTGCCGATGTACACCACCAAGTCTAAGCGAAGATGCGTGGATCAGATACTGCCGCCACAGAGACCATGAGGCAGAGAGGGTGTTCCATTTCAATTCTTTGATTCTTTAAGAGGAAAAGGGAAAGGGTCAAGGGAAGCAAAAGGAGAGCGTGCGCAGGCACACACCTAGGTTCTCGGCATCGAGGATGGCGGCCATGACGCGGTCGGACGCGGCGTCCTGCGCGGGCCCCAGTCCATCCACGCGTCTGCAGGTCCGCGAACATGGCCACTTTGAACGCTCCTAGCCCAAACCGCAGCGGCGGCCGCCCCTTGGCGTCCGCATGCTCCGTCGCCGGCCACAACGTGACCACCGTGATTAATAGTGTGGCGGCGAGCAGGGCAGGCATGAGGCAGCGCCACCACTTGCGCATCGCTGATTCGCTCGAGGGCTTAGACGGTGTGGTCCGGGGAGCGTCGGTCTTAGAAGAAGAAGACCACACAATAAGCTTACCAGCTTTCTTTGCAGCACGGGAGAGTAGCTCCTCAATTAAACTCTATGCAGGATCACCCTCAGGAAACCGCTCCATAAAATTCTCAACATGCAGCACTACCTCCTCATTGCTTAGGTACTGATATAAGCCATCAGACGAAAGAACAAGAAACTGATCCCTGATGGAGAGCTTATGATGGCAAAGAGTAGGTGTGCATGATATATATGTTGTATCACCTATATACTCATTGCAAAACATCTCTAGCAACACATCATTGAACCTTGCCTGTAAATCAGACAGACTTCTCATTAAAATTTACTTGTTTCTCCTACATGGACCTTTCATAACAATCAACCTACAGTCTCTTTACCTGTTTGAGATACCCAGCACCAAATGCACGGGTAACTGTTAGACGACCTTTCACTCTATCATTAACAACACACTGATCATCATCTGGATGTTCACGTCTGATCCTCTGCACTTCCTGCACATCAACACAAAAGAACATGAGTTCATATGCAAAAAGAATTCATAGGCTAAAACACTTATGATGCTTCCCATCCACTCATACTATCCCACGACATATAAATTCATAACTCCAAAAGAAAAATGGTTTGCCGATTGTAAAGCTATGTTGTTGAACAGGCCAGTCCACATACTGCACATGTATTCACAGAAGCCACCAGAGGGCATGTTCAACCAGGATAACAAAAACATGTGTTAGAAAATTTTTTATATGATGCAAGCTCATCTTTTTAGTAAACTCAGTAGATGCACAAATGCATTAGCAATTTAGCACTATGCATCAATTCAACTATGTCTGCAAAAAGGTTACCTCTTCAATGCTCGTGCTATGATCAGTCGACAGCTGCAATGCCTCGAGCCCAATTATCGAATACCTAGGGATCTTTGTCTCGGTCTCCAAGCCCAAACCAATGTCCTCCACCCACATGCTTCCAATCAAGCAATCTTTGTCGTCCCGTCGCTGCGCCACAATGGCACGGTTATCCCCAAGGTTCATAACATACACATCGTCATCCCTCAATAGGACCACGAGCAGGCAAGCTCCAGTCACTGCTAGCTCTGGGTGGGATCCCATTGACTGACTGGTCATGTCCAGGTATGCTGACTCCGTCATAGCTAGCGCCCGGGCTAGTGCGCTCAGTACCTCCCTGTGATCCGTCACCGCCGGTGCGGCCGTCAACCTCTTAACTCCCCACTCCCTGCCGCTTTGACCATCACCAGCGGTGGCTGCATGGGCCCACAAGGGATGCCTCTGCTCCTTGAGCCTGGCAAGCGATAGCACGAACCGGCCAGAGCTCGAGAAGTTGAGTTCGATATCCTCGTCCTCGCCATCCGCCAGAAACTGCCACAGTCGCTAGGATTCCGGATCAGCCTCTTTGTAGAAGATCCCACGAAACTCGTGCAGCAGGAAGCAATAGAGATTAGCGACCAGGAAGTCCGGGGCATCGGGGTCGTTGAAGGCGTCATAGATGCCGACGAAAAGCCAGCGCTGATCCTTGGTGACAACCACGTGGACCCTGTCCTCCCCGCGCGCGGTCGTGCGCCCACTGAACGCTGTCCTCCCGTGGCACGACGCATGGTCGGTTCTTCTCCGAGATGCTCTACCGCAGGGCCATAGCTCCCTGGGCCCACTGGACGAGTAGGACAGTAGCCGATATGTCCAAGGAGTCCCCCGGAAGCCGCACCCTGATCCTAGACCCGACGGCCAGCGCAGCGGCTGTAACACCCCTAGTGTTACTAGCACTAAAACTTGAACATAACATCATGTGCATTGACATTTCATATGTTTGTTACACCTAGAGTGCATTCACTAGGTAAAAATTTTAAATAAGTTGTACAGATGTGACTTGATGTGTGATTACCCTTAGGGTAGAGTGCTTAACCCTAAATTAGGGCTTATGGGTGATGGTGAAGCTCAAGTATGTTAAACCTCAAAAGACTTGACGATTGATCATAAGGTATCACATTTGATGGACTTTAGTGACACCAAAACCCTAAAGTGCTAAAAACCCTGAAAAGACCCCTAGAAAACCCTAATTAAAACCCTAGGGGGTAGGTGCAAAATTTGTGCACTTTTGGACCAAAGTGCAAATTTCAAAGTACTAGAACATTATAAATCAAGTACTTTTCACTTTTGAGGATTTCCAAGTCAAATGATGAAGTTTGGACTTATTTGTAAAAAGTACCCCATGAACCCCTATGCTTAAGTCTGAATTCAGTTGAATAGGGTCAACTTTAGAGCTCTATATCTCAGAATTCTTGGGGATTTTGCTCTTGGTCAATATAGCAAACTTGTAGAGCTATGTAAGGAGAACAAATTTTATTAAGTAAGTAAGCCCTAGTGCTGCATGAAAGTGGGAGAAAAATAGACCTGAAGATAGTCTATCAGTCGAGTGCAGCTCTGAAACTGGACTGACGGTGAGCTAGGACCAAGTTTGAGGACTATTTTGAGCATATTCCACATATTGAGGGGAGGTGAATTCCTTCTACCTATCTGAGGATTCGGCATAGACTTTTGATTGGACTATACAAAGATCTGTCTTGTTTCGCGATGCGAGGAAGAAAGCTGCTCCGCTCTGAGAGGTAGAAGAATAATCTGTTCTCGAGTCAGGGAAGCACGGCATGGACAAGGAAGTCAAATCCCACGAACTTGGCATTGTATCTCTACCTATGTAGATTTATTTGGAATAGTTCGATAACCAAGGAGCACATACCCTTGTGGGTGAGATTGGAACTCATATCCTACCACCTCTCTACTCGTATTATTGGATTGGCCTGGGCCTAGAGCTGTAGAATCAGTAGTAGCCCGTGGGGAATCAGCGGTAAGCAGAACTTGATTTGAACGGGGCCCACTAGACTTCTCTATTTCATGATTTCATGTTATAGTGTGGGCTTCCATCCCTTTTGGAAGAACCAACTGGGGACAGAACGTAAAGGCTCACTCATCTAGATCTGGCACATCACAATCCATGGCTAGGGCTAGATGATCACTGGCATCATCAGCAATAAAAGCATGACCGGCTGGCATAGGGTTCGGCTTATCTGTCTTCTATCGCTCTACGAGAAGGCTCTATTGCTTCATCCTTTTCAGGATCTACCAATGGCAGTATTCGGTGATCTGGCCTGTCCTTTGAGAACAGTGACTGGAAGGATGTCCTACCGCTTAGGAGTCAAGTATCGGATATCTACTTGGATGAAATCCGGTCGGGTAGAAGCATTTCTTGTGATATCGGGAGAAGAGATGGGCTCATGCTTTACACTACTTCCCGAGGTCCACTAGAAAGGATCTTCTTACTAGAAAGGATCTTTACGATTGTTCCCATCAACACTTAGAAGAAAACGGATAACTTTTTGATCTCCAAGAACCGGCCCAGTAGCCCCCGAACTAAGGATCCATCCAATACTACTTACTTCATATCTCCTAACCCAAATGGATTTTCGACTTCTGCATTTCAATGGGAATTTGGGCATCAACCGGATTTTACTTAAGAGATCAGGACAAAGAGTTCGAAAAATCGGAGGATAGAAATTAGAAGTAAAAAGTTTTCCATGGCTCGGCTCAAAAGCGCTTTAGCACCCTTGACTCCATGGAGATGCAACCTTTTTTCAAAACAATTGACCCTCCCAAGGTAGTTAGCTAGTCCTCAAGGCGCCAATAAAAGAAAAAATAGACCTACCAAGATCTGGAACTGCATATTCATAAAAAGCATATCCCTGAAAAGAACATATATATCCGCGGGGACTCTACTTAGTTAGCTAAAAAGCGAATATGGGATTTTGCACCATAAGCAGATGCTGGTTTTTTAGATTGGAAATCTACTCTCCCAAGCTCCACTCGATCTTTTGCAACTCTTGGTCCCCTTAAAAGTTCTCGGGGGCGCTTAGGCCAATCATAAAAAGACTAATAAATAAATATGTCCTGAAAAATGCCTTGAAAACTCTTCTCTCCTATCCAATGAGCTCTAAAAGGACAAGCCTTTTTCTATAGACGAATCGAGACTAGAACTCATTTTTTATATCCTACGCTACATTCATTATCCCAAGAGGGGCTGGAACGACGGATAAAGCTTCTAAAAGTGGGCTTCTAGAGCATGTTCCATTATCTAGGTAAGAAAGAAAGACTGTTGCACTCGCTCTTTGAGCTACGATCGACGAGGTTGATCGGGTGAAAATGAACCTAAACCTATAAAAGTGTCGGGACATTAAATAGATATAAAATAAAATAATCTTTTAGTCCCTCAAAGTCCAAGTTTAAGAGGCCAGTCCCAAAACATTTCTTGCAGGACCACCTTTCTCCAGGTCTCTTTTTTATTAACTTTGGCACCCACACGTATAATGTGAGGAGAGGAATCCAAATTCGATACATAGCTGTCCCTCTCTTCCCCAAATTCCTCTGGCAGGATCCCTTACTGGAAGGGGGGTAAAGAATCTACGCTCTAGTCATATGTATCCTGAGAAGGGAGTGACCTAAAACAGAGGAATGCTTGTTCATCTCATTCGGATATGTATGGCCGGGGTCTGGTAGCTCCCTATGACTATTCCTATTGGGATGGCAATCTCATCTCGAATCACATATCGTGTGTTCGATGTTCCTTCCGTTCGCATATCTTTGAATCGAATCAGCTTCTTCGGGCGGGGGATAACCGAAATAGAAGTGCTGCCGGGGTGATTGACCATTAGGATCCAGTCCTGTTCCTTAGTTTGGTTTTTCCTACCAAGGATCCAGCTATGCTATAAAGTTATGTTAGTGGTAGATATGGATAGAATATGGATAGAGAAAGTAGCAGCTCACTTTCTTTCGAAGACGGGGTTGAGAAGAAGGTAAGGCAGCTTCTTCGATCCAAATCTTATGAATAGATTCATTCATTTCAAATTAAGAATCATACGCAACCTCAAAGAAAGATAGCCCTCCTCTTTACGAGCTTAGTAACGGTAAGTCCGTTCCGTTAATGGATGGGCACGAGCGAGGGGCGGTGATTGGAATAGTGACTCATTGGCTATCAGATAAGTGAAGCCACCCAAAGCTATTCTATTATCATAAATAGAGGTAAGAGCTCCTCAGTTTCGTATATAGCCCCCTCCGATCCATGGTGGATTGTCTTGCTTTTCATGAAATAAGACCTAGCAGCTTACTTAAAGAAATGAAATTCTCGCGGGCAAAGCTTTTTCTATTTATATAGGCAGCTCCATTCCTTGAAAGCCAGTCAATACTAGAGTAGAGCTCAGAAATCCTTCCTGGGCAGCCTGGTTCTAGCTCCCTTCATTCCTCTGTGAGAATAGTTCACGTATAATACTTTAGAGCGAGTAACTAGTCTTTCTATTTGCCTTTCTATTCTAGTAATTCTACGTTCCTCATTCTATATACGATACGTTCGTCATTCTAAAGCTAAAGTAGTGACTCTAACTAGAATATAAAGACTTCACCTTCAACCCAAGCCAATCTATGAAATAGGGATCATGGAAATCGGGCACACCCGAGTAAATCTAGACTAGATGATCTTGCGAGGCGATGCCAGACCCAGAGTATAATGTCTCCGGGACTAGACTGGCTAATAGGCAGTGCTTATTAATATCGGAGCTGATGTGCGGATCAGTCGTGAGAAAATAAAATCCTTTGAATGGATCAGTGAGTGTAGGAAAGCCGGTTCCGCAGGATCACTTATGTTATGTGATTTCGTGGGATGGGAGATGCTTCTGAATCAAAAGATGTTGTAAAAGCTCAGAAACGAGGCTTCTCAAATTCTTTTTGGCATCCCCCTCTACTTCTACCTATACCGATTCATGGAGTTGACACTAATCCATTCTTTCTATATTTCTTTCATTCTCTTTGATTGGTCAACAAAGAACTTTGACTCGAGCTCTTCCCCTCCCTCTTGGAGGAATATAGCCATCCATCAAGCCTACCCCAACATAAACAGGAATCACCTGATAAGCTGAGTGATAAAGCTATCAATATATCCTTTGACTGGCACTTTAGCAGAAAATCATGAAATAAACCTGGGCCCACTAAAAGTCCTTATTTAGGGAATCTTACTTGCTTAAGAAAATAATCAACTGCCACCACCACATCATTAAGGCCTGCGCCTTCAAGCCCAGTGGAATTCTCGTTCGGATGCTATTCTCGCTCAAAGATCTCAAAATGTCGTATCGAAAGGAGAGCGTCAATTCTCTTATATCAGCATCAATCTGAAAGAGTCTTAGTCCCATAAGGCCGCAACTTGGAATTGACTTGATAGATCTTCTGCTTGTCTCTCGAGAAACTTTGTATTGGTCTCCACCTCAGGCCAGTCTAACTCTGCTAATAGACTGTGTTTATATTCTTCTACGAGTAGCCAGCAATGGAAACGTATGAGCGTTAGTTGGCAATGGAAATGGGTGCAATAAATCAGGTATCTAATCTAGCTAGAGAAAGGCTAACTTCAAAACTCAGGGCTTTTCATTGATAGCCATAGTAAGAGGTTTGTCCTGTTGGTGGTTGATTCAAAACTACTTCCTCTTGCACAACTATAATGGGAACTACTATAATGGAATGGGAGAGGAGAAAATACTCGAGGATAGGAATATCAACTATGTAAGAAGCTTCCTCAATAAGAGTGGTTGTGCCAAGAGGCCCTTGTTGGAATTGATCTACTGCCAAAGTGGAGTGGGAATATATAAGAAAGTCGAATGGATCTGTGGAACTCCCCCGAATAAAGGAATCAAAGAGTGACTCGCCAGACTGGCGATCAAAACAGAAATTCTCTTCCGGTCATCCATTTTCCATCGAGGGAGAGTCGACTAGCTTAAAGAAAGGTGCCGGAAGAAAGAAAAAGATCCTAATCTCCATTTCAGAGAGTATAAGCACAGGAAGAAGGTATCAGGAATGCTGGTTCGACGGAATAGGGTGATTGGTAAGGCTTCATCCCTAAAGTTATTCAACACGTGGCTACTAAGATAATTGGATTCCTTTTCTAAAGTTATGCTCGTAAAGCTGCAAAACTAGTAAACTTATCGACCTATCATTCGTTCTTACCCGAGCTAAGTCTTGACTTCACTATTTGTGACATAGCCCCACATTCTTGTGCCAAAGAAAGACAGAAGGAAAGAAACCTAGGCTTGGAATCCTGGCGCCTTGACTTTATATGACAATTCTAGATGAACTAGGCTAGCTAACCAGACAAGAAGGAGGTCCCGGGCCTGGACCGACACGATTCTAGTAATTATACGTTCCTCATTGGATCTCATGGAGTGTACTCTTCCCTTTGTTTAAGAAGAAGTTGGTTTAAAGAGTAAGAAACACTTATAGACCATAAATACTCTTTCTCACATAAAGATCCAACTTTTCGGAGCGTAGCTTAAGGCCACACCTGTAGAGCCATGGCCCTCAATAATTCTATACGCAAACTTATCCTTGTGGAATGAGCCATTCTAGGCATCAATGAAAGAAACCATAATCATTGACGAAGAAGACAGTTGTTCAAGCAGTAACTGAGGTGTTGCATTGAAATAAAGTAGCATTGCGAGATACGAAGAAAGAAGCCGGAAGTCTATATGGAATACGCTCTTTAAGGTCGATTAAGGCTTGTGTGAATGTTGAACATCTGCTACCAATCAATCCCATTCCCATTCCCATTCGTATATGGTATATGACGCCTTCTTAATTGAAAGCATCTCCCGTCGAAACCGCTGAAGAATAGATAAGATAGGCCCGCTAGATTGGCACCCCCGTGGAGTAGGCTAGAGGCTCATCCACGAACGTGGAATCAAGAGGGTTTTTTATGGATGTGACAAATATATCTCAAGCTGAGGCCACTAAGGAAGTGCCAACACAATCATGAACTGCGCCCGTCAGAGCTTCTTCTAGCAACCCAAGAACTCCGGCACGTCTAAGAACCCGTGTATTCCGCCGTGTATTCCGTGTTTTCTTCCTCCTTTCTGCTTTCTTGAGGAGAAAAGGGGCTCGTAGAATTAGATTCAAATAGAATATGAGTGAATATCTTTCGCTGTGCACCAGTTTACGAGCAAGCATCCTTCGTGGATCGGAAAGGGAATTCGAAGAAACCGTATCTTTCATAAGCATCGTTGGTCCGATCTGCTCAAAAATAGAAATGAAATGGTGAACTTGTCTTAGAGAAAGAGGAATTCTTACTTCCAATCGGAATCATTTTTAGGCAATACAGGGAACTGTCCCAAAGGGGCTAAAGTATGTGTGGGTCTCTCTCGTCGAGTAGACCTTTTCTCGCTCTCTTTTTCTTGCAAGAGTTGTACCAGCTTTGAGTGAGGGGTTGGATCAAATCAAGAAGCTCAGCATTGAGGGATCAAGTCTTGCTTGAATCGATTTTCTTTGACTGCCTGAGTGCATATCCTCACTCTGTCTCCAGCTTTTCTGAAGGATTGCTTATCCCATGCTTTGAGCACTAGTTTGGTCTAAAACAGTTTCTTCTTTTTTTAGAAACATTGGATTTCCTGTGACCGGGAGCTTTCTTCACTACGGGGTGGGTTTCCACATGCTTAATTCATGGCTTTGGTCCAGAGCTGGCAGACGGAATAAGACGAGGATTGGGGCATGATCACTGCAGCCCCGCGTAAGATATTCAGCATAGGAAAGGAAGCTTCATGCTTTTGGATCCACTCAGGATTCACTAAGGCTCGCTCTAGTCTACCGACGATGCGTCTGGCCCCACCGAATGGATTGCTCCAATAGAGTAAGTGCCTCGAGGAACGAGATCAGTCAGGTTCGCATTCTATTCTGCAGACACTCAAGAAATCCATGTTTCTGGCACCTTCTACCGGAGAAATAAGAGATTCTTGAATCGAAATCAATGAATCAGATTTTACCTTTGGGATGGGAAGTAGATTGCTGGAGCAAAAACTTCTAGAGTGAAATGAACAACTAACACCTAGGTTCTTTTACCTTACCTCCTAGGCTGCGCTGCGAAAAGCTTAGAGAATCAAGAATCATCCTCTGTGACTAGTTCTGTACATGCGCTAAAGTGGCGCTTGCTTCAAACTGGGTTTCCAGAGCTGGCACTTATCGATATAGAAACAAGAGCAGGGTGATACAAACACAATCAACTTCCGCATTCGAGGGCAAAGGTATCAGCACTTGTGGAGTAAACCTGACTCCGTTCGTGTTAGGACATCCATCCTTCCACTCACAGCTATCAATCCAGTATTGGAAGCTCAAATCCTCTTCTCTTCCACTCCACATGTCGAGATTTCATTGCAGTAATAAGTTTGTCTATGAAGAGCTAATCTAATTGTATTAGTTTCTATAATGGATTTCTTATGTGGAATACTAATGGATAGGGCCTCGTTGCTAAGTGCTACAAGATCTAGTGCACTGGAACTCGTGGTTATGGACCCGAATCCTTTAGTATGGAACATTGTCTTTTCCAAGTAAAAACCCCTAGTATATGAAAGAATGAAAAGGTGCTTTCGTTCTTGTGGAATAAGAAGCCCTCGTACCTTAATGAAAGGAAAATAGGAATTTTTCGTTAGGTATTTGACCAAATAGGATTGTCCAGTTCCTATAGAACCTATCACTAAAATACCCGATAGGGCTAAGCGGAACGAAAAGGGTTTTCCATGAGATGGTAAATGAAAACGATTAGCCCCACACGAGGTTTGGGAATAAGTGATTGTCTGATAATGAGCAAGGAATATACGTCTTTCTGCTAAAGAGAATCTATTAAACTCATAATTCATTAGATCCTTGTTAGCAATGTCAACTAGGTATCATAAGTAAATGGATCTCGGTTGTTCAATCCTTTGATAACCAAGGTTATTCTTTGCTAAAGAGAAATGATCACTATGGGTCAGACTCAATAGAATTGGATCCATTCCAAATAGCGAGAATTAGGATTCTTGATCCCTCTCAGTCTCTCTTTCAATTCGAGGATCCGGAGAGGTGTTTTCATAGTCATCTCCGAATATTTGCCATCTCCGAATATTTTTCGATTTCATTTTTCTATGATATGTCTTTCTATATGAAAATTGGTTATTTACGATGTACGATGATCCGCATCCATGGCTGAATGGTTAAAGCGCCCAACTCATAATTGGTAAATTTGCGGGTTCAATTCCTGCTGGATGCACGCGAACGGGAACGGTCTATTGGAATTGGCTCTCTATCCATGGAATCTCATCCATCATCCATACATAACGAATTGGTATGGTATATTCATACCATAACATAAGAACAATAAGAACTCGAATTCTTATCGATACTGGAACTCAGAGCATAGGGGGGAAAGTCGATTTATGGATGGAATCAAATACGCAGTATTTACAGAAAAGAGTCTTCATTTATTGGGAAAGAATCAATATACTTTTAATGTCGAATCGGGATTCACTAAGACAGAAATAAAGCATTGGGTCAAACTCTTCTTTGGTGTTAAGGTAGTAGCTGTGAATAGCCATCAACTACCCGGAAAGGGTAGAAGAATGGGACCTATTCTGGGACATACAATGCATTACAAACGTATGATCATTACCCTTCAACCGGGTTATTCTATTCCACTTCTAGATAGAGAAACGAACTAAAGGAGAATACTTAATAATACGGAGAAACATTTATACAAAACACCTATCCCGAGCACACGCAATGGAACCATAGACAGGCAAGTGAAATCCAATCCACGAAATAAATTGATCCATGGACGGCACCATTGTGGTAAAGGTCGTAATGCCAGAGGAATCATTACCACAAGGCATAGAGGGGGAGGTCATAAGCGCGTATACCGTAAAATCGATTTTCGACGGAATCAAAAAGACATATCTGGTAGAATCGTAACCATAGAATACGACCCTAATTGAAATGCATACATTTGTCTCATACACTATGGGGATGGTGAGAAGAGATATATTTTACATCCCAGAGGGGCTAAGTGTGGTTTGAACTATTGATTTACGTAATTGGAAGTAACCAATTAGGTTTACGATGAAACCTAGAAATCGATCACTGATCCAATTTGACTACCTCTACGGGATAGACCTCAATAAAAAACTGTTGAGTAACGGCAGCAAGTGATTGAGTTCAGTAGTTCCTCATAGAAAATTATTGACTCTAGAGATATGGTAATATGGAGAAGACAAAATTGTTTGAAGCACGCACAGAACCGGAAGCGCCCCTTGTTTCAAAGAGAGGAGGACGGGTTATTCACATTTAATTTGATGGTCAGAGGCGAATTGAAAGTTAAGCAGTGGTAATTAAGACCCCCGGGTGAAAATAGGGATGTCTCCTACGTTACCCATAATATGTGGAAGTATCGACGTAATTTCATAGAGTCATTCGATCTGAATGCTACATGAAGAACATAAGCCAGATGACGGAACACGGAGACCTAGGATGTAGAAGATCATAACATGAGCGATTCGGCGGATTTGAATTCCTTTTCTATATATCCACTCATGTGGTACTTCATCATACGATTCATATAAGATCCATCTGTCTAGAGATCGTCATATACATCTAGAAAGCAGTATGCTTTGGAAGAAGCTTGTACAGTTTGGGAAGGGGTTTTTTGAGAAAAAAGAAGAATCTACTTCAACCGATATGCCCTTAGGCACGGCCATACATAACATAGAAATCACACGTGGAAGGGGTGGGGAATTAGCTAGAGCAGCAGGTGCTGTAGCGAAACTGATTGCAAAAGAGGGTAAATTGGCCACTTTAAGATTACCATCTGGGGAGGTCCGTTTGGTATCCCAAAACTGCTTAGCAATAGTCGGACAAGTGGGTAATGTTGGGGTGAACCAAAAAAGTTTGGGTAGAGCCGGATCTAAGTGTTGGCTAGGTAAATGCCCCGTAGTAAGAGGGGTAGTTATGAACCCTGTGGAACACCCCCATGGGGGTGGTGAAGGGAAAGCCCCCATTGGTAGAAAAAACCCACAACCCCTTGGGGTTATCCTGCGCTTGGAAGAAGAACTAGGAAAAGGAGAAAATATAGTGATAGTTTTATTCTTCGTCGCCGTAAGTAAATACGTAACTAGGAATATGGAAAATTGCATTTTTGGAATTTGCAATAATGCGATGGGCGAACGACGGGAATTGAACCCGCGCATGGTGGATTCATAATCCACTGCCTTGATCCACTTGGCTACATCCGCCCCTTATCCAGCTAAAGGATTTTCTCTTTTTTCCATTCATTATTATTCTATTTATTCGACCTCCATACCTCGATCGAGATAGTGGACATAGGATGCCACTCTTTAAAATGAAAAAAAGGAGTAATCAGCTATGACATGAAAAAAAACGAATCCTTTTGTAGCTCGTCATTTATTGGCAAAAATAGAAAAAGTCAATATGAAGGAGGAGAAAGAAATAATAGTAACGTGGTCCCGGGCATCTAGCATTCTACCCGCAATGGTTGGCCATACAATCGCAATTCATAATGGAAAGGAACATTTACCTATTTATATAACAGGTCGTATACTAGTATTCTCTTAGGACTTGGAAGTGTAGTTGTCTTTCCTTAGCTGCACAGGCAGTAAAAGTAAAGAGCTAGAGGTTGGATCCATCCTCTCCTCTATTAGGCTAGGCTGAGCAGCACTTTGCGCATTCAATACGGCACTATTTGAAACTGGGATATTTGAACCTGGTCAACAACTTAACTTCTCTTCTCGCAGCTTTGGGTTGATAAGATAGTTGGTTGTGGCTTAACAGAATTGGTTTTGAACTCAATCACTTGCTGCCGTTACTCAATAGAGGGTGATTGCTATAGCAAGATTAAAGCTGAATTGTAGGCCAAGAACTTTGTTACTGAGGGATTAACGAGTTACCACATAAAAATTGGAGATTAATGCCCTGCAAATGGCTCTATCAGACAGACTGAATAGGGCTTCAATTGTACAGTAACTGAAGAAGATCTTAGGTACACTGCACTTCGCCGTCGATGACCCTTGTCCCATGATCCGCGTCGTTGCCACGATTCGTGCTCTCTAGCGAAGAGATAATCACGGCAGGGTAAAAATCTTGGCACTAGATAGGCTCAGACCTGGTCGACGGTGAGCTGGCCGTGCCCACTTGGGCTGCGGTCGAGAAAAATGGTCCTCGCTGGAGTTGGCCGCCTACCGACCGTGTGCCACGTGCCTTAGGGTGTTACCACGTCATAGTAAACCATTGAGGCATGTCCGATCATCGCCGGTGGTCTGGCCACGGTGAAAGCCACGCATCTCTTGCGCCAGTGCTCTCCCCTCTCTTGGGCCACCAGCGCGCCATTCCAAATTCAAGAGCCACCGCCCTCAGGCACTATAAATTAAGCGTGCCATCAGCTCCGCTTGGTAATCACACACACAACGCACTAGCCCGTGCCTCAGATTGTCCACTAGAGCGTTCCAATTTGAGATTTCCCCCAAATCTGTCAAGAACACCGCTGTGTGTGAGCTCGCCGTGGCTAGCTCTCCACAGGTTCGACCATGCCCTCCTCGCTCCTGTTTCAGCTCTATTATGTGCTCTTGATGCCTCTCGACCCGGCCAATTGAATTAGACCGTGTTAGATCGCCGGGAACGCCTCGGGTTATTCTCAGTTAACGCCATCACTGTGGACAGAGAGATTTAGAGTTAGAAATCTGCAATTGATGCAGGGGAAATGGTCGTTAAGAGTAGAATTGGGTGTCTGCCACACCGGAGCACGGGTCGTTGCGTTTTTCGGCCAGTACGGGCTCACCGGAGCCGCTGCTCCATCACCCACGGTCAGGGATCTCGGGTTGTGAAGAAATAGAAAGGGGAGGGGCCTTAGTGCAGATGTCAATGAGACAGAGAAACAGTGGAGAGGATTCTTTACGAGTTATTTAAAATAGCAAGGTCCTCTATGCAAAGTGAACGTCGCGGGCGCACGCGGGCGTGCTTTCGCCTGTGCGTGGGTCGGCTTGGGCCAGTTTCAGCCCAGTACTATTCACCTTTTTCCTTTTTCTTTTTCTACCAGACTTAGGAAATCCCTAGAAAATTATAGAAAAATGATAAAAATGTAAGACCAATTTTGTTGGACTTCTAAATTTCTCTAGTATTTAATAAAAATAGTCCAAGATTTTTAGCCCGAACTAGGAATTATTTAGTATTTAAGAAAGCCAAAATCTATGCTTTTGAAATTTTAGAGATTATTTAATAACTCCAAAAATCACAAAACTTTTTGGGTAAGCCTAATATGGTATTTAGAGCCCATGGGTAAAGTTTGACATGTTTTGGACATTGTTTGATTCCTAAACCCAAAACCCTGGCCTGCTAGGTAATAATTGCCTTAAGGAAATATAATACTGACTCTAAAACCCTAGTTTCCCTAGTGCACCATGAAGGAAAATTGTATTCAAGATACAACTTGATGTATTTCTACTATCATTGCATTTTCATAAGCATCACATGAGCATTCATGGTTATATATGGTTATGTATAGAGAACGAGGAAGAAATAACTATTGAAGAAGAGGAGACTGCTCCATCAACAGAAAATCCACCTGCCGGGAACTGTTTTTACTTTGACATCTGTGGAATAGAGCTCGACTCTCCTACAACAAAAGGCAAGCCCCGATGCATTTACCCTCTCCATGCGGTTTTAAACTTTTATCACTTGAATGATGCATTAGGTGATAGGAGTTGTGTGCTAAACCAATTATTGCATTTCCTTCCTTGGAACTGTTTACCATTCCTTGATTCCCTGTTTCATTAAAAGGTTTTCTAATGCTTAGTCCTGCTTTAGAAAAACAAATGTTTTGTTTAAACAAAAGATGATGCTTCAAGGGGAATGGGATGTTTTCAAAAATAAACTTGATGGTGGATCCATCATGGCCATGATGGGTTCAACATCAGACAAGATGTACCTCTGACAGGTACCAAAATTTGGGTTAAAATGATTAAGCTGAGACCGGGCGGGTGACTTGCACGAGAAGGAAGTCTCGGTGTAGTGTCTCCGTCTGAGTCGATTAAGGACTGTGTCAATGTAGGCTTGCTGATTGAGGACCTTTTAACAGGTCACATGCCTCATCATGGGTAAGCTTTGCCTCGGGCAGACTACTACCAGAAAGGCCAACATGCAATGGGAGTGGAGAGATGGCAAGAGTAGCGTGTACCCTCCGTGGCAAGAGGCTGGACGGTGGTGTATCTATGCTCTCGGTTGGCGTGAACCTGGTCTGGTCTTATGAAACCCGGTGGTGAGTTGACATATGCATGGGTTAAGTGCTACATATGTCATGTGATTGGAGATCCCCAGCTGGGTATTAATCGATTCGGATCGCCGTTACTTCTCGGATGTGAAGACTTGGTCACTGCCCTACACGTAGCAATCCAGTAAAGTAAAAGGGTGATAAAAGATGGCAAGTACAGGTCAAGTGCTTGAACTAGGGTAGAAAGAACTCTAGCTGCAGGTAATGACTTAACTGGCTAATAAAATTGGACTTTTAAGGATCCACTATTAGTAAGCATTTCTGCAAAACAGAGTCTTTGATTCTTGAATAGCCTTACCTTGATTCCCTCAAGCCAGCATTTCAAAAAGAATTTTCAAATACTTATCCAAGAAATATTCTTTCATTCTTACCTTGCCACTTTCTGGAAGTTTTTACGTTGAAAAGACAGGGTAACAGAGTGCAATATATAGGGAGTTGGGATCAACGAAAGTTGATTCCATAATTATTAGGTTATGCAGACATCATGTTAAAAACTATACTAATAAATTTCCCCTCTTATGGAGATATGGCACGTGCAAGGAAAACTGCACACAAATCCATCGGACCTTTAGGCATGCCTCGCCATCAGTTAGCCCCCAGACATGAAGGGAGCAGTAGTGGCTCCAACGACCCCCTTGGAGACCTAGAAGCTAAGGTGGAGCAACTACGAGCGGAGCTACGCCATCGGAACAGCGCACAGGAGCAGGATAGTTAGCGTATAGCTGAGTTGTCAGCTGAAGTCGGCCACTTGCAGTTTGAGATCTCCGAATGAGACTCGGCCATTGATTAGGCCATCAACTCGCGCTCGATCGCTTGGCATCGTGAAGCAAAGGCTCGGGCTCGTGTGGATGAGCTCAGCACGGCCCTCGATAACCTGCAAGTTTATTGTAATACTTTACATGAGGAAGTACATGTACTGTATGGTCGACTGCACCCGGACGTGCCCGTGGATGCTACTGCAATGGAAGCTGGACCCTCGGGAACTGCAATTGAAGGACTTCGTGGGGAGTTGGACCTTTTTAAGCCCCCTCCTTCTATGAACCTGGTTGACGAGCAGTCTCTTGCAGCAGACAGTGAAGCAACAAAAGACGATGAAACTAGAGTAGTATAGTTTAGATATTATACTTGTGTAAAATAAGTACTATAAGTCTGGTTGTACGCTAGAGTCTCTAAAATTACATTTTGATAATGTAATATGATGGTATATGCTGGCATGTTATATTTTTCCCAAATGTTTCTTTGCCTCAGATGCCATCATGGACTCGCAAGCACGACGGTGCAGGAACCTCCCGTGGTCGGGAGACTACTCCTAACCCGCCACCAGTACCACCAACACTAGCCGAGTCTATCGCTGCCTTAGTCAATGCGACTGCAGATAATTCCCGCTTCATACGTGAGATGGTGGGTAATCAATTCCAGCAGCATGGCAGAAGAGCCCCTCCACAGGGACCGCGTGAAACCATGTACTTGGAATTCTCAAAGACATGTCCTCCACTCTTTGTTAAAGCAGAAGGCCCTCTTGAAGCTAATGAGTGGATCAGGGTAATGGAGCAGAAGTTCGGCTTGATCCGTTGTACAGAGACACAGAAGCCATTATTTGCTGCTCAACAACTGAGAGGCCATGCCAGTACATGGTGGGGGAATTTTGTAGCAGTTCAACCAACTGGACATCAGATCACTTGGGAAGAATTTAAGCTAGCCTTCCATGAACACTATGTTCCAGAGGGAGTGCTTCACATGAAACAAGAGGAGTTCAATCGACTACGGCAAGGGGGAGATACTGTAATGTAGTATCTCAATAAGTTTAACCATCTGTCTCAGTACGCTATTGACTAAGTGAATACTGATCTAAAGAAAAAGAATTGCTTCATGTGGGGACTCAATGACAGGCTGCAAAGGAAAATGGCCACCTGTCTGGACCTTACTTATAGCAGAGCTGTCAGCACAGCGCTGGCAGTAGAAGCCAAGAATGCAGGCCATGGGAAAACAAAGGGATTTGGAGGTGACAGGTCTAATCAGGGACCTGAGAAGGAAACTAGGTTGGTAATCCGACCTTTTAATCAGAATCATTCTTCGCCTTGTCCACCCTCCTATCCGTTTAAATAGCTTGTTTTCATTCATCCTACCACTGCCCCCACTTCTACAAATCAGCTGAGTGCCCCTGGTACTCGTTTCCTCGCCCTCCCTAGTTCTTCAACTGGCTGCTTCAACTATGGGAAATCTGGTCATTTTATAAAGGACTGTCCATACCTGAAGCAGAATAAAATCAACACTCAGCAGAACTCTGGGAGCTCTAGCCAAGGCAAAGGAAACACGACTAATAATTCAACGGGCAAAAATATCAAGAAGACAGGACGAATCTATTATACTCAAGTGGCCACTACATCAGAAGGAGAGCCAGTAATGATGGGTACGTTTCTTGTGGCCAATCACCCAACAATTATTCTCTTTGATTCTGGTGCTTCACATACATTCATAAGCAAGAAATTCGTGGAAAAATATTGCATTCCTTGCACTGAATCAAGGGAAGGGTTTATTATCCATTCGCCCGAGGGACAAATATTTACTAAGGAAGTAGTCCTCCATGTGCCAGTAACATTGGCTGAACGGGAATTTCCCACCAACATGATTGTTCTAAAGGGCCAAGACATAGATGTGATTCTAGGCATGAATTGGTTGGCCCAGCATAAGGCCATCATCAATATTGACTTAAGAACCATCAAATTGAGCCATGACCATGAAGAGATTCTCTTGTCCATCCATGTAGCTGTCCCAGCCAAACCATTTGGACGGGTTTATGAAGCCATCGTACCAGAAATCTAGGATATTCCGATAGTGTGTGAATTCCCGGATGTCTTTCCTGAAGATTTGCCTAGGTTACCTCCAGAAAGGGATGTAGAATTTGTGATTGAACTAAAGCCTGGTACGGCTCCTATTTCTAGAAGGTCGTACCGAATGCCACCTAATGAATTGGCAGAACTCAAGACTCAATTACAAGACTTGCTTGAGAAGGGATTCATTCGGCCCAGTTCATCACCTTGGAGATGTCCGCAATCTTTGTCAAGAAGGATCAAACACTTCGAATGTGCGTGGACTACAGACCCCTTAATGAGGTCACCATTAAGAACAAGTACCCTATTCTTTGGATCGATATCTTATTCGATCAACTTACCGGAGCTCAGGTATTCTCCAAGATTGACCTCAGATCGGGCTATCATCAGATCTGTATTTGACCTGAAGATATACCCAAGACCACATTTACTACGCAGTATGGATTATTCGAATATTTGGTTATGTCCTTCGGATTAACAAATGCTCCTGCCCATTTCACATATCTAATGAACTCGGTGTTTATGCCCGAGTTGGATAAATTTGTGGTGGTCTTCATTGATGATATCTTGATCTATTCCAAGAATGAAGATGAGCATGCTAAACATTTACGGATCGTATTAACGCGCTTAAGGGAACATCAATTATATGCTAAATTCAGCAAATGCACGTTTTGGTTGGAGGAAGTCCAATTTTTGGGACATGTATTGTCTGCAAATGGGATTGCGGTTGATCCCAGCAAAGTCATGGATATTCTAGAGTGGAAACCCCCGACCACTGTACATCAAGTTCGAAATTTCCTTAGGCTGGCTGGCTATTACCGCAGATTTATCCTGGATTTATCCAAGATTGTGAAACCAATCACAAGTCTCTTTAAGAATGATACTAAATTTAACTGGTCCTCAAAATGCAACGAAGCCTTCGAGCAGCTGAAGGTATTGTTGACCACTGCTCTAGTATTAGCTCAACCAGATATTGAAAAGCCTTTTGATGTGTACTGTGACGCATCGGGCAGTGGCCTCGGATGTGTCTTAATGCAAGAGGGCCGAGTTACAACATATCCTTCAAGATTGTTGCGCCGGCATGAGGAACATTAACCAACTCATGACTTGGAATTAGCTGCTGTGGTTCATGCCCATAAAATATGGCGTCATTATCTGCTAGGAAATATCTGCCATATAGATACAGATCATAAAAGTCTGAAGTATATTTTTACCCAGTCAGAACTAAACATGAGGCAGAGAAGATGGCTTGAGCTGATTAAGGATTATGAATTAGAAATCCACTATCACCCAGGAAAGGCCAACATGGTGGCAGATGCACTAAGTCGCAAGGCTTCCTGCCATTGTCTTATAGTAAGGACTCCGAACACCACATTATGTCAAGAAATGGAGAAACTAAACCTAAGGATGATACAACATGGAACTTTGAACCAATTGAAGCTTGAGTCGATTCTTCTGTAAAGGATTATTGATGCTCAAAGAAATGATAAGGGTATGAAACATATTCATGAGAAAATAGAAGCTGGCAAAGCAAATTGTTTCAGAAAGGATAATCAAGGCATAGTATGGTTTAATAATCGCATAGTTGTGCCTAAAAATGATGAAGTCCGCCAACAAATATTGGATGAAGCCCATCTTAGTCGATATTCCATTCATCCCAGAAGTACTAAGATGTATCAAGATCTAAAGCAACATTATTGGTGGACAAAAATGAAGGTTGAGATTGCACGCTATGTGGCGAGATGTGACACCTGTAGACGTGTCAAAGCCATACATATGAAGAACACTAGACCACTGCAATCTTTGCCCATCCCAACTTGGAAATGGGAGGACATTAGCATGGACTTCATTGTGGGGTTACCCAGGACAGCAAAAGGATTTGATTCTATCTGGGTTACAGTTGATCGGCTTACAAAGATCGCCCACTTTCTTTCCGTCAAAGTAAAGTATACAGTGGCCACGTATGCGGAACTTTACATTGCTCGTATTCTTAGTTTGCACGGGGTTCCAAAGACCATTATGTCGGATCGTGGATCACAATTTGTATTCAAATTCTAGGAAGAGCTTCACAAGTTTTTGGGTACTAAGCTGCTCCACAGTTCGGCATATCATCCCTAAACAAGTGGACAGATTGAAAGGGTGAATCAAATACTTGAAGACATGTTGCAGGCATGTGTTCTGGGATTCCCATAGAAATGGGATGAATGTCTGCCATTGGCAGAATTTTCGTATAATAACAGCTATCAAGAGAGCATCAAGATGGCACCATTTGAAGCATTATACGGATGACGGTGTCGGACACCCTTAAATTGGTCTGAACCTGGAGAACGGTGGTATTTCAGGCCTGATTTAGTCAAAGAAACAGAAGCAAAGGTTCAACGGATAAAGCACCACTTGAAAGAAGCTCAAGCTCGGCAAAAGAGTTATGCAGACAAACGATGGCGACCCTTGTACTTTCAAGTCAAGGATTACGTGTACCTGAAAGTATCACCAACAAAGGGTGTGAAACACTTCGGGGTAAAAGGAAAGTTGGCACCCTGATACATTGGTCCATTTCTCATTCTTGAACAATGTGGACTAGTGGCATACCGACTCCAACTACCTAAAGCATTGTCCGCAGTGCATAATGTGTTCCATGTATCTTAATTGAAGAAGTGCCTTCGGGTTCCGGGTCGAACCATTGATATTGAGGATGTTGTCTTAGAACTAGACTTGACCTATTCAGAGCATCCTATTTGAGTCTTAGATCAAAAGGACAGGATCACCCGAAAAAGAGATCTTAAATTCTATAAGATACAATGGAACCAACATACTGAAGATGAAGCTATATGGGAGACTCAAGACTTCTTAGAAAAGAATTTCCCTGGCTTTCTAGCTTCATGTAACTTGTAAGATATGTACATTGGATTGTAAAGGAGAAGTAAACCCCATACCACCCCCTTCCTTGTAAGATAATTAAGGAAATAAAGATGTGACGCGTTTCCTTTTCCACTATTTGACCTAGGACCTTAAATCTCGGGACAAGATTCTTTTATGGGGGGAAGGATGTAACACCCCTGGTGTTACTAGCACTAAAACTTGATCATAACATCATGTGCTTTGACATTTCATATGTTTGTTACACCTAGAGTGCATTCACTAGGTAAAAATTTCAAATAAGTTGTACAGATGTGACTTGATGTGTGATTACCCTTAGGGTAAAGTGCTTAACTGGCTTATGGGTGAAGGTGAAGCTCAAGTATGTTAAAACCTCAAAAGACTTGAGGATTGATCATAAGGTATTATATTTGATGGACTTTAGTGACACCAAAACCCTAAAGTGCTAAAAACCCTGAAAAGACCCCTAGAAAACCCTAATTAAAACCCTAGGGGGTAGGTGCAAAATTTGTGCACTTTTGGACCAAAGTGCAAATTTCAAAGTACTAGAACATTATAAATCAAGTACTTTTCACTTTTGAGGATTTCCAAGTCAAATGATGAAGTTTGGACTTATTTGTGAAAAGTACCCAATGAACCCATATGCTTAAGTCTAAATTCAGTTGAATAGGGTCAACTTTAGAGCTCTATATCTCAGAATTCTTGGGGATTTTGCTCTTGGTCAATATAGCAAACTTGTAGATCTATGTAAGGAGAACAAATTTTATTAAGTAAGTAAGCCCTAGTGCTGCATGAAAGTGGGAGAAAAATAGACCTGAAGATGGTCTGCCAGTCGTGTGCAGCTCTAAAACTGGACTGACAGTGAGCTAGGACCATGTTTGAGGACTATTTTGAGCATAATCCAGTAAGAATTTGAGGGTGATTGCTATAGCAAGATTAAAGCTGAATTGTAGGCCAAGAACTTTTTTACTGAGGGATTAACATGTTACCACATAAAAATTGGAGATCAATGCCCTGCAAATGGCTCTGTCAGACAGACTGAATAGGGCTTCAATTGTACAGTAACTGAAGAAGATCCTAGTACACTGCACTTCACCGCCGGTGACCCTTGCACCGTGATCCACGTCGTCGCCACGATTCGTGCTCTCTGGCGAAGAGATTATCACAGCAGGGTAAAAATCTTGGCACTGGATAGGCTCGGACCCGGTCGACATTGAGCTCGTCGTACGCACTTGGGCTACGGTCGAGCAAAATGGTCCTCACCGGAGTTGGCTGCCTACTGACCGTGCGCCACATGCCTTAGGGCGTTACCACGTCGTAGTAAACCATTGAGGCGTGTCCAATCATCGCCGGTGGTCTGGCCATGGTGAAAGCCACACATCTCTTGCGCCACTGCTCTTCCCTCTCTCCTGCTGCCAGCACGCCATTCCAAATTCAAGAGCCATCGCCCTCAAGCCCTATAAATTAAGTGTGCCATCAGCTCCGCTAGGTAATCACACACCCAACGCACCAGCCTGTGCCCCAGATTGGCCACCAGAGCGTTCCAATTTGGGATTTCCCCCAAATCTGTCAAGAACACCTCTGTGTGTGAGCTCGCCGTGGCCAGCTCTCCATAGGTTTGATCATGCCCTCCTCGCTCTTGTTTTAGCTCTCTTATGTGCTCTTGATGCCTCTCGACCTGGCCAATTGAATTAGACCGCGTTAGATCGCCGAGAACGCCTTGGGTTATCCTCAGTTCACGCCATCACCGTCGATAGAGCGATTTAGAGTTAGAAATCTGTAATTGATGGAGGGGAAATGGTCGTTAGGAGTAGAATTGGGTGTCTACCACACCAGAGCACCGGCCGTTGTATTTTCTGTGGCGGAACCGCCCGAATTATTCCAACTTAAGTGCCTAAGTCCCACCTTAGAGGCTAGACCACACTTAAATAGGAATAACACGTCAGTCCCTCGGATCTAGTCCGACGAGGCCACTAACAGGATCAAGTACCACGTACTCACTCGATGGTGAGGCACAGAGCAAATACAATAAAGCATAAAACCATACATTAAGGAGTATTAAATTTATTACAACATCATCAGAGTTTTAGCAAAAGTAGTGATCATTGTTCGGAATGTAGCGGAATAAAACTAACGATAGATACATGGAGGGATGGGGAAGCCTAGCCCATCACTCCTCATGCTCCTCCTCTGCCGAGGTAGGGTCCCACTCGATAGTCCGACCCGGTGGCAAGGTGGACGGCCAAGTCACTCCAGCAACCATGTCCTCCAGAGAACCTGAAAAATTATGCCACAAGCAAGGCTGAGTATACTAATACTCAGCTATACTTACCCGGTGTGAGGAGTCTACTCCTCTACCTCTAGACATGCAGTTGTTTGGCTGAGGGGTTTGGTTTGCCAAAAGCACTAGCTGAGTCTAAAATCAAGTTTTTGCTTTTCAAGTTTTAGTGTGACTCTCTTAAGACTAGATGTATCCCTATCTAATCATACATGGTAGCAATCATTTTTAGCAATCAACATCCTTTGCCAAATCAACACATTTCCACTTGTTACTCAATGTAGTAGCATGGATCAAGCAGTCTCATTAGCTGCGAGAAGCAGACGATTCGAATCGAGTTTTTATCCTTTCAAGGTAAACCTAAACACACGACGTGGCGAGGCACTCCGTCCCCACACACATCAACCGTCCCCATCGATTCCCTGGCAACAGATCAGGGCTCACCGCCTTGGCGTACAATGCCTCACTAGCCCCGACTGCAGTCGTGCTGTGACCGCACTTGTACCCACCATAACCGGAATGGGAGACCACGTCTCAGGTCGCGTGAGGGGTAAAGTCTGCGGGCAGGTTCACTCAGGTACTAGGCTTACCGATTTACTATATTTCTCGGCATATGTTTAGTACGTTCAAACGCTTGACACACGGTACCACACCTTAATCCTTATTCCAATTTCCGTCTCGTAGACAACCAATCCCCATGGATCGTTGTCCACAGACCATCATTATTACGATATAAAAATGGATACAACCAATTCCTGACCTCGCGCGAGTGCTAGGAAAATCACTCGACTTCTACCGAGATCCCTAATTAGTAAAGCAGCTATTCGACCTAGCATACTAGTATCCATCTCAAAAGGAATCCTGAGTTCATGCAACTAGGGTTTCAGACAACTCCTACACTTAAGTGCACAGTACAAGACTACAAACATTAAGTGTAGTAACATAGCATATATAAACGGTTATGCATAAAACCGGGGCTTGCCTTCCAAAGCTGGGGCAGGCAGATCCTCGAGGGTAGGCTTTGGTGCTGGATCCTGGGCTACCTCCTAAGCAACTCCTTGCTCCGGCACGAGGATGTACTCTCTGTCAGTGAGATTGCAATCTATCGAATGCAATGAATAAGATAGATGTAGGCTATGATATGCAGAATTTAGTAACCATTATGCATAGTGAAGAAAAACTAAGTTAGTTGATAACTTAGGGTTTCCTTGTTATAAGAAGCTCTTAGTGGTTTATGCTTAGCAACCTGGGTTTGAGGTTTTGCTTAGAGGCAAACGTAGTGGATTTAGACTTGGATAGCCCCTTAAAGGTTTTAGTAGGTACTCAAGAGGTTTTGCTGGGTTGGTTAGGGTAACATTAATCTCCACTACTAATTCCCCTTTTCATTTCCTATTTATGCTCTTAAGGTGGGTTTGAACTACAACAGTGATTTCAAATTTTCCAAAAATTCTGTAAAGATTACAGTGGGTTAATATTGGTCACTATAGTCTGCCCTATAAATTTGAGGTCAAAAATAAATAGATTATGCCCTGGACAAAAATAACAAAAGTTGGGGCAGAGGGGTCACTTTGCACTACAACTCTTGTCTAGGTGTAGGTTGTGTACTAAGAGTTATTTTTGCTGGTATCTATGGGTAATAACATGCTTCTGTGCCAAAAATCATAGAGGGTTACTTAGTGGTTATTTATCTATGATTTTCTAAAGTTTAATGCCAAAAAGACACTAATAACTAACTTGCTATTTGAAAAACATCAAACAACAGAACTCATATTTTTCCTATATTCTTAATAACAAAAGATTAGTTATCCCAAGGTTTGAGGTGTTTTCCCCTCAGAATTATTTTTCTAAGATTTTCCTAAGTTTTCATTGTTTTTATAAAATAAAAGGTATCTCATTTATTTGTACTAAACAAGGGTCTAATAAAATTTCCCAGTGAACTACACTGAATAAGTGAGCCAACAAAAATGTGGGTGCTTCCTGGTTCTTATTTTTGACTACCTTTTCTCTTTTCTTTAACTTTAGGCCAAAAATGATTTAAATGGCAAACCCTACCTTAATTTGATGTACAGAGAATTTTACTATTTTTAAACAGATTATGGAGTGATTAAACACTTCTCTGATTTTTCTTAATCTCAGTCTAATAGTGTAACTATTTTTTTCCTCATTATTTAGTTTTGGGCAGTTTTCTTATTTAAATCAAAACTCTAGAAAACATTACAAGAACCATGGGGTTTACTATTTTTGCTTGATAGTTTATATTTCACAAAGTCTAGCAAAATTGGTTTGACTAAATTTGGATGAACATTTCTCAAGTTATGTATTTTTCAAGTTCTCTGCAGTATTTAAAAGAAAAGTAAATTCCAAATAGGAAAAGAAACACTACTTTGCGCTGAAGTCCCTAGGTTTTCTTCCCCCTTTTCTCTCACAAATCAGCTCTCGGTCTACTATTCGCATGAGTCACTGACCTTACGCATAACCCCCTGAACTTATCCTATATCTAACCCGCGATCCTTGGCTGGCTGGAATAGTGACTGGGGCAAAGATCATGGCGGCGAGGCACACCGGCGGTAGTAGAGCTCCGGCGGGGTGGTCGGTGACATCGGGGAGGTCATGGCGGTCACGTCGGTGTGCGGGTCGGCGTCGGAGGTGGCTGGAACTGCTCTAGCCACAAGCGCAGGCGGCGGAGGTCGTCGGCGGCACCTGCTCCGGCCAAGCCACGGCGGTAGGGTTCAATCAAAGTGCACGAGGAGCTCCTCTGGGTGATGTAGAGGCTATGCGCGCAAGGAATCGAGAAATGGTTCAGTGGATTACCCGGTCCACGTGCTCCGGCGGGGTTACGAACTCCGGCGAGCGTGATTGCACTGTTCCGGTGGGGCTAGTCCTCGGCTCAAGCTTGGGAAAGCTTCACGGCCTCTCGAGGAAGCTATCCGGGGGCTCGAATCGAGCGGAGGTGGGCGGGAGTGGTTTGGCCATGGTGGGCGCCCTCGGGCGGCTCTGGCGGGTCGCGGGGAGGTCACCGGAGCTACAGGCTGGCTCGGGCAAGCTAGGCGCGGTGCATAGGGGGTGACTGGGAGGGTGGCCGTGCATGAGGGCAGGCTTTATAGCCACTCGCGGGCACGACACGGGTGTGGGCACGGGGGCGGCCGAGGGCGAGCGGGGGCGCACGTGCGGGCGTGCTCTGGGCGTGCTCCCGAGTGCCTACCCACGTCAAACACGTGGTGGTTTGTTTCTGCCGGTGTTCCAAGGCCTGTTTGGTCGCCTTAGCATGTAGATCTCGGCAAAAATCCTGTGTAAGGTCTCTTCTCTGCACCATATCCTATCTTTTCTATGTGAGTTCCAAGCAAAGATATGGTCGGGGTTGAGAGATATTGTGGTGTGAAGTTGGCTTTGTCTGAGTTGTCCACCCCGAGACAATAAACCATGGCAAGTTGTCTCAAACGACTTAGGGTTGGATTCAAATTTTTCCAAGGTGTTCTAGGGGTCTTTAGGCGCCATTTTGTTATTTGGGCCCTATCGTTTTGAGGTTTGGAAAAACGCGAACATGTTTGATCTTTGAAAGAGGGCTGGTTTTGAAATTGAGGAAAATCTGATTTTTCTTTTATGCCCAACTCTTTGGTGACCTTTTTGGGGTTTTTCTGAAAACTTTTTGGGGTCACTCTCCTACTAATTTTTGTAGGGTATTAAGTGTACTACAACTTTGATAATTAGCCCAAGTCATGATAATGTGGTTTACATAGCCTTTTTGATATACTCCCCTCTAGGGCTCCATTTGCCTAAAGGGATTTGAATTATGGTTTGAGCCATTCTCCCCCCTTTTGGTGCATGATAAGGCCAAAGCATGACTTCTGAGATGGGTTACACCTACTTAAGATCTTGACCCCCAAGTTTGGTGTCTCCTGCTCAAACTAAACCACATGTGATGATGGGTTCAATAGTGTAGGCTTGAGTGAAAACCCTAAGTAACACCTGGGGTGTTACAACCCTCCCCCCTTAAAGGAATATCGTCCCGAGATTTTGGGTAGGGGTCCTTTAGAGGGGGTACCAAGAAGGTGTGCTGGTGTGTTGTAGATTCTTTAAGCCAAGTTTCTCTAATTAACTGCTCTTCGAATGTCATCCTCTTTGCAACTTCAGAAGGAAATCCTTTTTTATTTCTTTCCACAACTTACTCTACCCTTAACAACTAGGTTTTTCTCATATTTAGATTCAAAGGCAGGTGGGGTGGGGTTTTGGATTACGTACTGACTCCTTTGGGCAGAAAGTCAGGGAAGCGAGAACGTAGAAAATCCTCAGTCTCCCACGTAGCCTCTTCTACTGAATGATGGCTCCACTGAACTTTATACATCCTGATCGACCTTGCCCGCGTTGATCTCTCCTTTTGATCCAATACCTTGACGGGGTGCTCTTGATAGGACAAGTCGGGTTCTATCTCCAATTCCGGTTCAGATAGCACTTCTGTGGGTAAGCGAACACACTTTCGTAGTTGAGATACGTGGAACACATCAGGAACAGCTGACATATGGGGTGGCAACCTCAATTGATATGCTACAGGCCCACAAATCTCTTTGATCTCATAGGGCCCAATGTAGCGAGGAGCTAACTTGCCCTTGATTCCAAATCTCTGAACACCTTTGGTGGGTGACACCTTAAGATAAACATGATCTCCCACTTCAAACTGTAGAGGCTTCTTTCTCTTGTCATGATAGCTCTTTTGTCTGGCTTGAGCAGCTTCCAAGTTTTTCGTAATGACTCTGACTTTTTCCTCTGCTTCAAGAACCAGGTCAGGTCCAAAAATTTCCCTCTCTCCAGCTTGTGACCAATTTAGCGGTGTCCTACACCTTCTCCCATACAAGGCCTCAAAAGGTGCCATCTTTAGGCTGGATTGGTAGCTATTATTATAAGAAAATTCTGCCAAGGAAAGACACTTGTCCCAATCCTTCCCATAATGCACACATGCCCTCAACATGTCTTCCAAAATCTGATTCACCTTTTCTGTCTGACCATCTGTCTGAGGATGGTATGCTGAACTTCTTATTACATGGGTCCCAAGTGATTCTTGCAATTGCTCCCAAAAACGTGCTACAAATGGTGCTCCTCGGTCAGACACAATAGTCCTTGGTATTCCATGCAGACGAACTATCTGATCAATATAAATTTCTGCATACTTTTCTGTCCGGTGTGTGGTATGTACTGGCAAGAAATGTGTTGTTTTGGTTAACCTATCCACAATGACCCAAATAGAATCATGGTGTCAGGAGGTATTGGGTAACCCCACAATGAAATCCATGCAAATATCCTCCCATTTCCAAGATGGTATGGGGAGGGGCTGTAAGGTGCCTGCCACCTTCAAATGACTGGCCTTAACTCTCTGGCAAGTGTCGCACTCAGATATATACTTAGCAATTTCCTTTTTCATTCTGGTCCACCAGTACAAGGATCTGAGATCATGATACATCTTGTTACTACTGGGGTTCATGGAGAATTTGGAACGGTGAGCTTCATCCAATATTTTCTTTCTGAGTTCGGGGTTCTTAGGAACAACCAATCGGTCTCCAAACCATAGAATTCCTTTGTTGTCCTGTATTTGTTACCTTTTGTTCGATCATTTCCTTAATGACTTGAACACCCTTGTCACCAATCTGTGCCATGATTATTCGCTCATGTAAGGTGGGCTCCACTGAAATATAACTTAAGGCACCGAAGGAAACAACTTCTATTTTTAGCTTGCACAACTCATCACACAGGGTGGTGATTTTTGCATCCATATTCACACAGTTGCACTGGGCCTTCTGACTTAAGGCATCTGCCACAACATTGGCTTTGCCAGGATGGTAATGCACTTCCAAATCATAGTCCTTGATTAATTCTAACCATCTTCTCTACCTCATATTAAGATCAGCCTGAGTGAAGATATACTTGAGACTCTTATGATCAGTATAGATATTACAATGAGCTCTCATCAAGTAATGTCTCCATATCTTGAGGGCAAGAACTATGGGTGCTAACTCCAGATCATGGGTGGGGTAGTCCTGCTCATGGGGTCTGAGTGCTCGGGAGGCATATGCAATGACTCTGTTGTCTTGCATCAAGACACATCCCAATCCAGTACCTGAAGCATCGCAATAAACCTCAAAGGGTTTGGTGTTGTCTGGCTGAGCTAGCACGGGTGCTGTTGTCAAATGTTGCCTAAGTGTATGAAAGGCATCCTCACATTTCTGGCTCCATTCATACTTGACTCCTTTCTTCAACAATTCAGTCATTAGCTTGGCAATCCTGGAGAAATCCGGAATAAATCGCCGATAATACCCTGGCAATCCCAGAAAACTCCGAATTTGCCGCATAGTGGTCGGAGGTTTCCAATCCATTACTTCTTGGACTTTCTCAGGTTCAACAGATACCCCATCCTAAGAAATGGTGTGACCCAAAAATTTAATCTCCCTTAGCCAGAAATCGCATTTGGACAGCTTAGCATATAACTGATGGTCGTGCAGTCTCTGAAGTACGGTATGCAAATGCTTAGTGTGCTCGGCTTCATTCTTGGAATAAACCAGAACGTCATCAATGAAGACCACCACAAACTTGTCCAGCTCTAGCATAAATACTGAGTTCATCAAATACATGAAATAAGCTGGGCCGTTGGTCAGTCCAAAAGACATCACCTAGTACTCGTAAAGCCCATATCTGGTAGAGAAAGTTGTCTTCGGAATATCAGTGGCCCGGATTTTTATCTGATGATAGCCAGAGCGAAGGTCTATCTTGGAGAATACTTTGGCTCCCACCAACTGATCAAACAATACATCAATGCGAGGCAATGGATACTTGTTTTTGATGGTCACCGCATTGAGAGGGCGGTAATCGACACACAATCTCAGACTCTCATCTTTCTTCTTCACGAATAAGGCGGAACATCCCCAAGGTGAAGTACTTGGGCGAATGAACCCCTTGTCCAACAATTCTTGTAACTGCTTTTTCAATTCTGCCAACTCTGCTGGAGGCATCCTATAGGGTCTCTTGGATATAGGGGCAGTTCCGGGTTGTAATTCAATCACGAATTCTATGTCTCTGTCGGGTGGCATCCCTGGCAATTCGTCTGGAAAAACATCTCGGTATTCACAGTGTAAGGAAAATGGACCCCGGGCCTTTTGGCTAATTGAGTTTTGGTGTTTGATGAACAACACAATCCGTGAACTAATAAAGTTTTCTAGTGTTTGTGTTTGTAGTTCACAGGATGCGAAGAGAATTGGACCAAGGCAATGAGGATGCAACACCTCAAAAGAAGACATAAAAAGATGCATAGGAGTCCAATACTCAAGAACAAAGAAGCCCGAAGAAATCAGCAAAGAAATCCAAAGATAAGGGCTGTCAGCCAGCGCCTGGTGGCGCACCGGACATCAGTGTCCGGTGTGCACCGGACTGTCCGGTGAGGCACCGGACAGTCTGCGCAGAGAGGCCGCAGACAGGCGCTCTCTGGCTGTAGCACCGGACTGTCCGGTGTGCACCGGACTGTCCGGTGTGCCAACGGGCAAACGACAACGGTCGAATCCAACGGTCGGATCCAACGGTCGACTGCTACAGGCGCCAACGGTCGGCTGACGTAGCGTGCACCGGACATCTACTGTTCAGTGTCCGGTGTGCACCGGACTGTTCGGTGCACCCATCGACAGAAAGCTGTTGCTTTCTGTCCAACGGCTAGTTGGGGGTGTGGAGGCTATAAATACCACCCCAACCGGCCATTCTCAAGTGTGAGAGCCCAAGCAACATACCAAGACACATAGTGCATATTTCCAAGTGCTCAAACACCCAAGTGCTTAATAGAATCACTCGGTGATTAGCGTAGGTGCTTTGCGGAGTGCTTAGGTTAGTTAGACCGCTTTAGCGCTTGCTCTAGGTGAATCCTAGTTAGTTGAGTGAGTTTTGTAAAACCACACAACCCCTCGGCTCTTGCGTGAGTCGTTGTAATTGTACCGAGTGGGGCGAGAGTCTTGTGAGACCGTGACAACCGCGTTTGTGTCACGGTCGCCACCGTGTACCGGAGGGAACGAGGCCCGCGGCGTTTCGGCCGGAAGCTCGATAGTGGAGACGGCGGGGAGCGTCCGAGAGGAGCCGGAAGCGGAGCACCACTTGCGCGTGGAGAAGGCCCGCGGCTCTCTACGGAGTTACTCGACCGTGGTGCTTGGCCCTCGCGTGGGCTTCCCTTTGCGTAGGGGCACCAACGAGGATTAGTCGGGACCTTGCGTGGTTCCGGATACCTCGGTAAAAATACCGGCGTCATCCACGAGAGTTTGCTTCTCTACTCAGCTCTTTACATTCCGCATTTATATTAAGCATTTAAGTTTCAATCTCGTAGTCATACTTATTTAGTATAGATGGAAACTTAACCTCTGCGGTAGAGATAGCAACACTTAGACAAAACCTAGGTTGCACATTCTAGTTTTGATTACTTGCATAGGTTTTGCTCTAGGGATTTAATTGTGGCCTAGTTTAGTAAAAGTTTTAGAAGTCCTAATTCACCCCCCCCCCCCCTCTTAGGCATCACCCATTTCCTACAAGTGGTATCAAAGGCCGGTTTGGCTCATTTGAAACGCTTTAGCTTCACCGCTAAAAGAGCCGACGCTTTTTAGAGGAAGGGATGGATACCCATAGGCCACCACACTTCGACGGCACTAACTTCCCCTATTATAGTGCTAGAATGGCTTGTTACCTAGAGGCCGTTGATCTAGGTGTTTGGAGAGTCACTCGTGACGGGATGAAACCCCTCAAGAATCCCGAGAAACCCACCACGAGTGAGGAAAAAGAAATTCACTTAAATGCTAGAGCCAAAAATTGCTTGTATGAATCTCTTAGCATGGATATTTTTAATCAAGTATTTACCTTGAAAACTGCTAATGAGATTTGGCTAAAATTGCATGAGCTCCATGACGGCACATCCAATGTCCGTGAGCAAAAACATTGCCTAGTCTTAAATGAGTATAATTCTTTTGCCATGAAAGATGATGAGCTTGTTAGAGACATGTATTCTCGTTTGAATCTAATTATCAATGAGCTCAATTCTATTGGCATTAATAAGATAGGTGATGCAGACATTGTGAGGAAGATTATCTCCCTGCTACCACAACAAAGATATGGGAGCATCATCACCATCCTTCACAACATGGAGGACTTAAGCAATATGACCCCGACCATCGTGATTGGGAAAATCGCGGCCTTTGAGATGTCGCGAAAAATGAGTCGGGGAGAGGAGCCAACTTCCTCAAGACCATATGCTTTTGCATGTGATGAAAGGAAGGGCAAAAAGAAGGCTCCCACTCCAAGTTCCTCAAGTGAAGAAGAGGAAGAAGAAGAAAGTGATGATGATGAAGATAATCAACCATGCACATCATCCTCCGAGGACGAAGAAACAATCCGACGCGTCGGAAAGGTAATGAGGATGATCCGCAAGATTAATCTAATGGGTGTGCCCCTGCAGGTCGAGGATCTTCTCTTTAACATTGACAGGAAAAAGCAAAGGAAGAGAGGATGCTTCGCATGTGGGGAGAAGGGTCACTTCAGGGACAACTGTCCAAATATGGCCAAACCCAAAAAGGAGAGGAGCAAAGGCAAGGCGCTAACAAGTGTTAGAACTTGGGATGATTCTTCAAGTGAAGATGAACCTCCAAGGACGCGCAGTCACCGGTCCTCATCACGCTCATCACGGTCATCACACAAATGCCTTATGGCAAGAGGTAACAAAAGCATTCCATCCTCTAGTGATGAAAGTAGTAGTGATCATGAAGGTGAGGGAAAGGCCTCTCTAGAAGAGCTTGCGGAAGCCGTAAATTTTTTCCAGGATGTTTGCACTAAGCAAAAAGCTCAACTTAAAACTTTGAAAAATAAGTTGGTTAGCTCTCAAAATGATTACAAAGGTTTGCTAGAAAAATTTGAAACTTTTGCAAACTTAAATAGTGAGCTATCAACTAAAATTGAGCTATTAGAATCTAGTGCTCCATCCACTGCTACCGATGATAGCCTTATTAAAAAGAATGAAAAACTTAAGGCTAAGTTAGCTAGCTCCCAAGAAGCTATTAAAAACTTGCTAGAGAAAATGGAAATTCTTAGCATACACAATAATGAGCTAACTACTAAGCTAGAAAACATTGGTAGCACCCCAGCAGCATCTTTAGTTGAAATACCTGAAATAATTAAGAAAGATGCTTCTACTTCCTGCTTTGATTTAATTGATGATTCTAACCCCTGCAACCAAGTCGTTGTTGAGAATATTGTTGTAGAGACATGTACGGATGAGGTTGCAAAGGAAAATGAACAATTAAAGCAAGAAGTGGCTCGCCTTGGCAAGGCTTTGTATGACAAGAAAGGCAAAGCCAAACAAATCCGACCTCCACAGGATAACACCACTGCGGGAGTGAACAAGCCTGTAGAGGGAGAAACTGTGATTTGTAGGCTATGCCACATGGAAGGCCACAAGTCTTTCCAATGCAAGGCGATGACCGGGGATAAACAAAGGCGAAAGCTCAAGCAAAAGCCATCAAGCAAAATCTCCAACACCTACATCAAAAAGGTGAACAAAAAGGATGCTACACCATATTTGATCAAGAAGAAAAGGAACGGAAAGGTGATAGCAATCAAGGCCAACAAGCAAGCCAACAAAGGAAAAGGGGCCAAACGCATCTGGGTGCCAAAGGAGATAATCTCAACCATGAAAAGCACCAAGAAGGTTTGGATCCCGAAAGGGAAGTGAGTGGACCGAAGGTCATCGGGAAATTTGGAGACTTGGCTAAATTGGGATGTATATCATGGGATACATCATATTGGATCAAGTTTATTGCCAAGTGGGTTAGTGAAAATTTTGGACCCAAATTTCCCACCCATGACTAAGGTAACTAGTTTTATTGTATTTCTCGTTTTTAGATATGCGTATCTATTTACCTTGTATCTAGTTTACCTTTCTTGCCTAGTATTACATGTGTTATGTACTTTTGTTTAAAATCATGCATACTAGGTAAATCACATGGTAGGATTGCTTGCTTTCAATTCATATACTTAAGCAAACCTACATGGTTCAAAATGTTTATTTAAGCACGGCACATAGCTTCTATATCACTCCATAGTAAATGATGCATAAATTGAAAATTTTGATTTCTACAAAGTGTATCATTTAACTTATATGTGCCAAAGTTTGGATTATGGATAATTTGCCCCTCTTGATATCAAATCAAAGTGCATGTCTCCTACAAGTATTCAAAACTTGTATGCACACCTTTAGGGGGAGGTTACTCTATAATCTAACACTTTGAGACTAACACCTTTTTAAGTCTATTTCATGTGATAGTCTCATTGTAAGGAAAATGAAGTCCCCGGAGAAAGACAACAATCTTCCACTACAAAATCTCCAAGAACTCTCATGTCTCTCAAGCTCACCATTGACTTTCAATTGGTATCTTTTGAGACTACATTTATTATCATTTACATGTCTTCTCCAATATTTTATTAGACTATATTTCATATCATATGCTTCCATGTTGCTAAAAATGCATAAGTAGTTGACTCATATTTTGTTACCTATGCATAAGGGAAGTTAGTCTTTCAAATCATGTCTTGCACCTCTAATTTTCACATGCTTTTTCCTAAGTAGAGGATCTCTGTCAGGGGGAGTATTTCTTCATCTCTAAAGGGGGAGAAAAACTCTTTCAAAAGGAGAATACTCATTTAGGGGGAGTAATCTTTTAAGGATTCCTTCACGTGGTATCATTCATGGCTTAACTTAATGTCCTTCTAGTGATATCATTTGATTCAATTCTTGTTTGAGGGCAAGCTTTTATTTACTTCCTACATGCTTTTAATGTCTTCCTTTTCGGTGGTTGATGCCAAAGGGGGAGAAGTTTAGGGACCAAAGCAATGAAAACTATATCAAACACCAAACACCACCAATTTAAAATTTTATATCTACAAATGGCTTTTCAAGTGGTTTTGGTTATTTGGTCCAAAAATAGGAAGTAAGTGAATTATGGAGTTAGGGGGAGGCTTTAATCCATAATATCACATTGTGGGGACAATCATGCATCTTAGCAAGTAGATTGCATATTTTCACTCAAATACTTGTATTATTTGCTTGCTTTGGTTGTGTTGTCATCAATCACCAAAAAGGGGGAGATTGTAAGGAAAATGGACCCCGGGCCTTTTGGCTAATTGAGTTTTGGTGTTTGATGAACAACACAATCCGTGAACTAATAAAGTTTTCTAGTGTTTGTGTTTGTAGTTCACAGGATGGGAAGAGAATTGGACCAAGGCAATGAGGATGCAACACCTCAAAAGAAGACATAAAAAGATGCATAGGAGTCCAATACTCAAGAACAAAGAAGCCCGAAGAAATCAGCAAAGAAATCCAAAGATAAGGGCTGTCAGCCAGCGCCTGGTGGCGCACCGGACATCAGTGTCCGGTGTGCACCGGACTGTCCGGTGAGGCACCGGACTGTCCGGTGAGGCACCGGACAGTCTGCGCAGAGAGACCGCAGACAGGCGCTCTCTGGCTGTAGCACCGGACTGTCCGGTGTGCACCGGACTGTCCGGTGTGCCAACGGGCAAACGACAACGGTCGAATCCAACGGTCGGATCCAACGGTCGACTGCTACAGGCGCCAACGGTCGGCTGACGTAGCGTGCACCGGACATCTACTGTTCAGTGTCCGGTGTGCACCGGACTGTCCGGTGCACCCGTCGACAGAAAGTTGCTGCTTTCTATCCAACGGCTAGTTGGGGGTGTGGAGGCTATAAATACCACCCCAACCGGCCATTCTCAAGTGTGAGAGCCCAAGCAACATACCAAGACACATAGTGCATATTTCCAAGTGCTCAAACACCCAAGTGCTTAATAGAATCACTCGGTGATTAGCGTAGGTGCTTTGCGGAGTGCTTAGGTTAGTTAGACCGCTTTAGCGCTTGCTCTAGGTGAATCCTAGTTAGTTGAGTGAGTTTTGTAAAACCACACAACCCCTCGGCTCTTGCGTGAGTCGTTGTAATTGTACCGAGTGGGGCGAGAGTCTTGCGAGACCGTGACAACCGCGTTTGTGTCACGGCCGCCACCGTGTACCGGAGGGAACGAGGCCCGCGGCGTTTCGGCCGAAAGCTCGATAGTGGAGACGGCGGGGAGCGTCCGAGAGGAGCCGGAAGCGGAGCACCACTTGCGCGTGGAGAAGGCCCGCGGCTCTCTACGGAGTTACTCGACCGTGGTGCTTGGCCCTCGCGTGGGCTTCCCTTTGCGTAGGGGCACCAACGAGGATTAGTCGGGACCTTGCGTGGTTCCGGATACCTCGGTAAAAATACCGGCGTCATCCACGAGAGTTTGCTTCTCTACTCAGCTCTTTACATTCCGCATTTATATTAAGCATTTAAGTTTCAATCTCGTAGTCATACTTATTTAGTATAGATTGAAACTTAACCTCTGCGGTAGAGATAGCAACACTTAGACAAAACCTAGGTTGCACATTCTAGTTTTGATTACTTGCATAGGTTTTGCTCTAGGGATTTAATTGTGGCCTAGTTTAGTAAAAGTTTTAGAAGTCCTAATTCACCCCCCCCCCCCTCTTAGGCGTCACCCGTTTCCTACACACAGACCACTGGAATCCTTTCAATGGGTGACTCTATCATGGTGAAGCCACAGGAACGGGTACAACCCTGGTTAGGCAAATATAATGTAGTCTCACCACACATAGGGGAGTGAATCTCAATGGCCCTTGCTGCAATATCAAGTACTGCTTGATGCCTAGAAAGCCAGTCAGTTCCCAAAATGATGTCCACACTATCCAAACCCAAGATGAGGAGGGTGGTTTTAATTATCAGACTACCAAACTTTATAGGCACATGCCTGTTGATTTGATAGGTGGCAACCCTGCCTCCTGGTGTAGAAATTGTAATACCCCACACCCTGTGATGGAAAGGTAACTGGCATTTGGCACTAAATTTTGTACTGATAAAACTGTGTGATGCACCAGAATCAAAAAGAATGATTGCAGGATTATTCAAAACGGAAAAGATACCAGTCATGACGAGTGCTCCCTCTAGAATGTCAGCCATGGTGGTGAAGTTCAGCCTGCCTTGCCTTACTTGCACCTTCTGCCTCTTGCCTTGATTCTAGTTGGAATTCTGTCCCTGTCTCTGCTAATTTCTGGGGCAATTCTTGGCATAGTGTCCGGTGCTACCACAACTGAAACACCTGTTGTCATTGACCTGACGGTACTACTGCTGCTGTGGCTGATTGTTGTTCCTCTGCACTGGGAGCTGAGAGCGGTTGGGTGCCTACGGCTGCTGTTGCGGTCGGATCACCCAATGTCCCTGCTGCTGCTGAGGTCCCCTGTTCTGAGTGTTAGATACAATCCTGAAGCGCTATGGCTGAGCTGATGATCCTACCATAGGGGTCTTCCTCTTCTTTTCTGCCTGACGGGCTGTGATGCAGTCCTCCTGAGAAATGGCCATGTTGACTAACTCATTGTAACTGTTGGCCATAATGGTGTTGAGACGGTCACAGAGCTTAGTGCTGAGCCCCCTCCTGAACCTATCCCGCTTCTTCTCATCAGTGTCTGCATGGTATCTAGCATACTGACACAGGTCATTGAAGGCCTGGGCGTACTGCAACACTGTCCGATTTCCCTGAGTGAGTGCCAAAAACTCATTGAGCTTGTGGTCCATAATGCCTGCTGGTATATGATGCCCTCTGAAAGCTGCATTGAACTCTCTCCATTCCACCACATGGTCAACTGGCTACATAGCAAGGAAGTGGTCCCACCATGTCCGTGCGGGTCCGCGAAGCTGCTGGGTGGCGAACCTGACCTTAGTCACATCTGAACAAACTCCATTGAGTAGTGGGAATTTGGATTCCACTACCCTAAGCCATACATCAGCATCAAGCGGATCCTCAGCCCGAGTGAACAACGGCGGCTGCGTACTGAGGAACTCCTGATGAGTGGTTGCTGCTGGGAGACGCTGATGGTGGTCACCACCACCATAATGCTGAGGTGGCAGCTGACGCTGAGCCAATTGTCACAGAATCTCATTCTGCTGAGCCATCAGTTCTTGTAGGGTAGGAGGCGGTGGCGGTGGTGGAGGAATGTGTTCATTCTGTCCACGACGCGCTCTTCCTGCCATCTGAAAAATTAAGGATGCTCTCAATATCATACTTCTGATGCTAGGGTTCATATGTGGCGAAAGATTTGAAAGGGTAAAATCAATATTTTTTTTGCATAATTCATAAAAGATATTTCGTGGCCTAAAACTTTTCTTCATAAATTAAAGCCGTCATCATTCATCATCCATACTTACAAAAGAGTTTGTTACGATTACATCAATGATCCAAAAGACTCAACTCTGTCTAGCCTAGTACCCTAAGGGTGCAAAAGCTAAGCTAGCTTCGAGGAGTTCTATCGCCACACACTTCTAAATCTATCCCTACAACTCAATGGACAAACGAGGCCACGCTTGACTCAGGGGAAGGTGGTCTCCCTGAGCCAGCAGTGTCCAGACTAGATGCGGGCTCCGGTTCCTCTCCTCCCTCGATGTCGACATCCTCGTTGGCCTCCATGCCTTGGATCTCCTGGTGGTGCATATCCAAATGTTGGTTAGTTTCCGCAAGTTGATGCTGCGTGTTGATTAGCTGATCTTCGAGAACCTCGAGGGTGTTCTCCCTGGTTCCCACTAGCTCCTCAAGCTCCTGGATCTCGTTGGACATCTGTTCCACCTGCAGGTCCTTTTCCACCAACTCCGTGGACAGGTCTACCACAAGTTCTTCTCTGTTATCCAAGGTGATCTTGGTAGCCTCCAATAATGCCATTAGATGAGACATTGCTTCTCCTCGCATCACTTGCAGACGATACAGAGCATTCATGCATCGCACTATCAAGTGAGCAGTCTGCCCTGGGTAAAGAGCCCATATATCCTTGGCATGCTCCACTCGGTCTTTCCACATTGGGCCGTCCTCCTTTTCAGCAGGGAACAAGCCAATGGGATGAGTAGACAGCTCCAAGGGGTGAAAACCACAGAAGGTGGTTAGCCCGTGAAGAGCAATCGCCTCGATAGTATCCTCGGCCCGGTATCGAAAGACTCGGAGTCCAATGAACGCCAGCCTGGCTGTAAGGGATGTGGCTCCAGGGTCATCCTCACCCTACAGTGGGGCACCTTGTGCTTCTCGAACAGCTGCACTGCGTACTGGGGAGGCGTCGTATAACCTGCTCCCCGAAGTACCTCCCACAAGATACGGGGAAAACCCTCTCGTGCAAGCCTGTTCGTGTGGGAATGTGCGTTCCCTCCTTCTGAGGATCCGTGAGAAGTCATCTGTGTACGGTTAAGCGAAAGTGGAAAAGGAAAAGAATTATAAAACAAAAGGGAATCAATGTCTGGCTTTTCTAAGGTTATGTTGAGGTTACGGAGTGTACTTAATCCTTTGTTGTAATTTCTCATAGCATTTTAAAGTTCTTAGCTAATTACCCAGTAGTTTGATTAAATGATGCATGCATGCTCGTCCTAAACGACCTCACATTAACTTATAGGGAGTAGGAAAAATTCCCATCCCTTATAGTAGCCTATAGGGCTCACTCAATTAGCCACCTAACTACCCCTCTATAATCCTAAGGCTTCACGCTCTATCTTCTTCCCTATCGCCTTACCGATCTATCCAACAATTGTTTCTAACAAGTTTTACTTTTGAAAAGGCTGGTATTTACTATTTACTGATTCCTCTGTGGTGGTACAAGCTCCAATACTAGCTATGGCGGAACCGCCCGAATTATTCCAACTTAAGTGCCTAAGTCCTACCTTAGAGGCTAGACCACACTTAAATAGGAATAACATGTTAGTCCCTCGGATCTAGTCCGACGAGGCCACTAACAGGATCAAGTACCACGTACTCACTCGATGGTGAGGCACAGAGCAAATACAATAAAGCATAAAACTATACATTAAGGAGTATTAAATTTATTACAACATCATCGGAGTTTTAGCAAAAGTAGTGATCATTGTTCGGAATGCAGCGGAATAAAACTAACGATAGATACATGGAGGGATGGGGAAGCCTAGCCCATCACTCCTCATGCTCCTCCTCTACCGAGGTAGGGTCCCACTCGACAGTCCAACCCGGTGGCAAGGTGGACGGCCAAGTCACTCCAGCAACCATGTCCTCCAGAGAACCTGAAAAATTATGCCACAAGCAAGGCTGAGTATACTAATACTCAGCTAGACTTACCCGATGTGAGGAGTCTACTCCTCTACCTCTAGACATGCAGCTGTTTGGCTGAGGGGTTTGGTTTGCCAAAAGCACTAGCTGAGTCTAAAATCAAGTTTTTGCTTTTCAAGTTTTAGTGTGACTCTCTTAAGACTAGATGTATCCCTATCTAATCATACATGGTAGCAATCATTTTTAGCAATCAACATCCTTTGCCAAATCAACACATTTCCACTTGTTACTCAATGTAGCAGCATGGATCAAGCAGTCTCATTAGCTACGAGAAGCAGACGATTCGAACTGAGTTTTTATCCTTGCAAGGTAAACCTAAATACACGACGTGGCGAGGCACTCCGTCCCCACACACATCAACCGTCCCCATCGATTCCATAGCAACAGATCAGGGCTCATCGCCTTGGCGTACAATGCCTCACTGACCCTGACTGCCGTCGTGCAGTGACCACACTTGTACCCACCATAACCGGAATGGGAGACCACGTCTCAGGTCGCGTGAGGGGTAAAGTCTGCGGGCAGGTTCACTCAGGTACTAGGCTTACCGATTTACCATATTTCTCGGCATATGTTTAGTACATTCAAACGCTTGACACACGGTACCACACCTTAATCCTTATTCCAATTTCCGTCTCGTAGACAACCAATCCCCATGGATCGTTGTCCACAGACCATCATTATTATGATATAAAAATGGATACAACCAATTCCTGACCTCGCGCGAGTGCTAGGAAAATCACTCGACTTCTACCGAGATCCCTAATTAGTAAAGCAGCTATTCGACCTAGCATACTAGTATCCATCTCAAAAGGAATCCTGAGTTCATGCAACTAGGGTTTCAGACAACTCCAACACTTAAGTGCACAGTACAAGCCTACAAACAGTAAGTGTAGTAAAATAGCATATATAAACGGTTATGCATAAAACCGGGGCTTGCCTTCCAAAGCTGGGGCAGGCAGATCCTCGAGGGTATGCTCTGGTGCTGGATCCTGGGCTACCTCCTGAGCAACTCCTTGCTCCGGCACGAGGATGTACTCTCCGTCCGCAAGATTGCAATCTATCAAATGCAATGAATAAGATAGATGTAGGCTATGTTATGCAGAATTTAGTAACCATTATGCATAGTGAAGAAAAACTAAGTTAGTTGATAACTTAGGGTTTCCTTGTTATAAGAAGCTCTTAGTGGTTTATGCTTAGCAATCTCGGTTTGAGGTTTTGCTTAGAGGCAAACATAGTGGATTTAGACTTGGATTGCCCCTTAAAGGTTTTAGTAGGTACTCAAGGGGTTTTGCTGGGTTGGTTAGGGTAACATTAATCTCCACTACTAATTCCCCTTTTCATTTCCTATTTATGCTCTTAAGGTGGGTTTGAACTACAACAGTGATTTCAATTTTTCCAAAAATTCTGTAAAAATTACAGTGGGTTAATATTGATCACTATAGACTGCCCTATAAATTTGAGGTCAAAAATAAATAGATTATGCCCTGGACAAAAATAACAAAAGTTGGGGCAGAGGGGTCACTTTGCACTACAACTCTTGTCTAGGTGTGGGTTCTATACTAAGAGTTATTTTTGCTGGTATCTATGGGTAACAACATGCTTCTGTGCCAAAAATCATAGAGGGTTACTTAGTGGTTATTTAGCTATGATTTTCTAAAGTTTAATGCCAAAAAGACACTTATAACTAACTTGCTATTTGAAAAATATCAAACAACAGAACTCATATTTTTCCTATATTCTTAATAACAAAAGATTAGTTATCCCAAGGTTTGAAGTGTTTTCCCTTCAGAATTATTTTTCTAAGATTTTCCTAAATTTTCATTGTTTTCATAAAATAAAAGGTATCTCATTTATTTTGTACTAAACAAGGGTCTAATAAAATTTCACAGTGAACTACACTAAATAAGTGAGCCAACAAAAATGTGGGTGCTTCCTGGTTCTTATTTTTGACTACCTTTTCTTTTTTCTTTAACTTTAGACCAAAAATGATTTAAATGGCAAACCCTACCTTAATTTGATGTACAGAGGGTTTTACTATTTTTAAACAGATTATGGAGTGATTAAACACTTCTCTAATTTTTCTTAATCTCAGTCTAACAGTGTAACTATTTTTTCCCTCATTATTTAGTTTTGGGCAGTTTTCTTATTTAAATCAAAACTCTAGAAAACATTACAGGAACCATGAGGTTTACTATTTTTGCTTGATAGTTTATATTTTACAAAGTCTAGCAAAATTAGTTTGACTAAATTTGGATGAACATTTCTCAAGTTATGTATTTTTCAAGTTCTCTACAGTATTTAAAACAAAAGTAAATTCGAAATAGGAAAAGAAAAACCACTTTGCGCTGAAGTCCCTGGGTTTTCTTCCCCCTTTTCTCTCACAAATCAGCCCTCGGTCTACTATTCGCATGAGTCACTGACCTTACGCATAACCCCCTGAACTTGTCCTATATCTAACCCGCGATCCTTGGCTGGCTGGAATAGTGACAGGGGCAAAGATCACGGTGGCGAGGCTCACCGGCGGCAGTAGAGCTCCGGCGGGGTGGTCGGTGACGTCGGGGAGGTCACGGCGGTCACGGCGGTGTGCGGGTCGGCGTCGGAGGTGGCTGGAGCTGCTCTAGCCACGAGCGTAGGCGGCGGAGGTCGGCAGCGGCACCTGCTCCGGCCAAGCCACAGCAGTAGGGTTCAATCAAAGTGCACGAGGAGCTCCTCTGGGTGATGTAGAGGCTATGCGCGCAAGGAATCGAGAAATGGTTCAGTGGGTTACCCGGTCCACGTGCTACGGCGGGGTTACAAACTCCGGCGAGCGTGATTGCACTGTTCCGATGGGGCTGGTCCTCGGCTCAAGCTTGGGAAAGCTTCACGGCCTCTCGAGGAAGCTATCCGAGGGCTCAGATCGGGTGGAGGTGGGCGGGAGTGGTTTGGCCACGGTGGACTCCCTCGGGTGGCTCTTGCGGGTCGTGGGAAGGTCGCCGGAGCTACGGGCTGGCTTGGGCAAGCTAGGCGCGGTGCAGAGGGGGTGACGGGGAGGGTGGCCGTGCATGAGGGCGGGCTTTATAGCCACTTGCGGGCACGACACGGGTGTGGGCACGGGGGTGGCCGAGGGCGCGCGGGGGCGCGCGTGCGGGCGTGCTCTGGGCGTGCTCCCGAGTGCCTGCCCACGTCAAACATGTGGTGGTTTGTTTCTACCGGTGTTCCAAGGCCTGTTTGGTCGCCTTAGCGTGTAGATCTCGGCAAAAATCCCGTGTAAGGTCTCTTCTCTGCACCATATCCTATCTTTTCCATGTGAGTTCCAAGCAAAGATATGGTCGGGGTTGAGATATATTGTGGTGTGAAGTTGGCTCTGTCTGAGTTGTCCAACCCGAGACAAAAACCGTGTCAAACGACTTAGGGTTGGATTCAAATTTTTCCAGGGTGTTCTAGGGGTCTTTAGGCGCCATTTTGTTATTTGGGCCCTATGGTTTTGAGGTTTGGAAAAAGGTGAACATGTTTGATCTTTGAAAGAGGGCTAGTTTTGAAATTGAGGAAAATCTGATTTTTCTTTTATGCCCAACTCTTTGGTGACCTTTTTGGGGTTTTTCTGAAATCTTTTTGGGGTCACTCTCTTACTAATTTTTGTAGGGTATTAACTGTACTACAACTTTGATAATTAGCCCAAGTCATGATAATGTGGTTTACATAGCCTTTTTGTTATACTCCCCTCTAGGGCTCCATTTGCCTAAAGGGATTTGAATTAGGGTTTGATCCAGTCTCCCCCCTTTTGGTGCATGATAAGGCCAAAGCATGACTTCTGAGATGGGTTACACCTACTTAGGATCTTGACCCCCAAGTTTGGTGTCTCCTGCTCAAACTAAACCACATGTGATGATGGGTTCAATAGTGTAGGCTTGAGTGAAAACCCTAAGTAACACCTGGGGAGTTACATTTTCCGGCAGGTACGGGCTCGCCGGATGTCACACCCGGGTTTCAGGGCACCAAGACCCGGGCGCGAACATAATCACCAGGTGTGCTGGGACCAAGTCTCACACATATGATGAATCATGGCACAGGATCGAATGTCACATCTTTACTATATTACAGGAGTTCTATACAAAATAAATAAATACATACATTATAAGAAGGCAATGGTCCAGCAACCCAAAGTTGACTGGGAGATGACGGCTTAGACCTCTCACGAACTTGTCACAGCATCCTCCATGCGCCTCATCCTGTGGTACCTGTTCTTGACCTGTGGGGGGGTGTGAGACAGCAAGAGTGAGCTCACATACGTTCATAGCTCAACAAGTTGTGGGGAATAATGTGCATGAACTCGCCAAAGGTGGGAGCTCACGTGGAGTGTAAGGCTTACCAAAGAGGATGGTTAGAGCTGAGCATTGCTTTTAATGTTGGTCAAAATTTTATTAGCAGTTACTAAGTATAAGTAAATACCAAACCCAATTAAGTAGTAGAACAAAAGTAACAACATCACCTGCGATGCAATGCATATGACAAATTGAATATGTTCCATAAATTAATCATGTGAGTGTCCGAGCTGCTCATGACCGTGAGCACGGCTAGTATACCAGTTTTACACTCTGCAGAGGTTGCGCATCTTTACCCACAAGTCATGTTACCCATCTGCCAAGAGACAGCCAATCCCATACAACTCTACCGAGGAGGCGAGGCAGGGTAACACTACGAGGCCTTTACAAAGTTCCACTAGCTTCAGAAAACCCGCTACAGTTTATAGGAAGCTCCAATGCAGGAATCCCTCGTCAGACCGCCATCGCAGCAAAATCAACCCGAGGACCGCCCTACACTGACCACTCCCCTACTGCCCTTGCCCCTTTCGGGTAAGGTAGTCCTCCACTAGCTTTCCTAGTTAGTCAGCCAAGGGCGTCCCATTAAACCCTTGTGATAGCACTGTTTTCTCGGGTGGTTCTCCATATTCCAATTAACATAATGATCTTATCATGAACAGTAAATAACAACTGATAACAAAAGTATAATCATGAATAATATGTATCTCTATACCCAAAACCACATAAAGCAATAGCAGGTATGAAAGGGAAATGTGTCCTTGGGCCATTTCTAAGTATTTTGGTGATTGAGTGCCAACACAAGTGCTTTTGTGCCAATCTATGCAAAGTGGTGGACAAAGTGTAAATCATGTCCAAAAGGTATGTTTCTAGACTTAGTACATTGTTTTATGGACTAATGTATTGTGTCTAAGTGCTGGAAACAAAAAAAATGAATTGGAAATGAGATGGCTTTGTTCAGCCAAAATCTGCTCAGTCTGGGCTCACCGGAATGTCCGGTGGTGCACCGGACAGTGTCTGGTGCGCCAGGCTGGCTCTGGCGAACAGGCTGCTCTTGGGACTTCGACGGCGGTGTACGGCTATAAATCACCGGACTATCCGGTGGTGCACCGGACTGTCCGGTGAGCCGTTCACAAGCGAACTCATCGCTCTCGGGAGATGATTAACGGCGTACGGCTAAAATTCACCAGTCTGTCCGGTGGTGCACCGGACTGTCTGGTGAGTCAGTAGTCAGCCGGGGCAACGGTCGGCCGAGGATTCCGCGCGTGACGTGTGGCCGAGCCAACGGTCACATTGGTGCACCGGACTGTCTGGTGTGCACCGGACAGTGTCCGGTGCACCAACGGCTCTCATACTCCAACGGTCGGCTTCGCCAAATAAGGAAGGATATCTACACCGGACAGTGTCCGGTGGTGCACCGGACTGTCCGGTGCGCCAGTCGACAGAAGGCAAGATCTGCCTTCCAGGATTGCTCTCAACGGCTCCTAGCTGCCTTGGGGCTATAAAAGGGACCCCTAGGCGCATGGAGGAGCACCCCAAGCATTCCTTGAGCACTCTTGATCACTCATACTCCATTCTTGCACACTTGTTCGACATTCTAGTGATTTAAGCTCCGTTCTAGTGTGCTAGTCTTTTGAGCTTAAGTCTGGGTCTTGTGTGTGTATTTGCTGTGATCTTAGTGTCTTGTGTGAGTTGCTAATCCCTCCCTTACTCCGTGCTTCTTTGTCAACTTCAAGTGTAAGGGCAAGAGGCTCCAAGTTCTAGAGATTCCACGCAAACGGGATTAAGAAAAGCAAGCAAAACACCGTGGTATTCAAGTGGGTCTTTGGACCGCTGAGAGGGGTTGATTGCAACCCTCGTCCGTTGGGACGCCAAAACGTGGAGTAGGCAAGCGTTGGTCTTGGCCGAACCACGGGATAACCATCGTGCCATCTCTATGATTGATCTCTTGTGGTTATTGTGTTTTGTAGAGACTCCTCTCTAGCCACTTGGCGATTATTGTGCTAACGCTTAACCAAGTTTTTGTGGCTTAAGTTTCAAGTTTTACAGGATCACCTATTCACCCCCCCCTCTAGGTGCTCTCAATTGGTATCAGAGCCGTTCTCTTCACAAAGGGACTAATTGCCCGAAGAGATGGATCCTAAGGGGAAGGGAATCGTGATCAACGATAAAGAGAAGGAGTCCTTCGTCAACGAGCTGAAGGATGACAAGCCTACCGACTCAGGCTCAGGCCACAGACGCAAAGATGGAAAGAAGAAGAAGACGAGACGCATCAAGGAGATCGTCTACTACGACGACAGTGATGAGTCCACTTCTTCCCATAAGGACAACGACGACCACGACTACGACAAACGAAAGACGGTTAACTCAAACTTTTCTTTCGATTATTCGCGTATTCCTCAAAGTTCAAATTCACATTTGCTCTCCATTCCTCTCGGCAAGCCTCCACACTTTGATGGGGAGGACTACGGATTTTGGAGCCATAAAATGCGTAGTCACCTATTCTCTCTCCATCCAAGCATATGGGAGATTGTTGAGAATGGAATGAAATTTGATAGCTCGGATAGTCCTATTTTTATTAATGGACAGATTTATAGAAATGCACAAGCTACTACTGTGTTGTTAGCCTCCTTGTGCAGGGACGAGTACCATAAGGTGAGCGGCTTGGACAATGCCAAGCAAATCTGGGACACCCTCAAGATCTCTCATGAGGGGAATGACGTCACCTTGCTCACCAAGATGGAGTTCGTAGAAGGCGAGCTCGGAAGATTTGCGATGATAAGGGGCGAGGAGCCAACCCAAACATACAACAGGCTCAAGACCCTTATCAACAAAATAAGGAGCTACGGAAGCACGCGATGGACGGACCACGACGTCGTCCGACTAATGCTAAGGTCCTTTACCGTTCTTGATCCTCATTTGGTGAATAATATTCGTGAGAATCCTAGGTACACCAAAATGTCGCCTGAAGAAGTCCTTGGAAAATTCGTAAGCGGGCGAATGATGATCAAGGAGGCGAGATACGTGGACGACGCACTGAATGGTCCAATCAATGAGCCTCAACCCGTTGCTCTCAAGGCAACGAGAAGCAAGGAGGCGTTACCTAGCAAGGTGGCGCAAGTTGAGGCGGCAGGGCTCAATGATGAAGAGATGGCCCTCATCATCAAGCGCTTCAAGACGGCGCTTAAGAGTCGCAAGGGACATCCAAGCAAGACCAAGTCAAAGGGGAAGCGCTCATGCTTCAAATGTGGTAAGCTTGGTCATTTTATTGCTAACTGTCCCGATAATGATAGTGACTAGGAAAAAGGAAACAAGAGGGAGAAGAAGAAGAATTACAAGAAGGCCAAGGGCGAGGCACATATCGGAAAGGAGTGGGATTCAGATTGCTCCTCCTCCGACTCCGACAATGAAGGACTCGCCGCCACTGCCTTCAACAAGTCATCCCTCTTCCCAAACGAGCATCACACATGCCTCATGGCAAAGGAGAAGAAGGTATGTACTCGGGATACCACTTATGCTTCTTCAAGTGATGATTCTAGTGATGACGATGAGATAGACTATTCTAGTTTATTTAAAGGTTTGGATAGAATTAAAATTGGCAAAATTAATGAGTTAATTGATGCCTTGAATGAAAAGGATAGACTTTTAGAAAAGCAAGAGGATTTGTTGTATGAAGAACATGATAAATTTGTAGAGGCACAAAAAGCTCATGCTTTAGAAGTTAAAAGAAATGAAATGCTTTCTTATGAACTATCTACTTGTCATGAAACCATTGCTACTTTAAAAGGTGTTAATGATGATTTAAATGCTAAACTAGAAGTAGATAGTAAATCTAACTCTTGTGTAGAACATGTTTGCACTAGGTGTAAAGATCATAATGTTGATACTTGTAGTGAACACCTAGAGCGCATTTCTAAATTAAATGATGAAGTAGCTAGTCTTAATGCCCAACTTAAGACTAGCAAGAGTGAATTTGACAAACTAAAATTTGCAAGGGATGCCTACACAATTGGTAGACACCCCTCAATTAAGGATGGTCTTGGCTTCAATAGGGAAGTCAAGAACTTAACAAGCCATAAGGCTCCCATCTCCGCCAAGGAGAAAGGGAAGGCCCCTATGGCTAGTAGTGTGCAAAAGAACCATGCTTTTATGTACCATGATAGGAGACAATCTAGAAATACTTATAGGAGTAGTAATGCATATGATGCTTTTGATTCTCATGCCATGTTTGCTTCTAGTTCTTCCTATGTGCATGATAGAAATGTTGGTAAGAGAAATGTTGTTCATAATATGCCTAGGAGAAATGTTGTTAATGTTCCTAGGAAAGTTAGTGAACCTTCTACAATATATCATGCTTGCAATGCTTCTTTTGCCATTTATAGAAAGAATAAGAAGGTGATTGCTAGGAAGTTAGGGGCAAGATGCAAGGGAGATAAAACTTGCATTTGGGTCCCTAAGACAATCGTGACTAACCTTGTAGGACCCAACAAGAGTTGGGTACCTAAGACCTAAGCCTAAATTTGCCTTGCAGGTTTAGGCATCCGGGGGTTCAAGCTGGATTATCGACAGTGGATGCACAAACCACATGACGGGGGAAAAGAGGATGTTCTCTTCCTACGTCAAGAACAAGGATCCCAAAGATTCAATAATATTCGGTGATGGGAACCAAGGCAAGGTAAAAGGGTTAGGTAAAATTGCTATTTCATCCGAGCACTCTATTTCTAATGTGTTTTTAGTTGAGTCGCTTGGATATAATTTGTTATCTGTTAGTCAATTATGCAATATGGGATATAATTGTCTATTCACAAATGTAGATGTGTCTGTCTTTAGAAGGTGTGATGGTTCACTAGCTTTTAAGGGTGTACTAGACGGCAAACTTTATTTGGTTGATTTTGCAAAAGAAGAGGCCGGTCTAGATGCATGCTTAATGGCTAAGACTTGCATGGGCTGGTTGTGGCATCGCCGCTTAGCACATGTGGGGATGAAGAACCTCCACAAGCTTCTAAAGGGAGAACACGTGATAGGTCTAACTAATGTACATTTCGAAAAAGATAGACCTTGTGCAGCTTGTCAAGCAGGGAAACAGGTGGGAGGCTCTCATCACACCAAAAATGTGATGACCACATCAAGACCCTTGGAGATGCTTCATATGGACCTCTTCGGACCCGTCGCCTATCTAAGTATAGGAGGAAGTAAGTATGTTCTTGTTATAGTTGATGATTTTTCCCGCTTCACTTGGGTATTCTTTTTGCAGGATAAAACTGAAACCCAAGGGACCCTCAAGCGCTTCCTCAGGAGAGCTCAAAATGAGTTTGAGCTCAAGGTGAAGAAGATAAGGAGCGACAACGGGTCCGAGTTCAAGAACCTTCAAGTGGAAGAGTTCCTTGAGGAGGAGGGGATCAAGCACGAGTTCTCCGCTCCCTACACACCTCAGCAAAATGGTGTGGTAGAGAGGAAGAACAGGACGCTCATCGATATGGCGAGGACTATGCTTGGAGAGTTCAAGACCCCCGAGCGTTTTTGGTCGGAAGCCGTGAACACGGCTTGCCACGCCATCAACAGGGTCTATCTTCACCGCCTCCTCAAGAAAACTTCATATGAGCTGCTAACTGGTAACAAACCCAATGTGTCTTATTTTCGTGTATTTGGGAGCAAGTGTTATATTCTTGTGAAGAAAGGTAGAACTTCTAAATTTGCTCCCAAAGCTGTAGAAGGGTTTTTATTAGGTTATGACTCAAATACAAAGGCGTATAGGGTCTTCAACAAATCATCGGGTTTGGTTGAAGTCTCTAGCGACGTTGTATTTGATGAGACAAATGGCTCTCCAAGAGAGCAAGTTGTTGATCTTGATGATGTAGATGAAGAAGACGTTCCAACGGCCGCGATACGCACCATGGCGATTGGAGATGTGCGGCCTCAGGAACAATTGGAGCAAGATCAACCTTCTTCCTCAACTATGGTGCATCCCCCAACCCAAGATGACGAACAGGTACCTCAAGTGGAGGCGCATGATCAAGGGGGAGCACAAAGTGTTCAAAGTGAAGAGGAAGAAGCACCTCAGGCACCTCCAACCCAAGTTCGAGCAATGATTCAAAGAAATCATCCCGTCGACCAAATTTTGGGTGACATTAGCAAGGGAGTAACTACTCGTTCAATATTAGTTAATTTTTGTGAGCATTACTCCTTTGTCTCTTCTATTGAGCCTTTCAGGGTAGAAGAGGCCTTGATAGATCCGGACTGGGTGTTGGCCATGCAGGAGGAACTCAACAACTTCAAGCGCAATGAAGTTTGGACACTGGTACCTCGTCCCAAGCAAAATGTTGTGGGAACTAAGTGGGTGTTCCGCAACAAACAGGACGAGCACGGGGTGGTGACGAGGAACAAGGCTCGACTTGTGGCAAAAGGTTATGCCCAAGTCGCAGGTTTGGACTTTGAGGAGACGTTTGCTCCTGTGGCTAGGCTAGGATCAATTCGTATTTTGCTAGCATATGTCGCTCACCATTCTTTCAGGTTGTACCAAATGGATGTGAAGAGCGCTTTCCTCAATGGGCCGATCAAGGAGGAGGTGTACGTGGAGCAACCCCCTGGCTTCGAGGATGAACGGTACCCCGACCATAGTTTAGCAGGGTGATGACGCAAAAATTCGAGATGTCGATGATGGGCGAGTTGAACTACTTCCTTGGGTTCCAAGTGAAGCAACTCAAGGACGGCACCTTTATCTCCCAAACAAAGTACACGCAAGACTTGCTAAAGCGGTTTGGGATGAAGGACGCCAAGCCCGCAAAGACTCCGAAGGGAACCAACGGACACACCGACCTCAGCAAAGGAGGTAAGTCCGTTGATCAAAAGGCATACCGGTCTATGATAGGGTCTTTACTTTATTTGTGTGCTAGTAGACCGGATATTATGCTTAGTGTATGCATGTGTGCTAGATTTCAATCCGATCCAAGGGAGTGTCACTTAGTGGCCGTGAAGCGAATTCTTAGATATTTAGTCGCTACGCCTTGCTTCGGGATCTGGTACCCAAAGGGGTCTAACTTTGACTTAATTGGATACTCAGATTCTGACTATGCTGGATGTAAGGTCGATAGGAAAAGTACATCGGGGACGTGCCAATTCTTAGGAAGGTCCCTGGTGTCGTGGAACTCTAAGAAACAAACTTCTGTTGCCCTATCCACCACTGAGGCCAAGTACGTTGCCGCAGGACAGTGTTGTGCGCAACTACTTTGGTTGAGGCAAACCCTCCGGGACTTTGGCTACAATCTGAGCAAAGTCCCACTCCTATGTGACAATAAGAGTGCTATCCGAATAGCGGAAAATCCTGTTGAGCATAGCCGCACAAAGCACATTGACATTCAGCATCACTTTTTGAGAGGCCACCAGCAAAAGGGAGATATCGAAGTGTTTCATGTTAGCACCGAGAACCAGCTAGCCGATATCTTCACTAAGCCTTTAGATGAAAAGACCTTTTGCAGGCTGCGTAGTGAGCTAAATGTCCTAGATTCGCGGAACTTGGATTGATTTATAGCATACATGTATTTATGCCTTTGATCATGTTCCTTATGCATTTTGTTGCTTACTTGTGGTGCTCAAGTTGTACAAACACTCCCTGGACCTCACAAGTCCTTTTTGCAAGTGATGCACATATTTAGGGGGAGCTGTGCTACAACTTGACCCTTTGAGACTAACCGTGTGTTGGGGACTTGTTCTCAAATGCTTCGGATTAAGAACAAGGCAACATAAAGAGTGTTAAATGTTAAGGCCCTTCGTCCTACCAAACATTATTCCCCTCCGGGAATAATGAGTTCCGGACGAAGGTCACAAAAAACATACCTTCGTAAATATAACAAGTAATAACGAAGGATTCATACAAGACATGAAATGTAAATCATAGAATCATTTCTATTTTATTAACATGAAGAAATAGAAATGATTTCAAATTACAAATGTACCTTCGGTCTTGAGAGAAGGTAAAAAGTACAAGCGTGACGCAAATGCCAATGCCAAGTCAGCGTGAACAGTACGGGAGTACTGTTCATCTATTTATAGACGCGGGACGCAGCCCACGTAAAATTACATCCATGTCCATTACATTTGTTAATGGCTTATGGAAATCTGTCAAGGCCCACGTAGTCTTTTCATCTTTAAGTCGGTTCCCCTTTCTACTATCGCGACGAAGCTTCCCTGCGCACAGCTTCGGCTGTGCACCACCCTTCATAATTGGTAATCAGCTCGTCCTTCGTCTGGTTTAGGCTTCGTCCTGACCGTGCTTTATGTTCATAATTCTGAGTCCGAAGATACCTGTTCACATAATCCACTTGGAAAACATTGTCAAATCATGTTTTTGAGGACCTTCGGAGGACGAAGGCCCCCAACACCGTGTGCTTGAGTTTGCTTGTTTTTAGTCTCAAAGGAGGTTTGAAAGGGAAAAGGTGGACATGGCCCATGAAAGACTTCCACTGCACTCCGATGAGAGGGTAACTTATTCCAAGTTCATCTCATGTCCTCTTATTGCCTTTGTATTCTTATTTGAAGATTTCGGTGAGGCAATGGGGTTCCAGGGCCAAGATTGATCCCGTTTTGGTGCTTGATGCCAAAGGGGGAGAAAATAAAGGCCAAAGCAATAGATGGATCAGCTACCACTTGAGAAATTTTGAAAATAGTAGATTAGAGCTTTTGGTTTGATAAAACTCTTTTATTGTCTCTTGTGTCAAAAGTTGGCCTCTTGTGGGGAGAAGTGTTGATTATGGGAAAAAAGGGGAGTTTTGGAAATCCTTGTGTCAAAAGTTGGCCTCTTGTGGGGAGAAGTGTTGATTATGGGAAAAAAAGGGGAGTTTTGGAAATCCTTGATCAATTTCTGTTGGAATACCTCTCTTTATGTCTCTACATGTGGATTTGACTTAGAGATAGTAATTTGAGTTTGATTTGCAAAAACAAACCAAGTGGTGGCAAAGAGTGATCCATATATGTCAAATTTGATTCAAAACAACTTTTGGTTTTCATTTGCATTGATATTGCACTTGTTCTAGTTGCTTTATGTTGTGTTGGCAAAAATCACCAAAAAGGGGGAGATTGAAAGGGAAATGTGTCCTTGGGCCATTTCTAAGTATTTTGGTGATTGAGTGCCAACACAAGTGCTTTTGTGCCAATCTATGCAAAGTGGTGGACAAAGTGTAAATCATGTCCAAAAGGTATGTTTCTAGACTTAGTACATTGTTTTATGGACTAATGTATTGTGTCTAAGTGCTGGAAACAAAAAAAAATTGAATTGGAAATGAGATGGCTTTGTTCAGCCAAAATCTGCTCAGTCTGGGCTCACTGGACTGTCCGGCGGTACACCAGACAATGTCCGGTGGTGCACCGGACAGTGTCTGGTGCGCCAGGCTGGCTCTGGCAAACAGGCTGCTCTCAGGACTTCGACGACGGTGTACGGCTATAAATCAACCGGACTATCCGGTGGTGCACCGGACTGTCCGGTGAGCCGTTCGCAGGCGAACTCGTCGCTCTTGGGAGATGATTAACAGCGTACGGCTAAAATTCACCAGTCTGTCTGGTGGTGCACCGGACTGTCCGGTGAGTCAGTAGTCAGCCGGGGCAACGGTCGGCTGAGGATTCCGCGTGTGACGCGTGGCCGAGCCAACGATCACATTGGTGCACCGGACTGTCCGGTGTGCACCGGACAGTGTCCGGTGCACCAACGGCTCTCAGACTCCAACGGTCGGCTTCGCCAAATAAGGAAGGATATCTGCACCAGACAGTGTCCGGTGGTGCACTGGACTGTCCGGTGCGCCAGTCGACAGAAGGCAAGATCTGCCTTCCAGGATTGCTCTCAACGGCTCCTAGCTGCCTTGGGGCTATAAAAGGGACCCCTAGGCGCATGGAGGAGCACCCCAAGCATTCCTTGAGCACTCTTGATCACTCATACTCCATTCTTGCGCACTTGTTCGACATTCTAGTGATTTAAGCTCCGTTCTAGTGTGCTAGTCTTTTGTGCTTAAGTCTAGGTCTTGTGTGTGTGTGTATTTGCTGTGATCTTAGTGTCTTGTGTGAGTTGCTAATCTTTCCCTTACTCCGTGCTTCTTTGTGAACTTCAAGTGTAAGGGCGAGAGGCTCCAAGTTGTGGAGATTCCTCGCAAACGGGATTAAGAAAAGCAAGCAAAACACCGTGGTATTGAAGTGGGTCTTTGGACCGCTTGAGAGGGGTTGATTGCAACCCTCGTCCGTTGGGACGCCACAACGTGGAGTAGGCAAGCGTTGGTCTTGGCCGAACCACGGGATAACCACCGTGCCATCTCTGTGATTGATCTCTTGTGGTTATTGTGTTTTGTAGAGACTCCTCTCTAGCCACTTGGCGATTATTGTGCTAACGCTTAACCAAGTTTTTGTGGCTTAAGTTTCAAGTTTTACAGGATCACCTATTCACCCCCCCCCCCTCTAGGTGCTCTCAAGGTACTACCCAAAAATTCAGTGGTAAACAAGGTATAAAGATAGTTAAACTAGGGTAACCTATTGGGTCCCATCAAAATTAACCTATGCAGATCATTATGATTAATCAGAATATGACTGGGTAAAAAGAAGTGATCAAGGGCACAACTTGCCTGGGACTTGAGATTCTAGGTACCAGGATGATCTTCAGGTGACTCGTGGCCTCACTGCTAAACGTAGCAATACAGATAAACATTGTATAGGAAAAATTAACATCACACCAAACATGAGAACAAACTACGTAATAATAATCTACGCGTCGCTACGAGATCGTAGGAAGAAGAATCACTAAATTAGGAGCTACGGTTACCGAGTTATAATTTTTTTCGAAGATCCACATGGTTAAATAGAGAATGGACTAAGTGCAACATTTTAACCTATATTTCATGACAAAACAAAGTTACCAGATGATAATAAATATTATTGTGAGACTAATGCAACTAGAATGGATCAAAACGGAGTTACTGTTATTGAGTTATGAATTTATGGAGTTATTTGGTAACTAGAATAGAGTAATTTAAGTGGACAATTTTACTCTAAGTATCATGGCTAAACAGTGTTACTAGATGATAAACAATATTACAACAAAATTAATGCAATTGGAATGGATCAATTTGGAGTTAGAATAAATTAAATATGAATTAAACAAGTTTATGAGTTTATTTTTGTACTAAAAATCAATTTCCCTAATTATTTCTCTATTTTTATCTTCCTCTGGACTGCGCGCCAAAATCCAGAAAGATCAGGGGCTATTTAGCAAAAGTTCCCAAGACTCATGATTCCACCAGACAGGACTGCGGGTTCATTTTTACGGAGTTCAGGGACTTTTTAGCAATTCAGACCCGCGAAGGGGTATCGTGAGCCTTGGGCCGTTCGATTAGATCTAGACGACCCAGATTACATCGCGCGAAGAGTTAGACTAGCTTGGATCCGTGCCACACAATCCACAATGCACGACCCGGATTTAAAACTTCAGACTCACTTCGTGGCCACCCATCATCCGATCGACAGCACAGATCCAATCGCCTAAAGCGGTACGCTTAAACTGATCTGGGTCGTCCATCACTCATCAACAGTCAAAACATTGTCTTCTTCCCACCCGCTGCCAGACCAAGTCAAGTGGCGGCGCGGCCAGAATCCGCTCCCCGGAGCGCACCGAGGCGACACCGCTCGACATCCGGTGACGAGAGCTCATCGAAGAACAGACCAAAACGTTGCGGGGAGATCAACAAAGCTAGTGATGGAGCCCATACCGGACAAGGTTGTAGCAGTGGTCCTGCCCAGAAGTTCATGCGGCATAGCGCAATTGCGGCGGCGCGCCCGCTGGAGCTGCCCCACTGCGGCGCCCCGATGCCCAACCCCCACTCCAACAGTTGCTATGCGATCTATGGATGGAGGTGAATAGTTTGAGGGAAACCTCTCCATCAATCGTGTAGTGAGTAAGCCTGCCAATGGCGAGGAGCGATCCCACGGTGACTGCCGTGCTCCGGTGAGCAGTTAGAGCAGTTCCAAGGACACACTCGACCCGCCGATGCCATGCATGGCTTCGAAGGACGTCCGTGAATAACCCCGTGCCTACATCGGGGTCCCGGCTAGCAGGGAACAACGAGAGCACCGAAGGCGGTGACTTCCTTCCTCTCACCTCACGTTTTCTGCTCGATCTAGGTGGGGGCGCGGACCCGGTTTTATACTCCGAGAGGTGCTCTACGGTCGGGGGAATCGGTTACAACGGCGGTGCGATAACAGAGCCAAGGCGGAATCAAAAATCTCCAACCAAATCGCATGCGCACGTGGTTTCCACGGATCTTGTTGCCAGCAGTGAGTCCGATTTGAGGAAGACGATGACTGACGAGGTGGACCCACCGATCAGTGGCTCGGGTAGTAGACACGGACACGCATTGTGAATAAATGAGCTGCTGACGCGCGGGCCCCGCAGTCAGTGGACGAGGGCAGAGCCCACCATCACCCATTTGCGCACAGTGTGCCCGAGCAGCAGGCCCCACCCGCCATTGACTCAAGGGGAAAGACGCAAGGGGGCCAGCGGGGTGCTCATGGGCCGTGTGAGGGAGAGTCCGGTTGGGCCGAGAGGGAGTGGGCCAGGCGTGGTTATGGGTTTTATCTTTTTCTTTTCTCTTTTTTTTATTCTCTTTTCAAATTTCCAAACTCAAGTATTCAAACTTAAACTTAAACCCATGTTTTAAATTTCCAGGTTTCCAAATGTTTTAATGGAAATATAAATTCTATTGTTTACAAATTTTATTCTTCTTCTTAATCCATTGTGGAGGGAATAAATGATTTTGTTAATATTTTGCCTTCTCATTTTATATTTTTCTTTTCTTTCTCTAATTCGAAATCTACTCTCTAAATTTGAATTTGTTGGTGAATTTCACCCATGGATTATGTGTACCAATAAAAGTGCCAACATGAAGGAATATATGTATTCATATATATATAGTGTATATTCTTTTCCCTCTCTTTTCTTTTCTCCTCCGATTTTCAAATTCTAATTTTCACACTTAAACTTGTCACACAACTTTGAATACAAATGCGAACATACAAGAATTCAGCATGGAATGCACATTTATGTATTTATTTTTTTGCCATTTGACTATTTTAATTCCTTTTGTTGAATAGGCACAAAGAAAAGAAGATCAAGAAATCCTAAAAATTCTAGCATAGAAGTATATTTATTTATTTATCCCATTATCTTTCTCTTATACCAATTTTGGGCATTACAAATCCTACCCCCCTTAATAGAAATCTCGTCCTCGAGATTTGTAAGGAAGAGGATACAACAAATTTAGTTTGTAGTCTAGATTTCAGTTTCTAGTTAGTTCAAAAATCAAAAGTCTATTTTTTTATTAGTGAGTGATTAGGAGAACATGGGTATCCAGCTACTTATTATGTAGGATATAAGAGATGGATAGGTTAGGGCAAAAATAGCTAGGGGTAAGAAGTTTATGGTAGGAAAGAATTCCGTGTTGAGTGGTAATGCATCTGAAGATTGAGTTTGACTTCTCTCCATCCTTGACGAGGTTGATATTGTCCTTTTCCAGTCTTTGTCTCATTGAGTCGGGGTCAGTGTATATCATCAAAGTTGGGGGAATATGGTTAAGATAGATATAGGTGAGATAGACTACATGATGTAGGTTAGAAGTTGGTTTGACGCTAGGTGGGGAATGATTATACAATTCTTCATGACTTTATTGGTTGGGTCAGATCTCATGCATGTGGCTGAGTTGGTTGAAGGCACCAGTTTAGTTTTAAGTGCATGAGGGATATGGCCTTATCTTTTATACCGGCATTAAGTAACTTACCCTAGATTAGATCATAATAGATTAGATAAAATCTAGATTAGATTGGATATGACTAGATAGACTTGATAATATTTCATTAATTAGATCATGGTTGTTATTCTAAAGTGGGATAAATATATTAACTATGGCAAGATGAATCTATAGGGATAAGGTAGAATCTTTTGAGGTTAGTTAGATCTATTAAGGTGACATAAGATCTTTTCAAGATAAGATGAATATCTTTTAAGATAAGATAGATCTATGAGTGTAGGATAGACTCTTTCAAGATGAGATGGATATTGTTAGGCTAGATACTTTAATGAGTGATAATCTAGTTTATCTAGTTATTTTTATAAGAATTTTTTTCTATATGCAGATTACTTAACAACTCATCCTACTCAATCAAAGATCCAAATCAGACAAGTATCATAAGAACAAGCATTCAAGCATATAGATAAAAAATAGCTTTGTTTTTGTTCCTAAGACTAGGTCTCCTATTCCTAAAGGTCACTTTAGGTACAGGATTTCAAAGTGTGAAATCCACATTTGTCTTTGGAAAGAAAATGTAAGATTAATCAGAGTAAAGCGGAAATAGATGAGAAAAGATTAAGAAAAGTTTAGAAAAGATCAGAGTAGTAGAGGTAAGTAAGACAATGGTTGTCCAGTTCTATCTAGGTTTCATCCTACAGTCAACATTCCTCTGATACCACTTCTGTCACACCCGGGTTTCGGGGCACCAAGACTCGGGCGCGAACATAATCACCAGGTGTGCTGGGACCAAGTCTCACACATATGATGAATCATGGCATAGGATCGAATGTTACATCTTTACTATATAATAGGAGTTCTATACAAAATAAATAAATAAATAAATACATTATAAGAAGTCAACGGTCCAGCAACCCAAAGTTGACTGGGAGACGACGACCTAAACCTCTCACGAACTCGTCACAGCATCCTCCATGCGTCTCATCCTGTGGTACCTGTTCTTGACTTGTGGGGGGGTGTGAGACAGCAAGAGTGAGCTCACATACGTTCATAGCTCAACAAGTTGTGGGGAATAATGTGCATGAACTCGCCAAAGATGGGAGCTCACGTGGAGTGTAAGGCTTACCAAAGAGGATGGTTAGAGCCGAGCATTGCTTTCAAAGTTGGTCAAAATTTTATTAGCAGTTACTAAGTATAAGTAAATACCAAACCCAATTAAGTAGTAGAACAAAAGCAACAACATCACCTGCGATGCAATGCATATGACAAATTGAATTTAGTTCCATAAATTAATCATGTGAGTGTTCGAGCTGCTCATGACCGTGAGCACGGCTAGTATACCAGTTTCACACTCTGCAGAGGTTGCACATCTTTACCCACAAGTCATGTTACCCATCTGCCAAGAGACGGCCAATCCCATACACCTCTACCGAGGAGGCGAGGCAGGGTAACACTACGAGGCCTTTACAAAGTTCCACTAGCTTCAGAAAACCCGATATAGTTTATAAGAAGCTCCAGTGCAGGAATCCCTTGTCTGACCACCATCGCAGCAAAATCAACCCGAGGACCTCCCTACACTGACCACTCCCCTACTGCCCTTGCCCCTTTCGGGTAAGGTAGTCCTCCACTAGCTTTCCTAGTTAGTCAGCCAAGGGCGTCCCATTAAACCCTTGTGGTAGCACTGTTTTCCCGGGTGGTTCTCCATGTTCCAATTAACATAATGATCTTATCATTAATAGTAAATAACAACTGATAACAAAAGTATAATCATGAATAATATGTATCTCTATACCCAAAACCATATAAAGCAATAGCAGGTACTACCCAAAAATTCAGTGGTAAACAAGGTATAAAGATAGTCAAACTAGGGTAACCTATTGGGTCCCATCAAAATTAACCTATGCAGATCATTATGATTAATCAGAACATGACTGGGTAAAAAGAAGTGATCAAGGGCACAACTTGCCTGGGACTTGAGATTCTAGGTACCAGGATGATCTTCAGGTGACTCGTGGCCTCACTACTAAACGTAGCAATACAGACAAACATTGTATAGGAAAAATTAACATCACACCAAACATGAGAACAAACTGCGTAATAATAATCTACACGTCGCTACGAGATCGTAGGAACAAGAATCACTAAATTCGGAGCTACGGTTACCGAGTTATAATTTTTTCGAAGATCCACGTGGTTAAATATAGAATGGACTAAGTGCAACATTTTAACCTATATTTTATGACAAAACAAAGTTACCAGATGATAATAAATATTATTGTGAGACTAATGCAACTAGAATGTATCAAAATGGAGTTACAGTTATTGAGTTATGAATTTATGGAGTTATTTGGTAACTAGAATGGAGTAATTTAAGTGGACAATTTTACTCTAAGTTTCATGGCTAAACAGTGTTACTAGATGATAAACAATATTACAATAAAATTAATGCAACTGGAATGGATCAATTTGGAGTTAGAATAAATTAAATATGAATTAAACAAGTTTATGATTTTATTTTTGTACTAAAAATCAATTTCCCTAATTATTTCTCTATTTTTATCTTCCTCTGGACTGCGCGCCAAAATCCAGAAAGATCAGGAGCTATTTAGCAAAAGTTCCCAAGACTCATGATTCCACCAGACAGGACTGCGGGTTCATTTTTTATGGAGTTCAGGGACTTTTTAGCAATTCAGACCCGCGAAGGGGTATCGTGAGCCATGGGCCGTTGGATTAGATCTGGACGACCCAGATTACATCGCGCGAAGAGTTAGACTGGCTTGGATCCGCGCCACACGATCCGCAATGCACGACCCGGATTTAAAACTTCAGACTCACTTCGTGGCCACCCATCATCCGATCGACGGCACAGATCCAATCACCTAAAGCGGTACGCTTAAACTGATCTGGGCCGTCCATCACGCATCAACGGTCAAAACATTGTCTTCTTCCCACCCACTGCCAGACCAAGTCGAGTGGCGGCACGGCTGGAATCCGCTCCCCAGAGCGCACCGAGGCGACACCGCCCGACATCCGGTGACCAGAGCTCATCAAAGAATAGACCAAAACGTTGCGGGGAGATCAACAAAGCTAGCAATGGAGCCCATACCGGACAGGGTGGTAGCAGTGGTCCTGCCCACAAGTTCATGCGGCACAACGCAATTGCGACGGCGCGCCCGCTGGAGCTGCCTCACTGCGGCGCCCCGATGCCCAACCCCCACTCCAACAGTTGCTATGCGATCTATGGATGGAGGTGAATAGTTTGAGGGAAACCTTACCGTGAATCGTGTAGTGAGTAAGCCTGCCAACGGCGAGGAGCGATCCCACGGCGATTGTCGTGCTCCGGTGAGCAGTTAGAGCAGTGCTGAGGACACACTCGATCCGCCGATGCTATGCATGGCTTCGAAGGACGTCCGTGAATAACCCCGTGCCTACAGCGGGGTCCCGGCTAGCAGGGAACAACGAGAGTACCGACGACGGTGACTTCCTTCCTCTCACCTCACGTTTTCTGCTCGATCTAGGTGGGGGCGCGGACCCGGTTTTATACTCCGAGAGGTGCGCTACGGTCGGGGGAATCGGTTACAACGGCGGCGCGATAACAGAGCCAATGCGGAATCGGAAATGTCCAACCAAATCGCATGCGCACGCGGTTTCCGTGGATCTTGTTGCCAGCAGTGATTCCGATTTGAGGAAGAAGACGACTGACGAGGTGGACGCACCGGTTAGTGGCTCGGGTAGTAGACACGGACACGCGTTGTGAAGAAATGAGATGCTGACGCGCGGGCCCCGCAGTCAGTGGACAAGGGGAGAGCCCACCATCACCCGTTTGCGCATAATGAGCCCGAGCAGTAGGCCCCACCCGCCATTAACTCAAGGGGAAAGACGCAAGGGGGCCACCGGGGTGCTCATGGGCCGTGTGAGGGAGAGTCCGGTTGGGCCGAAAGGGAGTGGGCCAGGCGTGGTTATGGGTTTTATCTTTTTCTTTTCTCTTTTTTTTATTCTCTTTTCAAATTTCCAAACTCAAGTATTCAAACTTAAACTTAAACCCCTGTTTTAAATTACTAGGTTTCCAAATGTTTTAATGGAAATATAAATTCTACTGTTTACAAATTTTATTCTTCTTCTTAATCCATTGTGGAGGGAATAAATGATTTTGTTAATATTTTGCCTTCTCATTTTATATTTTTCTTTTCTTTCTCTAATTCGAAATCTACTCTCTGAATTTGAATTTGTTGGTGAATTTCACCCATGGATTATGTGTACCAATAAAAGTGCCAACATGAAGGAATATATGTATTCATATATATAGTGTATATTCTTTTCCCTCTCTTTTCTTTTCTCCTCCAATTTTTAAATTCTAATTTTCACACTTAAACTTGTCTCACAACTTTGAATACAAATGCGAACATACAAGAATTCAGCATTGAATGCACATTTATGTTTTTTTTTGCCATTTGACTATTTTAATTCCTTTTGTTGAATAGGCACAAAGAAAAGAAGATCAAGAAATCCTAAAAATTCTAGCATAGAAGTATATTTATTTATTTATCCCATTATCTTTCTCTTAAACCAATTTTGGGCATTACACCGGAGCCACTGCTTTGCCGCCCACGGTCGGGGATCTCGGGTTGTGAAGAAATAGAAAGGGGAGGGGCCTTAGTGCAGATGTCAGTGAGATAGAGAAACAGTGGAGAGGATTCTTTACGAGTTATTTAAAAGAGCAAGGTCCTCTACACAAAGTGAACGCCGCGGGCACGCAGGAGCGCTTTCGCTTGTGCGTGGGCTAGCTTGGGCCGGATTCAGCCCAGTACTATTCACCTTTTTCCTTTTTCTTTTTCTGCCAGACTTAGGAAATCCCTAGAAAATTATAGAAAAACGATAAAAATGTGAGACCAATTTTGTTGGACTTCTAAATTTCTCTAGTATTTAATAAAAATAGTTCCAAGATTTTTAGCCCAAACTAGGAATTATTTAGTATTTAAGAAAGCCAAAATCTATGCTTTTGAAATTTTAGAGATTATTTAATAACTCCAAAAATCACAAAACTTTTTGGGTAAGCCTAATATGGTATTTAAAGCCCATGGGTAAAGTTTGACATGTTTTGGACATTGTTTTATTCCTAAACCAAAAACCCTGGCCTGCTAGATAATAATTGCCTTAAGGAAATATAATACTCACTCTAAAACTGTCGGTGTTTTGGGTCCGACCGCACACCCGGGGTTGCCCCTCGAGGTGTTTTTAGGAGTAGGACGGTGTCGCCGACTGTAGCAAAATGGTTCGTGCCAGACGCACGAGGGACAATGGACAGTGTTTACAGGTTCGGGCCGCTTAGAGATGTGTAACACCCTACGTCCTGGTGAGGATGCTTTGTGTAATGGGTTACAAGGCAGTTCACTAAAGCGAGAACGTGGAGAGTTGAGGTGGATGGATGAGTAGTGAAATCGATCGTTCTGAAGGGGTGCTCCCCGGGCCTTATATATTCGACCGTGGGGCAATACATGTGGATATGATAACAACGTGCACCTAAAAGATAGTGAATTGTTCGGGTCTATCTTCCTATGATTCTACCGACCTATCCTCGCCTGGTTCCATTGCATGGGGCTTCAGCGCGGGAAAGTCGGATCTTCTGTTGTGGTTTCTTGCTCAACACTGTGGGGCCGTCCGGTCTTGCACCGATCCGGCCTTACATCGATCTGCTTTACTGGTTGTCCCTCCCTAGGCCCATGAAGGAATGACCTTATGATTTATTGGGCCCTTGGGCATTTCGTGAGGTCTTTTACCCTTCCAGTGGACCCGGGGGATATCTGTCCCCCACAAGCCCCCGATCTTTGGGTTGATTTTGAGATAATCAGCCCAAAGATCCTAGGCCCAACTTGCAGGCTTTGTTTACGACAAGAAATGCTTCTCGGGTAGTTTGGTGAAAACGATTTCTTACTGTCTTCTTCTGCTTTGCTTCACTCGAAATCTGTAGTTTTGCCTCATACTTGTGCCTTAGAGGTTGGCATTTCATTTTGTAGGACCTTGAATTTCATTGGGTGCACCGGATGTAGCCCCCGAGCTTCGAGTGGATTCTGGATAATAATCCACTCGAAGGTCTTCATCAGAAATCACTTTTATTTCCCACTTGCACTTTGGTTGGAGGTCAGCCTTGTCTTTAATCTTGCCCTATGCCTTAGAAGTCGGCATTACCTTGGCTTGAAATGGTGATCCATGGGGTGCACCGAAGGTGCGCCCAATGGGTGTAGCCCCCGAGCTTTGAGTGGATTTTTGAAAACAATCCTCTCAAAGGTCTTTACTTCGAGTCCTTTTGCCGAGAGTCATATTTTCTCTTTTTTGAATGCCTTAGAAGTCGGAATTATGTCATCCATATTATGCTTTAGAGGTCAGCATTATGTCATCAATATTATGCATCCGAGGTCAGCATGTATTTTGTCTTTTGCAGTCGAGTTCGTGATCCGCCCATATCTTGCTAGGTGGTGCAATTTATTTGCTCTGCGACTGATTGGACATTTGATGGACGTTCCCGGGCTAGTCTTCACGTCGCTTCCGTCGGTCAGATTTTGTACTTCACCGGCTATATTTGGCTTTCCTTTGATCCTTACTGATATCTCATTTTTGTCTTGAGGTGTTCATTGCACGCCCTGCACGGATGTGACAGTTTTTGAAAAATATACTGATAATTCCTGGGCGTCCCCCCCCCAATGGGTGTGGGCAAGGGACAGCTTGGTACGCTGAGCGTTTTAGCCGGCTGCTTCTGAGTAGTAATGTGATGTGACGGCGGGCGTAATCATATCATCCACGCTGTTGACTGGAGTCCCAATAGGAGTTGCGTTGCGTGAAACGGTGTCAGCCGCGCGTCTTCAGATGGGTTGAAGTGTGTATTGAATGCTTCGCGACTGTTCAGTGACCGCGGTTGGAGGTGAGCGGTTGCCTTCTTCTTCTATAAATAGTGCCTTTGCCTCTCTGGTTTTTTCACATCTCTTGCTGTTCTCCACTGCTTGCTTTCTTCCTCTCCTTGCATTTCCGCCATGGGCAAGAAACGCAAGCGTGAGCCGACTCCTCCGTCTGAGGACTTTGGCGACTCGGAATACTCAGAGGAGGAGTTCTCCTCTGAGTCCGAGGGGTCTCTAGCTCCTGTCCCTCCCCCAGCGTCGTCCGATGACTCGGATGACTCTCAAGGGATCGCCGCGGACGTCTGGACTTACATCCGGGCCGTCGAGCGCTCCGGGCTCGCAGGCTCGGATGAGTAGGAGTACTCCTCGGACGAGGAGGACTCGTCCGAGGAGGATGGTGGTGGCGATGGCGAGGGCGACGACGACAACGACGACGGCGACAACGACGGAGGCGATGGCGGCGACGACGGCGGCAGGGGCGGCAACGGCGGCGGCAACGGCGGCAGCAGCAGAGGCAGCAACAAGGCCAGTGGCTAAATGCCACTGGTTTTTAAATATTAGTATAGATTAGAAGTAGTATAGTGAAATAATGTAGTAGTATTAGTAATGTAGAGTAGTATAGTGTAGTGTAGTAGTAGTAGTAGTAGTAGTAGTAGTAGTAGTAGTAGTAGCAGTAGTAGTAGTAGCAGTAGTAGTAGGGAAGTATCAACTCATAATGAGTTGATTTGTAAGTATGACAACTTCCCTTAATGAAGAATAGTTTCGTTTCCTCTGTGCATATTATCTTGATGTCGTGTTTGTGGCATAACTTAGAGTTTTTGAATCATTCCTCCGCCCGCCTTATTTATGAAGTTGACTCCTTTGGGATAGTAATTAAATAACTCGGGCATCACACCGACGCTTTTAGGGGTGATGGCCGAGCTATTATTGTCAACATTTGCGCTTTTGAAATAGCGTCCGAGTGATGACGAAGTCGTGTCAGCGACGGAATGACTGATGACTGCGTCGGCGTTTTAGAGGTAACTGTCGAGTGACTTATGACATCGTCGGCGTTTTAGAGGTAACTGCCGAGTGACTTATGACATCGTCAGCGTCTTAGAGGTAACCGCCGAGCGACTGGAGGTAACATCGGCGTTTTAGAGATAACAGCCGAGTTAGAATAGGTTGCGCCGGCCATTTTGAGGATAATAGCCGAGTGATGATGTGGCACACCGGGGTTTTTAGAAGTAGCCGCCGGATGCCGACGTGGCACGCCGGTGTTTTAGAAGTAACTGTCGGGTGCTGAGGATATCGTCGGCGCTTTAGAGATAGCTGCCGAGCGACTGAAGATATCGTCGGCGCTTTAGAGGTAACCGCCGAGAGACTGAAGATATCGTCGGCACTTTAGAGATAAATGCCGAGCGACTGGTGACAACGTCAGCGTCTTAGAAATAACAGCCGAGTTAAAACGGGTCGTGTCGGCCACTTTTGGGGACAATAGCCGAGTGATGATGTGGCACACCGGGGTTTTTAGAAGTAGCCGCCGGATGCCAACGTGGCACGCCGGTGTTTTAGAAGTAACTGTTGGGTGCTGACTGGGCGCTTTTGGAGACGGTATCTGACTCGGGAATATCCCGCATATACAACGCTTTCAGCCGCCTCTGCTTTCCGTGCCCTAGTTCTTGCTTTCCTGCCTCCAGATCCTCTCTGCAATTCGGCTCTCGCTCTGTTCGCCAGTAGGGTTGAGATGGCGCCCAAGAGAAAGGCCTCGAGTTCATCCGCTGCGGTAATTCCCCCCATCGACCCCAACAGCCAGTTGCCTTTCGCAGGTAACCACATGTCTGTTGTCTCCGAGCCTGACCTTCTCCACCTCGTGTCCATTAGGGTCCTTCCCCCGAGGGAGCTTTGTTCTTGGCGGATTTGTCATGGGGTCACTGTCCCGACAGAGGATACCCATGAATCCGTGATTTATGTTCCTTTTCTTCTCCGCGGTCTCGCTCTCCCCATTTCTCCCTTTTTCCGCGGCCTCCTTGATTTTTATCGCCTTAACTTGACCCACCTGAATCCCAATTCTATTCTGCAAATTTCCATTTACGTTCATTTGTGCGAGGCTTTTCTTGGCGTCCTGCCACATTTTGGGTTGTGGAAGTACTTGTATCACTGTCGCCCTAGGATGGCCGGGGGCAGCATCAGTTGGTTGGGGGTGCTAGTTTGGAGATGCGCCGTGGGAGGAAGACTGAGTATCTTGAAATCCCTCTCAAAGACAGTATCAAGGGATGGCGCTTGGAATGGTTTATTGTTGAGAACCATGGAAATTCTCTCCCCCCACAGTCGGGAAGGCAGCCGGATGTTCGCACTCCGAGTTGGACCGAGTCTCCCACGGATCAGGAGGTAGCTGAGGCGGGGGCTTTGCTTGCTAAAGTTGGACTGCTGAAAGAAAGGGTCTAACTGCTGAGGCTGTGGTTGCTGATTTTGTTTTCAAGAATATTGAGCCGTTGAAGGACAGGGCATACTCGGCTTATCTGTACCGAGGTCTAGCTGATTCAACTCGGGTTACCAACAGAAAAATTCCCTCTGTAGACTTGGTGAACCGTCTTGAGATGATTCTTAGAGGCAAGGTATCAAATATTGGTGCCCCAATAGCATACTCAGCATGGAACCTGCTCCTCCCTAGGCCTTCACTCTTTTTGTGTTGAATCCACCTGCCGCTGATGGCGGTTTGGGCCTTAGAGTGCGACCCTCTGCCAAAGAAGTTAACACTTTGGTTGCCTCGCTCAGGGAAATTCCTGATGATGAATGGCAAGTCCACATTGAGGTGCCTTTGGATCTTAGTGATGCAGAAATAAGTGCTATGCTTGATTTGCTGGCTGAGGACTCTCCTGATGCTGCTCCTGCCGGGACATTGGTGGTGGCGCCTCGTCCAGAAGCTGGTACAACTTTGGATATTCAGAAGCCTACCAGTGCTCGCCTGAGACGCCCTTGCCGAGCCAATCAACTTGATCCTTCTGCTGATGAGCAGAAAAAGAAAAAGAGACGTCTTCGGCAAGTATCTAGTTTGGATCGGGGCGCTGGTCCTTCGGTTCCTGCTGCTGAGGAGGTTCCCATGCCTGAATTTATTGACGCTGGCCCCAATGGGGGTGCTCCATCTGCTGCTGATCCCAATGGGTGTGCTCCATCCGATGTTGATCCCAATGGGTGTGTTGCCTATGTTGCTGATGAAAACGACAGGGAAGAAGAAGATGAGGTCCCTCTGACTCGGAAGAACAGTCGGCAGTATATTGTCAGTGGGGAAAGTAGTGGGGTTCCTTCTCCTGCTCTGTCAGCTCTCGTCGGCCTACAGGAGTTATCTCTGGCAAACTTTGATCAGACTCTAGAGGATATGGTTTTAGAGGACCTTTTATCAGAGCCAGCGGATGATGGTGTCATGGAGGTTTGTGCTGATGTGCTTGATGCTGGGCTGAGGTCATCCCGCGCCTCATTGACCTTAAAGCGCGGTCTTGAGGGTCAGGAGACTGACTTGGATCATCTCGGTCCCATGGAAGTAACTGAGGGGCTTTCAGCCTTAGGGGCGGTTACTGTAGAGAACCTAGCCCTCAGGGATGGTATTGACGCTTACCCAGCCCCCGAGGGTGTTGCCGAGGGTGACTCGGCTCGGGTGGGAAGTGCAAGTTACTGCCCAGCCCCCGAGGGTACTGCCGGAGATGATCCGGCTCACGTGGGTAGCGCAAACTATGACCCAGCCCCCGAGGGTGTCCGAGCGGGGTCTCCCTCTTGTACTTCCATGGACGTTCATGCAGGATCGCCTCCACACTCCGGCGGCATGGTGGTAGCCCAAGCTTTGGACCAGGGAGTCGCTTTAGAGGGCAGCGATCCCGCTGGCCAAGTTTTGAGCTCTGTTGATGGCACTGAGTTGGTTCCCGCTGGTTTGTTGCAAGCTGCTTCGGGTGGCGACCTTACGCCTGGTCATCAATTGATCTCTCACGATTTGGGAGTCCCTTCGTTCTTCTCCAATCTCCAGGTACTGTGATATATTCTGTCCTGACTTTTGCACCGTATGAACTGCTGTCATTATACTCATCTGTTCTCCTTATCAGGCTTTGGTGGACGGGATGGCTAACCAGCTGAGGTTGCAGGGTGCTTCTGTTCCAGAAGGAGCTTTGTCTCTTGCACGTTGGAATCCGGTGTTACTTCAACAGCGTGTCTCTGTCTTGGAAACGGTGAATGCTAGTTAGTGTTCTTTTGATTCCTTCCGTCTGCCTTATTGGACTGCCTTACATTCTGACCCTTTTTGTTTGATTGTCTCCTGCTAGATATGACCCAGCAAATTTCCACTCTTGAAGAAAAACATTCTCGAGATCAGGCTGAGCTAGTCCAGCGGTGCTCTGATTTTGAAGAAAAGCATTCTCAAAGCCAGACTGAACTAGCCCAGGTCTCTACTGCCCTAGATGACGCCAATGCACTGAGCTCTTCCCTTCGCGCTCAGCTTGATTCTGAGAAGGTCACTTATGAAACTGTGCTTTGCATTACTGTGTTCCTATTACTTGTTTGATGTTTGAAGGAGTCGATTCTTGTTTGCAGGAAGAAAAACGTGTCCTTGCTGCGTCTCGCGACAATCTTGACAGATTGTATCGCGACTCTAGCAACTCGTTGACCATCCTGGAGAGGAGTCATTGCTTCACCATGGAGGAGTTAGATAATCTTCACTGTAGGCTGCAGGAATCCACGGATGACGTGATCCGTCTCAGGCAGTTGATATCGGCTAAGGATGCTACTATCAAAGAACTCCGTGCTTCCAAGAAATCCATAGCCCAGGAGCTAGAAACCGCTCAATTGACTGCCAAGGTTGCTAAAGAAACTTCCATTACTCTGAGAGCCCAGCGCGACAGAGCCATGGATAAGGCCATTCGAGCGGGACGAATCTTGATGAGGAGACCCGGTGTGGTTGTTCCTAAAGATATAAGGGCTGACGTGAATGCTGCTCCTGATTCCTCAAGTTGCCCTTCCTCGTCGGTTGCTCCTGAGAAAGATATCGCGAAATAGAGAAATATTTTGCGTGCTTTGAGCGCGTGGTTAGCATGATCAGACATTTGTTAGAGGACACCAGTTTAGCCCTTGAATGATATTGTTATTCTCCTATTGTTTCAGAATTCAACAGTACGTAAATTTGCAGTAGTAAAAGGCTGTGTGATGGTTTTGAAACTTGTTTACGGGATATAGAAGTCATCCCTATATGAGTAGTCGTAAGCACGTCAGATCGCCTTAAGTCGCTGCTGGCTTAAGTCGATTGCTTCTGTTAATAGGGCATAGTGGTCACCTCGAGTTACGTAAGCGTGAGCATGTTGTACCGCCTTAAGTCGTTGCCGACTTAAGCCGATTGCTCCATTAGTAGGGCATAGTGGTCACCCCGAGTTAAGTAAGCGTGAGCATGTTGCACCACCCTAAGTCGTTGCCGACTTAAGCCGATTGCTCCGTTAGCAGGGCATAGTGGTCACCCCGAGTTAAGTAAGCGTGAGCATGTTGCACCGTCTTAAGTCTTTGCCGACTTAAGTCGATTGCTCCGTTAGCAGGGCATAGTGGTCACCCCGAGTTAAGTAAGAGTGCTAGTCAATCATGAACAAATTGAGTATCTTTGAAGCCTTCTTTATTGATGTCATATCTCCCGTTTTACAGAGTACATCGTTGTCCTGATAGCTTTTGAAATATAGCTAAGGATAAAACTTCCTGAGGTGTTCTATATTCCAGGAATTCCCAATTCCTATGCTGTCCATCTGAGTGAGACGATATGATCCCGGCCGAGTGACTTCTGCTACTATGAATGGTCCTTCCCATAAGGGCGACAACTTGTGTCGTCCCTCCCCTGTTAGAATTCGGCGGAGGACGAGATCTCCCACTGAGAAGGATCGTTGTCGCACGGCCTTGTCGTGATAGCGTCTCAGAGTCTGCTGGTATCGTGTTGATTGAATTACTGCATTCAGCCGTTCTTCTTCGAGTACATCAATGTCCTCCAGCCTAGTAGCTTCGGCTTCTGCTATTCTTTCGAAGACCAACCTCGGCGCCCCAAACTTGAGATCGGCAGATAATACTGCCTCTGACCCATAGACCATGAAGAAAGGAGTATTTCCATGTAGAGCTCGGCTAGGTTGGGTTCTTAGGCTCCAAACGACGTAGGGCAATTCCCTTATCCATTTTCCTGCGAACTTTTCATTCTTTTCGAAGACCCTTTTCCTGAGTGCCTCCAATATCATCCCGTTAGCTCGTTCAACCTGCCCGTTGGCCCTCGGGTGCGCTACCGAAGCATACTTGATCTGAATGCTCTTTTGCTCGCAGAAATCGAAGAATTCTGAACTTGTGAAGTTGGATCCTAAGTCAGTTATGATATTGTTTGGTATTCCGAATCTGAATATTATGTCTTGTATGAATTCCACGGCCTTAGCCGAGGTTAAAGAAGCAATGGGTTTGAATTCTATCCATTTGGTGAATTTGTCGATTGCTACCAGTACATGAGTGTATCCTCCTTGAGCTTTCTTGAAAGGTCCAATCATATCCAGTCCCCAGCATGTGAAGGGCCAAGTTACTGGTATGGTCTGCAATTGCTGTGCTGGTAGATGTTGTTGCTTTGACAAGTACTGGCAAGCTTCGCACCTCTGAACTAACTCGGCTGCATCGCTTTTCAATGTTGGCCAATAGAATTCTGACCTAAAGACCTTCCCGACTAGCGTCTTGGATGCTGCGTGTATTCCACATTGCCCAGCGTGGACCTCATCTAGAAGTCGCTTCCCAGTTGATGAGAGAATGCACTTCATGAGGACGCCTGATGCGCCCCTTCTGTATAATGTTTCCCCAATGAGTGTGTAGTGGGCTGACTGTCTGGCGATGCGCTCGGCTACACTTTTGTCATCTGGTTCCTCTTCATTCTTTATATATCTGATGATCGGCCTTCTCCAGTCATCAGAGTCTGACTCTGGTTGATTCACGATATTACACTCTTCTACCTGATCCATTGAGATGCTTGGTTGTGGTATCTCTTGTACAAAGACTCTGGGTGGGACTTGAGTTCGACTGGATCCTAGCTTGGACAATACATCGGCTGCCGTGTTTTGATCTCTTTCTACATGATGAAATTCTAGGCCTTCAAATTTGTCTTCTAGTCTCCGGACGGCAGTGCAGTATTTTCCCATTGAATCATTTGAACAGTCCCATTCTTTGTTTATCTGGCTTATGACTACCAGAGAATCTCCGTATACCATTAATCTCTTGATGCCTAATGATATGGCGATGTTTAGTCCATGGATCAGGGCTTCATACTCGGCTGCATTGTTAGAGGCTGGAAATAACAACTGGAGGGCGTATTTGAGGTGTTCGCCTCCAGGTGCGATGAAGAGAATTCCCGCGCCTGCTCCCTGCAGCTTCAGCGAGCCATCAAAATACATCCTCCATACTTCTGCAGTTTCTGGGTTCTCTGGTACTTGTTGTTCAGTCCATTCTGATACGAAGTCAACCAGTGCTTGTGTTTTAATGGCAGTACGAGGTCGAAATTCGATGTCATGAGATCCCAGTTCACAGGCCCACTTGGCCATTCGGCCGATGGCTTCCTTGTTGTGAAGAATATCCCCTATCGGAAAACCGGTGACTACTATGACTTTGTGGTCATCAAAGTAATGACGTAGCTTGCGGGCAGTTAGAAGTACTGCGTATAATAGCTTCTGAACTTGAGGATACTTTTTCTTCGAGGGACCCAGAACTTCACTGATGAAATAAACAGGGTGTTGCACTGGGTAGGCATGTCCTTCTTCTGCTCGCTCGACTACCAACGCAGTGCTTACCACGTGAGTCGTGCAAGAAATATACAGCAACAGATCTTCAGCTGGTTGAGTCAATGTGGCTCGCCGTGGTGGTTTCAGTACTGGCGGGGTTGTCAAGAATTTCTTCAGCGCGTCTAGGGCTTCCTGAGCTTCTGAAGTCCACTAAAACTTGTCCACCTTCTTGAGCAGCTTGTAAAATGGTAAACCTTTTTCTCCCAGCCTGGATATAAATCTGCTCAGGGCTGCCATACATCTGGTAAGTCGCTGAACCTTCTTTTGTGATCGTGGTGCCTCCATTTTCATGATAGCTTCAATTTTATCCGGATTAGCTTCAATTCCCCGGTGGCTGACAATAAATCCGAGTAACTTTCCTGCTGGTACCCCAAAAACACATTTTTTGGGATTAAGCTTCCACCGATACCGCCGTAGACTGTTGAAAACCAGCTGCAAGTCTTCGATGAAGTTTTCTGAGTTCTCCGTTTAGATTACCACATCATCTACGTAGGCTTCCACACGATTGCCCCAGTGATCGGCTAAGCATGTTTGAATAGCTCTCTGATAAGTCGCTCTAGCGTTTTTGAGGCCAAACGGCATGGAGGTATAACAGAAAGCACCGAAGGGAGTGATGAACGTTGTCTTTTCCTCGTCTTCCTTTGCCAGACTGATCTGATGGTATCCGGAATAGCAGTCCAGAAAAGATAGCACAGAACATCCGGCGGTGGAGTCTACCACCTGATCTATCCTAGGGAGCCCGAAGGGATCCTTTGGACAATGTTTGTTGAGATCTGTGTAGTCGACGCACATGCGCCAATCCACTTTATTCTTTTTGAGTACAAGAACAGGGTTGGCCAACCACTCGGGATGTAACACCTCTCTAATAAACCCAGCCGCGACCAAGCGGGCCAGCTCAGCGCGAATGGCCTCTCTCTTGTCGGACGTGAAACGACGTAGTTTTTGCCGGATCGGCCTTGCCTAGGGGCAGACCTTCAGTTTGTGCTCGGCCAGTTCTCTCGGGACTCCCGGCATATCCGCAGGTTGCCATGCGAATACGTCTCGGTTGTCTTGCAGAAACTGGACGAGCGCGCCTTCCTATTTATCGTCCAGGCTGGAGCTGATGATGGCAGTTTTGCGCTCATCAGCGAATCCAAGGTTGATTCTTTTGGTTTCTTCAGTCGGCCGCATAGAGGTCGCGGCTTGAGCTTCGTTCGCCGGTGCTGTATGGTCTTCCTCAGGCTTAAAGTTTGCCTGGATCGAAGAAGTCGCCGACGGTTTGGTGGTGAGGGCCGCCTGGATGGCCACTCGGAAACATTCTACGGCGCCTTGGAGGTCAGCACGCATAGTTATGATTCCTTGTGGTCCCGACATCTTCAATATCATGTACGTGTAATGCGGAATGGCCATGAATTTTGCCAATCCCGGCCTCCCGATGATGGTGTTGTATCCGCAGTCGAAATTCGCCACTTCGAACCTCAGGAACTCGGTTCTGTAGTTCTCCGGAGTTCCGAAGGTGACGGGCATGTAGATGTGGCCCAGCGGATATTCCCCTTCAGTCGGTACGATGCCGAAGAAAGGAGTGTCTGACTCGTGGAGTTCTTTGAGGTGAACTCCCAAGCCTCGGAGTGTCCGGGGGAAGGTGACGTTGATGCTGCTCCCCCCGTCCACTAACACCTTCTTCACGCTGCTCTCTCGGATCACCGGATCGACGAGGAGCGGGTATTTGCCTAGGTGATCGAAGTTGAGCCATTGATCCGCCCGAGTGAAGGTGATCGGGTGCTCCGACCATCGGTACGGAGCGGGAGGACCGGTGGTTGCCACCAGTATCTGGCGATCATTGAGCTTTTGCTGTCTCTTGTTCTCCTGCGACCCGTGTCCACCGAAGATGACGTTGACCTCCCTGTCAACACGTGGGAAAGCTCCTCCTCCTCCCTCCTCCTGCTGCTGGGGTTGTCGTGGTTCTTCTGGTCCTCCCCGCGGCGGAGGAGGAGGTAGAGGTTGGAAGGGTCGGCCGTGCCCGACGGAGTGCTTGAAGTCCCGGCAGTTCCGAAGAGTGTGGTGCATGTCCTTGTGGTACGGGCACTGGGCGTCGAGGATGTCGTCCAGCGTGCGCTCACCTCCGCGAGGTCCTCCCCGGGCGCGAGAGGCAGGTGGTCCGGCGGCGTGCACTTCATCGCGAGGTCTCTTCTCCCAGCGTTTGTCGGGTTGCTGGTTCGCGTCGCGTCGTGGCACTGCCGGTGCAGGTTTCGCTCCTCCGATGAGGTCTTGAGCTCGCTCGTCGGCGGTGATGTAGAGGTCGGCTTCCCGTAACAGCTCCTCGGAGGTAGTTGGCGCCTTCTGCAATATGTCTCGGACAAAGGTCGAGTCATTGGATCCTCTGTAGAAGTCCTCGATCACGGCCGCCTCCGTGACCTCGGGGATACGATTTCTCATGGTCTGGAACCTTTTGAGGTACGACCGGAGAGTTTCGTCCCCCCGGCGCTTGATGGATTTGAGGTCCCATGGTTGCGCCGGTTTGTCGGAGAGGGACTGAAAATTGGCGGTGAAGCGTCGACTGAAGTCGCTCTAGTCGTCGATGCAGTGTCGGGGTAGATGTCGTAGCCATTGTAGCGCGTCTTGCCCGAGGACAATGGGTAAGTACGCAGTCATTACGTCTTCGGATGCTCCGGCGGCTCGAGCGGCGGTGGTGTAGACGGCCAGCCAGCCTCCTGGGTCCTGCTTAGGTTCATACTTATAGACATTGGATACCTTGAAGTTAGGGGGCCATTGAATGGTCCTAAGGCATGGAGTAAGGGTAGACACTCCACATGTGTCCTCCTATCGTCGGAGATGATGTCTGTCCCGGGGAGGGGAGTAGTTGTTGAGGTTCCTCGACCGTCCCCGGGTAGTACCGCCAGTCGAGGCTGTCGTTGATTCGGCTCTGGTGGCTTGACTCCGAGTTGGGATGCCATGATCCCTGTCGTACTCTTCCCGGCGGCGGATCTCGTTCTCATGCCATCGTTCACGCGAAGCGTTGATGGAGCTCCGCGCGTCTCGGCGACTGTTGATGGCGTGTCGCAAATCGTTCGGCGGGTGAGCGAGAGGTAGAAGATGGTTGGCTGCTTGGGTGAACAGGCGTCGATAGCCCTCGGCATCGGGAGTCCGAGGGAGTCCACCAGCTATCCGAGCTAGTACTCCTCCGACTTCACTCGGCGTGTTCATGGCTCGGGCGAAGTCGGGGTTCAGGTTGCGACCGAAGAGTGGATTTTCCCGGCGCTGCCTTGCATCTTGCTCGGCTTGTTCCTGAGCTCGTCGACGATCATGTCGTCGCGAGTTCCTTCGTTCCCTGAAGACGCGTTCTTCCGGAGTTTCTCCCATCTCTGAGACCTCGTCTCGCGAGACAGGATGCTCCGGATCCTGTTCTCCGGCTTGGTGATGTCGTCGGATGTTTCGGCGCCGGTTTCTTCGTCGACGGGACTCCCGCTGAGGTGGTTCTTCCCCAGGCGTGGTTGGCTCATCGTCAGAGACGGGAGGCGACTCCACTCTCCCGATGAAAAGAACGTCGAGGTATAATGGCGCGGCTGTCGTGGTGATCTTCCTTCGGAGAGCTGGAGGTTGCACTTCTCCGGTATCTTCGGAGTTTGTTGGAGGAGACTTCTTTCTTGGTGGATCTGCAATGAGGTGTAGAGTTCCCTCTTCGTCTGCTATGGACGAGATCGTTCCAAAGCAGAACATGGATCCAGGACAGAAGGTGATCTTGCTGTGGAAGGTGACGGCCATTGAGCTAGCTTAGATCGTCGACACACCCCCTACCTGGCGCGCCAGCTGTCGGTGTTTTGGGTCCGACCGCACACCCGGGGTTGCCCCTCGAGGTGTTTTTAGGAGTAGGATGGTGTCGCCGACTGTAGCAAAATGGTTCGTGCCAGACGCACGAGGGACAATGGACAGTGTTTACAGGTTCGGGCCGCTTAGAGATGCGTAACACCCTATGTCCTGGTGAGGATGCCTTGTGTAATGGGTTACAAGGTAGTTCTCTAAAGCGAGAACGTGGAGAGTTGAGGTGGATGGATGAGTAGTGAAATCGATCGTTCTAAAGGGGTGCTCCCCGGGCCTTATATATTCGACCGTGGGGCAATACATGTGGATATGATAACAACGTGCACCTAAAAGATAGTGAACTGTTCGGGTCTATCTTCCTATGATTCTGCCGACCTATCCTCGCCTGGTTCCGTTGCATGGGGCTTCAGCGCGGGAAAGTCGGATCTTCTGTTGTGGTTTCTTGCTCAACGTTGTGGGGCCGTCCGGTCTTGCACCGATCCGGCCTTACGTCGATCTGCTTTACTGGTTGTCCTTCCCCAGGCCCATGAAGGAATGACCTTACGATTTATTGGGCCCTCGGGCCTTTCATGAGGTCTTTTACCCTTCCAGTGGACCCGGGGGATATCTGTCCCCCACAAAAACCCTAGTTTCCCTAGTGCACCGTGAAAGAAAATTGTATTCAAGATACAACTTGATGTATTTCTACTATCATTGCATTTTCATAAGCATCACATGAGCATTCATGGTTATTGAAAGGGAAATGTGTCCTTGGGCCATTTCTAAGTATTTTGGTGATTGAGTGCCAACACAAGTGCTTTTGTGCCAATCTATGCAAAGTGGTGGACAAAGTGTAAATCATGTCCAAAAGGTATGTTTCTAGACTTAGTACATTGTTTTATGGACTAATGTATTATGTCTAAGTGCTGGAAACAGAAAAAATTGAATTGGAAATGAGATGGCTTTGTTCAGCCAAAATCTGCTCAGTCTGGGCTCACCGGACTGTCCGGTGGTGCACCGGACAGTGTCCGGTGCGCCAGGCTGGCTCTGGCGAACAGGCTGCTCTCGGGACTTCGACGGCGGTGTACGGCTATAAATCACCGGACTATCCGGTGGTGCACCGGACTGTCCGGTGAGCCGTTCACAGGTGAACTCGTCGCTCTCGGGAGATGATTAACGGCATATGGCTAAAATTCACCGGTCTGTCCGGTGGTGCACCGGACTGTCCGGTGAGTCAGTAGTCAGCCGAGGCAACGGTCGGCCGAGGATTCCGCGCGTGACGCGTGGCCGAGCCAACGGTCACATTGGTGCACCGGACAGTGTCTGGTGCACCAACGGCTCTCAGACTCCAACGGTCGGCTTCGCCAAATAAGGAAGGATATCTGCACCGGACAGTGTCCGGTGGTGCACCGGACTGTCCGGTGCGCCAGTCGATAGAAGGCAAGATCTGCCTTCCAGGTTTGCTCTCAACGGCTCCTAGCTGCCTTTGGGCTATAAAAGGGACCCCTAGGCGCATGGAGGAGCACCCTAAGCATTCCTTGAGCACTCTTGATCACTCATACTCCATTCTTGCGCACTTGTTCGACATTCTAGTGATTTAAGCTCCGTTCTAGTGTGCTAGTCTTTTGAGCTTAAGTCTGGGTCTTGTGTGTGTGTATTTGCTGTGATCTTAGTGTCTTGTGTGAGTTGCTAATCCCTCCCTTACTCCGTGCTTCTTTGTGAACTTCAAGTGTAAGGGCGAGAGGCTCCAAGTTGTGGAGATTGCTCGCAAACGGGATTAAGAAAAACATGCAAAACACCGTGGTATTCAAGTGGGTCTTTGGACCGCTTGAGAGGGGTTGATTGCAACCCTCGTCCGTTGGGACGCCACAACGTGGAGTAGGCAAGCGTTGGTCTTGGTCGAACCACAGGATAACCACCGTGCCATCTCTGTGATTGATCTCTTGTGGTTATTGTGTTTTGTAGAGACTCCTCTCTAGCCACTTGGCGATTATTGTGCTAACGCTTAACCAAGTTTTTGTGGCTTAAGTTTCAAGTTTTACAGGATCACCTATTCACCCCCCCCCCCCCTCTAGGTGCTCTCAATTGGTATCAGAGCCGTTCTCTTCACAAAGGGACTAATCGCCCGAAGAGATGGATCCTAAGGGGAAGGGAATCGTGATCAACGATAAAGAGAAGGAGTCCTTCGTCAATGATCCGAAGGATGACAAGCCTACCGACTCAGGCTCAGGCCATAGACGCAAAGATGGAAAGAAGAAGAAGACGAGACGCATCAAGGAGATCGTCTACTACGACAACAGTGATGAGTCCACTTCTTCCCATAAGGACAACGACGACCACGACTACGACAAACGAAAGACGGTTAACTCAAACTTTTCTTTCGATTATTCGCGTATTCCTCAAAGTTCAAATTCACATTTGCTCTCCATTCCTCTCGGCAAGCCTCCACACTTTGATGGGGAGGACTACAGATTTTGGAGCCACAAAATGCGTAGTCACCTGTTCTCTCTCCATCCAAGCATATGGGAGATTGTTGAGAATGGAATGAAATTTGATAGCTCGGATAGTCCTATTATTATTAATGAAAAGATTCATAGAAATGCACAAGCTACTACTGTGTTGTTAGCCTCCTTGTGCAGGGACGAGTACCATAAGGTGAGCGGCTTGGACAATGCCAAGCAAATCTGGGACACCCTCAAGATCTCTCATGAGGGGAATGACGTCACCTTGCTCACCAAGATGGAGTTGGTAGAAGGCAAGCTCGGAAGATTTGCGATGATAAGGGGCGAGGAGCCAACCCAAACATACAACCGGCTCAAGACCCTTATCAACAAAATAACGAGCTACGGAAGCACGCGATGGACGGACCACGATGTCGTCCGACTAATGCTAAGGTCCTTTACCGTTCTTGATCCTCATTTGGTGAATAATATTCGTGAGAATCCCAGGTACACCAAAATGTCGCCCGAAGAAGTCCTTGGAAAATTCGTAAGCGGGCGAATGATGAACAAGGAAGCGAGGTACGTGGACGACGCACTGAATGGTCCAATCAATGAGCCTCTACCCGTTGCTCTCAAGGCAACGAGAAGCAAGGAGGCGTTACCTAGCAAGGTGGCGCAAGTTGAGGCGGCAGGGCTCAGTGATGAAGAGATGGCCCTCATCATCAAGCGCTTCAAGACGGCACTTAAGAGTCGCAAGGGACAGCCAAGCAAGACCAAGTCAAAGGGGAAGCGCTCATGCTTCAAATGTGGTAAGCTTGGTCATTTTATTGCTAACTGTCACACCCGGCTTTAAGGAACAAAGCCAGGTGCATCTCATACATGCGCCAAGAAGACAACGTATATAATAACAGAGTGTATAGAGATAAATGTCATAAAACATCAGAGTATTTATTACATAGCGGAAGACTTATTACAAAATAAGAGAATAAATATAAAACGAACTAAGGATCGTCGGCGCCCATGTCAACTGAGAAACGCCACCTAGATCAGATCATACTCCTCGCCTTGTGGCTCCTCCTGAACCACCTGCTCTTCTCCTGTGGGGGGTGTGAGACAGCAAGGGTGAGCTCACACATGATCATAGCTCAACAAGTTGTGGGGAACCAGTGGACATAAACTCACAAAGGTGTGAGTTCATGTGAAGTGTAAGGCTAATCAATGATAGGGGTTAAAGCTGAGCATTGCTTTTAAGTAGTTGGTCAAACTTTTATTAGCAATTACTAAGTGTAAGTAAATACCAAACCATAAGTAAAGTAATAGAACAAAATTAATAATAAACCCATGCAATGCAAATGACAAAATTGAATTTAAGTTCCATAATTTAAACATCAGAGAGTCCTGAGCTGCTCATGACCGCGAGCATGGCTAGTATACCAGTTTTACACTCTGCAGAGGTTGTACCCTTTACCCACAAGTCATGCTACCCATCTGCCAAGGGGTCACGAATCCCATACACCTCTACCTAGGAAGCGCGGCAGGGAAACACTACGAGGCCTTTACAAAGTTCCACTAGCTTCCGAAAACCCGCTACAGTTTATAGGAAGTTCCAATGCAGGGTTCCTAGCTGACCGCCATCGCAACAAAATCAACCAGGGACCTCCCTACGCTGACCACTCCCCTACTGCCCTTGCCCCTTTCGGGTAAGGTAGTCTTCCACTAGCTTTCCTAATTAGTCAGCCAAGGGCGTCCCATTAAACCCTTGTGGTGGCACGTGGTTCTCAAGTTAAGCTCTATGTTCCAATTAACATTAATGATCTCAACATGAACATAAATAGAATAACAAAAAGAATTGGAACATAGAGGTAATAACTGATTATCCCAAAACCATGTAAAGCAATAGCAAACTACCCAAGTGATTCAGGGGTAAACAAGGTAATGAGATAGACAAATCTAGGGTGCCCTATTGGGTCCCATCAAAATTAACCTATGCATGGATAGATGATATTAAAGAACATTATTGGGTAAAAAGTGATCAAGGGCACGACTTGCCTGGCACTTGAGATTCCAGGTATAGGATGAACTTCAGGTGACTCTCAACCGCACTGCTAGTCATAGCAATACAAACAAACATGGTATAGACAAAATTAACATCACACCAAACATAAGAATATACTGCATAATAATGATCTACGCGTTTCTACGAGACTAACGCAACTTGAACGGATCAAATCAGAGTTATAACGAAGGAGATACGAATTTCCTAAGGTTTTATATATTTGATACGAGATTAGCTAAGAAATAAATTTTAATACCATTTTCATGTTAAAACAAAGACACTAAGTATTAAACAATATTAATACAAAATTATAGGAACTGGGATGGATTAAAAAGGAGTTAGTATGAGTTTTCTAGGAATTAAACATGTTTTAATGATTATTTTCACATTAAAATCATTTCTGAAATTAATTCATCTGCCACTGGTCTGCGCGCATGAAATATAGAAAGCGCAGGGGCTATGCGGTAAGATTTCGTAAGACACAGAGCGTCACAGGGTGTACTGCAGGTTGATTCTACAAAAGTTCGGGGTCTCTTTAGTAAAACGTCTACAACGAAAGGGTATGGTGAGGTTTGGGTCGTCCGATCCAATCCGAACGGTCCCGATTACAACTGCAACCCGTTGAACCGGTAAGTGCCAATAGCCGCAGGATCCTAAATCTACGGCTTGGATCAAAAATAACCGAGATCGAATCGTATTCATAGGATCGCAGATTTACGGTCCGGGTTCTTCCTATCCGAAGGGGTAGCTACCTTTTAATCTTGGCTGTTTATTTCGTGATCGACGGTAACAGGTCTATCGTCTTCCTCATACCGCATGCCACGACGGCGTGCCATCTCTGCGCGACGGAGATCATCGGCGCGTACCCAGACATCGACTTCCCAGGCCTGCAGCCAGACATCATCTACCCCCGTCGTCCATGGCGGAGCGAGCACCCCCAGGCCCGTGCGCACGGCTATTGGTCAGCGACGGCGCGCCAGCCAGTGAAATCCATCCCTGGCAACGACATCGTCATCCCGCGACTAGCCCGAGCCCTGGAGTTCCCCGCTCAAAGAGTACAGTAGCCATGGAATAGGAACATGGAAGCGAGGAGGTTGCTCTCACCTGAGATCCCGTGCGTCGGCCAACGTTTGATGAGGAAGCCCGAGCCTAGTGAGGAAACGGTGACGTCCGGTCACCCTTACTCACGCCGATGAGCAAGCACTGCAGCTACAGCACAACCGGATCTCCCTCCGCGCGCGACGTTCTCCCAGCACAGCGCCACGCGACCCAGGGTAGCTATATGGACAGGCGGCGCCAGGATCAGGGAGTCTGGCGTTGCCAACTTATACGGACGCGAGGAAGACTGGATGAGAGGGCGGTGAAGTCAAGGCCCTGCCTGATATCGCGCAGGTCAGTTGAGGACGCGAAGTATGTGGCTCGGTTTGTTATGGAGTCAATTCTGACAGCGGGGGCCCGTATGCAAGAGACACATGAATTCACGTGTAGAAGAGAGCAGTCGCTGACATAGGGAACCGCCTGCCAGCCGTACCGTGCGGTGCCTGCGTTAGAAGTCAGCACCGGCTAGTGGGCCCCACGAAGCAGAGAAAGCCCCGGACGCCCGTGCTAGGGTTGGCGACTGGATTACGGGTCCGGCTTGACAGTGAGAGGAGAGGCCAGCAGGGACTGCTGGGCCGGTGCGGTGAAGAGGAGTGAAATGAGGAGTTGGGCCGAAATGTGTACAGGGAGCCCAGCTAGGTTTCCTCTTTTCTTTTTTTTTTCTTTTATTCTCTTTTCTCTCTTATTTTTGAGTCTCAATTTGAACTTTAAATTTATGGTGAACTTGTACTCAATTTCTGAGTATGTGATTTGAATAAATTATTGTGGAATAAATTTATCTACTTATAAGTTTTATTAATTTTTTTGTATTGTATAGCATTTTCTCTTTTCCTTCTCTATTTCAAACCCTAATTCTCAATTTAGGATTCAAATTTCCTCTCATTATTATATTTCTTTTATTATTATTATATTGTCACAAATAATGCACTCCAAAAATAAAATCCCCGCATGATGCATATTTTAGTGGCATGTATCTTATTAATTATGTTTTTTAGCAAGGTGTTCACATGTGATGATACATAAAGGTCAAACTCACATATAGATAAAGAGAATTTGTTTCTCCATTTATATTATCTCTAACAAATTACGAATTGGGTATTACACTAACTGTCCCGATAATGATAGTGACCAGGAAAAAGGAAACAAGAGGGAGAAGAAGAAGAATTACAAGAAGGCCAAGGGCGAGGCACATATCAGAAAGGAGTGGGATTCAGATTGCTCCTCCTCTGACTCCGACAATGAAGGACTCGCCGCCACTGCCTTCAACAAGTCATCCCTCTTCCCAAACGAGCATCACACATGCCTCATGGCGAAGGAGAAGAAGGTATGTACTCGGGATACCACTTATGCTTCTTCAAGTGATGATTCTAGTGATGACGATGAGATAGACTATTCTAGTTTATTTAAAGGTTTGGATAGAATTAAAATTGGCAAAATTAATGAGTTAATTGATGCCTTGAATGAAAAGGATAGACTTTTAGAAAAGCAAGAGGATTTGTTGTATGAAGAACATGATAAATTTGTAAAGGCACAAAAAGCTCATGCTTTAGAAGTTAAAAGAAATGAAATGCTTTCTTATGAACTATCTACTTGTCATGAAACCATTGCTACTTTAAAAGGTGTTAATGATGATTTAAATGCTAAACTAGAAGTAGATAGTAAATCTAACTCTTGTGTAGAACATGTTTGCACTAGGTGTAAAGATCTTAATGTTGATACTTGTAGTGAACACCTAGAGCGCATTTCTAAATTAAATGATGAAGTAGCTAGTCTTAATGCCCAACTTAAGACTAGCAAGAGTGAATTTGACAAACTAAAATTTGCAAGGGATGCCTACACAATTGGTAGACACCCCTCAATTAAGGATGGTCTTGGCTTCAAGAGGGAAGTCAAGAACTTAACAAGCCATAAGGCTCCCATCTCCACCAAGGAGAAAGGGAAGGCCCCTATGGCTAGTAGTGTGCAAAAGAACCATGCTTTTATGTACCATGATAGGAGACAATGTAGAAATACTTATAGGAGTAGTAATGCATATGATTCTTTTGATTCTCATGCCATGTTTGCTTCTAGTTCTTCCTATGTGCATGATAGAAATGTTGGTAAGAGAAATGTTGTTCATAATATGCCTAGGAGAAATGTTGTTAATGTTCCTAGGAAAGTTAGTGAACCTTCTACAATATATCATGCTTGCAATGCTTCTTTTGCCATTTATAGAAAGAATAAGAAGGTGATTGCTAGGAAGTTAGGGGCAAGATGCAAGGGAGATAAAACTTGCATTTGGGTCCCTAAGACAATCGTGACTAACCTTGTAGGACCCAACAAGAGTTGGGTACCTAAGACCCAAGTCTAAATTTGCCTTGCAGGTTTATGCATCCGGGGGTTCAAGCTGGATTATCGATAGCGGATGCACAAACCACATGACGGGGGAAAAGAGGATGTTCTCTTCCTACGTCAAGAACAAGGATCCCCAAGATTCAATAATATTCGGTGATGGGAACCAAGGCAAGGTAAAAGGGTTAGGTAAAATTGCTATTTCATCCGAGCACTCTATTTCTAATGTGTTTTTAGTTGAGTCGCTTGGATATAATTTATTATCTGTTAGTCAATTATGCAATATGGGATATAATTGTCTATTCACAAATGTAGATGTGTCTGTCTTTAGAAGGTGCGATGGTTCACTAGCTTTTAAGGGTGTACTAGACGACAAACTTTATTTGGTTGATTTTGCAAAAGAAGAGGCCGGTCTAGATGCATGCTTAATGGCTAAGACTTGCATGGGCTGGTTGTGGCATCGCCGCTTAGCACATGTGGGGATGAAGAACCTCCACAAGCTTCTAAAGGGAGAACACGTGATAGGTCTAACTAATGTACATTTCGAAAAAGATAGACCTTGTGCAGCTTGTCAAGCAGGGAAACAGGTGGGAGGCTCTCATCACACCAAAAATGTGATGACCACATCAAGACCCTTGGAGATGCTTCATATGGACCTCTTCGGACCCGTCGCCTATCTAAGTATAGGAGGAAGTAAGTATGTTCTTGTTATAGTTGATGATTTTTCCCGCTTCACTTGGGTATTCTTTTTGCAGGATAAAACTGAAACCCAAGGGAACCTCAAGCGCTTCCTCAGGAGAGCTCAAAATGAGTTTGAGCTCAAGGTGAAGAAGATAAGGAGCGACAACGGGTCCGAGTTCAAGAACCTTCAAGTGGAAGAGTTCCTTGAGGAGGAGGGGATCAAGCATGAGTTCTCCGCTCCCTACACACCTCAGCAAAATGGTGTGGTAGAGAGGAAGAACAGGACGCTCATCGATATGGCGAGGACTATGCTTGGAGAGTTCAAGACCCCCGAGTGTTTTTGGTCGGAAGCCGTGAACACGGCTTGCCACGCCATCAACAGGGTCTATCTTCACCGCCTCCTCAAGAAAACTTCATATGAGCTGCTAACTGGTAACAAACCCAATGTGTCTTATTTTCGTGTATTTGGGAGCAAGTGTTATATTCTTGTGAAGAAAGGTAGAACTTCTAAATTTGCTCCCAAAGCTGTAGAAGGGTTTTTATTAGGTTATGACTCAAATACAAAGGCGTATAGGGTCTTCAACAAATCATCGGGTTTGGTTGAAGTCTCTAGCGACGTTGTATTTGATGAGACTAATGGCTCTCCAAGAGAGCAAGTTGTTGATCTTGATGATGTAGATGAAGAAGACGTTCCAACGGCCGCGATACGCACCATGGCGATTGGAGATGTGCGGCCTCAGGAACAATTGGAGCAAGATCAACCTTCTTCCTCAACTATAGTGCATCCCCCAACCCAAGATGACGAACAGGTACCTCAAGTGGAGGCGCATGATCAAAGGGGAGCACAAAGTGTTCAAAGTGAAGAGGAAGAAGCACCTCAGGCACCTCCAACCCAAGTTTGAGCAATGATTCAAAGAAATCATCCCGTCGACCAAATTTTGGGTGACATTAGCAAGGGAGTAACTACTCGTTCAAGATTAGTTAATTTTTGTGAGCATTACTCCTTTGTCTCTTCTATTGAGCCTTTCAGGGTAGAAGAGGCCTTGCTAGATCCGGACTGGGTGTTGGCCATGCAGGAGGAACTCAACAACTTCAAGGCAATGAAGTTTGGACACTGGTACCTCGTCCCAAGCAAAATGTTGTGGGAACCAAGTGGGTGTTCCGCAACAAACAGGACGAGCACGGGGTGGTGACGAGGAACAAGGCTCGACTTGTGGCAAAAGGTTATGCCCAAGTCGCAGGTTTGGACTTTGAGGAGACGTTTGCTCCTGTGGCTAGGCTAGAATCAATTCGTATTTTGCTAGCATATGCCGCTCACCATTCTTTCAGGTTGTACCAAATGGATGTGAAGAGCGCTTTCCTCAACGGGCCGATCAAGGAGGAGGTGTACGTGGAGCAACCCCCTGGCTTCGAGGATGAACGGTACCCCGACCACGTATGTAAGCTCTCTAAGGCGCTCTATGGACTTAAGCAAGCCCCAAGAGCATGGTATGAATGCCTTAGAGACTTTTTAATTGCTAATGCTTTCAAGGTTGGGAAAGCCGATCCAACTCTTTTCACTAAGACTTGCGATGGTGATCTTTTTGTGTGCCAAATTTATGTTGATGACATAATATTTGGTTCTACTAACCAAAAGTCTTGTGAAGAGTTTAGCAGGGTGATGACGCAAAAATTCGAGATGTCGATGATGGGCGAGTTGAACTACTTCCTTGGGTTCCAAGTGAAGCAACTCAAGGACGGCACCTTCATCTCCCAAACAAAGTACACACAAGACTTGCTAAAGCGGTTTGGGATGAAGGACGCCAAGCCCGCAAAGACTCCGATGGGAACCGACGGACACACCGACCTCAACAAAGGAGGTAAGTCCGTTGATCAAAAGGCATACCGGTCTATGATAGGGTCTTTACTTTATTTGTGTGCTAGTAGACTGGATATTATGCTTAGCGTATGCATGTGTGCTAGATTTCAATCCGATCCAAGGGAGTGTCACTTAGTGGCCGTGAAGCGAATTCTTAGATATTTAGTCGCTACGCCTTGCTTCGGGATCTGGTACCCAAAGGGGTCTAACTTTGACTTAATTGGATACTCAGATTCCGACTATGCTGGATGTAAGGTCGATAGGAAGAGTACATCGGGGATGTGCCAATTCTTAGGAAGGTCCCTGGTGTCGTGGAACTCTAAGAAACAAACTTCCGTTGCCCTATCCACCGCTGAGGCCGAGTATGTTGCCGCAGGACAGTGTTGTGCGCAACTACTTTGGATGAGGCAAACCCTCCGGGACTTTGGCTACAATCTGAGCAAAGTCCCACTCCTATGTGACAATGAGAGTGCTATCCGAATAGCGGAAAATCCTGTTGAGCACAGCCGCACAAAGCACATTGACATCCGGCATCACTTTTTGAGAGACCACCAGCAAAAGGGAGATATCGAAGTGTTTCATGCTAGCACCGAGAACCAGCTAGCCGATATCTTCACTAAGCCTTTAGATGAAAAGACCTTTTGCAGGCTGCGTAGTGAGCTAAATGTCCTAGATTCGCGGAACTTGGATTGATTTATAGCATACATGTATTTATGCCTTTGATCATGTTCCTTATGCATTTTGTTGCTTACTTGTGGTGCTCAAGTTGTACAAACACTCCCTGGACCTCACAAGTCCTTTTTGCAAGTGATGCACATATTTAGGGGGAGCTGTGCTACAACTTGACCCTTTGAGACTAACCGTGTGCTTGAGTTTGCTTGTTTTTAGTCTCAAAGGAGGTTTGAAAGGGAAAAGGTGGACTTGGACCATGAAAGACTTCCACTGCACTCCGATGAGAGGGTAACTTATTCCAAGTTCATCTCATGTCCTCTTATTGCCTTTGTATTCTTATTTGAAGATTTCGGTGAGGCAATGGGGTTCCAGGGCCATGATTGATCCCGTTTTGGTGCTTGATGCCAAAGGGGGAGAAAATAAAGGCCAAACAATAGATGGATCAGCTACCACTTGAGAAATTTTGAAAATAGTAGATTAGACATTTTGGTTTGACAAAACTCTTTTATTGTCTCTTGTGTCAAAAGTTGGTCGGAGAAGTGTTGATTATGGGAAAAAAGGGGAGTTTTGGAAATCCTTGTGTCAAAAGTTGGCCTCTTGTGGGGAGAAGTGTTGATTATGGGAAAAAAGGGGAGTTTTGGAAATCCTTGATCAATTTCTGTTGGAATACCTCTCTTTATGTCTCTACATGTGGATTTGACTTAGAGATAGTAATTTGAGTTTGATTTGCAAAAACAAACCAAGTGGTGGCAAAGAGTGATCCATATATGTCAAATTTGATTCAAAACAACTTTTGGTTTTCATTTGCATTGATATTGCACTTGTTCTAGTTGCTTTATGCTGTGTTGGCATAAATCACCAAAAAGGGGGAGATTGAAAGGGAAATGTGTCCTTGGGCCATTTCTAAGTATTTTGGTGATTGAGTGCCAACACAAGTGCTTTTGTGCCAATCTATGCAAAGTGGTGGACAAAGTGTAAATCATGTCCAAAAGGTATGTTTCTAGACTTAGTACATTGTTTTATGGACTAATGTATTGTGTCTAAGTGCTGGAAACAGAAAAAATTGAATTGGAAATGAGATGGCTTTGTTCAGCCAAAATCTGCTCAGTCTGGGCTCACCGGACTGTCCGGCGGTGCACCGGACAATGTCCGGTGGTGCACCGGACAGTGTCCGGTGCGCCAGGCTGGCTCTGGCGAACAGGCTGCTCTCGGGACTTCGACGGCGGTGTACGGCTATAAATCACCGGGCTATCCGGTGGTGCACCGGACTATCCGGTGAGCCGTTCACAGGCGAACTCGTCGCTCTCGGGAGATGATTAACGGCGTACGGCTAAAATTCACCGGTCTGTCCGGTGGTGCACCGGACTGTCCGGTGAGTCAGTAGTCAGCCGGGGCAACGATCGGCCGAGGATTCCGCGCGTGACGCGTGGCCGAGCCAACGGTCACATTGGTGCACCGGACTGTCCGGTGTGCACCGGACAGTGTCCGGTGCACCAACGGCTCTCAGACTCCAACGGTCGGCTTCGCCAAATAAGGAAGGATATCTGCACCGGACAGTGTCCGGTGGTGCACCGGACTGTCCGGTGCGCCAGTCGACGGAAGGCAAGATCTGCCTTCCAGGATTGCTCTCAACGGCTCCTAGCTGCCTTGGGGCTATAAAAGGGACCCCTAGGCGCATGGAGGAGCACCCCAAGCATTCCTTGAGCACTCTTGATCACTCATACTCCATTCTTGCGCACTTGTTCGACATTCTAGTGATTTAAGCTCTGTTCTAGTGTGCTAGTCTTTTGAGCTTAAGTCTGGGTCTTGTGTGTGTGTATTTGCTGTGATCTTAGTGTCTTGTGTGAGTTGCTAATCCCTCCCTTACTCTGTGCTTCTTTGTGAACTTCATGTGTAAGGGCGAGAGGCTCCAAGTTGTGGAGATTCCTCGCAAACGGGATTAAGAAAAACAAGCAAAACACCGTGGTATTCAAGTGGGTCTTTGGACCGCTTGAGAGGGGTTGATTGCAACCCTCGTCCGTTGGGACGCCACAACATGGAGTAGGCAAGCGTTGGTCTTGGCCGAACCACGGGATAACCACCGTGCCATCTCTGTGATTGATCTCTTGTGGTTATTGTGTTTTGTAGAGACTCCTCTCTAGCCACTTGGCGATTATTGTGCTAACGCTTAACCAAGTTTTTGTGGCTTAAGTTTCAAGTTTTACAGGATCACCTATTCACCCCCCCCCTCTAGGTGTCCTCAGTTATATATGGTTATGTATAGAGAACGAGGAAGAAATAATTGTTGAAGAAGAGGAGACTGCTCCATCAATAGAAAATCCACCTGCCGGGAACTGTTTTTACTTTGACATCTGTGGAACAGAGCCCGACTCTCCTACAACACAAGGCAAGCCCCAGTGCATTTACCCTCTCCTTGTGGTTTTAAACTTTTATCACTTGAATGATGCATTAGTTGATAGGAGTTGTGTGCTAAACCAATTACTGCATTTCCTTCCTTGGAACTGTTTACCGTTCCTTGATTCCCTGTTTCATTAAAAGGTTTTCTAATGCTTAGTCCTGCTTTATAAAAACAAATGTTTTGTTTAAACAAAAGATGATGCTTCAAGGGGAATGGGATGTTTTCAAAAATAAACTTGATGGTGGATCCATCATGGCCATGATGGGTTCAACATCAGACAAGATGTACCTCTGCCAGGTACCAAAATTTGGGTTAAAATGATAAAGCTAAGACCAGGCGGGTGACTTGCACGAGAAGGAAGTCTCGGTATAGTGTCTCCGTCTGAGTCGATTAAGGACCGTGTCGATGTGGGCTTGCTGATTGAGAACCTTTTAACTGGTCACATGCCTCATCATGTGTAAGCTTTGCCTTGGGCAGACTAATACCAGAAAGGCCAACACGCAATGGGAGTGGAGAGATGGCGAGAGTACCGTGTACCGTCCGTGGCAAGAGGCTGGACGGTGGTGTATCTGTGCTCTCGGTTGGCGTGAACCCGGTCTAGTCTTAAGAAACCCGGTGGCGAGTTGACATATGCAAGGGTTAAGTGCTACATATGTCGTGTGATTGGAGATCCCTAGCTAGGTATTAATCGATTTGGATCGCCGTTACTTCTTGGATATGAAGACTTGGTCACTGCCCTACACGTAGCAATCCAGTAAAGTAAAAGGGTGATAAAAGATGGCTAATACAGGTCAATTGCTTGAACTAGGGTAGAAAGAACTCTAGCTGCAGGTAATGACTTAACTGGCTAATAAAGTTGGACTTTTAAGGATCCACTATTAGTAAGCATTTCTGCAAAACAGAGTCTACGATTCTTGAATAGCCTTACCTTGATTCCCTTAAGCCAGCATATCCTTGAGAGTCTTTTCTTTTGACGGGTAAGACTTACGAAAGTACACTTCGTACTCAGGGTTTTCGAACCCATGTTGTTGTAGGTGAGGAAACAACAGGCTTTTGCTGTTTTTGTTTAAAGGTGGTGCCCAAGGAAGAACCTCAACAATGAAGTGGTGATGGGAGGATGTTGGCCTCCCTTTGAAAAACATTATACTTTTATGTGGGAGCGTTTTTGCCTCCCAAGTCTGTAATAATACTTATACACTCATACAACCTAGTTTTGTAATAATCTTAATACTCCTCTATATTTTAATTAAGTTATTGTAATTCACTTCCGCTTATTCGTTCCTCCGATGTGTTGTAATATCTGCGTGACGGGTGAAACGCTCTTGGGCAAGGAAAAGGATACAGATACCGAACTTGTCGAGTGATTGTGTGCATCTACAGGGTTGTCCAAGGTCCGTTGGACAAGGACAACTGTAGGTGGGCCTAATGACTTGGAAGGTTCCGTCACAACGGCGGGACGCCGTCGAGGGAGAACCACTCGGGCGGCCTCTCGAAGGCCATGTCGTCGTGGTTGGCGAACACCGTCGCCCACGGCAAGCCCCGGCCTCAGGCCGTGGAGACGGCGTGTGTAGGAAACGGGTGACGCCTAAGAGGGGGGCGGTGAATTAGGACTTCTAAAACTTTTACTAAACTAGGCCACAATTAAATCCCTAGAGCAAAACCTATGCAAGTAATCAAACTAGAGTGTGCAAACTAGGTTTTGTCTAAGTGTTGTTATCTCTACCGCAAAGGCTAAGTTTCAATCTACACTAAATAAGTATGACTACAAGATTGAAACTTTAATGCTTAATATAAATGCGGAATGTAAAGAGCTAAGTAGAGAAGCAAACTCTCGTGGATGACGCCGGTATTTTTACCGAGGTATCCGGAACCACGCAAGGTCCCGACTAATCCTCGTTGGTGCCCCTACGCAAAGGGAAGCCCACGCGAGGGCCAAGCACCACGGTCGAGTAACTCCGTAGAGAGCCGCGGGCCCTCTCCACGCGCAAGTGGTGCTCCGCTTCCGGCTCCTCTCGGACGCTCCCCGCTGTCTCCACTATCGAGCTTCCGGCTGAAAACACCGCGGGCCTCGTTCCCTCCGGTACACGGTGGCGGCCGTGACACAAACGCGGTTGTCACGGTCTCGCAAGACTCTCGCCCCACTCGGTACAATTACAACGACTCACGCAAGAGCCGAGGGGTTGTGTGGTTTTACAAAACTCACTCAACTAACTAGGGTTCATCTAGAGCAAGCGCTAAAGCGGTCTAACTAACCTAAGCAGTTCGCAAAGCACCTACGCTAATCACCGAGTGATTCTACTAAGCACTTGGGTGTTTGAGCTCTTGCAAATGTGCACTATGTGCCTTGGTATGTTGCTTGGGCTCCCACAATTGAGAATGGCCGGTTGGGGTGGAATTTATAGCCTCCACACCCCAAACTAGCCGTTGGACAGAAAGCAGCAGCTTTCTGTCGTCGGGTGCACCGGACAATCCGGTGCACCACCGGACATCCACTGTGCAGTGTCCGGTGCACGCCACGTCAGCCAACCGTTGGCGCTTGTAGTAGTCGACCGTTGGATCCGACCGTTGCCGACTGTCCGGTGCACACCGGACAGTCCGGTGCCGACTGTCCGGTGCCCCACCGGACAGATCGGTGCTACAGCCAGAGAGCGCCTGTCTGTGGCCTCTCTGCGCAGACTGTCCGGTGTCACACCGGACAGTCCGGTGCACACCGGACAGCACTGTCCGGTGCGCCACCAGGCGCTGGCTGACAGCCCACTTCTTGGGTTCCTTCGCTGATTTCTTCGGGCTTCTTTTGTTCTTGAGTATTGGACTCCTATGCATCTTTTTATGTCTTCTTTTGAGGTGTTGCATCCTCATTGCCTTGGTCCAATTCTCTCCGCATCCTGTGAACTATAATTGTAAACACTAGCAAACATATTAGTTCACGGATTGTGTTGTTCAACAAACACCAAAACTCGATTAGCCAAATGGCCCGGGGTCCATTTTCCTTACAATCTCCCCCTTTTTGGTGATTGATGACAACACAACCAAAGCAAGCAAATAATACAAGTATTTGAATTAAAATATGCAATCTACTTGCTAAGTTGCATAATTTTCCCACAATGTGAAATTATGGACTTGAGCCTCCCCCTAACTCCATAATTCACTTACTTCCTATTTTTGGACCAAATAACCAAAACCACTTGGAAAACCATTTGTGGATATGAAATTTTAAATTGGTGGTGTTTGGTGTTTGATATAGTTTTCATTGCTTTGGTCCCTAAACTTCTCCCCCTTTGGCATCAACCACCGAAAAGGAAGACATTAAAAACATGTAGGAAGTAAATAAAAGCTTGCCCTCATACCAGATGATACCATTTGAAGGATACTAAATTAAACCACATAATGATATCAGTTGAAAGGATTACTCCCCCTAAACGAGTGTTCTCTTTAGAAAGAAATTTCTCCCCCTTTTTAGAGATGAAGAAATACTCCCCCTGACAGAGATTCTCTATTTAGGAAAAAGCATGTGAAAATTAGAGGTGCAAGACATGATTTGAAAAGACTAACTTCCCTTATGCATAGGTAACAGAATATGAGTTAACCACTTATGCATTTTTAGCAACATGGAAGTATATGATATGAGATATAGTCTAATCAAATATTGGAGAAGACATGTAAATGATATTGAATGTAGTCTCAAAAGGTACCAATTGAAGATCAATGGCGAGCTTGAGAGACATGAGAGTTCTTGGAGATTTTGCAGTGGAAGATTGTTGTCTTTCTCCGGGGACCTTATTTTCCTTACAATGAGACTATCACAAGAAATAGACTTGAAAAGGTGTTAGTCTCAAAGTATTAGATTATAGAGTAACCTCCCCCTAAAGGTGTGCATACAAGTTTTGAATACTTGTAGGAGACATGCACTTTGATTTGATATCAAGAGGGGCAAATTATTTATAATCCTAACTTTGGCACATATAAGTTAAATGATACAACTTGTAGAAATCAAAATTTTCAATTGATGCATCATTTACTATGGAGTGATATAGAAGCTATGTGTCGTGCTTAAATAAACATTTTAAGCCATGTAGGTTTGCTTAAGTATATGAATTGAAAACAAGCAATCCTACCATATGATTTACCTAGTATGCATGATTTTGAACAAAAGTACATAACAAATGTAATACTAGGCAAGAAAGGTAAGCTAGATAAAAGGTAAATAGATACGCATATCTAAAAACGAGAGATATAATAAAACTAGTTACCTTAGTCATGGGTGGGAAATTTGGGTCCAAAATTTTTACTAACCCACTTGGCAATAAACTTGATCCAATATGATGTATCCCATGATATACATCCCAATTTTGCCAAGTCTCCAAATTTCCTGTAGACCTTTGGTCCACTCACTTCCCTTTCGGGATCCAAACCTTCTTGGTGCTTTTCATGGTTGAAATTATCTCCTTTGGCACCCAGATGCGTTTGGCCCCTTTTCCTTTGTTGGCTTGCTTGTTGGCCTTGATTGCTATCACCTTTCCATTCTTCTTCTTCTTGATTAAGTATGGTGTAGTAGTCTTTTTATCCACCTTTTTGATGTAGGTGTTGGAGATTTTGCTTGATGGCTTTTGCTTGAGCTTTTGCCTTTGTTTATCCCCGGTCTTCGCCTAGCATTGGAAAGACTTGAGGCCTTCCTTGTGGCATAGCCTACAAATCACAGTTTCTCCCTCCATAGGCTTGTTCACTCCCGCAGTGGTGTTATCCTGTGGAGGTTGGATTTGTTTGGCTTTGCCTTTCTTGTCATACAAAGCCTTGCCAAGGCGAGCCACTTCTTGCTTTAATTGTTCATTTTCCTTCGCAACCTCATCTGAACATGTTTCTACAACAATATTCTCAACAACGACTTGGTTGCAGGGTTAGAATCATTAATTAAATCAAAGCAGGAAGTAGAAGCATCTTTCTTAATAATTTCAGGTATTTCAATTAAAGATGCTACTGGGGTGCTACCAATGTTTTCTAGCTTAGTAGTTAGCTCATTATTATGTATGCTAAGAATTTCCATTTTCTCTAGCAAATTTTCAATAGCCTCTTGAGAGCTAGCTAACTTAGCCTTAAGTTTTTCATTTTTTTAATAAGGCCATCATCGGTAGCAGTGGATGGGGCACTAGATTCTAATAGCTCAATTTTAGTTGACAGCTCACTATTTAAGTTTGCAAAAGTTTCAAATTTTTCTAGCAAACCTTTGTAATCATTTTGAGAGCTAACCAACTTATTTTTCAAAGTTTTAAGTTGAGCTTTTTTCTTAGTGCAAACATCCTGGAAAAATTCTACGGCTTCCGCAAGCTCATCTAGAGAGGCCTTTCCCTCACCTTCATCATCACTACTACTTTCATCACTATAGGATGGAATGCTTTTGTTACCTCTTGCCATAAGGCATTTGTGTGATGACCGTGATGAGCGTGATGAGGACTGGTGGTTGCGCGTCCTTGGAGGTTCATCTTCACTTGAAGAATCATCCCAAGTTCTAACACTTGTTAGCGCCTTGCCTTCGCTCCTCTCCTTTTTGGGTCTGGCCATATTTGGACAGTTGTCCCTGAAGTGGCCCTTCTCCCCACATGCGAAGCATCCTCTCTTCCTTTGTTTTTTCCTGTCAATGTTAAAGAGAAGATCCTCGACCTGCAGGGGCACACTGAGAGCACCTAGAGGGGGGGGTGAATAGGTGATCCTGTGAAACTTTAAAACTTAAGCCACAAAAACTTGTTAAGTGTTAGTACAATAATCACCAAGTGGCTAGAGAGGAGTCTCAACAAAACACAATACCACAAGAGATCAAACACAGAGATGACACAGTGGTTTATCCCGTGGTTCGGCCAAGACCAACGCTTGCCTACTCCACGTTGTGGCGTCCCAACGGACGAGGGTTGCAATCAACCCCTCTCAAGCGGTCCAAAGACCAACTTGAATACCACGGTGTTTTGCTTTGCCTTTCAATATCCCGTTTGCGAGGAATCTCCACAACTTGGAGCCTCTCGCCCTTACACTTGAGATTTACAAGAAATACGGAGTAAGGGATGAAAGCAACACACACAAATCCACAGCAAGATGCGCACACACACGGCCAAGAATCGAGCTCAAAAGACTATCTCAAAGTTCTCACTAGAACGGAGCTCGAATCACTGAGAATGACAAACGAATGCGCAAAGACTGAGTGTGGATGATCAAGAATGCTCTAAGGTTGCTTGGTATACTCCTCCATGCGCCTAGGGGTCCCTTTTATAGCCCCAAGGCAGCTAGGAGCCGTTGAGAGCAAATCTGGAAGGCCATCCTTGCCTTCTGTCGTCGGGTGCACCGGACAGTCCGGTGCACAACGGACACTGTCCGGTGCCCGATTTCCTTCCTTAAATAGCGAAGCCGACCGTTGGTAGACTTGGAGCCGTTGGAGCACCGGACATGTCCGGTGCACACCGGACAGTCCGGTGCCATCTTCTAGCCGTTGGCTCGGCCACGTGTCCCGCGCAGATTGCGCGGCCGACCGTTGGCCCGGCCGACCGTTGGTTCACCGGACAGTCCGGTGCACACCGGACAGTCCGGTGAATTTTAGCCGTACGCCGTCGGCGAATTCCCGAGAGCGGCCTCTTCACGCCGAGTCAGCCTGGCGCACCGGACACTGTCCGGTGCACCACCGGACAGTCCGGTGTGCCAGACCGAGCTGAGTCTTGGCTGTACACAGCCAAGTCTTTTGCACCTTTCTTCTTTTCTTCTTTCTGTTTCTAACACTTAGACAAGTATATTAGTACACAAAACCAATGTACTAAGGCTTAGAAACATACCTTTACTTCATGATTTGCACTTTGTTCATCCATGGACATAAATTCACATTTAAGCACAGAAATGGCCCAAGGGCACATTTCCCTTTCAATCTCCCCCTTTTTGGTGATTTATGCCAACACAACATAAAGCAACTAGAACAAGTGCAAACTCACTCCAAATAAAACTCAAATTTATTTTGATTCAATTTTGGCATATATGGATCATCCTTTGCCACCACTTGGTTTGTATTTGGATCTATCTCTAAGTCAAACACACATGTTGAAGCATAAAGAGAGTCATTCCAAAGGAGATTGATCAAAGATTTCAAAAACTCCCCCTTTTTCCCATAATCAATACTTCTCCCCACAAGAAGCCAACTTTTGACAAAAGAGACAAAAAGAGTTTTGACAAACCAAAAGCTTTACTCTAACCAAAAGCTTTACTCTACTATTTTCAAATTTCTCAAGTGGTAGCTGATCCATTTATTGCTTTGGCCTTTATTTTCTCCCCCTTTGGCATCAAGCACCAAAACGGGATCAATCTTGGCCCTTTAACCCCATTGCCTCACCAAAATCTTCAATTTAGAGCAAATGGCAATAAGAGTTCATGAGATGGACTTGGAATAAGTTACCCTCTCATCGGAGTGCAGTGGAAGTCTTTCATGGTCCAAGTCCACTTTTTCCCTTTCAATTCTCCTTCGAGACTAAATCAAGCAAACTCAAGCATATGGTTAGTCTCAAAGGGTCAAGTTGTAACACATCTCCCCCTAAACATGTGCATCACTTTGCAACGGACTTGTGAGGTCCAGGGAGTGTTTGTACAACTTGAGCACCATAATAAGAAACAAAATGCAGAATGAACATGATCAGAGGCATAAACACATGTATGCTACATTCCAATCCAAGTTCCGCGAATCTAAGATATTGAGCTCACTACGCAGCCTGCAAAAGGTCTTCTCATCTAGAGGCTTGGTAAAGATATCGGCTAGCTGGTTCTCGGTGCTAACATGAAACACTTCGATATCTCCCTTTTGCTGGTGGTCTCTCAAAAAGTGATGCCGGATGTCAATGTGCTTTGTGCGGCTGTGCTCAACAGGATTTTCCGCTATTCGGATAGCACTCTCATTATCACATAGGAGTGGGACTTTGCTCAGATTGTAGCCAAAGTCCCTGAGGGTTTGCCTCATCCAAAGTAGTTGCGCGCAACACTGTCCTGCTGCAACATACTCGGCCTCAGCGGTGGATAGGGCAACGGAGGTTTGTTTCTTAGAGTTCCATGACACCAGGGACCTTCCTAAGAATTGGCACGTCCCTGATGTACTCTTCCTATCGACCTTACATCCAGCATAGTCGGAATCTGAGTACCCAATCAAGTCAAAGTTAGACCCCTTTGGATACCAGATCCCGAAGCAAGGCGTAGCGACTAAATATCGAAGAATTCGCTTCACAGCCACTAAGTGACACTCCTTCGGATCAGATTGAAATCTAGCACACATGCATACGCTAAGCATAATATCCGGTCTACTAGCACATAAATAAAGCAAGGAACCTATCATGGACCGGTATGCTTTTTGATCAACGGACTTACCTCCTTTGTTGAGGTCGGTGTGTCCGTCTGTTCCCATCGGCGTCTTTGCGGGCTTGGCGTCCTTCATCCCAAACCTCTTTAGCAAATCTTGTGTGTACTTCGTTTGAGAGATGAAAGTGCCATCCTTGAGTTGCTTCACTTGGAACCCAAGGAAGTAGTTCAACTCGCCCATCATCGACATCTCGAATTTCTGCGTCATCACCTTGCTAAACTCTTCACAAGACTTTTGATTAGTAGAACCAAATATTATGTCATCGACATAAATTTGGCACACAAACAAATCACCATCACATGTCTTAGTGAAAAGAGTTGGATCGGCTTTCCCAACCTTGAAAGCATTAGCAATTAAGAAATCTCTAAGGCATTCATACCATGCTCTTGGGGCTTGTTTAAGTCCATAGAGCGCCTTAGAGAGCTTACACACGTGGTCGGGGTACCGCTCATCCTCGAAGCCAGGGGGTTGCTCCACGTACACCTCCTCCTTTATTGGCCCGTTGAGGAAAGCGCTCTTCACATCCATTTGGTACAACCTGAAAGAATGGTGAGCGGCATACGCTAGCAAGATACGAATGGACTCTAGCCTAGCCACAGGAGCAAAAGTCTCCTCAAAGTCCAAACCTGTGACTTGGGCATAACCTTTTGCCACAAGTCGAGCCTTGTTCCTTGTCACCACTCCGTGCTCGTCTTGTTTGTTGCGGAACACCCACTTGGTTCCCACAACATTTTGCTTGGGACGAGGCACCAGCGTCCAAACTTCATTGCGCTTGAAGTTGTTAAGTTCCTCCTGCATGGCCAACACCCAATCCGGATCTAGCAAGGCCTCCTCCACCCTGAAAGGCTCAATAGAAGAGACAAAAGAGTAATGTTCACAAAAATTAACTAGTCGAGACCGAGTAGTTACTCCCTTGCTAATGTCACCCAGAATTTGGTCGACGGGATGATCCCTTTGAATCATCGCTCGAACTTGGGTTGGAGGTGCCGGTTGCGCTTCTTCCTCCATCACATGATCATCTTGTGCTCCCCCTTGATCACACGCCTCCTGTTGATGAACCTGTTCATCGTCATGAGTTGGGGGATGCACCGTTGTTGAGGAAGAAGGTTGATCTCGTTCATCTTGTTCCTGAGGCCGAACGTCTCCAATCACCATGGTTCGTATCGCGGCCGTTGGAACATCTTCTTCATCTACATTATCACAATCAACAACTTGCTCTCTTGGAGAGCCATTAGTCTCATCAAATACAACGTCGCTAGAGACTTCAACCAAACCCGATGATTTGTTGAAGACCCTATACGCCTTTGTATTTGAATCATAACCTAATAAAAACCCTTCTACGGCTTTGGGAGCAAATTTGGAATTCCTACCCTTCTTCACTAGAATGTAGCATTTACTCCCAAAAACACGAAAATACGATACATTAGGTTTGTTACCGGTTAGCAGCTCATACGACGTCTTCTTGAGGAGGTGGTGAAGGTAGACCCTGTTGATGGCGTGGCAAGCCGTGTTCACGGCTTCCGACCAAAAGCACTCGGGGGTCTTGAATTCTCCAAGCATAGTCCTCGCCATATCTATGAGCGTCCTGTTCTTCCTCTCTACCGCACCATTTTGCTGAGGTGTGTAGGGAGCGGAGAACTCGTGCTTGATCCCCTCCTCCTCAAGAAACTCCTCCACTTGAAGGTTCTTGAATTCGGACCCGTTGTCGCTCCTTATCTTCTTCACCTTGAGCTCAAACTCATTTTGGGCTCTCCTTAGGAAGCGCTTGAGGGTCCCTTGGGTTTCAGACTTATCCTGCAAAAAGAACACCCAAGTGAAGTGGGAAAAGTCATCAACGATAACTAGACCATACTTACTTCCTCCTATGCTCAGATAGGCGACGGGTCCGAAGAGGTCCATATGTAGCAGCTCCAGGGGTCTTGATGTTGTCATCACATTTTTGGTGTGATGAGAGCCTCCCACCTGTTTCCCTGCTTGACAAGCTGCACAAGGTCTATCTTTTTCGAAATAAACATTGGTTAGACCTATCACGTGTTCTCCCTTTAGAAGCTTGTGGAGGTTCTTCATCCCCACATGTGCTAAGCGGCGATGCCACAGCCATCCCATGCAAGTCTTAGCCATTAAGCATGCATCTAGACCGGCCTCTTCTTTTGCAAAATCAACTAAGTAAAGCTTGCCGTCTAGTACACCCTTAAAAGCTAGTGAACCATCACATCTTTTAAAGACAGACACATCTACATTTGTAAAAAGACAATTATATCCCATATTGCATAGTTGACTAACAGATAGCAAATTGTAACCAAGAGACTCAACTAAAAACACATTGGAAATTGAGTGCTCATTAGAAATTGCAATTTTACCTAACCCTTTTACCTTGCCTTGATTCCCATCACCGAATATAATTGAATCTTGGGAATCCTTATTTTTGACGTAGGAAGTGAACATCTTCTTCTCCCCCGTCATATGGTTTGTGCATCCGCTGTCGATAATCCAGCTTGAACCCCCGGATGCATAAACCTGCAAGGTAAATTTAGGCTTGGGTCTTAGGTACCCAACTCATGTTGGGTCCTACAAGGTTAGTGCAAATATCCTTAGGGACCCAAATGCAAGTTTTGTCTCCCTTGCATTTTGCCCCTAACTTCCTAGCAATTATTTTCCTATCCTTTCTACAAATAGCAAAGCAAGCATTTAAAGCACAATAAATTGTAGAAGGTTCATTCACTACTTTCCTAGGAGCATGAATAATATTCTTTCTAGGCACATGATGAATAGCATTTCTCCTAGACATATTTCTACCATGCATATAGGAAGAACTGGAAGCAAACATGGCATGAGAGTCAAAATCATCATAAGCATTATAACTCCTATAAGCATTTCTAGTTTGTCTCCTATCATGATATATAAAAGCATGGTTCCTTTTAGTACTACTAGCCATAGGAGCCTTCCCTTTCTCCTTGGCGGAGATAGGAGCCTTATGGCCTGTCAAGTCCTTGGCTTCCCTCTTGTAGCCAAGTCCATCCTTAATTGAGGGGTGTCTACCAATCGTGTAGGCATCCCTTGCAAATTTCAGCTTATCAAATTCATTCTTGCTAGTCTTAAGTTGGGCATTAAGACTAGCCACTTCATCATTTAGTTTTGAAATTGAAACTAAGTGTTCACAACAAGCATTAATATCAACATCCTTACACCTAGTGCAAATTTCAACATGTTCAACACAAGAGTTAGATTTACTTGCTACTTCTAGTTTAGCATTTAAATCATTAATTTCACCTTTTAAAGAAGAAATGGTTTCATTACAAGTAGAAAGTTCACAAGAAAGCATTCCATTTCTTTTAACTTCTAGAGCAAGTGAATTTTGTGCACTAACAAATTTATCATGCTCTTCATATAAAAGATCTTCTTGTTTCTCTAAGATTCTATCCTTTTCATTCAAGGCATCAATCAATTCATTAATCTTAGCTATCTTAGTTCTATCCAATCCCTTGAATAAACTAGAGTAATCTATTTCATCCTCACTAGACTCATCATCACTAGAAGAATCATAAGTATTAGCATTGCGAGTGATTACCTTCTTTTCCCTTGCCATGAGGCAAGTGTGATGCTCGTTTGGGAAGAGGGCCGATTTGTTGAAGGCAGTGGCGGCGAGTCCTTCGTCGTCGGAGTCGGAGTCGGACGAAGAGCAATCCGAATCCCACTCCTTTCCAAGGTGTGCTTCGCCTTTGGCCTTCTTGTAAACCTTCTTGTTCTCTCTCTTCCCATTCTTCCCTTGCTCCTGGTCACTATCATTTTCGGGACAGTTAGCAATAAAATGACCAACCTTACCACATTTGAAGCATGAGCGCTTCCCCTTTGTCTTGGTCTTCCTTGGTTGCCCCTTGCGACCATTTAGCGCCGTCTTGAATCTTTTGATGATGAGAGCCATCTCTTCATCATTGAGCCCGGCCGCCTCAACTTGCGCCACCTTGCTGGGTAGCGGCTCCTTGCTCCTTGTTGCCTTGAGAGCAATGGGTTGAGGCTCGTGGATTGGACCGTTCAACGCGTCGTCGACGTATCTCGCCTCCTTGATCATCATCCGCCCGCTTACGAATTTTCCGAGTACCTCCTCGGGCGTCATCATCGTGTACCTGGGATTCTCACGAATATTGTTCACGAGATGAGGATCAAGAACGGTAAAGGACCTTAGCATTAGGCGGACGACGTCGTGGTCCGTCCATCGCGTGCTTCCGTAGCTCCTTATTTTGTTGATGAGGGTCTTGAGCCGGTTGTACGTTTGGGTTGGCTCCTCTCCCCTTATCATGGCGAATCGTCCAAGCTCGCCCTCCACCAACTCCATTTTGGTGAGCATGGTGATGTCATTCCCCTCGTGAGAGATCTTGAGGGTGTCCCATATTTGCTTGGCATTATCCAAGCCGCTCACTTTGTTGTATTCTTCCCTGCACAAGGACGCTAACAGAACAGTAGTAGCTTGTGCATTTCTATGGATTTGTTCATTTATGAGCATAGAGTTATCCGAGCTATCAAACTTCATTCCATTCTCTACAATCTCCCAAATGCTTGGATGGAGAGAGAATAAGTGACTACGCATTTTGTGACTCCAAAATCCGTAGTCCTCCCCATCGAAGTGTGGAGGTTTGCCAAGAGGAATGGAAAGCAAATGTGAATTCGAACTATGTTGAATACGAGAATAATCAAATGAAAAGTTCGAATTGACCGTCTTTTTGTAGTCGTTGTCGTCGTCCTTTTGGGAAGAGGAAGATTCGTCGCTGTCGTAGTAGACGATCTCCTTGATGCGTCTTGTCTTCTTCTTCTTCCCTTCTTTGCGTCTGTGTCCCGAGCCCGAGTCGGTAGTCTTGTCGTCCTTTGGCTCGTTGACGAAGGACTCCTTCTCCTTGTCGTTGATCACGATTCCCTTCCCCTTAGGATCCATCTCTTCGGGCGGTTAGTCCCTTTCTTGAAGAGAACGGCTCCGATACCAATTGAGAGCACCTAGAGGGGGGGGGGGTGAATAGGTGATCCTGTGAAACTTTAAAACTTAAGCCACAAAAACTTGTTAAGTGTTAGTACAATAATCACCAAGTGGCTAGAGAGGAGTCTCAACAAAACACAATACCATAAGAGATCAAACACAGAGATGACACAGTGGTTTATCCCGTGGTTCGGCCAAGACCAACGCTTGCCTACTCCACGTTGTGGCGTCCCAACGGACGAGGGTTGCAATCAACCCCTCTCAAGCGGTCCAAAGACCAACTTGAATACCACGGTGTTTTGCTTTGCCTTTCAATATCCCGTTTGCGAGGAATCTCCACAACTTGGAGCCTCTCGCCCTTACACTTGAGATTTACAAGAAATACGAAGTAAGGGATGAAAGCAACACACACAAATCCACAGCAAGATGCGCACACACACGGCCAAGAATCGAGCTCAAAAGACTATCTCAAAGTTCTCACTAGAACGGAGCTCGAATCACTGAGAATGACAAACGAATGCGCAAAGACTGAGTGTGGATGATCAAGAATGCTCTAAGGTTGCTTGGTATACTCCTCCATGCGCCTAGGGGTCCCTTTTATAGCCCCAAGGCAGCTAGGAGCCGTTGAGAGCAAATCTGGAAGGCCATCCTTGCCTTCTGTCGTCGGGTGCACCGGACAGTCCGGTGCACACCGGACACTGTCCGGTGCCCGATTTCCTTCCTTAAATAGCGAAGCCGACCATTGGCAGACTTGGAGCCGTTGGAGCACCGGACATGTCTGGTGCACACCGGACAGTCCGGTGCCATCTTCTAGCCGTTGGCTCGGCCACGTGTCCTGCGCAGATTGCGCGGCCGACCGTTGGCCCGGCCGACCGTTGGTTCACCGGACAGTCCGGTGCACACCGGACAGTCCGGTGAATTTTAGCCGTACGCCGTCGGCGAATTCCTGAGAGCGGCCTCTTCACGCGGAGTCAGCCTGGCGCACCGGACACTGTCCGGTGCACCACCGGACAGTCCGGTGTGCCAGACCGAGCTGAGTCTTGGCTGTACACAGCCAAGTCTTTTGCACCTTTCTTCTTTTCTTCTTCTTTCTGTTTCTAACACTTAGACAAGTATATTAGTACACAAAACCAATGTACTAAGGCTTAGAAACATACCTTTACTTCATGATTTGCACTTTGTTCATCCATGGACATAAATTCACATTTAAGCACTTGTGTTGGACACTAAATCACCAAAATACTTAGAAATGGCCCAAGGGCACATTTCCCTTTCACACACCCATTAGATTAATCTTGCGGATCATCCTCATTACCTTTCCGACACGTCGGATTGTTTCTTCGTCCTCGGAGGATGATGTGCATGGTTGATTATCTTCATCATCATCACTTTCTTCTTCTTCTCCTTCTTCACTTGAGGAACTTGGAGTGGGAGCCTTCTTTTTGCCCTTCCTTTCATCACATGCAAAAGCATATGGTCTTGAGGAAGTTGGCTCCTCTCCCAGACTCATTTTTCGCGACATCTCGAAGGCCGCGATTTTCCCAATCACAATGGTCGGGGTCATGTTGCTCAAGTCCTCCATATTGTGAAGAATGGTGATGATGCTCCCATATCTTTGTTGTGGTAGCAGGGAGATAATCTTCCTCACAATGTCTACATCACCTAGCTTATTAATGCCAATAGAATTGAGCTCATAGATGATTAGATTCAAACGAGAATATATGTCTCTAACAAGCTCGTCATCTTTCATAGCAAAAGAATTATACTCATTTAAGACTAGGCAATGTTTTTGCTCACGGACATTGGATGTGCCGTCATGGAGCTCATGCAATTTTAGCCAAATCTCATTAGCAGTTTTCAAGGTAAATACTTGATTAAAAATATCCATGCTAAGAGATTCATACAAGCAATTTTTGGCTCTAGCATTTAAATGAATTTCTTTTTCCTCACTCGTGGTGGGTTTCTCGGGATTCTTGATGGGTTTCATCCCATCACGAGTGACTCTCCAAACACCTAGATCAACGACCTCTAGGTAACAAGCCATTCTAGCACTATAATAAGGGAAGTTAGTGCCGTCGAAGTGTGGTGGCCTATGGGTATCCATCACTTCCTCTAAAAAGCGTCGGCTCTTTTAGCGGTGAAGCTAAAGCGTTTCAAATGAGCCAAACCGGGCTCTGATACCACTTGTAGGAAACGGGTGACGCCTAAGAGGGGAGGGGGGGTGAATTAGGACTTCTAAAACTTTTACTAAACTAGGCCACAATTAAATCCCTAGAGCAAAACCTATGCAAGTAATCAAACTAGAGTGTGCAAACTAGGTTTTGTCTAAGTGTTGCTATCTCTACCGCAAAAGCTAAGTTTCAATCTACACTAAATAAGTATGACTACAAGATTGAAACTTAAATGCTTAATATAAATGCAGAATGTAAAGAGCTAAGTAGAGAAGCAAACTCTCGTGGATGACGCCGGTATTTTTACCGAGGTATCCGGAACCACACAAGGTCCCGACTAATCCTCGTTGGTGCCCCTACGCAAAGGGAAGCCCACGCGAGGGCCAAGTACCACGGTCGAGTAACTCCATAGAGAGCCGCGGGCCTTCTCCACGCGCAAGTGGTGCTCCGCTTCCGGCTCCTCTCGGACGCTCCCCGCCGTCTCCACTATCGAGCTTCCGGCTGAAAACGCCGCGGGCCTCGTTCCCTCCGGTACACGGTGGCGGCCGTGACACAAACGTGGTTGTCACGGTCTCGCAAGACTCTCTCCCCACTCGGTACAATTACAACGACTCACGCAAGAGCCGAGGGGTTGTGTGGTTTTACAAAACTCACTCAACTAACTAGGGTTCACCTAGAGCAAGCGCTAAAGCGGTCTAACTAACCTAAGCACTTCGCAAAGCACCTACGCTAATCACCGAGTGATTCTACTAAGCACTTGGGTGTTTGAGCTCTTGCAAATGTGCACTATGTGCCTTGGTATGTTGCTTGGGCTCCCACACTTGAGAATGGCCGGATGGGGTGGAATTTATAGCCTCCACACCCCAAACTAGCCGTTGGACAGAAAGCAGCAGCTTTCTGTCGTCGGGTGCACCGGACAGTCCGGTGCACCACCGGACATCCACTGTGCAGTGTCCGGTGCACGCCACGTCAGCCGACCGTTGGCGCTTGTAGCAGTCGACCGTTGGATCCGACCGTTGCCGACTGTCCGGTGCACACCGGACAGTCCGGTGCCGACTGTCCGGTGCCCCACCGGACAGATCGGTGCTACAGCCAGAGAGCGCCTGTCTGTGGCCTCTCTGCGCAAACTGTCCGGTGTCACACCGGACAGTCCGGTGCACACCGGACAGCACTGTCCGGTGCGCCACCAGGCGCTGGCTGACAGCCCGCTTCTTGGGTTCCTTCGCTGATTTCTTCGGGCTTCTTTTGTTCTTGAGTATTGGACTCCTATGCATCTTTTTATGTCTTCTTTTGAGGTGTTGCATCCTCATTGCCTTGGTCCAATTCTCTCCGCATCCTGTGAACTATAATTGTAAACACTAGCAAACATATTAGTTCACGGATTGTGTTGTTCATCAAATACCAAAACTCGATTAGCCAAATGGCCCGAGGTCCATTTTCCTTACAGCGTGGTCCCAGTACAGGCTCGCGTTCGGGACCGAGAGGTTGTTGGCCGTCACCAGGTCATCGAGGTACACCACCAAGTCTGAGCGAAGATGCGTGGATCGGATTCCGCCGCCGTAGAGACCGTGAGGCAGAGAGGGAGTTCCGTTTCAGTTCTTTGATTCTTTTGGAAGAAAAGGGAAAGGGTCAAGGGAAGCAAAAGGAGAGAGTGCGTAGGCACGCACCTGGGTTCTCGGCGTCGAGGACAGCGGCCATGATGCGGTCGGACGCGACGTCCTGCGCGGAGCCCCAGTCCATCCACACGTCTACAGGTCCGCGAACAGGGCCACTTTGAACGCTCCTAGCCCGTACCGCAGCGGCGGCCGCCCCTTGGCGCCCGCGTGCTTCGTCGCCGACCGCAGCGCGGCCACCGTGATCGCCAGTGCGGCGGCGAGCATGGCGAGCGCGAGGCTGCGCCACCACTTGAACATTGCGGATTCGCTCGAGGGCTTGGACAGTGTGGTCCTCGGAGCGTTGGGCTTGGCGCGTTCTTGGTCTGGTGAAGCCCCGCGTTCGGAGTCGGAGGGAGGTGGGCGACATTCACGATGGGATTCATGGCGGGAACTCGCTTGGTTGACGGGTGATAGAGGCAGAACATGATGTACGGTGTGGACGCCTACACACCGTACTTATAGAGTAGTAGAGATTAATTATCACTTCTATTAAATATCTTGCAACACCATCGAAGATTTCTATATATTATCTTATTAATGAATACTACTTTCGATCTCGAATATCTTATTAAATACCTTGTCATATCAGCAAGTTTATTTTTAAAATAAAACGCCACAAATAAAAAAATAAAACACGACAAAGAAAGAACGTCAATTGAAAATAGCCTAGGTCCATAGGCCATGACATTGATGGCACCGGTCACCATAGGCCTGGGCCCACCACTGCTTGCGGTTTCGAATCCAGTGAGCGGCTTTACTTTTCCGTTGCGTGTATCCTACATTCCTACTATCCTCGCCGAGCCGCCGTCGCGTCCGCCATTCCATTCACCCCGGTTCCCCTCCCGTGCAACCGCGAGCAGAAGCCACCATTTCAAAACGAGGACGAGCCCGCTGCTGGTGCTGTCCCTTCCCGCGCGCCGCCGGCGCCTAGCCACCTGCTCCGCGTCGGATCTACAGCGAGCGAGCTGCGAGCGTCACCCGCGGCTCTCGTCGCCGTCAGCGTCACCCACCCGTCGTCTTCTTGCCTCCTAAGTCAAATCTTCCACCCCATATCACCACAGAGAATTCCAACCCATCCACTTCCGCGGCCTGCTGCCGTCCGCTTTATTTAAACCGTCCGCCACGGCGACCCCGACGACTCCCCCCGCGGTCTCTCCCGCCAGCTCCCCCTCACCCCCGACCATCCACGCCTCCAAGCGCAGACGGCGCGAGACCGAAGCCACGGGGAACACGCCGCTGAGGGGTGGCAGGGGCCCCGCCCCTCGCCGCCGCTCGTCGACTCCGCCTCCTCTTTCTCTGCCGGCGGCGGAGTTTGACCCGCTCGACCCGGACGCTGACCCGCCCCCCAAGCTGCTCACTGCCGACGAGGTGAGGCTCTGCAAGCAGGCGCTGAAGGCGCTCGACAAGAAGGTCGGGAAGCCCGCCACACTTACCAAGGAGTTTCGCAGTCTCCCGGTATATCTATATCTCCCCTCTTCCGCCCGCTTCTTGTCACCGAGGGAATTGTGCGCCAAAATTAGGATTTCCTAGCTACTGTATGTACATCATTTCTTCAGTTCTACTTTAAAAAGGGGACATGAGTAAACCTTAATTAACTGCATTACCATGAGCTCAGGATCCCAGCAGAATTGGTGTGCCAAAAGAACCCAGAGGGCGAATTTTGTTTATTTCCATGAGCCTGCTGTGAGATCTCCCACCTCCAACAGCGTGACCTATAAAAATGCTCTATAATTTAAAAATGAGTATAATTTATAGAATTCAGGGCATCAACAAAAAATTCTGCTCCAGTAAAGGGTCAAATCTAAATTATAGGGCAACACACTGCGGTGTAGTATATTTGAGGCACTCGAGAGGGTGCCATATATTTTAATTTAATACATCATGTTGAGGTATTGTTGGAGATGCTCTTAGACCTGTGTAGATTACTTCTATGTGAAGCGTCTAGGTAGGCTATGATGTACACTATACAGACATAATGATAAGTCTTGGACACAACGTTTAGTTGATTACAATGATAAGTCTTGGACATGACGATTAGTTGATTACAATGATAAGTCTTGGGCCTTTGGCTTTCCTGAACTGCATCATAACATAGCGTGTAACATTATCTTCACTTCGAACCTAAGATTTAGACCAGCAAAACGTATTGGGTGAGTAGATGCTTGTAGCTTCACAATACTGCTTCAGTCAAAGTAGCACTTAGGCAAACAATTGCAAAACCTGCTCTAGCTATACTCCCTGTCTGTCCTCTTCTGCGAACCAGTTTTCTCATTGTTCATAGCTTCGCTTTCGAGACATGATTCCATAGTCCCCATGCTTCTTGCTTACTTCATGTAAATTGATCTTCTAATCATTTGAATTAGAAGGAGATGTTCTTGAGGTAGAACTGATGCCAGCTAATACTAAATTCTGTATAAACATCAGAATTATTTGCTGTTAGCACATTGCTGTTGCAAGTGCGTAAACTCATTCTGTGAATTTATTTCGGTGAAAGAGATAGAACTTCTTAATGCATTTTTGGGGGTTAATTCAATGTACCAAGAAATCACACTCTTCCATTCCTTGCACTTTGTTTTCTCGAATATGCAAGAGAGCTATGTATTGCTTCACTAAAATAGAAGTTTTAGAGATACAACACACACCAACAACATCCCCCACGATTAGTTTTTTTTTTCATTTCTTCCAAATTGTCAAAGCAAGTTTTTTGTTGTTGTTGTTGTAAAGCTTTACAAGTTAATGGTCATAGTATATTTCTTTGGACTAAGCCAAACAACCTTATTTTCAGGATATAAGAACAGAGCTTCAGTCAGTGCAAAAATTTAGTGTTGCTCGGAAACAAGAAAATAGGGGAAGAAACCGCTATACTGATGTGTTGCCATGTAAGCCCATGAACTTGTACAGGGTTGCAGGTGTAGATAGGAAGATCCTGTATCAAATCATTAATTTTGTTTAACTTGATTTCTTTTACGTAGTTGATCAAAGCAGGGTACAGTTAGAGTCTTCAACAGGCAATGATTACATCAATGCCAGCCACATAGAGGTCAAATTGGCATCTTTCTTTGTATTTGTTTTTTTACGCATGTTTCATTTTTGGTCTAGTAACTCCGATCATTGTCTGACTTGTGTCATATAAACTTTGCAGATTGCTGGCAGAAATCTAACGAAGTTCATTTCTACTCAAGGACCACTTGCCAATACAATTGAGGATTTTTGGCAGATGGTATATGAGAATCACTGTCCTGTGATTGTTATGCTCACCAAATTTGATGGTCTTAAGGTGCTAAGATACAACATAATCTTGTTTTTGAACTTGAAATTTATTAGCTATTTCCTCTTAATTGATAATATAATTTTAAATAGTATCCACGTTTGAATAATTACAGTGTGATGAGTATCTACCATTGAGCAAGGGACAGGCTGTTTTTGGAAAATTTACCATTAAGATCACAAAGTTCAGGAAAGATGGTCAGTTATTGTTGCGTGGTGTGGAGATTCGACAGGATGAGGTGAATATATATAAGGTTGTTTACATGCTTTCTGTTCTAGGTAAAGTGTATGATAAGCAGGTTCTCCATGGAGTCTACTATTCTGTACTTTACATTATACTATTATAGTGCATACATTTCAAGATGAAGATTTAATCTTGTACCAATAAACATAGAAAGACAGACTTGAGTTCTGCTTTTGGAGGAGCTTGTAGCTGTGCATAAGCATTTCCCTTCTGCAGGAAAGACTTTGGGTAATCTGGTTGAATTAGGGGGTGTTTGGGATGGCTCCAGGTTCCAGCTCCAGTGCAGAGCTGTACTTTATAATATCAATTTAAATAGTTTTAAAAATATTTTTAATCTAAATAATAAACAAAATTACTTCTTCAAATGTCTTGTAAAGGCTTACAGCTCTAGCTCTACGATTTTTTCTGGAGCACCTAATGACATGCTACACCAACTCCACCAAATTTCTTGAAGCTGGAGCTGTCCCAAACAGGGGCTTAGATGTGTAGTTTATATTAATCATGGATTACTGTCTGGTCAACCTAGGGTGTTCATGCATACTTATGTGGTAATGAAGGTTTTGGTTTAATATTTTTGGGCCTTTACCTATCATAGGCAAATTAGCCAGACAGTCGCATTGCAATGTGACCTTGTAAGTGTAATTAGTTAGTGAGATCAGATGCCAATTCATGTTGAGATAGCATTTCCTGGCCACCATATATTGTATTATTGCTCAGTGAGATGTCAAATTGAGATCCTGCAGACTCTTGGCCGGTAGTTTTCACCTCAGTTTCTTCCATGAGTTCTCTTATTTCCTCACATTGTCTCCTCTTTTATTCACCTTTCCCTATAGGCTTATCATCTTCTCGTAGTGGAATTCTTGAATTTTTTTCTGAAGGGTTATATCATTGAATTTTCTCCTGTTTGTGGTTCTTTGTGTTGTAGTCAGATGAAGTGCGATCTCTTCTCCACATTGAGTATCCGGAGTGGCCTGACCATGGGGTGCCAAACAGCACTGCTGATGTAAGAAGAATTCTAAAAAGATTGTATCACATTCCAAGAGAGAGGCCAATTGTTGCACATTGCAGGTTTAATTGAAATTATGAATTCAATGTTACACTTTTTGGAGATTTTTTTAAATGTTTCGCTTTCTGGTGGGGCCTTTCCTATATGGTTATAACTTATTCACTATCTCAGTAAAATTGCTTTCCCTTGCAGCGCAGGCATTGGAAGAACAGGTGCTTATACCACCATCCATAATACAATAGAGAGGATTTTACTTGGAGAACAGGGGGCTGCTGATCTTGTTGAAACTGTCAAAAAATTTAGATCACAGCGACCTGGAATGGTCCAAACAGAGGTATGATTGATCTTTCTTCATTTTTTGCTCTGGGGTCTAGTTACATAATCCCCACTTGCACAGAGTAGCTTCCATATAGTGTTGTCAGTACTTGCTTACCAAAAGACTTCAGAAAGTGTCTGCTCTCATGATGGTGTTTTTTACCTTTTTTCTGCTGTACTATAATTAGTGAGTGCTAGTGAATGCATGGTTGCTCAGAATTATACTCTAAATCTGAACTTTAGCTATAATTTTAGAAGTGGTACAAAATTATTCGTTATATATAAATGTGGGTTTTCCTGTTGTAGGTGGTAGGTAGTCATGGGTATGAGGTTCCTGATTTTTTGTCAGGTTCACGATAACTCTGGTTTTGGCACACCGATCTAGCTTGAGATTAAAGGTTCTGAACCCTGCAACCTTTGCACCGTAACTCCTCTGATTATCAATCGTGTCACTAATCTGGTTGGCCTCGTCAAGACGACTAATCCCTATTTGCAAAGTGAAAAACACAAGCAAGAAATCAAAATGCATGACTGTTCGATGATAGATTGATCTAAAATAAAAACCTAAATCCTAACATGAGCGGTGGCTATTGAATATAAAGTCTGAGGGTCGTCACTTCCCTTAGATGTGTCCCCTAACAAGCTATAAGACGATACGCGGCCCAACGGACAAAAGACAATGACGCAACATCCTAATAAATTCTGGACGCTGACTTGTTTCGATTATTCCCATTGACTTAGGTGGACCTCAAACCAAAACCATTAATTAGCTGATGAAATTATCTTCGAAAACTTTGTTGTAGCATCTGTTGTACTATAGGTTGGTCGTAAAGACCGATGTAGACTTGAACTTGAGGTTGACTAGGCCTCCAGTTGGTCTTCCCCACCTCCATACATTTTTTTTCAAGTATAACAGAGATAACATCATTAGGTAGCAATCTATTATTAAAACTATGAAAATGATCGATTAGGAATAGTTCACCTCTAAATTTAATTGTTGCATTGGAGCTTGGATCATTGCTTAATGGTTGGTAGATCAGCAGGTGGATCCGAAGGATTGATATCCTCATCAGATAGATATTCTTTTGCTTGGTAATTGCAGTATGCTTCTAGCAGTTGCTTTGCAAGAGGGGTCTATGGGAGTCGGGATATTCTGATCACTAGGGGAGTCAAATTACATTACCCTTTGATCAAGCAATTCTGAACAGCAACACATTAGCAGATTTATTACAAGTGTTTCCATTTAGTTTCCCAAGTGACTTTTCTGCTCTGCAGGAACAATACAAGTGTTGCCACCATGCAATCAGAGATGAATTGGAAGATCTTTTATCGAGTTCAAAAATTGAGCCGCTTTCGAGGTAGGCCTCATGTGCACACTTTTCTGTGACGAACATTTGCTTGACTGCATCAGTAGTCCCAGAACCTTTGCATCATATTCTAATTTTGGTTCTGTTTGCCTTCAGGAACGGGTAACGCCAGCAGTGATGTTCTACTGACCTATCTGACAGCGTGATGCCTCTTGCTCCATTCTTCAAGCTTCGGCGATAGCCGTTATGAACATCATGACGTCTGAAATGTTGGGTTTTATCTGGAGTTTTGAAGCTTTTATAACATTCTTCAACCTTCTATGATCTAACATTCATTGTGGTGTATGCATGAAATTAGAATTTAGATTGATGATATATTGATTGTGCCCGCCCCCACACCCCCACAGATTGTATTTTTGGTTAATGGTGTATGCATGAAATATGATGCACAGGAAAGATTTGATATTGGTGTGTTGTTCGTGCACGTGCGCGCACACAATCGTTTCCAGGAAAGATTGACGTGCGCACTGTTCAGTCAAATATTCAGGGACCACAACACAAGGTTTATGTGTTGAAGACGGTTTTTGGTTTGCCCAAACAAGCCCTAATAGGAAGTTTCTTGCTCAGGGCGGATTGTCTGGATTTAGCTCAGAACTTACGGGTACACAAATTCGAAATGCATTCGAAATAGCAGCAATAAGTTTTATCCTGCATAAGCTGCATTGCAGCATTTGTCAGGGCCTAAGGAGGCCCACGGAGGGGCTGCGGCAGCAGCAGCCATAGGCCCTTAATGGGGATTAGATAAGGATAGTTAGAGATAAGATTACAAGATTAGTTGAGATTATTTACGAGATTAGTTGAGATTATCTAGGAAGGTTATCAGTTAGTAGTTTGTTGAGAGTTTTTAGTAGATAAGGATCTCTAGCTAGATAGGGGCGGCCAACCCGCATATTTATGTAATCAATGAATGAGAAATAAAGCAGCCAAGAATTAGAAGGGAGAAACCCTCCTCTTGCTCGGCCGTGGGCAAAGGCCCCCGACCGACGTTCTCTGCCCATCGATACCCCTCTCCAATCCCTCACCGATCTAGCGACCATAACATCTGGAGGAGGCCCACGGAGGGGCTGCGGCAGCAGCAGCCATAGGCCCTCAATGGGGATTAGATAAGGATAGTTAGAGATAAGATTAGAAGATTAGTTGAGATTATTTAGGAGATTAGTTGAGATTATTTAGGAGATTAGTTAAGATTATCTAGGAAGGTTATCAGTTAGTAGTTTGTTGAGAGTTTTTAGGAGATAAGGATCTCTAGCTAGATAGGGGCGGCCAACCCGCCTATTTATGTAATCAATGGATGAGAAATAAAGCAGGCAAGAATTAGAAGGGAGAAACCCTCCTCTTGCTTGGCCGTGGGCAAAGGCCCCCAGCCGACGTTCTCTGCCCATCGATACCCCTCTCCAATCCCTCACTGATCTAGCGACCATAACATCTGGTATCGGCTAGCTTGGATTTCGATCTGATCCCATTGCTTCTGCTGCCAATTTCGCGGCGTCATCCTGGCAATCGGCGTCCCCATCTCCATGGACAGCGCCGCATGTCACCTTCGTCACGCCGTCCTGGCACCCGACGTCCCCATCTCCATGGGCCGCTGAAAGTCGCCTAGAGGGGGGGTGAATAGGGCGAAACTGAAATTTACAAATATAAACACAACTACGAGACGGGTTAGCGTTAGAAATGAATACAAGTCCGAGAGAGGGCACAAAACAAATCGTGAGCAAATGCGGAGTGAGACACGATGATTTGTTTTACCGAGGTTCGGTTCTCGCAAACCTACTCCCCGTTGAGGAGGCCACAAAGGCCGGGTCTCTTTCAACCCTTACCCTCTCTCAAACGGTCCCTCGGATCGAGTGAGCTTTTCTTCTCAATCACTTGGAACACAAAGTTCCCACAAGGACCACCACAAGATTGGTGTCTCTTGCCTCAATTACAAGTGAGTTTGATCGCAATGAAGAATCAAAGAAGGAAGAAAACCAATACAAGCGCAAGAGCTCGAAAGAACACACGCAAATCTCTCTCACTAATCACTAGGGCTTTGTGTGAAGTTTGGAGAGGATTTGATCACTTTGGTGTGTCTAGAATTAAATGCTAGAGCTCTTGTAAGTAGTTGAAGTGGGAAAACTTGGATGACTTGAAAGTGGGGGTGGTTGGGGGTATTTATAGCCCCAACCACAAAACTAGTCGTTTGGTGGGGCTGTCTGTCGCATGGTGCACCGGACAGTCCGGTGCACACCGGACATGTCCGGTGCGCCAGCCACGTCACCAAAGCCATTGGGATTCGACCGTTGGAGTTCTGTCTTCTGGGCCCGCCAGGATGTCCGGTGGCGCACCAGACATGTACTGTAGAGTGTCCGGTGCGCCAGTATGGGCGTTCCTGACTTCTGCGCGCGCTGGCGCGCAATAAATGCGCTGCAGGTAGCCGTTGGCGCCGTCGTAGCCGTTGCTCCGCAGTTACACCGGACAGTCCGGTGTACACCGGACATGTCCGGTGAATTATAGCGGAGCAGCCGCTGCATTTTCCCGAAGCTGGCGAGTTCCTGAGGCCGCTCTTCCTTGGAGCACCGGACACTGTCCGGTGTACACCGGACAGTCCGGTGAATTATAGTGGAGTTGCCTCTAGATTTTCTCGAAGGCGACGAGTTTGCGCTGGAGTCCTCTGGTGCACCGGACATGTCCGGTGGCACACCGGACAGTCCGGTACGCCAGACCAGAGGTGCCTTCGGTTGCCCCTATGCTCTTTTGTCGAACCCAACACTTGGTCTTTTTATTGGCTAAGTGTGAACCTTTGGCACCTGTATAACTTATACACTAGAGCAAACTAGTTAGTCCAATTATTTGTGTTGGGTAATTCAACCACCAAAATTAATTAGGGACTAGGTGTAAGCCTAATTCCCTTTCAATCTCCCCCTTTTTGGTGATTGATGCCAACACAAACCAAAGCAAATATAAAAGTGCATAATTGAACTAGTTTGCATAATGTAAGTGCAAAGGTTGCTTGGAATTGAGCCAATAAATGTTACTTACTAGATATGCAAGGATTGTTTCTTTATTATTAACATTTTGGACCACACTTGCACCACAAGTTTTGTTTTTGCAAATTCTTTTGTAAATTCTTTTCAAAGTCCTTTCACAAGATAGTCAAAGGTAAATGAATAAGATTTTGCTAAGCATTTTCAAGTTTTGAAATTTTCTCCCCTTGTTTGAAATGCTTTTCCTTTGACTAAACAAAACTCCCCCTCAAATAAATTCTCCTCTTAGTGTTCAAGAGGGTTTTAAGATATCAATTTTGAAAATACTACTTTCTCCCCCTTTAGAACACAAAGAGATACCAATTTGAAATTTACCAATTGAAAATCATTAATTTTAAAATTAGGGTGGTGGTGCGGTCCTTTTGCTTTGGGCCAATACTTTCTCCCCCTTTGGCATGAATCGCCAAAAACGGATACTTGGAATGAAATATAGGCCCTTTTCTAACTACTATTTTCTCCCCTTTGGCAAATAAAACATATGAGTGAAGATTATACCAAAGATGGAGAGTGAAGCAGAGCGACGGCAAAAGATGAGTAGAGTGGAGTGGAAGCCTTTGTCTTCGCCAAAGACTCCAATTCCCTTTCAATATACCTATGACTTGGTTTGAAATACTCTTGAGAACACATTAGTCATAGCATATATAAAAGAGATATGATCAAAGGTATATTTATGAGCTATGTGTGCAAGTTTAGCAAAAGAAATTTCTAGAATCAAGAATATAGAGCTCATGCCTAAGTTTGGTAAAAGTTTGTTCATCAAGAGGCTTGGTAAAGATATCGGCTAATTGATCTTTAGTGTTAATGTATGCAATCTTGATATCCCCTTTTTGTTGGTGATCCCTAAGAAAATGATACCGAATGGCTATGTGTTTAGTGCGGCTATGTTCAACGGGATTATCCGCCATACGGATTGCACTCTCATTATCACATAGAAGAGGAACTTTGGTTAATTTGTAACCATAGTCCCGCAGGGTTTGCCTCATCCAAAGTAATTGCGCGCAACAATGGCCTGCGGCAATGTACTCGGCTTCGGCGGTAGAAAGAGCGACCGAATTTTGCTTCTTTGAAGCCCAAGACACCAAGGATCTTCCCAAGAACTAGAAAGTCCCCGATGTGCTCTTCCTATTAATCTTACACCCCGCCCAATCGGCATCCGAATAACCAATCAAATCAAATGTGGATCCCCGAGGGTACCAAAGCCCAAACTTAGGAGTGTAAGCCAAATATCTCAAGATTCGTTTTACGGCCGTAAGGTGTGATTCCTTAGGGTCGGCTTGGAATCTTGCACACATGCATACGGAAAGCATAATGGCCGGTCGAGATGCGCATAAATAAAGCAATGAACCAATCATTGACCGGTATACCTTTTGATCGACGGATTTACCTCCCGTGTCGAGGTCGAGATGCCCATTGGTTCCCATGGGTGTCTTGATGGGCTTGGCATCCTTCATTCCAAACTTGGTTAGAATGTCTTAAGTATACTTCGTTTGGCAAATGAAGGTGCCCTCTTGGAGTTGCTTGACTTGGAATCCTAGAAAATACTTCAACTCCCCCATCATAGACATCTCGAATTTCTGTGTCATGATCCTACTAAATTCTTCACATGTAGATTCGTTAGTAGACCCAAATATAATATCATCAACATAAATTTGGCATACAAACAAATCATGGTCAAGAGTTTTAGTGAATAAAGTAGGATCGGCCTTGCCGACTTTGAAGCCATTAGCAATAAGGAAATCTCTTAGGCATTCATACCATGCTCTTGGGGCTTGCTTGAGCCCATAAAGCGCCTTAGAGAGCCTATAGACATGGTTAGGATACTCACTATCTTCAAAGCCGGGAGGTTGCTCAACATAGACCTCCTCCTTGATTGGTCCATTGAGGAAGGCACTCTTCACGTCCATTTGGTAGAGCTTGAAGCCATGGTAAGTAGCATAGGCTAATAATATACGAATTGACTCAAGCCTAGCTACGGGTGCATAGGTTTCACCAAAATCCAAACCTTTGACTTGTGAATACCCCTTGGCCACGAGTCGAGCTTTGTTCCTTGTCACCACACCATGCTCGTCTTGCTTGTTGCGGAAGACCCACTTGGTTCCTACAACATTTTGATTAGGACGTGGAACTAAATGCCATACCTCATTCCTAGTGAAGTTGTTGAGCTCCTCTTGCATCGCCATCACCCAATCCGAATCTTGAAGTGCTTCCTCTACCCTGTGTGGCTCAATAGAGGAAATAAAAGAGTAATGCTCACAAAAATGTGCAACACGAGATCGAGTGGTTACCCCCTTATGAATGTCGCCGAGGATGGTGTCGACGGGGTGATCTCGTTGAATTGCTTGGTGGACTCTTGGGTGTGGCGGCCTTGGTTCTTCATCCTCCTTGTCTTGATCATTTGCATTTCCCCCTTGATCGTTGCCGTCATCTTGAGGTGGCTCATCATTTTGTTCTTCCTCTTTATCAACTTGAGCCTCGTCCTTATTTTGGGTTGGTGGAGATGCTTGCGTGGAGGAGGATGGTTGATCTTGTGCATCTGGAGGCTCTTTGGATTCCTTAGGACACACATCCCCAATGGACATGTTCCTTAGCGCGATGCATGGAGCCTGTTCTTCACCTATCTCATCAAGATCAACTTGCTCTACTTGAGAGCCATTAGTCTCATCAAACACAACGTCACAAGAAACTTCAACTAGTCCTGAGGACTTGTTAAAGACACTATATGCCCTTGTGTTTGAATCATATCCTAGTAAAAAGCCTTCTACAGTCTTAGGAGCAAATTTAGATTTTCTACCTCTTTTAACAAGAATAAAGCATTTGCTACCAAAGACTCTAAAATATGAAATATTTGGCTTTTTACCGGTTAGGAGTTCATACGATGTCTTCTTGAGGATTCGGTGTAGATATAACAGGTTGATGGCGTAGCAAGCGGTGTTGACCGCCTCGGCCCAAAACCGATCTGGTGTCTTGTACTCATCAAGCATGGTTCTTGCCATGTCCAATAGAGTTCGATTCTTCCTCTCCACTACACCATTTTGTTGTGGGGTGTAGGGAGAAGAGAACTCATGCTTGATGCCCTCCTCCTCAAGGAAGCCTTCTATTTGTGAGTTCTTGAACTCCGTCCCATTGTCGCTTCTAATTTTCTTGATCCTTAAGTCGAACTCATTTTGAGCCTGTCTTAAGAATCCCTTTAAGGTCTCTTGGGTATGGGATTTTTCCTGCAAAAAGAACACCCAAGTGAAGCGAGAATAATCATCCACAATAACTAGACAGTACTTACTCCCGCCGATGCTTATGTAAGCGATCGGGCCGAATAAATCCATGTGTAGGAGCTCCAGTGGCCTGTCAGTCGTCATGATGTTCTTATGCGGATGATGAACACCAACTTGCTTCCCGGCCTGGCATGCGCTACAAATCCTGTCTTTCTCAAAATGAACATTTGTTAGTCCTAAAATGTGCTCTCCCTTTAGAAGCTTATGAAGATTCTTCATTCCAACATGGGCTAGTCGGCGGTGCCAGAGACAACCCATGTTAGTCTTAGCAATTAAGCAAGTGTCGAGTTCAGCTCTATCAAAATCTACCAAGTATAGCTGACCCTCTAACACTCCCTTAAAAGCTATTGAACCATCACTTCTTCTAAAGACAGTGACACCTACATCAGTGAATAGACAGTTGTAGCCCATTTGACATAATTGAGATACGGAAAGCAAATTGTAATCTAAAGAATCTACAAGAAAAACATTGGAAATGGAATGGTCAGGAGATATAGCAATTTTACCCAAACCTTTGACCAAACCTTGGTTTCCATCCCCGAATGTGATCGCTCTTTGGGGATCTTGATTTTTCTCGTAGGAGGAGAACATTTTCTTCTCCCCCGTCATGTGGTTTGTGCACCCGCTATCGATGATCCAACTTGAGCCCCCGGATGCATAAACCTACAAAACAAGTTTAGTTCTTGACTTTAGGTACCCAAATGGTTTTGGGTCCTTTGGCATTAGAAACAAGAACTTTGAGTACCCAAACACAAGTCTTTGAGCCCTTGTGTTTGCCCCCAACAAACTTGGCAACTACCTTGCCGGATTTGTTAGTCAAAACATAAGATGCATCAAAAGTTTTAAATGAAATATCATGATCATTTGATGCATTAGGAGTTTTCTTTCTAGGCAACTTGGCACGGGTTGGTTGCCTAGAGCTAGATGTCTCACCCTTATACATAAAAGCATGATTAGGGCCAGAGTGAGACTTCCTAGAATGAATTCTCCTAATTTTGCTCTCAGGATAACCGGCAGGGTACAAAATGTAACCCTCGTTATCCTGAGGCATGGGAGCCTTGCCCTTAACAAAATTAGACAATCTTTTAGGAGGGGCACTAAGTTTGACATTGTCTCCCCTTTGGTAGCCAATGCCATCCTTGATGCCAGGGCGTCTCCCATTATAGAGCATACTTCTAGCAAATTTAAACTTTTCATTTTCTAAGTTATGCTCGGCAATTTTAGCATCTAATTTTGCTATATGATCATTTTGTTGTTTAATTAAAGCCATGTGATCATGAATAGCATCAATATCAATATTTCTACATCTAGCACAAATAGACACATGCTCAATAGTAGATGTAGAGGGTTTGCAAGAATTAAGTTCAACAATCTTAGCACGCAAAATATCATTGTTATCTCTAAGATTGGAAATTGTAATATTGCAAACATCTAATTCTTTAGCCTTAGCAAACAATTTCTCATTCTCATCTCTAAGGCTAGCAAGAGAAATATTCAACTCATCAATCCTAGCAAGTAAATCAAAATTATCATCTCTAGGATTGGAAGTTGAAATATTACAAACATGAGAATCAACCTTAGCAATTAATTTAGCATTTTCATTTCTAAGGTTGGCAATAGTGTCATGGCATGTGCTTAGCTCACTAGATAATTTCTCATATTTTTCTACCTCTAGAGCATAAGCATTCTTAACCTTAACATGCCTTTTATTTTCCTTGATTAGGAAGTCCTCTTGGGAGTCCAAGAGATCATCCTTTTCATGGATGGCACTAATTAGCTCATTTAGTTTTTCCTTTTGTTGCATGTTTAGGTCGGCAAAAAGGGTACGCAAATTATTCTCCTCATCACTAGCATTATCATCACTAGAGGATTCATATTTAGTGGAGGATTTAGATTTAACCTTCTTCCTTTTGTCGTCCTTTGCCATGAGGCACTTGTGGCCGACGTTGGGGAAGAGGAGTCCCTTGGTGACGGCGATGTTGGCGGCGTCCTCGTCGTCGGAGGAGGAGTCGGTGGAGCTCTCGTCGGAGTCCCACTCGCGGCATACGTGGGCATCGCCGCCCTTCCTCTTGTGGTACCTCTTCTTTTCTCTCCTCTTGCCCTTCTTGTCGTTATCCCTGTCACTGTCACTTGATAATGGACATTTAGCAATAAAGTGACCGGGCTTACCACACTTGTAGCAAACCTTCTTGGAACGGGATTTGTAATCCTTCCCCTTCCGTTGCTTGAGGATTTGACGAAAGCTTTTGATGATTAAAGCCATCTCCTCATTGTCGAGCTTGGAGGCGTCAATTGGTTGTCTACTTGGTGTAGACTCCTCCTTCTTCTCCTCCGTCGCCTTAAATGCCACCGGTTGTGCTTCGGACGTGGAGGGTTCGTCAAGCTCGTTGATCTTCTTTGATCCTTTAATCATACATTCAAAGCTCACAAAATTCCCGATTACTTCCTCGGGAGTCATTAGTGTGTATCTAGGATTACCACGAATTAATTGAACTTGAGTGGGGTTAAGGAAAATGAGAGATCTTAGAATAACCTTAACCACCTCGTGGTCGTCCCACTTCTTGCTCCCGAGGTTGCGCACTTGGTTCACCAAGGTTTTGAGCCGGTTGTACATATCTTGTGGCTCCTCCCCTTGGCGAAGACGAAAATGACCGAGCTCCCCCTCGATTGTTTCCCGCTTGGTGATCTTGGTGAGTTCATCACCCTCGTGCGCGGTCTTGAGTAAGTCCCAAATCTCCTTCGCATTCTTCAATCCTTGTACCTTGTTATATTCCTCTCTACTTAGAGAGGCGAGGAGAATGGTTGTGGCTTGGGAATTGAAGTGCTCGATTTGGGCCACTTCATCCACATCATAGTCTTCATCCCCTACGGATGGTACCTGTACACCAAACTCAACAACATCCCATATACTTTTGTGGAGTGAGGTTAGATGAAATCGCATTAAATCACTCCACCTAGCATAGTCTTCACCATCAAACGTTGGTGGTTTGCCTAATGGGACGGAAAGCAAAGGTATATGTTTAGGAACGCGAGGGTAGCGTAAGGGGATCTTACTATACTTCTTGCGCTCTTGGCGCTTAGAAGTGACGGACGCCGCGTCGGAGCCGGAGGTGGATGTCGATGAAGAATCGGTCTCGTAGTAGACCACCTTCCTCATCCTCTTTTTCTTGTCCCTACTCCGATGCGGCTTGTGGGAAGATGATTTTTCCTTCTTCTCTTTGTGGTGCGAAGAAGTAGATCTTTTCTCCTTCCGTTTGGAGGAGTCCTTCTTCTTCTCCTTCCTCTTGGTGCGGGACTCTTCCGATGAAGTGCTCCCGTGACTCGTAGTCGGCTTGTCGCCGGTCTCCATCTCCCTCTTGGTGTGATCTCCCGACATCACTTCGAGCGGTTAGGCTCTAATGAAGCACCAGGCTTTGATACCAATTGAAAGTCGCCTAGAGGGGGGGGGGTGAATAGGGCGAAACTGAAATTTACAAATATAAACACAACTACGAGACGGGTTAGCGTTAGAAATGAATACAAGTCCGAGAGAGAGGGCACAAAACAAATCGTGAGCAAATGCGGAGTGAGACACGATGATTTGTTTTACCGAGGTTCGGTTCTCGCAAACCTACTCCCCGTTGAGGAGGCCACAAAGGCCGGGTCTCTTTCAACCCTTACCCTCTCTCAAACGGTCCCTCGGACCGAGTGAGCTTTTCTTCTCAATCACTTGGAACACAAAGTTCCCACAAGGACCACCACAAGATTGGTGTCTCTTGCCTCAATTACAAGTGAGTTTGATCGCAATGAAGAATCAAAGAAGGAAGAAAAGCAATCCAAGCGCAAGAGCTCGAAAGAACACAAGCAAATCTCTCTCACTAATCACTAGGGCTTTGATCACTTTGGTGTGTCTAGAATTGAATGCTAGAGCTCTTGTAAGTAGTTGAAGTGGGAAAACTTGGATGACTTGAAAGTGGGGTGGTTGGGGGTATTTATAGCCCCAACCACCAAACTAGTCGTTTGGTGGGGCTGTCTGTCGCATGGTGCACCGGACAGTCCGGTGCACACCGGACATGTCCGGTGCGCCAGCCACGTCACCAAAGCCGTTGGGATTCAACCGTTAGAGTTCTGTCTTCTGGGCCCGCCTGGATGTCCGGTGGCGCACCGGACATGTACTGTAGAGTGTCCGGTGCGCCAGTATGGGCGTTCCTGACTTCTGCGCGCGCTGGCGCGCAATAAATGCGCTGCAGGTAGCCGTTGGCGCCGTCGTAGCCATTGCTCCGCAGTTACACCGGACAGTCCGGTGTACACCGGACATGTCCGGTGAATTATAGCGGAGCAGCCGTTGCATTTTCCCGAAGCTGGCGAGTTCCTGAGGCCGCTCTTCCTTGGAGCACCAGACACTGTCCGGTGTACACCGGACAGTCCGGTGAATTATAGTGGAGTTGCCTCTGGATTTTCTCGAAGGCGACGAGTTTGCGCTGGAGTCCTCTGGTGCACCAGACACGTCCGGTGGCACACCGGACAGTCCGGTGCACCAGACCAGAGGTGCCTTCGGTTGCCCCTGTGCTCTTTTGTCGAACCCAACACTTGGTCTTTTTATTGGCTAAGTGTGAACCTTTGGCACCTGTATAACTTATACACTAGAGCAAACTAGTTAGTCCAATTATTTGTGTTGGGCAATTCAACCACCAAAATTAATTAGGGACTAGGTGTAAGCCTAATTCCCTTTCAGCTGCGTCGCATGCCACCTTCGTCACGCTATCCTGGCAACCGGCGTCCCTATCTCCATGGGCAGCATCGCCTGCCAATTTTGTCACCACATCCTGGACGCCGACGTGCCCATCCCCAAGGACAACGCCAAATTTCATCACATCATCTTCATTGACGGCGTCTCCGTCCCCATGCGCGACGCCACTAGGGGCAGCCACGACTCAGCAATCACCAGCTCCATCGATGGGGGATTTGTGGACCAACATAAGGGCTGATCTCACAAAGATGCAAGCCACACTCCAGAAGGTTGAGCAAGGGCTGCTGCAAATCAAGGCAGCAGTGCAACATGAGCAATACCAGCTGGCGTTGTCCGCACGGCTCCGGACGTCGGCGGCTATGGGCATACAAGCTGCTGCTCGTGGCTTCCTTGCACGACAGAGAGTGCGGGAGATGCGCCGGTAGATGCTTGAGACAGCCTTGGTGACGGTTGACCTCGGCACACGGGGGCGCGACCTCACCCTGTCGGACGGCCATCAGCAGTGGCACCGGGCCGCTATCTCCAAGTGCGAGCATGGTACTAGTCCCGCGGGCGACGAACTTCAACTCTACGACAGCAGGGGTAGGGAAGGCACTCACCTCGTCATCAACAAGGGCACACTATTTAGCGCCACCACATTCCGCTACCGGCCGCCACGAGGGCGCCTCCGCTGGTTATTGTTGCGACCTATTCCAGGTGCACATCCATGTGCTCCCCTTTCGTGTAGATGGCGTCCATGGGATCCAGGTGGCTCCATACGTGTGTGTCCGCCTTATCTTATGGGGTAAAAAATCAGATTCGGAATAATAAGATAAGCCGAGATGTAAAAGGTTTGTCTTCTAGGTGTTTGGTTTTGGGTCAAGTAGACTCGGTCTTTGAGCACCCGTTATGCGGTAGCTCGAGGGCGAGCTGCTTGTCCAGGAGGGGTGTAGTGTCAGGGCCTAAGGAGGCCCACGGAGGGGCAGCGGCAGCAGCAGCCATAGGCCCTCAATGGGGATTAGATAAGGATAGTTAGAGATAAGATTAGAAGATTAGTTGAGATTATTTAGGAGATTAGTTGAGATTATTTAGGAGATTAGTTGAGATTATCTAGGAAGGTTATCAGTTAGTAGTTTGTTCAGAGTTTTTAGGAGATAAGGATCTCTAGCTAGATAGGGGCGGCCAACCCGCCTATTTATGTAATCAATGGATGAGAAATAAAGCAGGCAAGAATTAGAAGGGAGAAACCCTCCTCTTGCTCGGCCGTGGGCAAAGGCCCTCGGCCGACGTTCTCTGCCCATCGATACCCCTCTCCAATCCCTCACCGATCTAGCGACCATAACCATAACAGCATTGGTATATGAAAGTAGCGCATGCGTGTCTCCAACATGGCATGCTGGATCAACTAGTATCAGTTCCAATTCATCTGGTTGACAGGAACAGTGGAACACACGCATTGAAAACTATAACCTTCACCGACACTTTCAACCGGATATGTGAACGACATTTTCAAAAAATTGTCAATCGTCTAGTTGGAGTGCATGTTCAGCTCAAACAGAAGGTGCGAGGACCGAGTGACACGAGAGATGGTTTTGAATTGGGCTAGCAAAAATTGAAACGATAACTTTAGCCTATCTAAATTCTAAACCTCCACTAGCAATCTAAGGTTTTTTTTGTATAGCTCTTAGAGCAGCTTCTAGACTGTAGCTCTAGCAAAAAAAGTGAGAAGTGATTCTATATGTTAGTTGGATTGAACTTGAGGGTTGAGAGCTGAAAAAGAAGGTTTTACTGACTCATTCCACGCACACAGATATTTTCAGTTAGAGAATCACTTCTCTCAAAGAATCAGTTTCCACATAGAATCTATAGGAGAAGCTTTACCAAATAGGCGCTAAGTTTACTAAAAACACACTGACTTCTTAGAAATGTCTTTAGGAGCAAGAAATAAACCCATGCAATCTTTGTTGTCACTGAGTCAACTAGAACACAACCACAAAGCTAGAAGATAATACATAAAAATAGTGCAAGCAAGCAAGAAAGAGAAAGCAGAGAACTAGATTTTCCATGTGGTATTGGGTTGTTGCCACAATCTCCTAGTCCATAAGGTAGAAGCTAATACATAAAAACTAGTACAATGCATGTACGTTGCCACGACACATATATATTCGATAAAACGTTAGTGCACAACGGTTAAATGAAAATGAACAATATATATATTATCATCAACTTCAATGCCTCACAAATTCTTTGCCAACAATCAAAACTGAACTTGTGATCCAGAGCGCCTCAGAGCGCCTCCTTCTCTCCCTTGGCTGTTAAGCCACGCATCGCCGGGGATGGTGCCTCCGGCAATTCAGCTTTGATCATAAATGGAGATCATCACATTAGAGTGAATAACATCTGGTAAGCGTAGCAGCACATAAATAAAACACCCAAAAAACGAAGGAAAATGTTTTTGATGCATCTCGCTGAATCTGAGCCACTTTTTCCCACCAATCCATCTCCATTTATTTTTCATGTGGGTGTGAAACGAGGAAAGTCAACACAAGCAAGAACGAACTACAGAAGCCAAAACTACTACCATTCGGAAAATCACAAGAAAAAAACAACATGTAAGGGTTAGTTGGGAACCCTATTTTCCCAAGGGAAATTGGTTCATTTTCTTTTAGGAAAATAGGAATCCCTTGGAAAAATAGAGTTTCCAAACTAGCCCTAAAAGAAAAAACTAAAGGGAGAGAATTCCTTTCACGTCTGCTCGTTCCGAATCGAACAAACAAGACGCCCAAAACAGCGAAAAGCGTGTGGCTACCCACCCCACCACACCACCAGCGGTGACTAAACTCCTTTGCAGGCCTCCAACATCGCATTTTCTTCTACATCTGATGCACGAAGAGATAGGAACGATCGGAGTGTGAGCGATTTATAGATGGATTAGTTTTGTCCTTGGTGAGACTAGCATATAGCTCATGCTAACGCTACGATCTGGGAGAGGGGAGGGGAGAGGTCGCCAATGACAACAAGGATGCGGGGAGAGGGGGCGGCTGGGGGCAGCGAGGTCGCAGGGAGGGAGATGGGGAGGGATGAGGGATGATCTAAATAATATTGTCCATTGGATTTGAGTAAGGGAGAGGAAATATCCAGTGATCTAAACCGTTGGTTTTGATGATGTGTTAAGTCTATGTGCAATTTGTTTGGTGGATTTAGTGTAGGTTATGGGTGTGGGGGTGATTTGGTTGTGTGAGTTTTGTAAAGTTTGAACTGGTGGATTATATAGTGGTATAGATAAGCCTTATCTAGGGGGAGGGGAATAACCATAAGCGCTTTGCATGTGACGCACGACAGTCGAAACTCGTAACTTAAAGGAGTAGAGATAGTGGAGTCACAGAATGTTGTAGCCCTAGCTAGACGATGCTCTCATCGCACATAGACAAGTATTGAACAAGTCATAGCTGAAAAAATGCTTAGAAGGAGTGAAAGGAACCGAGATACCCAAGATGAACATATTCTAGACAAGGCAGACAAAATTGTAGTTGAGCACAACATGGAATTCACAAGTATGTAATAGTCATTCCTTCCTGTTTCTAATGCTCGTATTATTGACAATATGTGAAACATCAATATTTCTATGTGTTAGATGATAATTCTTATCCTATTATCTCTTTAAAAATAGAAATAGAAAGGACTTTTGTTTCTGCAAAGAAAAACTATAGTTCAACAAAACTAAAACCAGCTCCAGGACAAATATCTTAATGTTAACAAGGAGGAATCACTTGATGAAATCCTTGACCACTTTAGTGGCAATTTAACTGAGGATTTTTACGAGGGCAATGATTATGTATTAAATGATCTAAATGTAGTTCCTCGTAAGAAAAGAGTGAACTCTACCAAAAAGAACAACAATGGAAGACCTAGAAAACCAAAAACCTCATCAAAACTAAGTTTAAGACAAAAGGAGTCTTTTGGAATAGCAAAGGTCTACGAGACTTGACTAATCATATGTATTTGTTAGACATGGTTAAAGAGGAGCAAATTAACTTTATTACTCTCATGAAAATGGGCTATGATGAATTCCCATTTTTGACACTTCATAACATTTGTGTTGGCCATTATTTTATTTGGCACAATATGGCACCTCATGGTAGATCACGAGTAATCTTGCTAGGCGTGGATTTAAATACCTTCGACAAAGGCTCCATTATTGAAGATGATTTCTATGTGTGTTTCTACCTCAAGAATAAATCTAATGGCTTTAAATTTATGTTTTATAGTGTATATGGCGCGGCACAACAACATAACAAATAAGCTTTTCTAACTGAACTTGAACATTCTTGCTCTCAGGAGACTCTTCCATATATTGTGGGAGGGGGCTCCAATATAATGAGATGACTAGAAGACAAGAATAAAGATAATTTTGATCCAAAATGGCCCAACTTATTTATTGCAATCATATGAGAACTCTTGAAATAAAATAGATTGAAATGTCAGGGCGTCAGTGTACTTGGTCAGGATTTGGAGAAGACCCCAAATATGAAAAACTTGATAGGGTGTAAGTTAGCATAGAATGGGAGAATAAATTCCAAGGAGCAAATGTTGAAGCACGAGATAGAAGTCAATCATATCACACTCCTTTACTTTTAAATACATGCTCATCAACCCATACACATGAACCACCTCTATTCAAATTTGAGAGGGGGTGGTGTTGGGGACTTGTTCTCAAATGCTATGAGTTAAGAACAAGGCAACACAAAATGTTAAAGGTTAATACCCTTCATCCTTCGAAGCATTATCTCCCTTAGGATATAATAATCTTCAGATGAAGGTCATGAAGGACATACCTTCATCATCGCAGTATATGATAATGAAAGAAGAAGCATATGAAATATAAGAGGCAACATGAATAATCATATGATATTATTAATATCTCTTCTTTTTATTATCATGGATAAACAGAAACAGTATTGAATTACATTTGTACCTTCGGCTTGACAGAAGGTAAAAGTCCAAGCGTGATGCACGAGCGAATACAAGTCAGCGTGAACAGTATGCGGGTACTGTTCACCTATTTATAGGCACGGGACGCAGCCCGGTCAGAATTACATTTATGCCCCTGATGACTAGTTACAATCATGATACAAATCATCATGGACTGATCGATCTTTTCCTCTTTAAGTCGGTGCATCCATTCGTCTCAAGGCATGTTGCTATGCCGAAGCTCCCTAGATCGTAGCTTCGGCGTGTACTGTAACACCCCAGGTGTTTATATTCCGCTCGACAACGAGTACGAATTTAAGCACGTGATATCAGTAAATAAGACGGACACTAAGGTCTAATTATTTTTGGCCTATCGCGATTTTAATATCGCATCTGTTCCGTCTGTCGTGAGTGTGACGTCGTTTTTATTTTTATCTATCCGGGCTCTTTCGAAATTTTCGTGTTATTCGGAACGTAGTCGTTCCGAACATCGGTGCGTCCGGTGATTATTTAAAACTCATCGCCCGCGCGAATACAAATTCGGAAGTCTGACTCACTCGGATGATTTTTATCCCGGGCAAATTAATTTGAACTCGACGCCTAAAATGTTCGGAACAAAATAATCTGTATCGTGCATTGTCCGAGAAAAATCATGCGCGAGATTAGGATCCAAATTATTTCTTCAGCACGCTGTTTTGGTGACGAAATCGCGTATACATTGCGGATCTGGTTTCAGCTAATTTCAGTCGAATTGCGCAGAACAAATTATCAGTGCCGAAATTAGTTTATTTCGGTCTGTTGTTCTTGCCCAGATCCAAATCTTTGGATGTAACCAATTATTAAATAATTCAGTTTCCACTCGTCCACCGTGAAATCGCGTACGAGGATCTGTAATTAAGCCTCGATTCACTGGTAAATCATCCGTGGCCGTGGAACCAGATGTTCAGACCGCAGGTAAATTTATCAGATTTTGAAATCGAATCAACTGTCGTAGTTACTGTCGACTCTTTTGCTATCGCTAGAAATCTCGGTACAAAAAATATCTGCAATTTCTTTTTTTAAAAAAAAAGGAACAAAGGAAAAATCTGAAAAAAAAATCTCTCTTCAACTCTATCCACTGCCACCGACGTGGAGTTTTTTTTCCTTCTTCCACCGCTCACCGTTCTCTGATTTTATTTCACTGCGTTGGCCATCGGCCATATCCTTGGCCGCGCTCCATTGTCTTCTTCCCCAGTCTACAAGCAGCCAAGATCCCTCGCGTTCCCTATGGCCGAGCGTCCTCCCCATCTCCTTCCTCGCCCTCAGCTGGGACCGCGCCCTGTTCCCTGGTCGCTGCTCCAGCCCCTTGTATCCCCCATGGCCGGAGCTTCTTCCAGCTTCAACTCGGCTCCATCTCCGTGTACCCGTCTTTCTCCTCTGGTGTCGTGGTCTCCCTGCTCCACCCGACAGCGCCCAGCCCCATTCATGGCAGTTCTCTGCGCGCTGTTTTATTTCTTCCAGCCGAACTCCACCGTACAGCGCACAGTCGAGCGCTCCTCCGTCTTCCTGTCACGCTGAGCTCTCTGCGTGTTCCTTTCTCTTTTTCCCAGCTGCTCCTCCCTCAGCTCGGCTCCCCAGCGCCCTAGCCGAGCTCCCTGTGCGCCGCGTGAGCTCGCCGGTCTGCAGCTCGCCCAGCCCAGCCGCTCTTCCCATCGTCTCAAGTACCCAGCGCCCTACTGCTCTCTCTCCCTTATTTTCTCTTTCTTGTGCGCAGCCAGCGGAGTTCTTTCCCCAGCCGTGAATCTCCATGGCGCCCTTCTCCTTGATTCCTTGTCTGGAAGCCGCGCCTCTGATTGAGCTCCCGCTCCTGCGTTCCGAGCTCACCGTGGAGCTCCACTGTTGACGCGCCGTGGCTTCCCAATTCCTTCTTGTCGCGCGCGAATTTTCTTCGCTCGACTTTAATTCCCAACCGCGTCGTTCGTCGTCACGTCGTTCGTCGTTGAGCCTCGCTGCCCATCGCGAATTCCCCTGCGTCTCGCTCGGGATTTTGCCGCGTGTCCCTGCTTACCGTCTGTCCATACATCGTGCGTCGAGCAACGAAACAAAAATCCGTGCGCGTCGAGCTCGCGCGCCGAATATTTTTCTAGCTTGCCGCGACGCTCGGTGTCCTACCTCCTTTGCTCACCGCGTCGGCCACTCGCTTGTGCTCCAACTCGTCAGTCGCTGTTGTCCCATCTGCGTCAGCACGCGACTGTGGTCGTGTTCATCAAATTCGCCAACGCTTTGTTGCCGATTCGACTGTCGTCGCTTCGCGTGTTGTCGAGCCCGTCATTTTTCCTGTCTTGTGCTCGCACGGTTTCGTGCTCGCCAGTGTGCCTCTCGGCTCGCTCGGCTTTAAAATCCCTATCTCGTCGTCGTTCCGCGCGTCACCAAGAAACCCCAAGAATCGGGTGAAGACAAAGCTAGCGGCGTGAAGTTCGTGTGGCACCTGCCAAGTGTTCGACAAATTGCTTGGATCGGAAAATCGCTACCGATCTTGCGGCTTCGAGTCAGCTGTTGAAACGGTAAACTGATGAATTATTTAGAATAGTTCAAATGTTAAATAAATTAATGTGCTAGTGCGATGCTCATTAGGTGCTCGATAAATTGCGTGAGTCACGAAACTCTCATCGACTTCGCAGTTCTTGCGATTATCGAGCCATGTTCAGTTATAGCGAGTTATTTCGCTACTTCGGTCAATTAACTGAATTAGTGTATCAAGTAGAATATTAGTAGGCCGGTGTGATAAAGAAATATTTTAATCACTTATAAAGATGTGTATATATTTACGATAAAGAAATGTTTAATTAATTGTCGACATGTAAAATATGTGAGGAGTGAAATAAAATTAAAATAGTTCTTTGTAAACGATATAGTATAATTTATAAAGCCAGGGATAAGGTTAGCATTTAATTAATTAGCTGATAAGTTGTGTTTAGGCTAATTATATTAAATGTGTATAGTTTGTTGGTCGTGATGTTTGCGTTAGGTTCGATAAGCGTAATTATTACGTGTAGTCGTATATCGGTAACTAGTGTTTTCGTATAGAATAGTACAACACCTCGCCGCTAGGTGTTTAATTCGCTATCGCATAACACTATTTAGGTTTGTAATATTCCTGTTTATATGCATTCATGTGCATCGTGCATCTCAATTAGGTACGATAATTGATCGCGTGATGCGGAAGACGAGCCAAGTCGACCCCAAGCGCGGACTACTCCGCATGGAGATGCTGATGAACGAACCTACCTGATCAAGTGCTAGGACAAGGATGATCGTCAAGTGGACGTCACCTAACAACACTAACCTAGTGTTACCCAGGCAAGCCCCGGTGCATGCAACCCCTTCCTTGTGTTTTTAAATAATTTTCGCACACTTTAAGTCTAGTGAAATGTGCATTAGGTTTATAAGAGTTGCTTGGAACCCTTTGATGCATTGCTTTCCTTGATATCCATACCTTTATAGATACTTCTGGTGAAGTATCAAAAACATGATTTACAAAAATGCTTAGCCCTGCTTAGATCTTGTGGATAGGGGTTGTCCTTAGCCTAGCTCGAGAAAGGATGGCTTCTACCTGCAAGAATATTTTCATTTGGAGCAATGGTGGGATCTTACTGCAAAGTTCCCTGTGATGCTCTTTTCATCCTAAGGAACAGAAACAATCCTGAGGATGAGAGTACTTAAATTGAAACTTGGGTTAGGAACAGGTGATGTTCTACCCAAGTTGGTTAAGGATTGAATGCGTATGTAGGTGTGCTAATCGAGGACCCTTTAACTGGTCACATGCCTCGTCATGGGTAAGCCTTGCCTCGGGCAGACTAAGGCCAGAATAAGATAACACGAAATGGGCGTGGAGCGGTGGCGAGAGTAGCGTGTACCCTCCGTGGCAAGAGGCTGGACAGTGGTGTATCTATGCTCTCGGTTTGCGTGAACCTGATCTGGTCTTAAGAACCCCGGTGGCGGGTTGACATATGCAAGGGTTAAGTGCTACATATGTCGTGTGATTGGAGATCCTCAGCTGAGTATAATCGATTCGGATCGCCGTACCTTCGCGGTTATGAAGACTTGGTCACTTTCCTACAACCTAAGTCAGGATGTGAACCTCATGAATAAAAATGATGTTGTATTGATGAGATGGTGAAATTAGACCAGATGCAAACAAAGTCTATTAATATTTAATCTGGCGTTAAAACATTGAAAGTAAGGATTCACTTTAGTAAGCTATTTCTGCAAAAGTATCTAAGTTGATTCTTGCTAAAGCCTCTCCTTGATTCCTATTTATCCAGCATACCCTTGAGAGTCTTTTCCTTGGTCGGGTAAGACTTGCTGAGTAATTCCATACTCAGGGTTTTATTCCCTGTTGTTTTTCAGGTTCTAACCTTGTGCTGCTGTGATGGTGTTAAGTGCAGGTGGGCTCGGCCTTATTATAAGTCTAAGTAACCCCTCTATACTTCTTATTGAGGATGATCATTTAAGCTAGCATATATTTCAAACTTATACTTTTTTAACCACTCCGATAAAATAATATAAAATTTTTGTAACTTGTAAAATTTGGTAGTAAGATTTCCGCTGCAACAATGTTGGTGTGTGTGATTTGTATTACTTAATCCCGCGGTTCTAGTTGAAAGTGGTTTATCCGATGTCCTTGGGGCAATCGAACAGATCCTGTTGAGTTATCTGGTGCACATGCATGGTTGTCTAAGGTCTTTGGGACAAGGACAGGTGCATGTGGGCCCAATAACTTGGAGGTTCTGCCACAGGCTGGTATCGGAGCTGGATTAAGTATATACGGTCACATACGTATCTTCAAAACAAAAGTTTTGGTTTCGAAAAACCTATTTTTGACTAAACACATTGTTTGACTTTGAAAAACATTTTTGAAAAACTATAATGCTAGCGACATCCTCTGTTAAGCCCTAAACTAAGGACTATCAGGTGGCTTAGTTGAAAACCATAACCCATAACCGGGTGGGTGTTGCATACATGTGTATTGTTATTTTTGAGGCCATTCAGTTTTGAATGGATCGACGCTCTGGTAAGGTGAGATGTGAGAGCATGACCGAACAACCGTCGGTCTAGGGGAGTGCTTAATTGTGGCGCTTGATTATATACATGTTCCACATATGTATATATGAAGGCTGCGATATGGAGTATTTACATTTCTGGAATTCAGTACCCCATGTGTGTGTATGGGTATACAGACATGGGAATACTGAGAAGTGTAATGTACTTGTAACGACGCACCTACGCTCAGGTAAGAAGGTGAGTTACCATAATGAGTTGCCCTATGGTTAAAGTGTGGCAACGGCGCCTATGCGTGGCTCGACGCTTAATGATGAGCTGGCCTCCATATAGAAATATATGGAGTATAAACTGTGATAAACTGCCATGTGTGAACTGCATCATTGGAAAATGGGCTGTAATGGAATTTTCTGCAGGTACACTAACCTCGAAAACGTATGTGTAGTTGACGACTAGCAAAATACCGTGAGAGTCGTAAGTATGCCACCGATATAGAACGTTACTGCCACATTATGTTAGCAAAATCAGTGAGGACGAATAGGACGAGCATGCATCCTGATTGTTGCATCATGTTTGTCACCTATACACCCAAAATGCTTCTCTCATCCTTATTCCAGTAACCATTGATTGTAAATAATATGGTGTAATGCTGAATTTTGAACTTCGATGAAATAGGTGTTCTCCATCCTTTAGGTGACCTCTTAGGGTGCTTTATATGTTTGCTCTTGTACTTGATGTGCCAATAGAAGGTTAGTGACTTGTTTGCCTAAATCGAAAATTAGGCCATGTTCTTATTTGGTGAACCAAGACCCAAATTTGAATTTACCATTATCCCTCCATAACTAAACTCATGCAAATAAAGGTTTAGATAATCTCTTTATTGGACCTACGATGTACTCGGACTTCAAACAAGGATCTTGAGTCTGTGTTCAGTTAACTTGTAACCCCCTTAGTGGTGGTGTTTCCATCCTAGATCCTACCCTTGCTTAGTTGATACAGGTTGAGGTCTCTATTGTGTTTGGCCTCTCCTTGCGAATTATCTTATCGCTTTGTCAACCCAACTTAGGAAAGATATGTCCAATCATTTTATTTGAGTTCGATGCCTTTGGTTTCCTCATATCTATCAAAGGCATACCAACTTAATCCTATGATTGTTTTCCCTCCGTATCTAATCAGATAATAATCCTTGACCTTGTGATCTCTACGATGCGCATAGAAATATGCTTGTGGCTGAATTAACAGTCTCCCATCGTACTCCGTTCATCAAGTTTAGGTTATGTCCATGTCTTATTCATTTCATCGGGCCATGATCTATTTGGCTCTCTACTTGTAATCATTCTTACAGGTGGAGTAACTCTTTGTAAATTGTCATCCTTGACCAGTCTATTTGTGTTGTGTGAGATGTCTTATTGATTACGTCTGGTATTGGCGTTATGACTAAAATTGATGATACTGCGACGAAACCGGGAGCCTTCTGTGTGTGCGCACACACGGTTGTGCTGCTCGGCACACGCTAGTATCATAGTTGGTAGTCATAATCCATTATGAGATTATATCAATATGTTATCTCTACACGAATTGTTCTTACCACGTGAGATTCATTATTGGTGCCAGTTTTGTAATGGTGTCATGGTTAAGGACTTATGGTACCGCGGCGAAACTGAGAGCCCCTTGTGAATGTACACGCAAGGTTCTGCTGCTTGGCGCATGCCGATATCGAAGTCTCTAATCATGATCCGTTATAGAATTACACTGATGTGTTATCTTTCGTGGATATCTTCCTTGAAACGATTTCTATGTTGTTTGTCAAGTGATCAAGCAACATCTATCATCTCTGTTAGATCAAAAGGGCATACCCCTTACTTGTGTGGTCTCTTCCCCCTTGACCTTGATAGTGACTGCACGCATAGAAGTTTCCTTTACATCCTTTGTGTAAAGGTGAAGCCTTGGAGCTTTTTAGTGTCGAGAGGCAACTGATTAGCTCCCAAAATAGAGATCTACTTCCCCTGTTGCTGAAATGTAGGAGTTTGTTCATTCGCTCCCTTATTTAATTTATGTATTCCGTAACCAAGTGGATAATTCATCTCGTATAGAAGAAACGGATGAACGACCCGCCCAAATGAATTTCTACCCAAGTGCATGATCAACTGTTAGTAAGAGTGAACTCTCAACCCTTGGCTTGCCGATGGTACTGAGAGGACTTGCTCAATGTCAAAAGTAGTTCAACAAGTTGGTTTTACTAACTTGTAACTGCCTGGTGAACGAAGGTTGAGTTTAGAGATCGTTTTATCGAGTTGTCTAAGCTCACTTTTGTACAACCCCTCTTAAGGAAGAACTTTCAAGAATCGAGATTAAGTCGGCCAATAACCACCTAACCATCGCTCTAGTCGTGCCTCGATTGCCTCACGTATGCTTTTCCAGCATAAGTGATTGGGTCGAGCCATGCCTAGTGCTTGATAAAATGGACTGGTTGCGAAGTCCGCATCTACAGATCCCTCCGTTGGTGATTTTCTCGAATCTATATCACCTTTTAGGGACTTGGATTTTCTGGCTAGCCATGGGTCAACTGTGATGTTATTCGACATTCACACCCGTCTCGTGTGCTATGAACTTACTGTAACCACTTGTTGGTAAACCTCTTTGTGTGTGTTTTACCCAAGAGGTTGCATCTGGTTCTGTTTGGGTAGAATCGCGTATTAGTCGCTCGCTCAACAGACTCAGATAGTACAGTGTCATCAGAAAAAGCAAACTGCACACATGGAACATTATGTGTTCCTCTGGAAGACAGCGTCTCTATTGGTGGACATTTCTAAATTAGCCTAAGGTGATACATGACATGTCCACTAGAGAAACCATATTCTGAGACATTCTCCCTTATTTGGAAATGTCTTTCGGTTACCGCTGATATGAACATGGGTTACATGCTTCTCTACCCTTAAAAGTCTTTCGCTCCGAATCTCGGGACGAGATTCTTTTAAGGGGGGAGGGCTGTAACACCCCAGGTGTTTATATTTCGCTCGACAACGAGTACGAATTTAAGCACATGATATCCGTAAATAAGACGGACACTAAGGTCTAATTATTTTTGGCCTATCGCGATTTTAATATCGCATCTGTTCCGTCTGTCGTGAGTGTGATCGTTTTTATTTTTATCTATCCGGGGTCTTCCGAAATTTTCGTGTTATTCGGAACGTAGTCGTTCCGAACATCAGTGCGTCCGGTGATTATTTAAAACTCATCGCCCGCGTGAATACAAATTTGGAAGTCCGACTCACTCGGATGATTTTTATCCTGGGCAAATTAATTTGAACTCGACGCCTAAAATGTTCGGAACAAAATAATCTGTATCGTGCATTGTCCGAGAAAAATCATGTGCGAGATTAGGATACAAATTATTTCTTCAGCACGCTGTTTTGGCGATGAAATCGCGTATACATTGCGGATCTGGTTTCGGCTAATTTCGGTCGAATTGCGCAGAACAAATTATCAGTGCCGAAATCCGTTTATTTCGGTCTGTTGTTCTTGCCCGGATCCAAATCTTTGGTTGTAACCAATTATTAAATAATTCAGTTTCCACTCGTCTACCGTGAAATCGCGTACGAGGATCTGTAATTAAGCCTCGATTCACTGGTAAATCATCCGTGGCCGTGGAACCAGATGTTCAGACCGCAGGTAAAATTATCAGATTTTGAAATCGAATCAACTGTCGTAGTTACCGTCGACTCTTTTGCTATCGCTAGAAATCTCGATACAAAAAATATCTGCAATTTCTTTTTTTTAAAAAAAAGGAACAAAGGAAAAATCTGAAAAAAAAAATCTCTCTTCAACTCTATCCACTGCCACCGACGTGGAGTTTTTTTTCTTTCTTCCACCGCTCACCGTTCTCTGATTTTATTTCACTGCGTTGGCCATCGGCCATATCCTTGGCCGCGCTCCATTGTCTTCTTCCCCAGTCTGCAAGCAGCCAAGATCCCTCGCGTTCCCTATGGCCGAGCGTCCTCCCCATCTCCTTCCTCGCCCTCAGCTGGGACCGCGCCCTGTTCCCTGGTCGCTGCTCCAGCTCGCCCCAGCCCCTTGTATCCCCCATGGCCGGAGCTTCTTCCAGCTTCAGCTCGGCTCCATCTCCCTGTACCCGTCTTTCTCCTCTGGTGTCGTGGTCTCCCTGCTCCACCCGACAGCGCCCAGCCCCATTCATGGCGGTTCTCTGCGCGCTGTTTTATTTCTTCCAGCCGAACTCCACCGTACAGCGCACAGTCGAGCGCTCCTCCGTCTTCCTGTCACGCCGAGCTCTCTGCGTGTTCCTTTCTCTTTTTCCCAGCTGCTCCTCCCTCAGCTCGGCTCCCCAGCGCCCTAGCCGAGCTCCCTGTGCGCCGCGTGAGCTCGCCGGTCTGCAGCTCGCCCAGCCCAGCCGCTCTTCCCATCGTCTCAAGTACCCAGCGCCCTGCTGCTCTCTCTCCCTTGTTTTCTCTTTCTTGCGCGCAGCCAGCGGAGTTCTTTCCCCAGCCGTGAATCTCCATGGCGCCCTTCTCCTCGATTCCTTGTCTGGAAGCCGCGCCTCTGATTGAGCTCCCGCTCCTGCGTTCCGAGCTCACCGTGGAGCTCCACTGTTGACGCGCCGTGGCTTCCCAATTCCTTCTTGTCGCGCGCGAATTTTCTTCGCTCGACTTTAATTCCCAACCGCGTCGTTCGTCGTCACGTCGTTCGTCGTCGAGCCTCGCTGCCCATCGCGAAGTCCCCTGCGTCCCGCTCGGGATTTTGCCGCGTGTCCCTGCTTACCGTCTGTCCATACATCGTGCGTCGAGCAACGAAACAAAAATCCGTGCGCGTCGAGCTCGCGCGCCGAATATTTTTCTAGCTTGCCGCGACGCTCGGTGTCCTGCCTCCTTTGCTCACCGCGTCGGCCACTCGCTTGTGCTCCAACTCGTCAGTCGCTGTTGTCCCATCTGCGTCAGCACGCGACTGTGGTCGTGTTCGTCGAATTCGCCAACGCTTTGTTGCCGATTTGACTGTCGTCGCTTCGCATGTTGTCGAGCCCGTCATTTTTCCTGTCTTGTGCTCGCACGGTTTCGTGCTCGCCAGTGCGCCTCTCGGCTCGCTCGGCTTTAAAATCCCTATCTCGTCATCGTTCCGCGCGTCACCAAGAAACCCCAAGAATTGGGTGAAGACAAAGCTAGCGGCGTGAAGTTCGTGTGGCACCTGCCAAGTGTTCGACAAATTGCTTGGATCGGAAAATCGCTACCGATCATGCGGCTTCGAGTCAGCTGTTGAAACGGTAAACTGATGAATTATTTAGAATAGTTCAAATGTTAAATAAATTAATGTGCTAGTGCGATGCTCATTAGGAGCTCGATAAATTGCGTGAGTCACGAAACTCTCGTCGACTTCGCAGTTCTTGCGATTATCGAGCCAGGTTCAGTTATAGCGAGTTATTTCGCTACTTCGGTCAATTAACTGAATTAGTGTACCAAGTAGAATATTAGTAGGCCGGTGTGATAAAGAAATATTTTAATCACTTATAAAGATGTGTATATATTTACGATAAAGAAATGTTTGATTAATTGTCGACATGTAAAATATGTGAGGAGTGAAATAAAATTAAAATAGTTCTTTGTAAACGATATAGTATAATTTATAAAGCCAGGGATAAGATTAGCATTTAATTAATTAGCTGATAAGTTGTGTTTAGGCTAATTATATTAAATGTGTATAGTTTGTTGGTCGTGATGTTTGCGTTAGGTTCGAGAAGCGTAATTATTACGCGTAGTCGTATATCGGTAACTAGTGTTTTCGTATAGAATAGTACAACGCCTCGTCGCTAGGTGTTTAATTCGCTATCACATAACACTATTTAGGTTTGTAATATTCCTGTTTATATGCATTCATGTGCATCGTGCATCTCAATTAGGTACGATAATTGATCGCGTGATGCGGAAGACGAGCCAAGTCGACCCCAAGCGCGGACTACTCCGCATGGAGATGCTGATGAACGAACCTACCTGATCAAGTGCTAGGACAAGGATGATCGTCAAGTGGACGTCACCTAACAACACTAACCTAGTGTTACCCAGGCAAGCCCCGGTGCATGCAACCCCTTCCTTGTGTTTTTAAATAATTTTCGCACACTTTAAGTCTAGTGAAATGTGCATTAGGTTTATAGGAGTTGCTTGGAACCCTTTGATGCATTGCTTTCCTTGATATCCATACCTTTATAGATACTTCTGGTGAAGTATCAAAAACATGATTTACAAAAATGCTTAGCCCTGCTTAGATCTTGTGGATAGGGGTTGTCCTTAGCCTAGCTCAAGAAAGGATGGCTTCTACCTGCAAGAATATTTTCATTTGGAGCAATGGTGGGATCTTACTGCAAAGTTCCCTGTGATGCTCTTTTCATCCTAAGGAACAGAAACAATCCTGAGGATGAGAGTACTTAAATTGAAACTTGGGTTAGGAACAGGTGATGTTCTACCCAAATTGGTTAAGGATTGAATGCGTATGTAGGCGTGCTGATCGAGGACCCTTTAACTGGTCACATGCCTCATCATGGGTAAGCCTTGCCTCGGGCAGACTAAGGCCAGAATAAGATAACACGAAATGGGCGTGGAGCGGTGGCGAGAGTAGCGTGTACCCTCCATGGCAAGAGGCTGGACGGTGGTGTATCTGTGCTCTCGGTTTGCGTGAACCTGATCTGGTCTTAAGAACCCCGGTGGCGAGTTGACATATGCAAGGGTTAAGTGCTACATATGTCGTGTGATTGGAGATCCTCAGCTGAGTATAATCGATTCGGATCGCCGTACCTTCGCGGTTATGAAGACTTGGTCACTTCCCTACAACCTAAGTCAGGATGTGAACCTCATGAATAAAAATGATGTTGTATTGATGAGATGGTGAAATTAGACCAGATGCAAACAAAGTCTATTAATATTTAATCTGGCGTTAAAACATTGAAAGTAAGGATTCACTTTAGTAAGCTATTTCTACAAAAGTATCTAAGTTGATTCTTGCTAAAGCCTCTCCTTGATTCCTATTTATCCAGCATACCCTTGAGAGTCTTTTCCTTGGTCGGGTAAGACTTGCTGAGTAATTCCATACTCAGGGTTTTATTCCCTGTTGTTTTTCAGGTTCTAACCTTGTGCTGCTGTGATGGTGTTAAGTGCCGGTGGGCTCGGCCTTCTTATAAGTCTAAGTAACCCCTCTATACTTCTTATTGAGGATGATCATTTAAGCTAGCATATATTTCAAACTTATACTTTTGTAACCACTCCGATAAAATAATATAAAATTTTTGTAACTTGTAAAATTTGGTAGTAAGATTTCCGCTGCAACAATGTTGGTGTGTGTGATTTGTATTACTTAATCCCGCGGTTCTGGTTGAAAGTGGTTTATCCGATGTCCTTGGGGCAATCGGACAGATCCTGTTGAGTTATCTGGTGCACATGCATGGTTGTCTGAGGTCTTTGGGACAAGGACAGGTGCATGTGGGCCCAATAACTTGGAGGTTCTGCCACAGGCTGGTATCGGAGCTGGATTAAGTATATACGGTCACATACGTATCTTCAAAACAAAAGTTTTGGTTTCAAAAAACCTATTTTCGACTAAACACATTGTTTGACTTTGAAAAACATTTTTGAAAAACTATAATGCTAGCGACATCCTCTGTTAAGCCCTAAACTAAGGACTATCAGGTGGCTTAGTTGAAAACCATAACCCATAACCGGGTGGGTGTTGCATACATGTGTATTGTTATTTTTGAGGCCATTCAGTTTTGAATGGATCGACGCTCAGGTAAGGTGAGATGTGAGAGCATGACCGAACAACCGTCGGTCTAGGGGAGTGCTTAATTGTGGCGCTTGATTATATACATGTTCCACATATGTATATATGAAGGCTGCGATATGGAGTCACTACTACAAATCGTGTTATATGAGATGGTTAATTTTTAGTTATTAAGACGCTTATGAAGTGTCCAAATTTGATGGAGTCGTAAAAGATGTTCCATTTTTAAGATGATTATAAACCGTCTTAAAAGATATTAAATAAGACATTTTTAATTTATAACCATCTAAAAAAGGAATTTGTTAAGTCATTTTGTCCAATAAACCGTCTTACATTAGGTTTTGTTTAAGACACATCTTCTAAAGAACTATCGAAAATACGAACATTATAAGTCATAAAGTATTTATCAAACTGACTAGAATATCCTATAATAATAGACACTCGCAACAGAAAAACCATCTTATTTAGGAGACTGATATTGGACGTTTTAACAATCGTCTTATTTAGGAGACTGATATTAGACGTTTTGAGAAATGTCTTATTAAGATTTGAAACGACTTACTTGGCAGTATATTCTTCAATTACCACATTACAATAATTTAAAAGATAAAAATACATACACATATATTTAATAACACTATAATTAAGATAATATAGATAAATAACATTCAATATCTCATAAATAAGCATTGTCAAATAACTCATACATAAGTGTACTTTAAATTTAAACTTGCTCATCAACTGTTTGTGCTAACATTGAGCCTAACTAAGTATATAACTTGATGAAGTCCATGAAACGACAAATACAACTTGATGAAGTCCATGATCTTGTTGGTCTCCAGATCGATCTTGATGGTGTCGTTGGCCTTGATGAGAGGGTCAGGGTAGCGGATGGTGTGGCCGTCGTAGGTGTTCAGGTAGGGGATGCCTTTCTGGCCAAACTGAAGAGACCTCACCTTGCAGAGCTTGAACTGCACACAAACCAATAGAAAAGCAGTGAGCATTTCACAGGCGTACTATGAAATGGCATGGAAATTTCCAGCGATGTAAATGAATAGATAGACAGAGCAACATCTATTAATAGTCCTAACGATTGTAGCACATGACATTTTCAATGCAAGACTTTCATGCACACAACATATATGGACAGTATAGCAAGGATAAGGTACACAGATCTACTAATGAAAAAACATCAACCTCACACAGCTACCAAGATCATGCTCAACTAGAACAATGAGAGATGATGTGTAAGAGAATTGAGCTAACCTTGGCATCCTCATATATTTACTGCTACAGAAAACTCGCCACAGTGACTTAACCACACTATCACGCTCATAATACAACATACACCTCTGGTGAGATGCCGGCTCCATATGAACAACTCAACTTCTTTAATATCCTCTAGACCCGATTTCTTGTACTCTTGCCAAATTAAGGTGCTGACGGCGAAGGCGAGGATGGTGGCTTGAAATCTGGATACTGCATATAGATCAAAGAATGATGAGCATAACCTGATGCAAACGGTGTTTTTATGCAGATGGCTAAGAAGTTTCAAGTTTACACTGACATTAGGGTATGGTGACTGAGGTCTGGGCCTAGTAGTGACAGGAGATGACCCAGTGCTAGCGTCTGCTATAGGTGCAGAATTGACCACTGCTGGTCCTTCAGTCACGGTGCTGCCAGCCTTCGTCTATATGACGTGACACGAGGGAACCTACTCATCGACTAAAGTTGGAGGCATCGATGGCGAAGCAATCTTGTTGTCCCCTATGACTTCAATATTAACACCATCCTCCTTGTCATTCTCATCAAGAGAATACTTCAACCTATTAGCCAGCGCCTGAAATGTGATGTACAGTGAATTATAAACATCCACTAGTATATGAAACATTTGCATGTTGCAACTGCTCTACCATGAACATTGCATTACCACTTCATGTGTACTCTGAACAGCTCTAGTCTCTTGCCAATATTCGTCTGGTGACTTGGAGAGAATGGAGCATTGTTCTTCCTTCTTCCTTTTAAATGATTCCATCGGAGCTCTACTGCCAGCTTCATCTATCAGATCAATAGCCTTATCAGGAAGATGCCTGTCAGGGATGTATCTTGCTGACAAATAAACTGCTGCATTGATCCCTTCTAAAGTGTATTTGCATTTATGGTAAGTCTCATATTTCTCACGCAGACCAAGTAATATCTTGATAGCGTCCTCCTGTAGGAGTATGTAAAAATTAATGAGAAAACTGACACCAACCCTACAAAGTGGCTTTTGGAAGAGAAATTTGAGCTACCTGGCTAGGCTCATTCACCAATACTGGCTGGAATCTGCGAGCCAAAGCCTTATCCTTCTCAAAATGCACTGTGAGCAAAGACAAAAATAACCACAGGGAAAGAAAACAAATCTCAGGCAGCTGGGTGGCTCATGAAACACTTAATATTCTATCACAGATTGGAAAACCTGTTTTACCTCAAGCAGAAGTGTCTTTCATAAAACCAAATCTCATTCAAGTGACAAAGCATACACTACAGTGTAACAAGAGCAATACAATAGTGGTGGGCATATAATTAATCAATGACCAAAGATACCATAGATCAATACCATATAGTACAATATGTAGTCTAGATACCATAGATCAATACCTATTAGGCCAAACTAGTGAAACTAGTCTTTTTGGAAGGAAGCCATCCATTCGGAATAAAGTAATAGCACTAGTAGAAATTGGTCAATTTGAATGTGCTTGTGCTAGATCAATTGCAGATCACATAATTACTAAAACAAATGACAGAATTCAAGTAATCATAAAAAAAAAAACCCGTTGTATTTCCCTGCCACTGTTTGGCAACCAAGGGGCTAAAAACCCCTCTTGAGACAAAATACTTCAAAAAATCATAAAAAATCAAATAAAATAGGAAATATTTAGAAAATCTAACAGATCAATCAACAACTATATTGATAACAAGGGCATCAACCTAGTAATATTAATGCTTTTAGTGTGCTGTAATAAAAATCATGTGACTTACTGATAATATTTTTGAAACTGACACTAGTAGAGATTGAAAGAAAAATAAATCCTTGACGAATGATATGATAGAAAAAATTGACATGATAATTGTCGTATGAATATAAGTGCATCTAGCCATGATAATTAAAACTAATAAAAGTCAGCGGCACATGACAGAGTGCAGCAGTCTTTCATACAAACATGGGAGCCAAACTGCCACATATACAAACACACGAGATTTCGTCCCAGACACAAGAAGAACAAGTCGCAGTAAAGCTATAACCTGTAGTAATGGCAACAATCGATTGATTAATTAAATATATATATGCATGGACAATGACTACTCACCACTAATCTTGAGTATGCAAACAGTTGGTACTTGGTAGCAAGTTTCGCAATGATCCTTACCAGCAAGCTCCAAAACAGTTGGTAGGTGTCTGGTGGTAGCAGTAGGTGTAATCAATATATCAAGAGAAATAATCAATACACAACATTAGAGAGATTCTAGTGTGTCAAAACTCAAAAACAAGTAACGAATATACATGTCACTGAAAGCCATTATATTTTAAAACATAATACTACTGAACTATTTACTAGAAGGGCACGCAACCCTTTTTCCAATGCCAAATCGACGACCTATGTATAAAAAAAGAGAAATTTGTTGGATTTGAAGAAAAAATAAAAGGAATTCTATCAATTTTTATTTTCCATTTATTTAGTTTGTTTTTCTTAATGAAATTGAAATTATTAACTAACAGAGCAAACACAAATAAAGAAACAACTTTGCTGACCATGATAGATTTTTATCTAGTTGGAAGAGTCCTCTTAATATTCATCTAGTCTTATATAAGTTTGGGTATATAGAAATACAAACAGAAAAGAGAGGAGGCTCATTACATAAAAAAAGATTCTTGCTTACGATTAACATCTTCTGGAACCTTTCTAGAACGAATCATCTTTTCTGGGAAGATGGAACATTTTGGTGTAATGTACCCGGGGTTTTTTCGGAAAACCATATGGTTCTTTATGGATCCTCTTATGCATTATGTTCGATATCCCAGTGGATAAATAAGGAATACGGAAACAAAAACAGCGATTGGACCAGAGAATGAAATTGCATTATAAGGCCGCAATTGAACAGACCGAGCAAGTTCAAATTGACGTAGCATGAAACCTATTAGTGCAAAAGCTCCATGGAGAGCGACAAAAGTCCAAAGACCACCTAATTGACACCAACGAGTAAAATCTCCCTGTGCTTCTGGTCCCCATACCGTAATTTTTTGCGGATAATCCCAATTTTGGTTTAATAGTACATCCCAATAAAGGACGACCGTACTTGTTCAACTTATCCCTTTCAACTTGGATACCGTGAGGCGGACCTTGGAAAGTTTTTGAATAAGCAGGGGGAATTCGTAGATCCTCCAAACGTAGAGCGGGGGAATCCAATTGACAGCCTCGACTCGTATCCTAGCTCGTCTGAGAGCTAGCTTCGCTTCAACCAATTCTTTCGTACCTTCAGCTTTACTCAAGTTAGCTTCGGCTATTTCAAGTGCCTGTTGAGCTTCTTCTGGATCAATGTCACTACCCAGTTCTGCATCATTTCCTAAAATGATGATGAACCCTGCAATGTATTGGTGATGAGTATATAAAGCAGCTTGAGTAGTAAAGTCTTGTGCTATGAATGCATAAGCTGAAATATGATATAAAATTGAAGGTAGAAGAAAGGGATATAATGAAATTATACAGAACATAAGCTGAGGATACAGTTTCGAAGGCAAGATACATGACTAATAGCACCTAATTGAACAAGAGACTGAAAACAGCTGGAAGCAATATTATTTGACATTTTCAGAACTTGCTCTAAATAGTGATCAGTACAATACGAACTAAAGGATATGAAGAATTTTATTGTTTTGATCACATTGTGATATACAAACATTTAACAGATAAAAAAACTTGATACAGAAAACTATTGCAGTTCAAGATGAGGAAAACTTGTGTTAGGATATGGTTTTAGCTATTGTGCTTCCATGAGCTGACAATTGCAGTTCAAGATACAGAAAACTATTGCAGTTCAAGATGAGGAAAACTTGTGTTAGTATCTGGTTTTAGCTATTGTGCTTCCATGAGCTGACAACTACAACTGGTATAGCTGTTGTAGGTAGGTCTAGTCTAGCATGACGAGGAAAAATGTGATCTTGCCTATTTTTCAGATTAATAAAGAGATTAATTAGAGTCTAAGTTTAGTTCACCTGTTAAACTTTTTTCAACAAAAAATCTATCATGACGACTAACAGTAACCCTAATTCATCTAGGATTCAACCCTTGGTCCAAAACCCCTACCAGGTATATTCTAGCAGCACTGAGGCCTCAACATATATACATACAGCCGAGTAATTTCAACTCCTACTTGAAATTTGAAGAGATAACAGTTTTAATATTTAAAGACAGAAGGATTCAGCAACACTTTGGAGAACATATGTTCTTCCTTCAGAAATTAAAAAACAGCTCCAAATCCTAACTCCTACTTGATTTTCACCATAATTTAACCTAGCCCCTTGTGCTCAAGACATGAGGAAGAGATATAGAATTTAACCCATCCCCTTGTTGGAAGGTGGCATAGGGGCATGCTCCTAGTCTAGCGTGTGGCCCAACCATAGGGAAGGGGTACAGGTGTGGAGGAACAGAGGTTCACGTCGCAGAGAGCACACATCGAGGGGTACAGCCGCCGCAACGTCGAGCCGGCGCACGCCCTTGACGTCTTGCCGGTGGGCTGCACGGATCGATGTCCGAATTCGATCTACAAGAAACTACTCATGTCTGATTCAATCTACAAGATGCGAGCGGAGGTGGCTCACCTGTGGAGGCGGAGTTAGTAGATCCGAGGTGACAACAACGGCAGTGTTCTCAGGATAGTTGCTAGCAGAGGCGGTGGCGTGCTCGGGAGGGATAGCCGCCCGACGTCTAGAGGCCAGGCCAATATCCCCGTGGAAGCTTGGCTTGGGGTTGGGCTGATATCCCTACTGAGGTGTCTTCCAAAGAGGCCAAAAATATGCCTCGTGGAATCTTCCCACATGGGCCACCGGCACAGGGAAAACGCCGGTAACCCGGCGAGGAATCAAGCTACCAAACTAAGCCATAGAGGTAAGAAAATTCAGATTTTCCCTTCTCTATTTTCTATACAAATATACACAGATAAATACAATTTCAGCAACTAGGATTTTAAAGATGCATTGGGCGTGAGACGGCCTCCGGCGGTGGTGATTTTTGGGGTTCGGAGTCCATGATTATTGGGCGGTGGCGGTCGTTCCCGAGGGAGGCATTGGGTGTGTATGGTGAGAAGGCGTCGCGGGATGGAAACAAAATGATAGCGATTTGTATATATCATCAACTCAAGGTGATTTCACTATTTGCTACATTTTTCATATACGTCTTGTCACACTATCATGTGAAGACGGTTCCATATTTATAAGTGTCTAGTATACTCACTAACATTTATGACGGTTCTTATAGTCTAGACGACTCTAATAGTATTCTTATTTGAGATGGTTTCATACATAGAAGTGTCTCAAATACTCATTGCCATCTAAGATAGTTGTTAACGTAGGAATGACTCAAATACTATCCTTATTTGAGACAGTTTATAATAAAAACATGTCTTAAATCAATATAAGACATTTTTTACGACATAACTGTCTCAAAAAACTTTTTCAATTAAGACGGATTTCCAAACACTTGTCTTATCTTACTCAACATTGTATGATATAAGACACTTCTATAAAATGTGCTTATATGAGTCTTTAATGGTGTGTCTTAAATAGTCATATATGTAGTAGTGAGTATTTACTTTTCTGGGAATTCAGTACCCCATGTGTGTGTACGGGTATACAGACATGGGAATACTGAGAAGTGTAATGTACTTGTAACGACGCACCTACGCTCAGGTAAGAAGGTGAGTTACCATAATGAGTTGCCCTATGGTTAAAGTGTGGCAACGGCGCCTATGCGTGGCTCGGCGCTTAATGATGAGCTGGCCTCCATATAGAAATATATGGAGTATAAACTGTGATAAACTGTCATGTGTGAACTGCATCATTGGAAAATGGGCTGTAATGGAATTTTATGCAGGTACACTAACCTCGAAAACGTATGTGTAGTTGACGACTAGCAAAATACCGTGAGAGTCGTAAGTATGCCACCGATATAGAACGTTACTGCCACAATATGTTGGCAAAATCAGTGAGGAGGAATAGGACGAGCATGCATCCTGATTGTTGCATCATGTTTGTCACCTATACACCCAAAATGCTTCTCTCATCCTTATTCCAGTAACCATTGATTGTAAATAATATGGTGTAATGCTGAATTTTGAACTTCAATGAAATAGGTGTTCTCCATCCTTTAGGTGACCTCTTAGGGTGCTTTATATGTTTGCTCTTGTACTTGATGTGCCAATAGAAGGTTAGTGACTTGTTTGCCTAAATCGAAAATTAGGCCATGTTCTTATTTGGTGAACCAAGACCCAAATTTGAATTTACCATTATCCCTCCATAACTAAACTCATGCAAATAAAGGTTTAGATAATCTCTTTATTGGACCTACGATGTACTCGGACTTCAAACAAGGATCTTGAGTCTGTGTTCAGTTAACTTGTAACCCCCTTAGTGGTGGTGTTTCCATCCTAGATCCTACCCTTGCTTAGTTGATACAGGTTGAGGTCTCTATTGTGTTTGGCCTCTCCTTGCGAATTATCTTATCGCTTTGTCAACCCAACTTAGGAAAGATATGTCCGATCATTTTATTGAGTTCAATGCCTTTGGTTTCCTCATATCTATCAAAGGCATACCAACTTAATCCTATGATTGTTTTCCCTCCGTATCTAATCAGATAATAATCCTTGACCTTGTGATCTCTACGATGCGCATAGAAATATGCTTGTGGCTGAATTAACAGTCTCCCATCGTACTCCTTTCATCAAGTTTAGGTTATGGCCATGTCTTATTCATTTCATCGGGCCATGATCTATTTGGCTCTCTACTTGTAATCATTCTTACAGGTGGAGTAACTCTTTGTAAATTGTCATCCTTGACCAGTCTATTTGTGTTGTGTGAGATTTCTTATTGATTACGTCTGGTATTGGCGTTATGACTAAAATTGATGATACTGCGACGAAACCGGGGGCCTTCTGTGTGTGCGCACACACGGTTGTGCTGCTCGGCACACGCTAGTATCATAGTTGGTAGTCATAATCCATTATGAGATTATATCAATATGTTATCTCTACACGAATTGTTCTTACCACGTGAGATTCATTATTGGTGCCAGTTTTGTAATGGTGTCATGGTTAAGGACTTATGGTACCACGGCGAAACTGAGAGCCCCTTGTGAATGTACACGCAAGGTTCTGCTGCTTGGCGCATGCCGATATCGAAGTCTCTAATCATGATCCGTTATAGAATTACACTGATGTGTTATCTTTCGTGGATATCTTCCTTGAAACGATTTCTATGTTGTTTGTCAAGTGATCAAGCAACATCTATCATCTCTGTTAGATCAAAAGGGCATACCCCTTACTTGTGTGGTCTCTTCCCCCTTGACCTTGATAGTGACTGCACGCATAGAAGTTTCCTTTACATCCTTTGTGTAAAGGTGAAGCCTTGGAGCTTTTTAGTGTCGAGAGACAACTGATTAGCTCCCAAAATAGAGATCTACTTCCCCTGTTGCTGAAATGTAGGAGTTTGTTCATTCGCTCCCTTATTTAATTTATGTATTCCCTAACCAAGTGGATAATTCATCTCGTATAGAAGAAACGGATGAACGACCCGCCCAAATGAATTTCTACCCAAGTGCATGATCAACTGTTAGTAAGAGTGAACTCTCAACCCTTGGCTTGCCGATGGTACTGAGAGGACTTGCTCAATGTCAAAAGTAGTTCAACAAGTTGGTTTTACTAACTTGTAACTGCCTGGTGAACGAAGGTTGAGTTTAGAGATCGTTTTATCGAGTTGTCTAAGCTCACTTTTGTACAACCCCTCTTAAGGAAGAACTTTCAAGAATCGAGATTAAGTCGGCCAATAACCACCTAACCATCGCTCTAGTCGTGCCTCGATTGCCTCACGTATGCTTTTCCAGCATAAGTGATTGGGTCGAGCCATGCCTAGTGCTTGATAAAATGGACTGGTTGCGAAGTCCGCATCTACAGATCCCTCCGTTGGTGATTTTCTCGAATCTATATCACCTTTTAGGGACTTGGATTTTCTGGCTAGCCACGGGTCAACTGTGATGTTATTCGACATTCACACCTGTCTCGTGTGCTATGAACTTACTGTAACCACTTGTTGGTAAACCTCTTTCTGTGTGTTTTACCCAAGAGGTTGCATCTGGTTCTGTTTGGGTAGAATCGCGTATTAGTCGCTCGCTCAACAGACTCAGATAGTACAGTGTCATCAGAAAAAGCAAACTGCACACATGGAACCTTATGTGTTCCTGTGGAAGACAGCGTCTCTATTGGTGGACATTTCTAAATTAGCCTAAGGTGATACATGACATGTCCAATAGAGAAACCATATTCTGAGACATTCTCCCTTATTTGGAAATGTCTTTCGGTTACCGCTGATATGAACATGGGTTACATGCTTCTCTACCCTTAAAAGTCTTTCGCTCCGAATCTCGGGACGAGATTCTTTTAAGGGGGGAGGGCTGTAACACCCCAGGTGTTTATATTCCGCTCGACAACGAGTACGAATTTAAGCACGTGATATCAGTAAATAAGACGGACACTAAGGTCTAATTATTTTTGGCCTATCGCGATTTTAATATCGCATCTGTTCCGTCTGTCGTGAGTGTGACGTCGTTTTTATTTTTATCTATCCGGGCTCTTCCGAAATTTTCGTGTTATTCGGAACGTAGTCGTTCCGAACATCGGTGCGTCCGGTGATTATTTAAAACTCATCGCCCGCGCGAATACAAATTCGTAAGTCCGACTCACTCGGATGATTTTTATCCCGGGCAAATTAATTTGAACTCGACGCCTAAAATGTTCGGAACAAAATAATCTGTATCGTGCATTGTCCGAGAAAAATCATGCGCGAGATTAGGATCCAAATTATTTCTTCAGCACGCTGTTTTGGCGACGAAATCGCGTATACATTGCGGATCTGGTTTCGGCTAATTTCGGTCGAATTGCGCAGAACAAATTATCAGTGCCGAAATCAGTTTATTTCGGTCTGTTGTTCTTGCCCGGATCCAAATCTTTGGATGTAACCAATTATTAAATAATTCAGTTTCCACTCGTCCACCGTGAAATCGCGTACGAGGATCTGTAATTAAGCCTCGATTCACTGGTAAATCATCCGTGGCCGTGGAACCAGATGTTCAGACCGCAGGTAAAATTATCAGATTTTGAAATCGAATCAACTGTCGTAGTTACCGTCGACTCTTTTGCTATCGCTAGAAATCTCGATACAAAAAATATCTGCAATTTCTTTTTTTTTAAAAAAAGGAACAAAGGAAAAATCTGAAAAAAAAATCTCTCTTCAACTCTATCCACTGCCACCGACGTGGAGTTTTTTTTCCTTCTTCCACCGCTAACTGTTCTCTAATTTTATTTCACTGCGTTGGCCATCGGCCATATCCTTGGCCGGCGCTCCATTGTCTTGTTCCCCAGTCTGCAAGCAGCCAAGATCCCTCGCGTTCCCTATGGCCGAGCGTCCTCCCCATCTCCTTCCTCGCCCTCAGCTGGGACCGCGTCCTGTTCCCTGGTCGCTGCTCCAGCTCGCCCCAGCCCCTTGTATCCCCCATGGCCGGAGCTTCTTCCAGCTTCAGCTCGGCTCCATCTCCCTGTACCCGTCTTTCTCCTCTGGTGTCGTGGTCTCCCTGCTCCACCCGACAGCGCCCAGCCCCATTCATGGCGGTTCTCTGCGCGCTGTTTTATTTCTTCCAGCCGAACTCCACCGTACAGCGCACAGTCGAGCGCCCCTCCGTCTTCCTGTCATGCTGAGCTCTCTGCGTGTTCCTTTCTCTTTTTCCCAGCTGCTCCTCCCTCAGCTCGGCTCCCCAGCGCCCTAGCCGAGCTCCCTGTGCGCCGCGTGAGCTCGCCGGTCTGCAGCTCGCCCAGCCCAGCCGCTCTTCCCATCGTCTCAAGTACCCAGCGCCCTACTGCTCTCTCTCCCTTGTTTTCTCTTTCTTGCGCGCAGCCAGCGGAGTTCTTTCCCCAGCCGTGAATCTCCATGGCGCCCTTCTCCTCGATTCCTTGTCTGGAAGCCGCTCCTCTGATTGAGCTCCCGCTCCTGCGTTCCGAGCTCACCGTGGAGCTCCACTGTTGACGCGCCGTGGCTTCCCAATTCCTTCTTGTCGCGCGCGAATTTTCTTCGCTCGACTTTAATTCCCAACCGCGTCGTTCGTCGTCACGTCGTTCGTCGTCGAGCCTCGCTGCCCATCGCGAAGTCCCCTGCGTCCCACTCGGGATTTTGCCGCGTGTCCCTGCTTACCGTCTGTCCATACATCGTGCGTCGAGCAACGAAACAAAAATCCGTGCGCATCGAGCTCGCGCGCCGAATATTTTTCTAGCTTGCCGCGACGCTCGGTGTCCTGCCTCCTTTGCTCACCGCGTCGGCCACTCGCTTGTGCTCCAACTCGTCAGTCGCTGTTGTCCCATCTGCGTCAGCACGCGACTGTGGTCGTGTTCATCGAATTCGCCAACGCTTTGTTGCCGATTCGACTGTCGTCGCTTCGCGTGTTGTCGAGCCCGTCATTTTTCCTGTCTTGTGCTCGCACGGTTTCGTGCTCGCCAGTGCGCCTCTCGGCTCGCTCGGCTTTAAAATCCCTATCTCGTCGTCGTTCCGCGCGTCACCAAGAAACCCCAAGAATCGGGTGAAGACAAAGCTAGCGGCGTGAAGTTCGTGTGGCACCTGCCAAGTGTTCGACAAATTGCTTGGATCGGAAAATCGCTACCGATCTTGCGGCTTCGAGTCAGCTATTGAAACGGTAAACTGATGAATTATTTAGAATAGTTCAAATGTTAAATAAATTAATGTGCTAGTGCGATGCTCAATAGGTGCTCGATAAATTGCGTGAGTCACGAAACTCTCGTCGACTTCGCAGTTCTTGCGATTATCGAGCCAGGTTCAGTTATAGCGAGTTATTTCGCTACTTCGGTCAATTAACTGAATTAGTGTACCAAGTAGAATATTAGTAGGCCGGTGTGATAAAGAAATATTTTAATCACTTATAAAGATGTGTATATATTTACAATAAAGAAATGTTTGATTAATTGTCGACATGTAAAATATGTGAGGAGTGAAATAAAATTAAAATAGTTCTTTGTAAACGATATAGTATAATTTATAAAGCCAGGGATAAGGTTAGTATTTAATTAATTAGCTGATAAGTTGTGTTTAGGCTAATTATATTAAATGTGTATAGTTTGTTGGTCATGATGTTTGCGTTAGGTTCGAGAAGCGTAATTATTACGCGTAGTCGTATATCGGTAACTAGTGTTTTCGTATAGAATAGTACAACGCCTCGCCACTAGGTGTTTAATTCGCTATCGCATAACACTATTTAGGTTTGTAATATTCCTGTTTATATGCATTCATGTGCATCGTGCATCTCAATTAGGTACGATAATTGATCGCGTGATGCGGAAGACGAGCCAAGTCGACCCCAAGCGCGGACTACTCCGCATGGAGATGCTGATGAACGAACCTACCTGATCAAGTGCTAGGACAAGGATGATCGTCAAGTGGACGTCACCTAACAACACTAACCTAGTGTTACCCAGGCAAGCCCCGGTGCATGCAACCCCTTCCTTGTGTTTTTAAATAATTTTCGCACACTTTAAGTCTAGTGAAATGTGCATTAGGTTTATAGGAGTTGCTTGGAACCCTTTGATGCATTGCTTTCCTTGATATCCATACCTTTATAGATACTTCTGGTGAAGTATCAAAAACATGATTTACAAAAATGCTTAGCCCTGCTTAGATCTTGTGGATAGGGGTTGTCCTTAGCCTAGCTCGAGAAAGGATGGCTTCTACCTGCAAGAATATTTTCATTTGGAGCAATGGTGGGATCTTACTGCAAAGTTCCCTGTGATGCTCTTTTCATCCTAAGGAACAGAAACAATCCTGAGGATGAGAGTACTTAAATTGAAACTTGGGTTAGGAATAGGTGATGTTCTACCCAAGTTGGTTAAGGATTGAATGCGTATGTAGGCGTGCTGATCGAGGACCCTTTAACTGGTCACATGCCTCGTCATGGGTAAGCCTTGCCTCGGGCAGACTAAGGCCAGAATAAGATAACACGAAATGGGCGTGGAGCGGTGGCGAGAGTAGCGTGTACCCTCCGTGGCAAGAGGTTGGACGGTGGTGTATCTGTGCTCTCGGTTTGCGTGAACCTGATCTGGTCTTAAGAACCCCGGTGGCGGGTTGACATATGCAAGGGTTAAGTGCTACATATGTCGTGTGATTAGAGATCCTCAGCTGAGTATAATCGATTCGGATCGCCGTACCTTCGCGGTTATGAAGACTTGGTCACTTCCCTACAACCTAAGTCAGGATGTGAACCTCATGAATAAAAATGATGTTGTATTGATGAGATGGTGAAATTAGACCAGATGCAAACAAAGTCTATTAATATTTAATCTGGCGTTAAAACATTGAAAGTAAGGATTCACTTTAGTAAGCTATTTCTGCAAAAGTATCTAAGTTGATTCTTGCTAAAGCCTCTCCTTGATTCCTATTTATCCAGCATACCCTTGAGAGTCTTTTCCTTGGTCGGGTAAGACTTGCTGAGTAATTCCATACTCAGGGTTTTATTCCCTGTTGTTTTTCAGGTTCTAACCTTGTGCTGCTGTGATGGTGTTAAGTGTCGGTGGGCTCGGCCTTCTTATAAGTCTAAGTAACCCCTCTATACTTCTTATTGAGGATGATCATTTAAGCTAGCATATATTTCAAAATTATACTTTTGTAACCACTCCGATAAAATAATATAAAATTTTTGTAACTTGTAAAATTTGGTAGTAAGATTTCCGCTGCAACAATGTTGGTGTGTGTGATTTGTATTACTTAATCCCGCGGTTCTGGTTGAAAGTGGTTTATCCGATGTCCTTGGGGCAATCGGACAGATCCTGTTGAGTTATCTGGTGCACATGCATGGTTGTCTGAGGTCTTTGGGACAAGGACAGGTGCATGTGGGCCCAATAACTTGGAGGTTCTGCCACATGTACCTTCGCATTGTGTTTGATTATACACTGATCTTTCGAAGGTGCTTCTTCTTAAAGGACCTTCAGCGATGAAGCAGGCCCCCAACAGTAGCCCCTTCACGGTGCTAGATTGTTTTTCGTAACGAGCTTGATCCGTGAAAAATTTTCAAGGCTTCGGAATGCCGAAGGTCCAAAAAACACCTTCCCTAAGCTCGTTGCCGAGAAACGATTAAAGTATTTTGGGCGTGAGGTGGGCCACCACACAACGGGGTAGTGGTCCACCGTTCAGCGGGTGCGGGTGACTGTTCAGCGGGTGCTGACGACTTGGCGATTCACCTTCCCACCTGCAGCACTATATAAACAGACGGGTAGGTGTAAAGTTACCATAGCATTCATTGCCATTGCACTGTTGAAAAATTTGACCATAGCCGAAGCTTTTTCACCACATTCTCGAGCGAACCATCATTTTGAATTAGCTTCATCAAAAGAGGGAGCTTCGTCAAAACTGTAAAAAACATCAGCTTCATAAAAACTACAAAAAGATCCATCAGATGGCCAGAGTACGTTCGACTGCGAGGGTAACCCGTGAAGGAGAGGAGACTGAAGCCACCGAGATAGCTCCAATCTCCAAAGTCATGAGGCAATCAAGGTTAGTTGTGGTAGAGGGAGCCATTGAAGAAGATGCACCTGCTGTCGAAGCTGAACAAGCTGATGTTGAGGAAGAAAATGCTGATGAAGAAGAAGAAGATTATAGCATTCTGATCCCATCAAAACCTAGCCACTTGGATTTTGAAAAATCTACTGTGTCTGAAACTAATATGCCCATGATGATAAAACTGGTCTACTTCGGAGAAGCTAAGAAGAAGCATATTCGTTTTGCTGGAGAAGAAACCACTCCAAAGCCGAAGGGTGATGAAGTACTGGTTTTCAAAAGCTTTTTTAGGGCAGAATTGCGATTTCCCTTGAACGAGATGATTGGAGAGGTTTTGGATAATTTTGAGATTTTTCTTCATCAGCTAACTCCTAACGCCATCGTTAGGCTTAGCATCTTCATCTGGGCCCTTCGAAGCCAAGGGATGGACCCAAATGCTGAAGCTTTCTGCCGAGTGCATGAGCTACATTACCAAACAAAGGCCAAGGAAGACAGGCTGCATGAAAATTTTGGTTGTTATAACTTCGGGTATCACAAGGATACGAAGGCTCTGGTCCTCGGTTATTGCACCAAGTGGCCAACTGGCTGGAAGAGTGAATGGTTTTACATCAAGGTCGATGAGAAGAAGAGGGAGAAGCTGAAGACGATGGTCATGAGCCCACTGAGTTTAAGCTTTGAGATGACTAGACCCTTGTGCAACATGAAGCCAGGGTTACCAAGCCAACTAGCCGTAGCAGAATTCAGAGTGGTGGCTGAACATATCAACACAAGGGATCTAGTACAAGAATACTTGGCGAACAGGGTCTCTCCAACATTGAGAGAATGGAGTATGCCGAAGCTGAAAGGAACAAAGAAGAAGGGTGAACTTGTTCGATTGCCCTATCACTTCAAGTTTGAGAAACAATTCAAAGACCTTACCAAGAGTGGCTAGAGATGATTGAGGCTATGTGCAACGAATTTTTGGGCAATTATACCAAAAAGGAAGATCAACTGATGACTGCAGCCTTCGGCACCCGACCAAAATGAAGGTTGAATCGGGTAATGGACGCTTTAAACTTTGAATACCCTGACTATGAACGACTGAGCAAGGGTGCCGAAGGACCAAAGAGAAAAAGGGTTATCCGTGTTATGAGCAGACAGGCTGCTAGGATGGTGAAAGAGGATGAAATAGCTCTAAAAAAGAGAAAATCCAGTCTTGAGCCGAAGGTGGCGACCTCGAAGAAGAGAAAAACTGCAACTCTAGAGCCGAAGATGGCTGAGATAGAGGGGGAAGCTCCTTTGATGCCTTCTGCTGGCGAAGTAGAAGAAATTTTAAAGGTAATGACCGAATCCTTACCTATCAAGCTGCTAAGTCATCTAGGGCCACATATGACGAAGCTTTTACTGAAGAAGGACGAACCTTCGGCAGCAAAAAAGGTGGTTGGGCCAAAAAAGCGAAGAATTGTTACTGTTATGCAAGCCATTGAGGAAACTCCAATGTCGGCCTCAGCATCAAAAATGACACCAGCTGCCGAAGCTGCTACTTCTACCGAAGCTGCGACTTTCGAAGCTACCAATTTGGAGAGTACATTATCTGCTATTGATAAAGTGCTCTTGGATTTGGCCACGGAGGAGACTGCCACGACTATAGAGGGAGTCCTGGCTGCAGAGGAGACTGCCGTGGTTATAGAAGAAACCCTGGCCGCAGTGCCTGGAAAAGGGAAAGAAATTGCCGAAGATACTTCGGAAGAAAAAAGCTTCAACTTTCAAAATCTAATTGGTCAAGAATTATCCAAGGCCGAGAAGGAGGAGCTGCAGGAGTATGTTATATCCTATGGATACCAACCAGGAGCCATGCTTTTTGGTGGAATCAATGAAGAAGCCTTAGGATGTATTCGAGACCGCACCTGTGCGAAGGTTATCAGCACTCTGTCGAAGAGTGTTGGTTTTCCAAAGCTTGAAGCTGACATTAGCATCTACCGACGGCAGCATATCGTCGGTAGCTTATTCTACTCCAACTTTAAGGTAAAGCTTTTTTCCTCAGTTTTTATTGTTTTGTGATGAAGCAAAGATTTCTGACAAAGATTATTTTGCACAGAGTATGCTGCTAAGCAAAGCCTTGAGAATGCAACAAAACCTCGAAGATAAGAAGAATGAGGTTATAATCAAGGGCTTGGAAAATAAAATCAAAGATTATGAAGCTTCTCTAGAAAAGAAAGACTTCCTTCTTTAGACAATGGAGGGTTCACTGGCTGAAGCCCAAGCCGAAGTTGCCAGATTAAACGATGAACTCCTCCGAAGATCGGAAAGATTCGAGCAAGAAAAGAAGAATTTCGATGCGAAGCTCGAAGCCAAAGTCAAGAAAAGTTTGAATCTGCAAAAATCCTTAAAAGAGCTTTAGAACATATGCTTGAACTTCGGCAACCGATGCGTGCAACGGCTAAAACTGATCTTCAACTCAGTGGGAGGCAGCTCTGAAAAATTTGAACCTTCGGTTGAAGACCTACCAAGCACCTTCGAACATATTGAGAGCGAAGTTGAGGCGCTTGACGATGTAATAGCTGGGCATGACTCCTTCTGTGCCCTGCTAGCTTCTCGCGGCACAGCTGTAGCTTTTATGAAGGCTGGTTGCACGCACAGAAAGATTGTTAACAGACTGAACTTCAGCTTATCACCAGCGGACCTAACCGATATCCCCAGCCTAGCCCGAAGTATCGGGAATAGATTTATAACACAAATTTGGACGAAGGGTGGGCGGGACTAAGCTGGTGACGAAGCTCGAAGTCATCTTAAGCCGGTATTAACCTTGTACCTGTTTGCTTACCTTTTCCTGAGATTACTTTTTACCTTATACTACTTTGTTGTGTACATGTGGCGGAACTACCCGAATTATTCCAACTTAAGTGCCTAAGCCCTGCCTTAGAGGCTAGACCACACTTAAATGGGAATAACCCGTTAATCCCTCGGATCTAGTCCGACACGGCCACTGACTAGATCAAGTACCACAATCTCACTCGATGGTGAGTCACAGAGCAAATACAATAAAGCATAAAACCATGCATGTGAGAGTATTAAATTATTACATCATCATCATCAGAGTTTTTGCAAAAGTAACCATCATTGTTCGAAGTGCAGCGGAATAAAACTAACGACAAATAAACAGAGAGATGGGGAAGCCTGTCCCATCACTCCTCATGCTCCTCCTCAGCCGAGGCGGGGTCCCACTCGACAGTCCAACCCGGTGGCAAGATGGACGGCCAAGTCACTCCAGCAACCATGTCCTCTAGAGAACCTGTAAAATTATGCCACAAGCAAGGCTGAGTATACTAATACTTAGCTAGACTTACTCGGTGTGAGGAGTCTACTCCTCTACCTCTAGACATGCAGCTGTTTGGCTGTGGGGTTTGGTTTGCCAAAGGCACTAGCTGAGTTTCTAAATCAAGTTTTAACTTTGTCAAATTTAAGTGTGACTCTCTTAAGGCTAAATGTGTACTATCTACTCATACATAGTAGCAAACATTTTAGCAATCAACATCTTGTATCAACTCATCCTATTTCCACTTGTTACTCAATGTAGCAGCATGGATCAAGCAGTCTCATTAGCTGCGAGAAGCAGACGATTCGAATCGAGTTTTTATCCTTGCAAGGTAAACCTAAACACACGACGTGGTGAGGCACTCCGTCCCCACACACATCAACCGTCCCCATCGATTCCCCGTCAGCAGATCAGGGCTCACCGCCTTGGCGTACAATGCCTCACTGACCCCGACTGCCGTCGTGCAGGGACCGCACTTGTACCCACCATAACCGGAATGGGAGACTACGTCTTAGGTCGTGTGAGGGGTAAAGTCCACTGCCAGGTTCAATCAGGTACTAGGCTTACCGATTTACCATATTTCTCGGCATGTGCTTAGTACGTTCAAACGCTTGACTCACGGTACCACACCTTAATCCTTATTCAAATTTCCATCCCGTGGACAACCAATCCCCATGGATTGTTGTCCACAACTAGCAACATTATGATAAGAAAGTGGATACAACCAATTTCTTGACCTCGCGCGAGTGCTAGAAAAATCACTCGACTTCTACCGAGATCCTAATTAATAAAGCAACTACTCGACTTATCATACTAGTATTCATCTCAATGGGATTCCTGAGATCATGCAACTAGGGTTTCAAACAACTCCTACACTTAAGTGCACAATACAAGCCTACAGACATTAAGTGTAGTAAAATATCATATAGAACAGGTTATGCATAAAACCGGGGCTTGCCTTCCAAGGCTGTGGCAGGCAGATCCTCTGGTGCAGACTCGGGTGCTGGATCTGGGGCTACCTCCTAAGCAGCTCCTTGCTCCGGCACGAGGACGTACTCTCCGTCAGCGAGGTTACTGTCTATCGAAGTGCAATGAACATGTATGTCATGATTATGCAGGATTTAAAAACATTATGCTAAGAGAAGAACACTAAATTAATGAGTAACTTAGGGTTTCCGGGTCATACGTGGCTTTTGGTGGTTTATGTTTATCACCTTTAGGTTTAAGTTTTTATTGAGGATAAGTATAGGGAATTGGTATTGCCTTTATATACTTCAGTGGACAAGTTATAAAGAGTTTTTAGGATGACACCAATTTCCTGTTATTCACTTTTCCCCTTCCTTCATTTTCTACTTATGGTTTCTAGTGTAGGTTTGAACTACGACAGTGATTTAACATTTTCCAAAAATTCTGTAAAAATTACAGTGGGTTGTCATTTGCTATTCTAGCCTGTTGTAAGAACCTGAGGCTTAAAATATGAAGGCCATGCTTTAGACAAAAATAACAAGAGTTGTGTAAAATGGGCCACTTTGTACTACAACTCTTCATTAGAGGTGAGTTCCTTCCTAAGGGTTATTTTTGTTGGGATCTAACAGTAATAATAAACCTCTGTGCCAAAATTCACAGAAAGTTAATTGGTGGGTATTTAGTTGTGATTTTCTAAAGTTTTATGTCAAAAAGGTGCTTATAACTAACTTGTCATTTGAAAAATATCAAACAACAAATTTTGTATTTTTCTCATGTTCATAATAACAAAACATTAGTTATCCCAAGGGTTGGGGTGTTTTCACCTTAGGGTTATTTTTGTAGGGTTTTTCTAAGTTTTCCTTGTTTTTCTAAAATAAAAGGTATCCTATTTATTTCATACTAAACCATGGTATAATAGATTTTTCTAGTAAACCACATTGAATAAGTATTCTAACAAAAATAGAGGTGCCCTCTGGTTCATTATTTAAATCATCTTTTCTATTTTTCTTAATCTTAAGCATATTGTACAATGAATGGCAAAAACTAATTTAATGGGGTGGACAGAGAGGTTTAACATTTTTAAACAGGTCAGTAAGTGGATAGAAACTCCTCCAAATTTTTCTAACCCTAGTCAAAAAGTGCAACCATGTTTATCCCCATTATTTAGCTTTTGGCCAAAACAGTAATTAATTTAGAACCCTAAAGTTTTCTATAGTACATGGGGGTTTTATATTTTTCTTAGGTAGGTTATATTATTTAGAGTCTGACAAAATTGGTTTGACCAAATTTAGATGAACTAAACAGAAGTTATGGATTTTCAAAGTTTCTGTTCAAATTTAAAATCAGGTTTAATAAGGTTTTCTGAAAAAGTAGTTTACACCAAGGTCCCCAGGGTCTTTTCTAATTAATCTTCGCAGTTCTACCCTTGCGCCACTATTCCTCTGTGTGACTGACAATGCGCAAAACCCCCTGACTTTCTCTTCCTCTCCCCCGCGGTCCCTCCTAAGTGTAAACAGTAACCGCAGAGAAGAAAGGGGTGGCGCGGCTTCCCGACGGCGAGATAGGTCCGGCGAGGGGTAGGGTTAGCTCGGGGAGGTTCTGGTGGTCACAACGACGTACGACTTGACGGCGGGGATGGCCGGAATCACTCGGTCGACGTGCGCAGGCGGGTGTTCTCATCGGCGGTGAGTGTGCCGGCCAAACCACGGCGACCTAGTCCAATCCAACGGCATGGTGAGCTTACCGGGGTGATGTAGAAGCTGTGTGCACAAAGAATTGGAAAATGGCTCAGTGGATTACCCGGTCCACGCACACCGGCGGGGTTGTGAACTCCAGCGACCCTGAACTGGCCTCTCCGGCGAAGTAGGTTTCGATTCCTTGCTCGGGGAGCTTCACGGGGGTGTACTTAGTCATCTCCGAGGGTTGGACGGGGCTGGGAAGGGCTGGGCTGGCCAGTCCACGACAGCAGGGGCTCGGGTGGCCGCAGACACGCCGTGCTCGGGCAAACGACGGCGAGTTAAGCTCCGGTGAGGTTTGAGTGTGCGCGGAGGGGTGTGGCCGATGCCTCAGTGGGTTTTATAGGCGCGGGCGCACACAGGGGACACGGGCGCGGCTCAGCGCGGCGCGGGGTCGGGCGCGGGCGTGCTCTGGCGCGGCAGAGCGCGTCGAACACGTGGAGCTCTTCTTCTGCCCTTGTTCCACAGCTCACCCAAGTCGCAAACGTGCGAATCTTGGCAAAAATCCGGCGCGAGTCTTTTTCTAGCACCTAGGGCTATCACTCATATGTGAGACGCCATGGCAGATATGGCCTAGGGAGGGAGATCTTGGGTCGCCAAATCGGGTGTGTTACTCTGCCCACCTCGCGACAAAAACCATGCCAAGGCATGTCAAACGTCCAAGTCTCGGGCTCAGCTTTTTCCAGTGGGTGCCCTAGGTGGTATGCCACATTTTTGGTATAGAACACAGGTGGATTTGGTGCTAGCTTCGAGGTGAACACGACTGATCTTTGGTGTAGGTGTAGTTTTTAACTTAGAGAGAATTAGAGAGCTCTAGCTCTCTCTCCACATGGAGATTTGATTTGGGGTTTCTCCAGGGGTCTTTTTGCAATATCTCTTTCCCATAATTGCTGGTTATAAGGTTCCTTAAGGTTTGGTTAAAGATTACTCATGTTTTGCACACTTGCTCACTCTCTCCCCCCTTCTTAACCATGGCTTTGGGAGGTAGGGTTAAAGAGAGGTCCCTCCTCTTGTCCAAGGTAGTAAGTGCACAAAAACCTGAGTGATTCTTCATAGGTCATTTAGAAATCGTGGTCAACCCATGGTCTCCAAGGTTCTTATGTTCTCCTTAAGTCATTACCACATGTGATCACAATCCTTAGTACCAAGGTGTGTTCTAGCCATGGTAACACCTGAGGTGTTACAGCCCTCCCCCTTAAAGGAATCTCGTCCCGAGATTTAGGTAGAGTCCTTAGGAGGGTGCCATGAAGGTGTGCTAGTGTGTGGTTTCTTCTTTCCCTTAAGTTTTCTTTAGTTAACTGTTCTTCGAATGTCATCCTCTTTGCAACTTCAGAAGGAAGTCCTTTTTAAGTTAAATCCACAACTTAGACTATCCTTGTGATCTAAGTTTTTCTTATAATTATTTTCAAAGGGCAGGTGGGGGTGGGGTTTTGTGGTTACGTACCGACTCCTTTAGGCAGAAAGTCGGGGAAACGAGAGCGTATAAAATCCTCAGTCTCCCACGTAGCTTCCTCTGCTGAATGGTGACTCCACTGAACTTTATACATTTTAATTGATCTTGCCCGTGTTGATCTCTCCTTTTGATCCAGTATCTTGACGGGGTACTCTTGATAGGACAAGTCTGGTTCTATCTCAACCTCTGGTTCCGGTAGCACTTCGGTGGGTAGGCGAACACATTTCCGCAGCTGAGATACATGGAATACATCATGAATAGCTGACATGCTGGGTGGCAACTTCAATTGATATGCTACAGGTCCACAAGTCTCCTTGATCTCGTAGGGTCCAATGTATCGCGGAGCTAACTTGCCCTTGATCCCGAATCTCTGGACACCCTTGGTGGGTGACACCTTAAGATAAACATGGTCTCGCACTGCAAACTGGAGAGGTTTCCGCCTCTTATCATGATAGCTCTTTTGCCTGGCCTGAGCAGCTTCTAAGTTCTTCTTGATGACTCTAACCTTTGCCTCTGCTTCAAGTACCAAATCTGGCCCAAAAATCTCCCTCTCTCCTGCTTGAGACCAATTCAGCGGGGTCCTACACCTTCTCCCATATAAGGCCTCAAAAGGTGCCATCTTTAAACTGGACTGGTAGCTGTTATTATACGAAAACTCTGCCAAAGAAAGACACTTGTCTCAATCCTTTCCGTAGTGTAGTGCACAGGCTCGCAACATGTCTTCCAAAATTTGATTCACCCTTTCTGTCTAGCCATCTGTTTGGGGATGGTATGCTGAGCTCCGTATCACATGGGTCCCAAGTGATTCCTGCAATTGTTCCCAAAACCGTGCCACAAATGGTGCTCCTCTGTCTGACACTATAGTCCTTGGTATCCCGTGCAAACGAACTACCTGGTCGATGTAAATCTCTGCATACTTCTCTGTCCTGTGGGTGGTGTGCACCGGCAAGAAGTGAGCGGTCTTGGTCAATCTGTCCACAATAACCCAAATGGAATCATGATGCCTGGAGGTGTTGGGCAATCCCACGATAAAGTCCATGCAAATGTCCTCCCATTTCCAAGATGGTATGGGAAGGGGTTGTAGAGGGCCTGCTGTCTTCAAATGACTGGCTTTGATCCTTTGGCAGGTGTCACACTCGGATATGTACTTGGCAATTTCCCTCTTCATTCTGGTCCACCAGTACAAGGATCTGAGATCATGATACATCTTGTTGCTACCAGGGTGCATGGAGAATTTTGAAAGGTGAGCTTCATCCAATATCTTCTTTCTGAGATCAGGGTCCTTGGGAACAACCAATCGATCCCCAAACCATAAAATTCCCTTACTGTCCTGATGGAAGCACTTGTATTTTTCTGCCTTCTGCTTGAGCATGTCTTTGATAACCTGAACACCTTTATCCCCAATCTGCGCCTGGACTATTTGCTCTTGCAATGTGGGCTCCACTGAGATATAACTTAATTCACCGGAAGGAAAAACTTCCAGGTTCAGCTTACACAACTCATCACACAGGGTGGTAACTCTTGCATCCATGTCATACAGTTACATTGGGCCTTTCTGCTCAAGGCATCTGCCACAACATTGGCCTTGCCTGGATGGTAATGCACCTCCAAGTCATAATCCTTGATTAGTTCTAACCATCTCCTCTGCCTCATGTTCAGATCTGCCTGAGTGAAGATGTATTTGAGACTCTTGTGATCAGTGTAGATGTTACAGTGAGCTCCCATCAAATAGTGTCTCCAAATCTTAAGAGCATGAACCACAGTTGCCAACTCCAGATCATGTGTAGGGTAGTTCTGCTCATGGGGTCTGAGTGCTCGGGAAGCATACGCAATCACTCTGTTCTCTTGCATCAAGACACATCCCAATCCAGTACCGGAAGCATCACAATAAACTTCAAATGGCTTGGTGTTATCAGGTTGAGCCAGCACTGGGGCTGTTGTCAAATGCTGCCTCAAAGTATGAAAGGCATCTTCGCACTTCTGGTTCCAATCATATTTGGATCCCTTCTTCAATAACTCAGTCATTGGCTTGGCAATTCTAGAGAAGTCCGGAATAAATCGTCGATAATACCCCGCCAATCCCAGAAAACTCCGAATTTGCCTCACTGTAGTTGGGGGTTTCAAGTCCATCACCTCTTGTACCTTCTCAGGATCAACTGATATCCCCTCCTGAGAAATTGTGTGTCCTAAGAATTTAATTTCCTTCAGCCAGAATTCACATTTAGACAACTTAGCATAAAGACGATGATCGCGCAGTCGCTGAAGCACGATGTGCAGATGTTCAACATGCTCGTCTTCATTCTTGGAATAGACCAGAATATCATCAATGAAAACGACCACAAACTTGTCCAACTCTGGCATGAATACCGAGTTCATCAAGTACATAAAATAAGCCGGGGCATTGGTCAGCCCAAAAGACATCACCAAAAACTCGTAAAGCCCATATCTGGTAGAGAAGGCAGTCTTCGGAATATCACTGGCACGGACCTTGATTTGATGGTAGCCCGAGCGAAGATCTATCTTGGAAAATACCTTGGCTCCTACCAACTGATCAAACAGAACATCAATGCGGGGCAGTGGGTATTTGTTCTTGACGGTCACCGCATTGAGAGGGCGGTAGTCAACACACATTCTCAGACTCTCATCCTTTTTCTTCACAAATAATGCAGGACATCCCCAAGGTGAAGTACTTGGGCGAATGAACCCCTTTCCAACAATTCTTGCAGTTGTTTCTTCAGTTCTGCCAGTTCCGCAGGAGGCATCCTATAGGGTCTCTTGGAGATAGGAGCAGTCCCGGGTTGCAATTCAATCGCAAACTCAATGTCTCTGTCAGGTGGCATTCCTGGCAATTCATCCGGAAAAACATCTGGGTAGTCACAGACTACTGGGATCTTTCCCACTAGGGATTCTATCATAACGAAGGCACAAGAACGGGTGCATCCCTGGTCGGGCAGATATAGTGTAGTTTCACCACAAGTTGGTGAGTGCACTTCAATGGTCCTAGCTACAATATCAATAACTGCTTGGTGCCTGGTTAACCAGTCAGTTCCCAATATAATATCCACGCTATCCAAACCCAAAATGAGGAGGGTGGTTTTAATTACGAGACTACCAAACTTTATGGGCACATGCCTGCTGATTTGATTGGTGGCAATCCTGCCTCCGGGTGTTGAAATCGTGATACCCCCATTGGTGTGATGAAAGGGCAATTGACACTTGGCACTAAATTTGGCACTAACAAAGCTATGTGATGCACCAGAATCAAAAAGAATAATAGCAGGACAATTCAAAACGGTAAAGATACCAGTCATGACGGGTGCTCCCTCTGGAATATCAGCCATGGTGGTAAAGTTCAGCTTGCCCTGCCTCACTTGCACCTTCTGCCTCTTGCCCTGGTTTTGATTGACATTCTGCCCCTGCCTCTGCTGGTTCCTAGGGCAATTCTTGGCATAATGCCCGGTTTTGCCGCATGTGAAACACCTGTTGTCATTTGCCTGGCGATACTGCTGCTGCTGCTGATTGTTCCTTTGAGCTAGAATCTGGGTGCGGTTGGGTGCCTGCTGCTGCGGTGGTCGGATCACCCATCTCCCTTGCTGCTGCTGGGGTCCCCTGTTCTGAGTGTCAGACACAATCCTGAAGCGCTGTGGCTGAGCTGAGGGTCCTGCCACAGGGGTCTTCCTCTTTTTCTCTGCCTGACGAGCTGTGATACAGTCCTCCTGGGAAATGGCCATGTTGACCAACTCATTATAGCTGTTGGCCCTGACAGTGTTGAGACGATCACGGAGCTTAGTGCTGAGCCCCCGTCTGAACCTGTCCCTCTTCTTCTCATCCGTATCTGCATGGTACCCAGCATACTGGCACATATCATTGAAAGCCTGAGCATACTGCAACACTGTCCTGTTGCCCTGAGTGAGTGCCAGAAACTCATTGAGTTTACGGTCCATGATGCCAGCTGGGATATGGTGCCCCCTGAAAGCTGCCTTGAACTCTCTCCAATCCACTTCATGGTCAGCCGGTTGCATAGCAAGATAGTGGTCCCACCATGTCCGCGCGGGTCCGCGAAGCTGCTGGGTGGCGAACCGGACCTTTGTCACCTCAGAACAAACTCCATTGAGTAGTGGGAATTTAGATTCCACTACCCTCAGCCATACATCAGCATCAAGTGGATCCTCCGCCCTGGTGAACAACGGTGGCTGGGTACTGAGGAACTCCTGGTAAGTGGCTACTGCGGGGTGACGCTGATGATCTCCACCACCATAGTGCTGAGGTGGTGGCTGACGCTGAGCTAGCTGCCTCAGGATCTCATTCTGCTGAGCCATCAGCTCCTGCAGAGTGGGAGGCGGTGGAGGAATGCGCTCATTCTGGCCACGGCGCGCTCTCCCAGCCATCTGAAAAACCACATATATTCTCAATAACACATCTTCAAGTTTAAGGTTTAATCGCGGCGAAAGAGTCAAGGGCGAATTGATAGATTCCAACATAAATAAAAAGGATTCTAAAAAGACATAAATTTTTCTTCCAAGTTAAGAACTAAAAGCATCCATCAATCATGCTTCCAAAAGAGTTTTTCACGGTTACATTAGTGTCCCCAAAAGACACAACTCTATCTAGCCTAGTACCCCAAGGGTGCAAAAGCTAAGCTAGCTACGAGGAGTCCTACATTACCAACCTCTATTCCTACTTCAGCACCTAATGAGCGAACGAGGCAACACTCGACTCGGGGGAAGGTGGCCTCCCTGAGCCAGTAGTGTCTACGCTGGAAGCAGGCTCCTCCCCTCCCTCAATGTCGACGTCCTCGTCAGCCTCCCCATCATGGATCTCCTGATGATGCATGTCCAGGTGCTCATTAGCCTCTGCTAGCTGCTGCTGGGTGTTGAGGAGCTGATCTTTGAGAACCTCGATGGTGTTCTCCCTCGTCCCCACCAATTCCTCCAGCTCATGGATCTCATCAGACAACTGCTCCACTTGTAAATCTTTTTCCACCAGCTCCTGGGACAAGTCAACCACGAGCTCCTCCCTGTTATCCAGGGTGATCTTGGTTGCCTCCAATAATGCCATCAGATGAGACATTGCTTCTCCACGCATCACTTGCAGACGATACAGGGCGTTCATGCATCGTACCGACAAGTGAGCCGTGTGGCCTGGGTAGAGAGCCCAGATGTCCTTGGCATGCTCCACCCGATCCTTCCACAACGGGTCGTCCTCCTTTTCCGCGGGGAACAAGCCAATGGGGTGGGTAGAGAGCTCCAAGGGATGAAATCCGCAGAAAGTAGTCAACCCGTGTAGAGCGATCGCCTCGATCGTGTCCTCAGCCCGGTATCCAAAGGACTCAGAGTCCAGTGAAAGCCAGCCTGGCTGCAGGGGATGAGGCTCCAAGGTCATCCTTACCCTACAGCGGGGCACCCGGTGCTTCTCGAACTGCTGCACCGTGTACTGAGGGGGTGTCATGTACCCGGCCCACTGAAGTACCTCCCACAAAATACGGGGGAAGCCCTCTCATGCAAGCCCGTTAGTGTGGGTTAGTGCATTCCCATCGTCTGAGGATCCATGGGAAGTCATCTGTGTATGGGGAAGCGTAAGTAAAAGAAAAAGAATTATAAAAAGAGTCAAGAAAAAAGAATAAGACTCAGCTTCTCTCAATTTATAAAATAGTACTGAGGCACTTAGTTGGTCATCATTTTGTATTTAAGTCCGTGCCAAATTTGCCTCTTGTTTAATTTAATGTAAGAATGCATGCATGCTCGTCCTGAACGACCTCACATCAGTATCAAGGGAAAATAGGGAAGAACTCCCATCCCCTAAAGTGGCCTGTGGGGCCTAATTATTTAGCCACCTAGCTACCCTTCTATCATCCTAAGGCTTCACGTCCTAGGTCTATCCTGCTCGTCCTACGATCTATCCAACATTGTTTCTATCAAGTTTTATTTTGAAAAGGGATGGTATTCATATCTTATTGATTCCTCTGTGGTGGTACAAGCTCCGATACCAGCTGTGGCGGAACTGCCCGAATTATTCCAACTTAAGTGCCTAAGCCCTGCCTTAGAGGCTAGACCACACTTAAATGGGAATAACCCGTCAATCCCTCGGATCTAGTCCGACACGGCCACTGACAGGATCAAGTACCACAATCTCACTCGATGGTGAGTCACAGATCAAATACAATAAAGCATAAAACCATGCATGTGAGAGTATTAAATTATTACATCATCATCATCATCGGAGTTTTTGCAAAAGTAACCATCATTGTTCGAAGTGCAGCGGAATAAAACTAACGGCAAATAAACAGAGAGATGGGGAAGCCTGTCCCATCACTCCTCATGCTCCTCCTCAGCCGAGGCGGGGTCCCACTCGACAGTCCAACCCGGTGGCAAGATGGACGGCCAAGTCACTCCAGCAACTATGTCCTCCAGAGAACCTGTAAAATTATGCCACAAGCAAGGCTGAGTATACTAATACTCAGCTAGACTTACCCGGGTGAGGAGTCTACTCCTCTACCTCTAGACATGTAGCTGTTTGGCTGTGGGGTTTGGTTTGCCAAAGGCACTAGCTGAGTTTCTAAATCAAGTTTTAACTTTGTCAAATTTAAGTGTGACTCTCTTAAGGCTAAATGTGTACTATCTACTCATACATAGTAGCAAACATTTTAGCAATCAACATCTTGTATCAACTCATCCTATTTCCACTTGTTACTCAATGTAGCAGCATGGATCAAGCAGTCTCATTAGCTGCGAGAAGCAGACGATTCGAATCGAGTTTTTATCCTTGCAAGGTAAACCTAAACACACGACGTGGCGAGGCACTCCGTCCCCACACACATCAACCGTCCCCATCGATTCCCCGTCAGCAGATCAGGGCTCACCACCTTGGCGTACAATGGCTCACTGACCCCGACTGCCGTCGTGCAGTGACCGCACTTGTACCCACCATAACCGGAATGGGAGACTATGTCTCAGGTCGCGTGAGGGGTAAAGTCCACTGCCAGGTTCAATCAGGTACTAGGCTTACCGATTTACCATATTTCTCGGCATGTGCTTAGTACGTTCAAACGCTTGACTCACGGTACCACACCTTAATCCTTATTCAAATTTCCATCCCGTGGACAACCAATCCCCATGGATTGTTGTCCACAACTAGCAACATTATGATAAGAAAGTGGATACAACCAATTTCCTGACCTCGCGCGAGTGCTAGAAAAATCACTCGACTTCTACCGAGATCCTAATTAATAAAGCAACTACTCGACTTATCATACTAGTATTCATCTCAATGGGATTCCTGAGATCATGCAACTAGGGTTTCAAACAACTCCTACACTTAAGTGCACACTACAAGCCTACAGACATTAAGTGTAGTAAAATATCATATAGAACAGGTTATGCATAAAACCGGGGCTTGCCTTCCAAGGCTGTGGCAGGCAGATCCTCTGGTGCAGACTCGGGTGCTGGATCTGGGGCTACCTCCTGAGCAGCTCCTTGCTCCGGCACGAGGACGTACTCTCCGTCAGCAAGGTTACAGTCTATCGAAATGCAATGAACATGTATGTCATGATTATGCAGGATTTAAAAACATTATGCTAAGAGAAGAACACTAAATTAATGAGTAACTTAGGGTTTCCGGGTCATACCTGGCTTTTGGTGGTTTATGTTTATCACCTTTAGGTTTAAGTTTTTATTGAGGATAAGTATAGGGAATTGGTATTGCCTTTATATACTTCAGTGGACAAGTTATAAAGAGTTTTTAGGATGACACTAATTTCCTGTTATTCACTTTTCCCCTTCCTTCATTTTCTACTTATGGTTTCTAGTGTAGGTTTGAACTACGACAGTGATTTAACATTTTCCAAAAATTCTGTAAAAATTACAGTGGGTTGCCATTTGCTATTCTAGCCTGTTGTAAGAACCTGAGGCTTAAATATGAAGGCCATGCTTTAGACAAAAATAACAAGAGTTGTGTAAAATGGGCCACTTTGTACTACAACTCTTCATTAGAGGTGAGTTCCTTCCTTAGGGTTATTTTTGTTGGGATCTAACAGTAATAATAAACCTCTGTGCCAAAATTCACAGAAAGTTAATTGGTGGGTATTTAGTTGTGATTTTCTAAAGTTTTATGTCAAAAAGGTGCTTATAACTAACTTGTCATTTGAAAAATATCAAACAACAGATTTTGTATTTTTCTCATGTTCATAATAACAAAACATTAGTTATCCCAAGGGTTGGGGTGTTTTCACCTTAGGGTTATTTTTGTAGGGTTTTTCTAAGTTTTCCTTGTTTTCCTAAAATAAAAGGTATCCTATTTATTTCATACTAAACCAGGGTATAATAGATTTTTCTAGTAAACCACATTGAATAAGTATTCTAACAAAAATAGGGGTGCCCTCTGGTTCATTATTTAAATCATCTTTTCTATTTTTCTTAATCTTAAGCATATTGTACAATGAATGGCAAAAACTAATTTAATGGTGTGGACAGAGAGTTTTAACATTTTTAAACAGGTCAGTAAGTGGATAGAAACTCCTCCAAATTTTTCTAACCCTAGTCAAAAAGTGCAACCATTTTTATCCCCATTATTTAGCTTTTGGCCAAAACAGTAATTAATTTAGAACCCTAAAGTTTTCTGTAGTACATGGGGGTTTTATATTTTTCTTAGGTAGGTTATATTATTTAAAGTCTGACAAAATTGGTTTGACCAAATTTGGGTGAACTAAACAGAAGTTATGGATTTACAAAGTTTCTGTTCAAATTTAAAATCAGGTTTAATAAGGTTTTCTGAAAAAGTAGTTTACACCGAGGTCCCCAGGGTCTTTTCTAATTAATCTTCGCAGTTCTACCCTTGCGCCACTATTCCTCTGTGTGACTGACAATGCGCAAAACCCCCTGACTTTCTCTTCCTCTCCCCGCGGTCCCTCCCAAGTGTAAACAGTAACGGCAGAGAAGAAAGGGGTGGCGCGGCTTACCGGCGGCGAGAAAGGTCCGGTGAGGGTTAGGGTTAGCTCGGGGAGGTTCTGGCGGTCACAACGACGTACGGCTTGATGGCGGGGATGGCCGGAATCGCTCGGTCGACGTGCGCAGGCAGGTGTTCTCGTCGGCGGTGAGTGTGCCGGCCAAACCACGGCGACCTAGTCCAATCCAACGGCATGGTGAGCTTCCCGGGGTGATGTAGAAGCTGTGTGCACAAAGAATTGGAAAAAGGCTCAGTGGATTACCCGGTCCACGCACACCGGCGGGGTTGTGAACTCCGGCGACCCTGAACTGGCCTCTCCGGCGAAGTAGGTTTCGATTCCTTGCTCGGGGAGCTTCACGGGGGTGTACTTAGTCGTCTCCGAGGGTTGGACGGGGCTGGGAAGGGCTGGGCTGGCCGGTCCACGACGGCAGGGGCTCGGGTGGCTGCAGACACGCCGTGCTCGGGCAAACGACGGCGAGTTATGCTCCGGTGAGGTTTGAGTGTGCGCGGAGGGGTGTGGCCGATGCCTCAGTGGGTTTTATAGGCGCGAGCGCACACAGGGGACACGGGCGCGGCTCGGCGCGGCGCGGGGTCGGGCGCGGGCGTGCTCTAGCGCGGCAGAGCGCGTCGAACACGTGGAGCTTTTCTTCTGCCCTTGTTCCACATCTCACCCAAGTCGCAAACATGCGAATCTTGGCAAAAATCCAGCGCGAGTCTTCTCCTGGCACCTAGGGCTATCACTCATCTGTGAGACGCCATGGCAGATATGGCCTAGGGAGGGAGATCTTGGGTCGCCAAATCAGGTGTGTCACTCTGCCCACCTCGCGACCAAAACCATGCCAAGGCATGTCAAACGTCCAAGTCTCGGGCTCAGCTTTTTCCAGTGGGTGCCCTAGGTGGTATGCCACATTTTTGGTATAGAACACAGGTGGATTTGGTGCCATCTTCGAGGTGAACACGTCTGATCTTTGGTGTAGGTGTAGTTTTTAACTTAGAGAGAATTAGAGAGCTCTAGCTCTCTCTCCACTTGGAGATTTGATTTGGGGTTTCTCCAGGGGTCTTTTTGCAATATCTCTTTCCCATAATTGCTGGTTATAAGGTTCCTTAAGGTTTGGTTAAAGATTACTCATGTTTTGCACCCTTGCTCACTCTCTCCCCCCTTCTTAACCATGGCTTTGGGAGGTAGGGTTAAAGAGAGGTCCCTCCTCTTGTCCAAGGTAGTAAGTGCACAAAAACCTGAGTGATTCTTCATAGGTCATTTAGAAATCTTGGTCAACCCATGGTCTCCAAGGTTCTTATGTTCTCCTTAAGTCATTACCACATGTGATCACAATCCTTAGTACCAAGGTGTGTTCTAGCCATGGTAACACCTGAGGTGTTACAGCAGGATGACGATGCCGAAGGTCAATAATCTGAAGCTTGACAGAGACTGATGAAGATGCTGCACAAAGCTTTAGAGACATTCGAATTGTCTTCGCAAAAGATATTGTAATTTAGAAATCAAACATTACTCTATAAATTTGTTCATACCTTGTAATATATTTTTACCTTTTCATCTGTGTGTGAATTGCTTTGGTGTGGACAAAATTTGTATCTTTTGAGCCAAAGGCAAAAAACACCTTCCCTTCTTTTCCTGCACATCGAAGCATATCTTTGCTTCTCTATACTCATCGAAGCATTGTCATCAAAGCCGAAGTATCTGTTTGTACTCTATGTTATGATGATGATGATCCTACAAATGTCTACATGAATCTGTATGAATGCAAATGAATGAAGTGATGTAATGTGCAAATGAATGTCCAAACACACGCACACGAAGCCACACCCAGACTCTGCATCCCCTTAGGAACGTCTTTTAAGTCTTAAGCTCTACATCCCCTTAGGAACGTCTTTTGAGCTTCTTCACCTTCTATTTTGGTGGTATAAGTTCTGCATCCCCTTAGGAATGTCTTTTGAACTTCATCGCCTTCTATTTCGGCAGTATAAGTTCTGCATCCCCTTAGGAATGACTTTTGAACTTCTTCGCCTTATATTTCGGCGGTATTTGGCTCTGCATTCCCTTAGGAACGACTTTTGAACAGAAAACTTACGCTGCGCTCCCTTAGGAACGACTTTTTGTAGCTTCGTCAGGCTCTGCATCCCCTTGGGGACGACTTTTGAGCTTCTCCCTACTTTTCCTTTTTTTCTCTCTGCACTCGATGGTGCATGCTCAGATTTTACATTTTACATCCTTTTGGGGGATTTGGCTCTTGTGGAGCTAAATAATAAAGGAAAAATTACAAGCTATGGCCCCATTAAAAACCTTTCTCCCCCTTTGGAAAGGAAAAGGGTGCCATAGAAAAAATGAATAAAGATTACATCAAATTACACATAATATCGCCGAAGCTCATCCGCATTCCAAGATCTGGGTATGTTGTTGCCGTCCATATCCTTCAATCTGTAAGAACCGGGCCTCGACGAAGATACCACTAGAAAAGGTCCTTCCCACTTCAGCTGCAATTTGTCTACTGTGTCCGGATTGGCCACTCTCCGAAGCACCAAATGCCCTGGCTTAATATTTTTCAACCGAACTTTTCTGTCACGCCATTTTATTGTTTCGGCTTAAAATTTATTGATGTTCTCTATAGCCTGAAGTCTGGTCCCCTCTATAGTATCTTTTGCTACATGATAATCAGCTTCGTCTTCCATTGAAGCTACTGTTCTTATTGATCCTGCTTTAGCTTCTTCTGGAGTTATAGCTTCGTCACCAAATAATAGTTTGAAAGGTGTAAATCCTGTTGATCTTGACATGGTTGTGTTGTGGCTCCACACCACTTTGATCAAATCATCTGGCCACTTTCCTCTGGGCTGATTGAAGATTAGCTTCATTATCCCTGTCATTATAATGTCATTTGCTCTTTCTACCAGTCCATTTGATTCTGGGTGCCTTACTGATGCAAAATGAATCTTCATGCCAATTTGGTCACAGAAGTCTTTGAACGTTTCAGCATCAAACTATGTTCCATTGTCCACAGTTATAGCCTTCGGCACGTTGAAGCGACAAACAATATTTTGCTAGAAGAATTTTTGGACTGTAATCGAAGTTATTGTAGCCAAAGGCTTTGCTTAGATCCACTTAGAAAAATATTCTACAGCCACCACAACATATTTCAAATTACCTTGCGCTGGTGGAAGTGGGCCTAACAGATCCAGACCCCATCTCTGCAACGGCCAAGTAGGCTGTATCAGCTGTGTGAGAGACGAAGGTTGCTTTTGATCTCTTGCACACTTTTGACAATTCTCGCACTTTTGAACTAACTCTGCTGCATCTGAAGCTGCCTTCGGCCAATAAAATCCTTGTCTAAACACTTTTCCCAAAAAGGGCCTAGACCCAATGTGAGATCCACACAGACCTGCATGTATCTCCTTCATTAATTCTATACCTTCGGTTCTGGATAAACACTCGAGGAGTGGAGAACAGACTCCATGCTTATATAATTCCCCTTCTATTATCACATACGGTCTTGTCCTTGCCTCCATTCTCTAATTATAAGCTTCGTCATCCAAAAGACAATTACCTTGGAGGAAAGATATAATTTCAGTTCTCCAATCTTCACTATGTACAGGGGAAATTGTAAGCACTGCTCTCTCCATAAGTTCAACCGAAGGTGCTTTTATTGTTTCGAAGAATACTTCCGAAGGTAAAGGGAGCCCCTGTGCCGCTGATTTGGCTAACAGATCTGCATGTTCATTTTCTCCTCTTAGAATATTCTTGACAGAAAAACCTTCAAAAGAAGCCTCCAACCTTCGAACTGTATCGAGATATTTTTCGAGCTTCGGATCTCTCGCCTTACTACCTTTGTCTACATGACTAGAAATGACTTGAGAGTCAGTTTTAAGGATGGCCCTTGTTATTCCCATTGCCTTTAACTTCCGAAGTCCCAACAAAAGTGCTTCGTATTCAGCAATGTTATTTGTACAACCGAAGTCAAGCTTTGCTGCATAACATGTTCTGATTTTGGAAGGCGCAACTAGGACAGCAACTGCTCCTGCGCTGAAGGTTCCCCAAGAACCATCACAGAACACTGTCCAAGCTTCGGCGTCTTTATTTGTTTCTTCTTCCTGAGCCCCTGGCGTCCAATCAGCAATGAAGTCTGCTAACGCCTAGGATTGAATTGAGGATCTATGCACATAGTCGATACTGAATTTGTTAAGTTCCGCAGCCCATTTTCCAATCCTTCCAGTAGCTTCTCTATTCCTCATTATGTCCTTCAGACGCTGTGACGAAGGAACAATTATGTGATATGCTTGAAAATAGTGTCGAAGCTTCCTAGAGGCCATTAACACATCATACAACACCTTCTCTAATTCTGTATAATTTTTCTTTGATAAACTTAAAACTTAGGAGACAAAGTACACTAGAGCTTGCTTTTTGATCTGGCCATCTAACTTCTCCTGTATAAGAGCCGCACTAACAGCAGAGTGCGAAGCTGCCACATATAAGAGTAATGGAGCCCCTGGCGAAGGTGGAGTTAGTGTTGTTAGATCGATCAAGTATTGTTTCAGCTCTTCGAAAACTTTTTGCTGAGCCGGACCCCATTGAAAAACTTTGGCTGACTTCAATATTTCAAAGAATGGCAGATTTCTTTCTGCTGATCTGGATATAAATCTGTTTAATGATGCTAGTCTTCCTACCAGCCGTTGGGCCCCCTTCTTTGTGCTTCGCGGCTCCATCCGAAGGATAGCTTCATTCTTGCTTGGGTTGGCTTTAATTCCCTTCATTGATACCAAACAGCCAAGGAATTTGCCCTGCTTCACCCCAAAAACACACTTTTCTGGATTTAACTTCAGGCCAGCTTGCCTGAAATTAGCAAATGTCTCTTGCAAATCGGCAATGTGATTTTCTTGCTTCGTGCTTTTCACTATGATATCATCAACATAGGTCAGTACATTCTTTCCTATTTGAGAATGAAGGACCTTGGCTGTCATTCTGCTAAAGCTTCCTCCGGCATTCTTGAGCCCCTCAGGCATCCAAAGGTAGCAATAAGTGCCACTAGGAGTTATGAAGCTAGTCTTCGGCTCGTCTTCCTTCTTCATCCAAATTTGATGATAGCCTGAGTAACAATCCAGTAGACTCATGAGCTCTGAAGAAGCTGCTGCATCTACTAGAGAGTCTATTCTTGGCAATGGGAACTCGTCCTTTGGGCATGCCTTGTTGAGATCTGTGAAATCAATACACATTCTCCATTTACCATTGGCCTTCTTCACAATAAAAGTGTTGGCTAGCCATTCTGGGTATTTCACCTCTCTGATGACACCGACACTAAGAAGTCTCTTTACTTTGTTTCGAGCACCTTCAGCTTTGTCTTCAGACATCTTCCGAAGCCTTTGTTTTCTTGGCCTGAAGGATGGGTCCACATTGAGTGAATGTTCAATAACATCTCTGTTGACGCCACAGAGATCATTAGCTGACCAAGCAAAAACATCTTTGTCGTTGAATAAAAATCTTAGCAAAGTCTTCTCTTGCTCATCAGATAATTGAGACCCCAGCAGTACCCTTTGTTCTGCTATGTCTTCACATAGAAGCATAGGCTTCGGCTGATCCGCCGAAGCAGCCTTCTCTCTTTTGTATTTATACTGCTGACAGGCTTTGGCTCCATCTATGTTATGGATTGCCTTTGAATCTGTCCAGTTTCCTTTGGCTCTTCTGGCAGCTTCTTGACTCCCATGAACAGCAATGGACCCTTGTTCCGAAGGTATCTTCATGCATAAATATGCTGGATGAAGTATTGCTTCGAAGGCATTAAGTGTCCCTCGGCCAATGGTTGCATTATAGGGGTACTCCATGTCAACAATATCAAAGACAACCTGCTCGGTCCTTGTATTGTGGACGAAGCCGAAGGTCACTGGCATTGTGATTTTACCAAGTGCGACAATCTGCCTTCCTTCGAAGCCACAAAGAGGGTGTGTAGCATCATGAATCTTGTCTTCTGGCTCTTGCATCTGTTTGAAGGCCTTAGCAAATATGATATCTGCTGCACTGCCTATGTCAACCAGAACATTATGGACCAGAAATCCCTTGATGACACAAGATATGACTATAGCATCATTGTGAGGGTAATCTTTGAGCTAGAAGTCCTCCTAGGAGAAGGTGATTGGAATGTGAGACCATTTGGACTTGATGAAGGGTCCCTACACTCCAACATGCTGCACCCTTCTCTGCGCTTCCTTCTTCTACTTCTTGTTAGCCAGCTCTGAACTTGAACCGCCTGTTATCGGGAGCACCAGCTTCGTAGCCGAAGATGCTACGACTTGGTTGTTGAACGAAGCCATCAGCTCAAAAGTGGAAGTGAGTTCACCGAAGGTGGGCGCCAATGTTGGGGACTTGTTCTCAAATGCTTCGGCTTGAAAGAAGGTAAAAGTCCAAGCGTGACGCACGAGCAAATACAAGTCAGCGTGAATAGTATGGGGGTACTGTTCACCTATTTATAGGCACGGGACGCAGCTCGGTCAGAATTACATTTATGCCCCTGATGACTAGTTACAATCATGACACAAATCATCATGGACTGATCGGTCTTTTCCTCTTTAAGTCGGTGCAGCCCTTCATCTCAAGGCATGTCGCTATGCCGAAGCTCCATGGATCATAGCTTCGGTGTGTACCTTCGTGTTGTGTTTGATTATACGCTGATCTTTCGAAGGTGCTTCTTCTTAAAGGACCTTCAGCGACGAAGCAGGCCCCCAACATTTGGCTTATTCAAAACAGTTTTGTCGATATGGTTGCTAATATATGGCAGTCAAAGAATAAAGGAGATACATTAATAGAAAGATGGAAAATTAAGATTAGACATCTTCACCAATATCTCAAAGGATGGGCTAAGCATACTACAGTGCAATATAGAAAAGAAAAGAAAAACCTCATCTCAATGATTGAAGCCTTGGATAAAAAGGCAAAATAAACCATCTTATCAAATAATGAAATAAATACACACTATCTTAAACAACAACTCGTCTCTAATCTTTTGAGAGGAGGAAATTAAGTGGTTATGAAAGAGCAAATGTGAGTAATCTTATGGAGGGAGATGATAATACCCGCTTCTTTCATCTCTATCTAATGGCAAACATCGCAAACAACACATCTTTAGATTAGAACAAGAAGATGGGAGAAATAACTAGAGATGATAAATTGAAGTCGTACAAAAGCAATTTTTATAAAGGCCTATTTGGACTACTGGATAATATTGATTTTTTTCTAGAAGATCTAACTGACGATTCACCTCAGGTCAGTCAAGCTGAGAATAAACTCCTAACCTCAAGTTGAGAATAAACTCATAAACTCCTAACCCCGGATGGTGACGGGGGTGGATCTGGGGACCCACTGTGATCTGGCACAACCATTGCCTACGCGTTGTACCTTTGACCCCATGAAGTCGCACCCCTGACTATGTGAGGACTTGGACTTCGCTACATGGGAACGAGTTTGAGCCTTCGAGATACGTACGTGGGGCTGCAGTGAGCCCCCTTGATCGTCGTGGCCCTTCGCTTCATCCCGTCCAAAAGCCACGGTTGAAGACCCCGATGTTGGTACAAGTCGAAGTACCCTTCACAACTTGTACCTGCACCAAAATCTATTTGATCTTAGCCAAATTAGTCTGATCGATTGAGCGCTCGGTCTTTGCTCCAATAGGACGGTTGCGTGAGATGGATCCAATCGATCATTTTTGGTGATGTGGAGCGTTCGAGGGGCCATGAATCCCCATCACTTTTAGGGCTAGTTTGGAAACTTAAATTCCCTCTAGGATTACCAAGGATTGAGGAGGAAATTAAACTAAGTCCCCCCTCAATCCCTAGGAATCCCGGAGGGGATTTAGGTTTCCAAACTATCCTTAAATAAAAGAGATTTATATGAAGATTCAGGATCAGGAATAACCACAAACTTAGGAGTAGTTATTTTTTCGAACAACATAAGGGAGTTGCGTGTCATTTCATTAAGAAGAAAAGAAAGTACAAACAAAACCTGAGAGACAAAAAAGCCACTCAGGTAACAATCTAAACAAAAGGATTACAAATAAAACCCAACACCCAGACCTAACAGGATGAAACTAGAACTCAACAAGGGCCTGATGGAGGAGGTCTTAAATCCCACTAGGGCCAGCCAAACACCACATCTGCTCCTCAATAGTAATAGACTGGATGACAGCTTGTCCAACTGGTCTGATTCCTTGGAAAACATAGGCATTTCTATGTTTCCAAAGCTCCCAAGCAACCAAAATGAACAGGGTGTTAAAACCCTTTCTAAGAGTCTTTGGGAGCCCCCTATTAGCCCTCCTTTCACCAGGAAAATCTTACCAGAAGAATCTAGTGGGGTTAAGGCAGCAATATGGATCCTCTAAGCACCTAGCACCAGACCTCCCTCGCAAGCACACAAGCACAAAGGATGTGGTGAATAGTTTCTTCAACCTGGTCGCAGAAGGGACAAGCAGGATGGTGAGGTGATCCTCTCTTGGTCAACCTGTCAGAGGTCCAACAATGGTTGTTAATGGCCAACCACATGAATAATTTGCAATTAGATGGCACCCAACTCTTCCAAATCAACTTCCAAGGAGAGACCTTGATAGTTCCCACAAACATAACTTCATATGTCGACTTGTTGCTATACTTTCCTAAAGAAGAAAGCTTCCAGGTGTGTTGACCAGGGACATTTGGCTGGAGAACCATATTATCAATCATATCCCATATGTCTAAATACTCCAGCATCACTTGCACTATTAGTGCCCCTTTTATATATGCCACCCATCTTCTATTTTCAAATGCCTGACTCACTGTACGCCTTTTCACAATCCTTTTGGGTATCAAGTTACAAAGGTTGGGTGCCAACTCACCCAAGGTTTTGCCTTCCAACTACCTGTCAGACCAAAATTTGTTGGAAACACCATTCCCCACATTAGAAGTGACATCCATGTTGAACAAGGCACGTGCCTTTCTTGGCACCTGAATTGGCATTCCAGCCTAAGGTCATGCCTCTTCTATCTTTTGCAACCATAACCAACGTATATGAAAGGCATAACCCGTTCTTCCTAAATTATGGACTCCCAGCCCACCAAAGCAAAGGCGTCGTTGCACCCGCTCCTAAGATACCAAATAGTTTCCTCCATCAGCCTTCTCTTGTCCTTTCCAAAGAAATCCTCTCCTTCTCTTGTCAATTGCTTTAATGACCCATGTAGGCAAATCCCAAGCAATCATCATATGGACAGGGACTGTAGTGAGCACAGATTTAACTAAAACCAGTCTGCCAGCCTTGTTCAAGAGAGGAGCCTTCCACCTAGGGAGTTTATCTACAAACTTATCCACCAAAGGCAGATAATCTGACTTGGTAAACTTATGGACCGAAAGAGGTAGTCCCAAGTAGGAACAGTGGAAGTTTCTGACTACACAAGAAAGTATATCTCAGGTGTTCGACCAATGTCATCATTGGAGCATTGAATAGGAGTTGTGGAGCTCTTAACCAGATTTGTCATAAGGCCAGAGACATGCCCAAAACAATGTAAAAGATCCATGATACATAGAGATCTCCAATAAGAGGTCTTACAAACAAGACCACATCATCTGCATACAAAGAGATCATGTCCATATTTTGAAGCTCAGCAATAGGTCACAGAAAATTCTCCACACTGGCCTTGTGGATTAGAGAGTTGATGACATCCATGACTAATATGAAAAGCATAGGAGAGAGGGGATCTCCTTGCCTGAGGCCACGAGGATGACAGATTGGAAAACCCGGCTGTCCATTAACCAAAACCTGAGTGGTTGATGTTGATAGCATTAGGCTAATTTGATCACACCATTTTGGACCAAAATCAACATGCCTCAAAACCTCGAGCAGGAAGGGCTAAGATACTAAATCAAAAGCTTTAGAAATATCAAGCTTTAGTAGAATATGAGGCTCCTTACTCTTGTAGACCCTTGGCCAAGTGTTGCACCGTCATAAAGTTGTCATGAATGTTGCGTCCTCTAACAAAAGCATATTTGTTATTAGAGACTAAATCTGACAACAAAGGTGCAAGGCGGTTGGCTAAAATTTTGGTCACCAACTTGGCAAAACCATGTATGAGGCTAATTGGTCGATAATCCTTCACTAATAAAGCATCATCCTTCTTAGGCAGTAGAGTGATGAAGGCCGTGTGTTCGAACCAACAATGAGCGGCCGGACGGTCCGGCCCTGAGGCCGGACGGTCCGCGGTCCGGACAGTCCGCGCCTGTGGGCCGGACGGTCCGCGCGTGCGCAGAACAGATTAGGGTTCCGAGTTTTGTGTTACGGTTGTTAGCTAAAATCACGGGAAAAGCTCGGAAATTAGTTTGTAAAGGGTCCAGCCCCCCTCCTCTATAAATAGAGAGGTCTACGGCCGATTTGTAATCATCAACAATCGAATCAATACAACTTTTATTCCGCATTTATCTTAGGAGTAGTTCTAGTCTAGTTTAGGTTTAGCCTCTCGATCCCCAAATTCTTCGTCTCTCTTCGGCTCTACGTCGATTAGAGGAGTCTAGGTCGGCCGGCCCGAGCCTAGACACAACCTAGGATCTCTACTCCCCGACGGGGTCCCTCCCGGGAGCGAGATCCAGGCGCCGTCGGCGATCTTCCGCCGTCCCTGCGTACGCGCGGACCGTCCGGCCCAGGGCGCGGACCGTCCGGCCGTCAGGCAGGAACCCTAGCCGCGCGTCAGGCCGCGGACCGTCCGGCCCCAGGCCGCGGACAGTCCGCCCTTGCGCAGAGAGCACTACCGCGCCTCGCACCAGGCCGCGGACCGTCCGGCCCCTGCGCGCGGACCGTCCGCCCCTGTGCAGAGGGCACCGCCACGGTTCTTGTTGAGTGTTTGGCGCTCCGAAAAGGCGTCAACATACTTTTTGGCGACTCCGCTGGGGAAGACATATCTAAGCTCATCAAATCGGCCCTCAATGGCCGGTTCAAGGGATAGCTCTGATATTTCTCCAAGCAACATCATAGAGCCGACTTGGGAAACCTTGCCGGCTGACGAGCAGCTCCAGTTCGAGGAGCACAAGGAGCGGATGATCCAGGAGGCGAAAGCAAAGTTCTTGGCCAACTTCAAGGTGGACAGGAACAACAAGGTCGTCCGACATCGGGCGACGGATCCGGCTTCGCTCCAACCCACGCCAGATAACCCCAATGTAAGTAATACCAACGATCTGCAATCTCTTAGAAATTATGTAGAAGATCAGCGTGAACAAATGCAGAGCATCATAGGGGGTATGCAAAGCGATCTTAAGAGACTAGTACGTGCATTTGATAAATCTAGTACCGCAAATTTTCCTTCGCACGAGGTCGAGTTAGGAAATAACGCGTGTAACACATCGGCTAAAGGTTGTTACGACCAGTCACAACCCCTTTATGGGATGCCGATGGACACATACCCTAAGCAACCGCAAATCGGCAGCAAACCAGCCGATCTGCACATGCCCGGACCGTCCGCACGTGAGCGCGGACCGTCCGGGCCAGCAACAGTCGGGCCTATTTTTAATGAGTTACCTAGGTATGCGCCCGAGCCACCACACACGACACAGAACCCAAACTACCCAGCCGGACGGTTCGGGTACGTATCCGGACAGTCCGTGCAGGAGTCTTTTGAGGAAGATTATTACATAAATCCTCGCCCGTCCCAGCAACACTTCCCATCACACTATACAATGCATCAACCCATTAATTCAAGATCTAGAGCCCAGGAAAGCTTTCCGGCCCCATCCAGGAGGCCGGAAAGAAACGATCAAACCTATGACCCATATAGGGCAAATGAAAATGCACCACGTAACTCAAACCTATGGGGGGAAAGACAGCATGCTAATATCCAGCCAACCCCATCTATGTTTGACCAGAGAGCCGGTGGTCTCGCACCGGCTGCCATTGATATAGTAAGGGAAGAAATAGCCGGGGCGTTCCGAGATAAGCTCGGAGTAAGCATGGTCCCTGGGGGGCAATCATATCGGAAACCTTATGACAGCCGATTTGATCACCACCCATACCCACAGGGAACCAGGATACCCGAATTCGCAAAGTTTTCGGGTGATCAAGGGAAAAACACACGTGAACACATAGGCCAATTTTTAGCACAATTAGGAGAGTTGGCCGACATAGAGGCATTTCGCATACGTTTGTTTTCATTATCTTTAACAGGAACTGCGTTTGCATGGTACGCCACTTTACCTCCTAATTCCATTTCATCATGGGGGGATTTAGAACAAAAATTTCATGATCATTTTTTCTCCGGTGACTATGAATTGGATTTAGTAGATTTAGCGTCGTTGCGACAGACAAAAGATGAATCGGTTAATGATTACATCCGGAGATTCCGAGATACAAGAAACCGATGCTTTCAAATTCATTTAGCAGAGAAACAGCTAGTAGGATTAGCTTTTAATGGTCTGCGGTATTATTTAAAAGAAAGATTAGAAGGCATCCAATTCTTTACACTAGCACAATTACACCAGAGAGCTTCGGCTTGCGAAAGCCGGAGCAAAGAAACTGCTAAAACAATACGTCACAACGTACATATAGTAGAATACGACCAAAGTAGCTCAGATGATGAATCAGCAGAAGTGTATGCTGCTGAAATGGTTTGGCCAAAACAGGCCAAATCTTCAGTTTGTTCCTCCTTGCAGCCGGTTCAAAAGAAACGGCAAGAGGAGGTTAAGTTTACATTTAATGTTGGTAAATGTGATAAAATATTTGACGAACTACTCAAAAATGGCAATATTAAAATAAATCACACTGTTCCATCCGCCGACGAGCTAAAACGTCGTGCATATTGCAAGTGGCATAACTCATTTTCTCATGCCACTAATGATTGTAATGTATTCCGTCGACAGATTCAATCGGCCATTAACGAAGGACGATTGAAATTTCAGGAAATGCAGGTGGACACGGAGCCCTTTCCAATGAATATGATCGACTTTGAGGGCAAGAAAGTCCTGACTCGGCCAAACACAGCTGATGAAGGCAAAGGCAAAGAAATAGTCATCGGCAATGCAAAAAAGGCCAATGAGGATCATAAAGTTTCTTGCAGGAAAGTGGTAGCTGAGAAGACTCCCGATGGAGGGGAGACTCTAAAGGTGACCATCACAGCCTCCAGTACTGGGGGGCAAGCACAGACAGGGAGACAGATACAGGAACCCGTGCTGCGTATCCCGGACGGTCCGGCACGTAGGCGCGGACGGTCCGGTACCCCACCGGACGGTCCGGAGAGCTCTGGCGGACGGTCCGGCCATGCTCAGGACTCGCAGCGACCACGTACCTTCAAACCACGACGACCAGAGATAGGTACGTGGAAAACAAATACATTTAAAGCAGCTGGTCGGTTGATCAAGCCTGGCCCGACTTTCGATCAATTGTTGTCTAAATATGTGAAAAAGAAGGCCGGCCCCAGTGACCGGCCACCAAAGCGACCCCGCTCACCCATTCATGAGCAACGTCAGGTCAGGCCGATTGGACCACATCACCAATCGGAAGAAATGAAAGGTCCTATTGTACAATTGAGACCTAACATGCCGACATGGACTCCTCCACCTCCTTATCCATCTATGCCATATCCATACACATACTTACCTCCACCATATGTCCCAAATCAAATGTGGGGCATGCCACCATATCCATTTGGGATGCCACAGTACCCCGCCTGGGGGGCACCCCAAACATCCGTTTTTGATAGGTTGGCACCGCCAGTGCAAGACCGATTGAGCACTGCTGAATCCGGTCACCAGGCACAGGCCCAACAAGGTTGCCGGACTACTCGGCCTCCTAGGCCGACCAATCCGGCAGGGGGGCATATGCCTGTAGCAACTCAAAGAACAAAAAAGGATATCATCAAAATAGGCACTGTGGATGTCGTCATACAGGGAGACAATAAAGGGCCGATGATTTTCGGCGAATCGGCCAACACGACCGAAAAGGATACGGCTACCATCAAAACAGCCGATCCAAAATACTCCATGCCTCGATGGTGCCCAGCGGGATTGACACGATCCCAAAAGAGAAAATTACAGCGCCTAAGAGCAAAGGAGAGCCAGGAGAAGGAGGCGGAAAAGACATTTAATGACACACATCCACTATACCCGCCACCACAAAAGAAATGGAGACCGAAGGCCGTTGAGGAAAAACAAACGGCCATAGAAGTAGAAAGTCAACCTGCACCAGGCGCGGACCGTCCGGCCCCCGCGTGCAGACCGTCCGCCGTTCACCAGGAAGGCTCTGAACAACCTGCACCAGGCGCGGACCGTCCGGCCCCCGCGTGCGGACTGTCCGCCGTTCATCAGGAAGCCTCCAACAACACGACAACATCCATGGAAGAGGACGACCTGCTAGGAGAAGACCTGGTCGACTACGAGGCTTCTCCAGAACGCCCAGGTATGGATGTAAATATTATTACATTTTCGTCTGATTGCACTATCATTGGCGACGATGAACCTGTTGCTGCCCAGTTCGATTTTGGTCCTAAAGAAGCCGCCTTTACTAAACCAAAGGAATCGGTAAACCATTTAAAGCCGCTCTTCGTGCGCGGTCACATTGATGGAATACCGATTGCTAAGATGTTGGTGGATGGAGGGGCGGCTGTAAATCTAATGCCTTATTCATTATACAGAAAATTAGGTAAACAAGATGACGAACTTGTTAAAACCAACATGACCCTCAGCGGTGTTGGGGATAGTTCGATTAAAGCCAGGGGAGTCACGTCCGTTGAATTAACCATCGGGACTAAGACCCTTGCTGCTGCATTCTTCGTCGCTGATGTAGAAGGGAATTACAGTTTAATTCTAGGCAGAGATTGGATTCATGCCAATCAATGTATACCTTCTACATTACATCAAATGCTGATACAATGGGTAGGCGATGAGGTAGAACAAGTACATGCTGATGTATCGGCCTGCATCGCTGTGGCCGATGCCCCTGTACTCTGGACTTATGAGACTGCTACATGTCTCACAGGAGTAGATTTTTCTGATTATCAGTTCATAAGTATAGATAGGAAGGGTTTCATTCCTGTAATGCTAGAGCCGATGGAGAATCGGCTGAATCCTAAATAGAGTTTAAATGATGAATACACACAAAGTTCATGAGTCTTTGATCACGGACAATTCGGCTCTCAAAGCCGGATGGTCCGGTCTTTCGCAAAACAGTTCGGACTTTAAGACCGAACATCCATCACAGCAAAAAGACAGTGTTACGGATGATCCGATCCCCGAGACCGGAAAGTCCTCCATCACACAAAGATCATCTGATTCCTCTGTGGGGGACATGATAGAGGAATTCAGAGATCTTGATAAACTAGGACAGGGGTTTACATCGGCTGATCCTTTGGAGGAGATTGACATAGGAAATGGTAAAACTCCAAGGCCAACTTTTGTAAACAAGACCCTGGAGGCCGATCCTAGAGATGAGATGATCGGTCTATTGAAGGAGTATTCAGATTGTTTTGCTTGGAATTACACTGAAATGCCTGGACTAAGCCGAGAGATTGTCGAACATCGGCTGCCCATTAAGTCTGGTTTCAGACCTTTCAAGCAGAAAGCTAGAACGTTTCGTCCAGATCTTCTCCCACGAATCAAGGACGAAATCCACCGGCTGCTAGAAGCTAATTTTATTAGACCTTGCAGATACGCAGAGTGGGTCTCCAATATTGTGCCGGTAGAGAAGAAGGAGTCAGGTAAACTTAGAGTATGCATTGATTTTCGTAATTTAAATAAAGCAACTCCTAAAGACGAATATCCCATGCCCATAGCCGACACATTAATCAATAATGCATCAGGGAATAGAATTATTAGCTTTCTTGATGGTAATGCCGGATATAATCAGATTTTCATGGCCGAAGAAGATGCGTCTAAAACGGCCTTTATATGTCCAGGCTTCATTGGTTTATTTGAATGGGTTGTCATGACATTCGGTCTTAAAAATGCTGGTGCTACTTATCAGAGGGCTATGAGTCTGATCTTCCATGAGTTGTTAGGAAACACTGTGGAAGTCTACATTGATGATATTGTAGTCAAATCGGCTAAGTTTAGTTCTCATATAGCTGATTTGCGCAAAGCCTTTGATAAAATGCGTCGGTATGGTTTAAAAAATGAACCCACGTAAATGTGCTTTTGGAGTGTCGGCTGGTAAGTTTTTAGGATTTGTCATACATGAACATGGTATAGAAATAGACCCTGACCGAATCAAGTCTATTCGGAATGTGGGGCCTCCGACTTGTAAGGTCGAAGTGCAGAGGTTTCTCGGCAAGGTGAATTATTTACGAAGGTTTATTTCTAACCTATCCGGGAAGATTGATGCCTTCACCCCTATCCTTCGGCTTAAGAATGATGCTGAATTCACTTGGGGGGCAGAGCAGCAGAAAGCATTTGATCTCATTAAAAAATACTTGTCTTCGGCTCCCGTGTTAAAAGCACCACAAGTAGGAGCACCATTCAGATTATACATTGCAGCTGAAGACAAGGTTATTGGGGCTGTTCTGACACAAGAAACTGAGGGGAAGGAGCATGTGGTGACATATCTAAGCCGAAGGTTGGTGGATGCTGAAACAAGGTACACTTTTATTGAAAAGTTATGTTTATGCTTGTTTTATGCATGCACCAAATGTAGATGTTATTTACTGTCTAGTCATTGCACTGTTTCTGGTCAAGCCGATGTAATCAAATACATGTTGCATAACCCAATTATGAGTGGTAGAATTGGTAAGTGGGCTTATGCACTCATAGAATATGACTTGGCCTATGAACCATTGAAATCTATGAAAGGCCAAGTCATAGCGGATTTTATCGTAGAACATCGGGTTAATGATATTCATGAACTAGACATGTCATACCTCACTGTTACTCCTTGGACTTTATATTTTGATGGATCGGTTTGCAGTGAAGGGCAAGGAATTGGCATTGTGCTTGTTTCACCAAGTAATGTCTCCTTTGACTTCTCTAGCCGATTGAAAACTTATTGCACTAATAATCAAGCTGAATATGAGGCCCTCCTATTCGGTTTAGAACTTTTAAATAGTATGGGAGTAAAACATGTGAAGGTATTTGGTGATTCTCAGCTGGTTATTCAACAAGTGTTAGAAGAATATCAATGTCTTGATGGTACTCTAAATAGTTATCTTGAGAAATGTTGGAGCATAATCCATTCTTTTGACGAATTCAGTATTCGACATATCTCTAGAGTTGAGAATCATAGAGCTAACGATTTGGCACAAGATGCATCAGGTTATCGGATAAAGAGAGGGAAATTTCACAAAACTGAAATTCCGATAACCAGTGCAGAGCCAAATTCCCAGGTCGCGGACCGTCCGCGTGACGACGCCGGACCGTCCGGGGTTTCCAGAAATGTTTTCTCAATCGATTCGGCTGACAATGAAGCCGATGTAAGTGATTGGAGGACACCTATACTTAATTATTTACGAAATCCCAATATTAGGACAGATAAGAACATTCGGCGAACAGCTTTCAAGTATGTTTTGATGAGTGATGAACTTTACCGCCGAACAGTCAGTGATGTCCTGCTGAAGTGCTTGGGCCCAGATGATGCTATATTAGCCATGGCCGAAGTACATGAAGGAATTTGTGGTACTCATCAATCGGCTCCAAAGATGAAGTGGTTGTTGCGAAGGTCTGGTTTTTATTGGCCTAGTATGATAGCTGATTGTTTCAAGTACTACAAGGGATGCCAAGTGTGTCAAAAATTCGGCGACCTACAGTTGGTCCCTGCAGCCGAGTTGCATCCTATCATCAAGCCTTGGCCGTTCAGAGGATGGGGATTAGACTTTATTGGAGAAATTCATCCTTCATCATCAAAGGGGCATCGGTTTGTGTTAGTTGCCACTGACTATTTCACCAAATGGACTGAAGCCGTTGCTCTAAAAAACATGACGCACAAGGAGGTAATTGAGTTCATAACTGAGCATATTATTCATAGATTCGGCATTCCCCAGACCTTGACTACAGATCAAGGGACTTCTTTTATGTCAAAGGAGGTACGTGAATTTGCTGAATTATACAGAATTAAGCTGCTTAATTCATCTCCATATTATGCTCAGACCAATGGACAGGCCGAGTCTAGTAATAGGACATTGATTAATTTGATAAAAAAGAAGATATCTGATAGTCCTAAACGTTGGCATAAGATTTTGTCCGAAGCTTTATGGGCTCATAGAATATCTAAACATAGTGCTACTAAAGTATCTCCTTTTGAGCTTGTCTATGGGCAGGAAGCAGTGTTGCCTGTGGAAATAAGTTTGAATGCTGTCAGGTTCGCCAGACAAAATGACCTAACTGCTACTGATTATTATAATTCAATGATGGATAATATTGATGAGGTGACCGACAAGAGGATGATAGCTTTGGGAGCAATAGAAAGGGACAAGATCATGGTAGCCAGGGCCTACAACAAGAAGGTCAAAGCAAAATCATTCCAAGTAGGAGACTTGGTGTGGAAGACCATTCTACCTCTAAGGAATAAAGATCGAAAGTTCGGGAAATGGTCGCCAAGCTGGGAGGGTCCTTATAAAGTGAAGCAGGTGATGTCTGGTAACGCTTATTTACTACAAACATTACAAGGCAAGGATTTACCTAAGGCTTTGAATGGGCGTTTCCTCAAACAGTACCATCCTAGTATGTGGCAAGATGCCTAAGAAAACCGATGTGATCACATCGAGTTAGTTGCTTTTGGTTCGCCCAGCTCCACCAAAAGGCAGGGGGGCATATGTTCGAACCAACAATGAGCGGCCGGACGGTCCGGCCCTGAGGCCGGACGGTCCGCGGTCCGGACAGTCCGCGCCTGTGGGCCGGACGGTCCGCGCGTGCGCAGAACAGATTAGGGTTCCGAGTTTTGTGTTACGGTTGTTAGCTAAAATCACGGGAAAAGCTCGGAAATTAGTTTGTAAAGGGTCCAGCCCCCCTCCTCTATAAATAGAGAGGTCTACGGCCGATTTGTAATCATCAACAATCGAATCAATACAACTTTTATTCCGCATTTATCTTAGGAGTAGTTCTAGTCTAGTTTAGGTTTAGCCTCTCGATCCCCAAATTCTTCGTCTCTCTTCGGCTCTACGTCGATTAGAGGAGTCTAGGTCGGCCGGCCCGAGCCTAGACACAACCTAGGATCTCTACTCCCCGACGGGGTCCCTCCCGGGAGCGAGATCCAGGCGCCGTCGGCGATCTTCCGCCATCCCTGCGTACGCGCGGACCGTCCGGCCCCAGGGCGCGGACCGTCCGGCCGTCAGGCAGGAACCCTAGCCGCGCGTCAGGCCGCGGACCGTCCGGCCCCAGGCCGCGGACAGTCCGCCCTTGCGCAGAGAGCACTACCGCGCCTCGCACCAGGCCGCGGACCGTCCGGCCCCTGCGCGCGGACCGTCCGCCCCTGTGCAGAGGGCACCGCCACGGTTCTTGTTGAGTGTTTGGCGCTCCGAAAAGGCGTCAACACCGTGTTTAACAACCGAAATTTGAAGACATGCCCTCTGTGAATTGCATTTAAAGTCAAGAGAATGTCCATTTTTATAATATCCCAAAATGATCTATAATACCTCCCAGTAAATCCACCTCCTTATCAAGAGTCATATCTTTAATAGTTACCCAAGCTTTATCGAGTGAGAAACGTTCTTCAAGATGAGACGGACCCAAACGTGGAGAATGAAAAGCTGAGAGGTCAAAAGTATAATCTCTTACACCAGCCATACCCAGGGCACAGTCAAAATAATCAGAGGCTGCCTCCTTTTTATCCCCCTGGTCCACAATGATATTGTCTTCCACCAAAAAAATTGTAATGAAAATTTTCTTTTTGCGGTACCTAGCGTGCTGATGAAAGAAGGCAGTATTAACAGCCCCATTCTTCAAGTACAGACCTCAGCATGGATTCTCGCCCCCGGGCGAAACCAACCCCAAATGCATTCCACTGCAGGTACAGATATGCAGTAGAAGCAAGCAGAGCTTAAATTTTTATCAGTTTCCAAAGGATATTAAAAAGCAAAAACGTACAAGATCGTATACGTGGTTGAAAAAATGTTGGTCAATGCATCAGTTTATTCATTTGTGCATATGGTTCATGGTTGGAATTATAAAAAAGAAAAGAAAATGGGGGGTAAACACACATTTGGCACCAAATGCAAAATCAATATTGGAACCTTCAGTTTTCCTGGATCTCTGGCCTGCCCTGTGGCGTAGTAGTGGGGTCTGACAGAAACACACACTCACATCTAAAAGTAAAAGCTATATATTGTCTCAGTTTTCAAATAGCAACATAATCTTGACCGGAGTTTTGGACGACCTTTTCCGAAAACATAAAGGGGTTCTGAAGCTTGTATTGGATACAGAAAATGCTGAAACGAAAATGCTGGTTTTAAAAGAAAAAGGCAGGCGCGCTCTGTAGCCAAGCATGCTTCAAAGCCTTTATTGGCACCATTGTTGTTGTGGTCCTGTCTGTCTTCGTATCGTAGTAATGCTTATGACACTCATCAGTGAGGGTGAGGGCTACTAGCTAGTCCGTGACGTAGACGTCGTACTCGACGGTGGCGTCGCCGGTGGCGAAGTCGAGCCAGTGGGTGCGCAGCAGCGCGTAGCCGCGGGCGAAGCGGAACGCGCCCGTGCCGCCGACGACGGGGAGCTCGCGGACGGCGTCGAGCGGGCAGTTGCGGCCGAGCAGCGCGAGCGTGCTGCCGTTGTAGTCCCCCGCGGTGAACACGAGGTTCATGGCCTGCAGGAAGCCGAGCTTGGCCTGGTCGGACCCCATGTACAGGCCCTGGGCGCGGCCGACGGGGGGCGACCCTTGCTCCGGCCCTTCCGTCAGCGGGTCGTCCATCACGTTCACCATCCCGAACACGGGCGACGGCGACGACGCCGGCGGGCTCACCACGCGCACCGCCGTCGGCGACTTGCCGCTCACCGTGTCGTGGAAGAAGAAGTGGAGGTGCGTCGGCGCCGTGGCGGCCTTCGCGCGCCGCCGCCGGCCGCCGGCGTGGCCGACAGCGGCCGCCGTAGGCTCGTCGTGCAGCTGTGCCTCGACGACTGCGACAAGCAGCACGAGGAAGAGCAGGAGCGTCACTTCTTTCCTCGCCATTTGTTGATGTGGGCTGTGAACTGGGAAGCGTTGTAGTGGCAAGTGTGAGTGTCACTAGAACTTGTAGTGGAACGGAGTGTACAGTGTAGTAGGAGTGAAAAAGCTGGTGGGTGACACGTTGCGGCCTGCGGGCGCTGACGTAAGGCCGGCCGGCCGGTGCAAGAAGAATACGAACAAAGCGAGGCTGGTGCTAGTGGTAGGGCTCGCGCGGCACTGCTGCTTTGCTTGGCCAGCCATGAAAGGCATCTCTGATTGTGGGTGGGGGGACCGGGGAGCACACACTGCAGAGGAGCAGATCGCATTCGCAAATATGAATTGCTTGTGCTTCTTCTGGAGGGGAGGAGATCGAGTTTCTTCTGAAGAATGCTTATCAGTGCTCTTTTTTCTGACGGAGAAATCAAATTGTTTGCTCTGTTTGTGCATGTTGTGCTTCGCTTCCACGCACGGCAAGGTAGATTTCCATACAAGGCACGCAGGGCTGGCAGTGCATCGATGCAATGAAACCATCAGGAGCCAGATTTAATGCGAGCTTGGTCACGCAGACCGCGCACTAGGTACTGATCTATTGTACCTAATTTGTGCACACATGAGTGATCGGTGACAACGACTCATAAGATAGTGTAACAACTTTTTTCGTATCTTAGGCCCATTTGGTTCCTTTAATTACCTGACTAAATTTTAGTGACTAATCGTACCATATTTGGTTCAGCGACTAAAACTAAAACTGATTAAAGTGCAATAATTACTACGACAAAATTCTGCATTACTCTAATAATGGAGAGTGGGGGCACATACGAGTTTGGCCCCAACACTGAGCTGAAATCAAATTTGCACAGTACCACTTTGGCGCCAACAGTGCATTCACTAGGGCTGGATAAAATACTCTTGGCTGGTGAGCTTACTCGACTCGTGGTCAGCTCAGCTCGACTCGGCTCGACTCGACTTATTTCGATTTTGTCACGAGTTGAGCTAACATCTCAGCTCGGTTCGTTAACGAGCCAGTTCGACATGAGCTCGAGCCAGCTCGTTAGCTCAAATGAGCTAGCATTTATCTGCAAAACAAAGCCTATACTTATATCGGATGAATTAATAAATGATGAACTATGATTTAAATGATGTGATATATAAAATTATGAGTATTGTTAGACTTTTCTAGTGTTAAATTAGTATGAAATTAACTAACAATTGATTATATTGTTGTATATATACAAGTATATTATTTTTTTGTTGTGGCTCGCGAGCTAAACAAGCCAGCACAAGCTCCCAAATGAGCCGAGTCGAGCTGGTTCGATATTTACCCCTAGCATTCACAAAAACAACACAATGCAGAAATAGCTCAAACCAAATTACAATTATCAAAACAGTTTGGTGCATTCACAGAATCAACACAAATATTGATACCATACGACAATGCAAAAACACACCATAGCAAAGTTCATGTAGTTCAAATACATTTTTATTTCAAAACATGTAACCTATGATCTTGCAAACTGTAGGAAACGGTGGCACCTAAGAGGGGGGTTAATTTTGACTTCTAAAAACTATCGCTAAACTAGGCTACAAATAAATCTCTAGAACAAAACATATGCAAATAAGCAATCTAGAATGTGCAAACAAGATTTCGTCTAAGTTTTGCCATCTCTACCTCAAAAACCTAAGTTCAAATCCTAAATATTCTAACTAGAATTGAGAGATTGAAACTTAAGTACTTAATTTAAATGTGGAAGATAAAGAGCAAAGGTAGAGATGCAAATTATCGTGGATGACGCTGATATTTTTACAGGTATTGGTAAAGTATATATAGGCCCCAACTCAAAACTAGTCCTTGGAGAAAAGCTGCTGCTTCTCTGTGGTGCCCTGTCTATTGCGCCACTAGCTGTTGGATCTAAGGTTGCAGGTGACCGTTGGCGCGTACAACCTTGCACCAGACCGTCCGGTGTCTAATCGGACAGTCCGGTGGTTCTCCTCCACAGTGCCACCAGGAACTGGCCGTTGGGCTACTGTTCCTTGGTGCACCGGACAGTCAGTGCTCTCAGCCGGACAGTCTGCCAGTGGTAACACTCTCTTCATGTCTTGGACTTGCTTGATACTTCTTGATCTTCACTTATGGTTTTAATATTGTCTTCTTTTAAGGTGTTGTTTCCTCAATGCCTTAGTCCAAGTCACTTTAGCATCTTGTGAACTACAAATACAAACACTAGCAAACACAATAGTCCATAGTTTACGTTGATCATCAAACACCAAAATAATTTAGTCAAACGGGTCGAGGTCCATTTTCCTTACAATCTCTCCCTTTTTGGTGATTGATGATAACACAACCAAAGTAAGAAAATATAACAAACGTTTTGATGAAAACATGCAATCTACTTGCTAGGATGTATGAATGTCCCCACAATGTGAGATTATGGACTTAAGCCTCCCCTAACTCCATAATACACATACTTCCTATTTTAGACAAAAAACAATTGTATATAGAGCCAAAACCACTTGTAAGCCCAAGATTTTAAAATTTTAAATTTGGTGTGGTGTTTGGTGTTTGATATATTTTGAATTGCTTTGGTCCCTAAAACTTCTCCCCTTTGGAATCAAACACCAAAAAGGAAGACATGAAAAGCATATAGAAAGCAACTAAAAGACTTGCCCTCTAAAAGATTTACCACTTGTAGCTCTAAAAGATTACACCCACTAAAAGAGTGTTCTCCCCTTTTGAAAGAATATTCTCCCCCTCTGTATAAAAGAAGATATACTCCCCTTGTCGAAGATCCTCTACTTTTAGGAAAATCACATAAGAAAGAGAGGGACAATACATGATTGATTAGACTAACTCCTCTTATGCATAGATAAAAGATATATTTTAACAACATATGCATTTTATGGCGACATGGGGAGAATAAGATATGAAATATAGTCTAATCAAAATTTGGAGAAGACATGTAAATGATACTGATAGTAGAATAAAACCACTTGTCAAAATACTCAGAGAGTAGTGGAAGCTTATTGTCTTTCTCTTGGGGACTCCATTTTCCTTCAATGAGACTACTACACATAATAGACTTGAAAACAAGTATTAGTCTCAAAGACTTAGATTATAAAGTAACCTCCCCTGAAAGTGTGCATACAAGTTTTGAATACTTGTAGGAGACATGCACTTTGATTTTGATATCAAGAGGGGCAAATTATCTATAATTCGAGCTTTGGCACATATCAAACAAGATGACACCACTTGGACAATAGATACACTTGTAGAATATAAACTTTGAAGCATAGCATTAGTGTCATCTACTTAGGAATGTTAAATAAGCTATGTACCGTGCTTAACTAAACATTTAAGCCATGCAGGTTTGCTCAAGGATATGAATTGAAAACAGGAATTCCTACCATATGATTGACTTAGTATGCATGCAACTCCATATGTAAAACTAGGCATGTAAGGTAAAAACTAGATACAAGAAAAATAGATATGCATATCTAAAAACAAGAAAATGCAACAAATCTAGTTACCTTAGTAATGGGCGGGGAATGTGGGTCCATAGTATTCACTAACCCACTTGGCAATAGACTTGATCCAATGTGATGCATCCCATGATATATATCCCAATTTTGCTAAGTCTTCAAATTCCTCACAGTCCTTTGGACTTCTCACTTCCCTCTAGGGACTCGAACTTTCTTAGTGCTTTTTATATTGAGGTAATCTCATTTGGCACCTAGATGCGTTTGGACCCCTTTCCCTTGTTGGCTTGCTTGTTGGACTTGATGGCTATCACCTCTCCATTATTTTTCTTCTTGATCAAATATGGTGTAGCGGCTTTTTTTTGTCCACCTTGTTGATGTAGGTGTTGGAGATTTTTCTTGTTGGCTTTTGCTTTTGCTTATCCTAAGTCTTCGCCTTGAATTGGTAAGACTTGTGGCCTTCCTTGTGACATAGTCTACAAACCACGGTTTCTTCCTCCACAGGCTTGTTCACTCCCCTAGTGTTGTTATCCTGAGGAGGTTGGTTTTGTTTGGCTTTGCCTTTCTTGTCATACAAAACCTTGCCTAGGCAAGCTACCTCTTGCCTTAATTGCTCATTCTTCATTGCAATCTCATACGAACATGTTTCTATAACAACATACTTAACAAGAACTTGATTGCAGGGATTAGAATTATCAATTAAATCAAAGCAGGAAGTAGAAACATCTTTCTTAATAATTTTAGGAATTTCAACTAAAGATGCTCCTCGGGTGCTACCGATGCATTCTAGCTTACAAGTTAGTATTGTGTATGCTAAGAATTTCCATTTTCTCTAGCAAGTTTTCAATGGCTTCTTGAGAGCTAGCTAACTTAGCCTTAAGATGTTCATTCTTTTTGGTAAGGCTGTCATTGGTAGTTGAGGATGGATCATTAGACTCTAATTACTCAATTTTAGTTGTTAGCTCACAATTCAAATTTACAAATGTTTCAAAATTTTCTAGCAAACATTTATAATCATTTTGAGAGCTAATCAATTTATTTTCAAGGTTTTAAGTTGAGCCTTTTGTTTAGTGCATACATCCCCAAAAAATTTAATGGCATACGCAAGTTCATCTAAGGAGGGCTTTCCCTCATCATCACATTCATCATCACTAGAGGATGGAATACTTGTTTTACCACTTGCCATAAGGCATTTGTTTGATGACCGTGAAGAGCGTGATGAAGAGCAGTGGCTACGAGTCCTTGGAGGATCATCTTCGCTGAAGAGTCATCCTAAGTCTTGACACTTGTGAGTGCCTTGCCTTTGCTCCTCCTCTTTGTGGGTTTGGCCATATTTGGAAAGTTGTCCCTGAAGTGGCCCTTCTCCCCGCATGCGAAGCATACTCTCTTTCTTTGCTTTTTCTTGTCAATGTTAAAGAGAAGATCCTCGACCTACAGGGGCACACCCATTAGATTAATCTTGCGAATCATCCTCATTACCTTTCTGACGCGTCAGACTGTTTCTTCGCCCTTAGATGATGATTTTGAGGCTTGATCATCTTCATCACCATCATCATCATCATCTTCTTCCTCCTCTACCTCACTTGAGCATAGAGCCTTCTTATTGCTTTTCATCTTTTTGTGTTCATCACATGCAAAAGCATTTGGCTTTGAAGAAGTTGGCTCCTCTCCTTGACCCATTTTCCATGACATCTCAAATGTCGCAATCTTTCAAATCACAATCGTCGGGGTCATTTGGCTCAAGTCCTCAAGGTTGTGAAGAATGGTGATGATGCTCCCATATCTTTGTTAAGGTAGAAGGGAGATGATCTTCCTCACAATGTCCGCATCACCTAGCTTATTAATTCCAATAGAGTTGAGCTCATTAATCACAAGATTTAAGCGGGAATACATGTCTCTAACAAGCTCATTTTTTCATAGCAAAGAAATTATACTCATTTAAAACTAGGCAATGTTTTTGCTCACGGACATTAGATGTGCCATCATGGAGCTCATGCAGTTTTAGCTAAATCTAATTAGAAGTTTTCAAGGTAAATACTTGATTGAAAATTTCCATGCTAAGAGATTAATGCAAGCAATTTTTGGCTCTAGCATTTAAATGAAATTCTTTTTCGTCACTCTTGGTGAGCTTCTCAGGATTCTTAGGTGGTTTCATCCTATCACGAGTGACTCTCCAAACACCTAGATCAACCGCTTCTAGGTAACAACCCATTCTAGCACTACAATATGGGAAGTTAGGGCTGTCAAAGTGTGGTGGGTATCCATCCCTTTCCTCTAAAAAGTGTGGGCTTGATTAGCGGTGAAGCTAACACGTTTCAAATGAGCCAAACCGGGCTTTGATACCACTTGTAGGAAATGGTGACGCCTAAGAGTGGGGGTGAATTAGGACTTCTAAAAACTATCTCTATAACACCCCTGGTGTTACTGGCACTAAAACTTGAGCATAACATTATGTGCATTGACATTTCATATGTTTGTTACACCTAGAGTGCATTCACTAGGTAAAAATTTCAAAAAAGTTGTAATGATGTGGCCTAATGTGTGGTTAACCCTAGGGTAGGGTACTAAACTCTAAGTTAGGGCTTATGGGTGAAAATGAAGCCCAAATAAGTTAAATCCTCAAAAACATGAGAAATGATCATAAGGTGTCACATTTGATGGACTTTGGTGGCACCAAAACCCTAATGTGCCCAAAACCCTAAAAACAAAACCCTAGAAACCTTAATTGAAACCCTAGGGGGTTAATTGTAAATTTTGTGCACTTTTGGACCCAAGTGCAAATACCAAAGTGATAGAACACCACAAATCATGTGTTTTCTATATTTGAGGATTTGCAAGTCAAATAGTGGGATTTGGACTTATTCGCAAAAAGCACCCCATGAACTTCATATGCCTAAGTCTGAATTCAGTTGAATAGGGTCAACTTTGGAACTCCATATCTCAGAATTCTTGAGGATTTTGCACTTGGTCAACATAGCAAACTTGTAGAGCTATGTTAGGAGTACAAGTTTTATTAAGTGACTAAGCATTGGTATTGTACAGAAATTGGAAATAAAAGGACTTAAAGTCGGGCTGACAGTTAGTCTTTGAACTGAATATTGGCTAGAAGTAAAGTTAGGTGAACTTTGAGATCAGATTTGACCATGATCCAGTGATTGTTTGACTATGATTACTATAGCAAGATTAAAGCTGGAGTATAGATCAACAACTTTGTTACAGGAAGGTTAACAAGTTATCACATAAAAATTTGAGATCAAGACCCTGAAACCTGCTCTGTCAAGCGCCTGAATCAAGTTCCCATGGTACAGTGACCTGACGAAGATCGCCAGATTCAGTGTATCGCCACCAGTGATCCCGCGCCGTGGTCATCGCCACCGTTGCGATTCATGCTCAGTGAAGTGCAGATAACTGCTCGGTGTAAGAAATATCGCGTTAAGGATGAACTCGGGCCACTGTTTTGCCCCGTTGCCGTGCCCACTTGCGCCGGCGACGTGGCCGAGCGGCCGTCACCAGGATATGCACCATTCACCGCGGTTGAGCCATGCCTTAGGCCATTTACCACGTCATCGTGAGCCGTAGTGACTGCCCAGTAACCGTTGTAGTTCATTACCTAGTGACCGCCACGGTAGACCACTACGATGACTCACTTTATTTTCCGGCCGTCGCGCGTCTTCTCAAAATTAGCCGCCACTGCCAAGGGAACCTATAAATTGCCACCCCAATGAGCTCCGCTAAGTAATCACACACCTAACGCACCAGCCCGTGCCTTAGATTGTCCACCAGAGCGCTCCAATTTTAAAGTTTCCCCAAATCAGTCGAAACTCCGTCGTAAGTGAGCTCACCGTGGCTGGCTCTCTACAGGTCCATTCATGTCCCCCTCGCTCTCGTTTCCACATCCCTGTGTGCTATAGATGCTTAGTGGCCTGACCAATTGAACTAGCGTGTTCGCGCCATCACCATGAACAGCGTGATTATGAGCTAAAACCTTACAATTGATTGAGGGATTATGGTCGTTATGGGTAGAATTAGGTGTCAGCCACACCGAAGCGTCGGTCGACTTTTTAAGGGTTTTTCAAATCGCCAGGGTCCTCTGAGCAAAGTGAACATTGCGGGCGCACGCGTGGGCGCGTTTCGCCTGTCGTGGGCCGGCTCGGGCTTAGATTAAGCCCGTTATTGTTTATGCTTTTCCTTTTTCTTTTTCTGCCAGACTTAGGAAATCCATAGAAAATTATAGAAAAAATGATAAAAATATGAGACCAATTTTGTTGGACTCCTAAATTTCTATAGTATTTAATAAAAATGGTTCCATGACTTTTAGCCCAAACCAGAAATTATTCAGTATTTAAAAGGGCTTAGACCTCTACTTTTGGAATTTTAGAAATTATTTGAAGACTCCAAAAATCATAAAACTTTTGGATAAACTTAATTTGACAATTAGAACCCATGGGTGAAGTTTAACATGTATTGGACGTTGTTTGATCCTAAAACCCCAAAACCCTAGTATCTTAGAATAAAAAACCCTAACCCTACTAAGGTGTTGACCTAGAAGACCCTAACTTCCTTGGTGCACCGTAAAGGAACATTGTATTCAAGACACAACTTGATGTACCTTTATTATAAATGCATATTCATAGCATCACATGAGCATTCATGTCTATATATGGTTATGTATAGAGAACGAGGAAGAAGTAGTGGGTGAAGAAGAATGGACTAATCCACCAACAAAAAATCCATCTGCTGGGAACAGTTTTTATTTTGATATTTGTGGAACAGAGCCCGACTCCCCTACAACACAAGGCAAGCCCCGGTGCATTTGCCACCTTCTTGCTGTTTTAAAATCTTTATCACTCTTGTTTGATGCATTAGGTGATAGGAGATATGTGCCAAAATATTGTTGCATTTCCTTCCTTGAAATTGTTTACCATCCCTTGATTACCTATTTTATTAAAAGGTTTTCTAATGCTTAGTCTTGCTTTAGAAAACAAAAAGGTTTTGTTTTAAACCAAAGGTGATGCTTCAAAGGGAAGGGGATGTTTTCAAAAATAAAACTTAATGGTGGATCCATCATGGCCATGATGGGTTCAACATCGGATAAGATGTACCTCTGTCAGGTACCAAGCTTTTGGGTTTAAATGATAAAGTTGAGACTGGGCGGGTGACTTGCACGAGAAGGGAGTCTCGGTGTAGTGTCTCCGTCTGAGTCGATTAAGGACCGTCTCGATGTAGGCCGGCTGACCGAGGACCCTTTAACTGGTCACATGCCTCGTCATGGGTAAGCTTTGCCTCGGGCAGACTAATTCCAGAACAGCCAACACGCAATGGGAGTGGAGAGATGGCGAGAGTAGCGTGTACCCTCCGTGGCAAGAAGCTGGACGGTGGTGTATCTGTGCTCTCGGTTGGCGTTAACCCGGTCTGAAACCCGGTGGCGAGTTGACATATGCAAGGGTTAAGTGCTACATATGTCGTGTGATTGGAGATCCTCAGCTGAGTATTAATCGATTCGGATCGCCGTTACTTCTCAGACATGAAGACTTGGTCACTGACTTACACGTAGCATTCTAGTGCACTAAAAGGGTTGATAAAAGATGGCTAGTATAGGCCAAGTGCTTGAACTAGGGTAGAAAGAACTCTAGATTCAGGTAATAACTTAACTTGCTAATAAAACTAGATTTTTAAGGATCCACTATTAGTAAGCATTTTTGTCGGTGTTTCAAAACCCGGGGGGGGGGGGGTCCCTGGACCGATGAGTGAATTGTCGCCGCGTGCCCCAGCCCAGATGGGTCGACGCGAGGCGGAACACGAAGGGGGGAAAGGAAGCAGCCGGAGGGAGGCAGACGTGAGAGGGTGGATCCCGCGGCCTTCGTGTTAGCCCCGCGCCTGAGTCGGGTGCGCTTGCAGTAGGGGGATACAAGCGTCCACGCGGGAGTGGGAGCGAGCGGCCTTGCGCGAGCGCCGTCCCGCCCTTCTCCGCGCGAGCCAACCCTCTATAATAGGGCCCTGGTCCTTCCTTTTATAGGCGTAAGGAGAGGATCCAGGTGTACAATGGGGGGTGTAGCGGAGTGCTACGTGTCTAGCGGAGGAGAGCTAGCGCCCTAAGTACATGCCATCGTGGCAGCCGGAGGGGTTTTGGCACCCGGTTCGTGCAGTGTCGTGGCCGTCGGAGGAGCGCTGGAGCCTGGCGGAAGGACAACTGTTGGGGCTGTCGAGTCCTTGCTGACGTCCTCTTGCTTCCGTAAGGGGGCCGAGAGCCGCCGTCGTCATAGTGCGTGCGGGGCGCCATCATTGCCTATCTGGCGGAGCGAGCCAGATGGGACACCGGTCTTGTTCCCCGTAGCCTGAGTCAGCTCGGGGTAGGGTAATGATGGCGCCTCCTGTCGACGTGGTCGGTCCGCGCCCAAGGTTGGGCGATGTGGAGGCTCCTCCGAGGTCGAGGTCGAGTCTGTCTTCCGTGGCCGTGGTCGAGTCCGAGCCCCTGGGTCAGGCGAGGCGGAGACCGTCGGCTGAGGCCAGGGCTGAGTCCGAGCCCTGGGGTCGGGCGAAGCGGAGTCCGTCGTCTCCTGGGGCTGAGCCCAAGTCCGAGCCTTGGGGTCGGGCGAGGCGGAGTTCGTCGTCTTCCGGGGTTGAGCCTATGTCCGAGCCCTGGGGTCGGGCGAGGCGGAGTTCGTCGTCTTCCGGGGTTGAGCCCATGTCCGAGCCCTGGGTCGGGTGGAGCGGAGTTCGCTGTCTTCCGGGGTTGAGCCCGAGTCCGAGCCCTGGGGTCGGGCGGAGCGGAGTTCGCCGTCTTCCGGGGCTGAGCCCGAGTCCGAGCCCTGGGTCGGGCGGAGCGGAGTTCGCCGTCTTCCGGGGCTGAGCCCGAGCCCGAGCCCTAGGTCGGGCAGAGCGGAGGTCGCCGTCTTCCGGGGCTGAGCCCGAGTCCGAGCCCTGGGTCGGGCGGAGCGGAGTTCGCCGTCTTCCAGGGCTGAGCCCGAGTCCGAGCCCTGGGGTCGGGCGAGGCGGAGTTTCCTATGATGCCCGAGGCCGGCCTTGGCTGCCGTCAGCCTCACTCTGTCGAGTGGCTCAGCAGTCGGAGCGGCGTAGGCGGCGCTGTCCTCTTGTCAGACCGGTCAGTTGAGCGGCGAAGTGACTGCAGTCACTTCAGCTCTGTCGACTGGAGGGCGTGTGTCAGGATAAAGGTGTCAGGCCACCTTTGCATTAAACGCCCCTACGATTTGGTCGGTCGGCGTGGCTATGTGGCCAAGGTTGCTTCTCTATGAAGACTGGGCCTCGGGCGAGCCGATAGTGTGCCCGTTGCTGGAGGGGGGTCCTCGGGCGAGATGTAGGTTCTCCGGGGTCGGCTTCCCTTGCCCGAGGCTAGGCTCGGGCGAGGCACGATCATGTCCCTTGAATGGACCGATCCTTGACATAATCGCACCCATCAGGCCTTTGCAGCTTTGTGCTGATGGGGGTTACCAGCTGAGATTTAGGGGCCTGAGGGTACCCCTAATTATGGTCCCCGACAGTAGCCCCCGAGCCTCCAAGGGAGTACTAATACTCGCTTGGAGGCTTTTGCCGCACTTTTTTGCAAGGGGACCAGCCTTTTTTGGTTGCATTCTGTTCCGGTGGGTGCGCGCGAGCGCACCCGCCGGGTGTAGCCCCCGAGGCCTTGGAGGAGTAGTTTTACTCCTTCGAGGTCTTAGTGCGTTTCGCAACACTTCGGCTGGTCTAATTGTTCCCTCATGCGAGCTGGTCGTAGCCCGAGTGCACGGTCGGGTCCCAAGTTCTCGGGCTGGTATGTTGACGCTGTCAACGGTTTGGCCGGAGCTGGGTTTGCGAGAGCAGCCCCCGAGCCTCTGCACAGGGCAAGAGGACGGTCAAGGACAGACTCGTCTTTTTTACATACGCCCCTACGTCGCCTTTCCGCAAGGAGGAGGGGGGAAAGCGCCATGTTGCCCTTGGTGGGCGCCGAACATGGTGTCTCCGGTGAGCTGCTGGCGGGTAATCCGAGCGGACGTCCGTGCCCCATTTGTTAGGGGTCGGCTAGAGGCCCAGAGGCGCGCCCAAAAGTACCTGCGGGTGATCTGCCGGACCCGGTCCCCTGTCAATGGGGTCCGAGGGCTCGATGCCTCCCTCTGATGGGATTCCGTTACAAGATCGTTCCTGCTGGTCTCGGAAATGTCCTAGGGTACCTCGGGAGCGTAGCCCGAGCCTTGGTTATGTATCGAACGTACCCATGGTCATCCCTCGCTCTGTGTCTGAGGCGACTGTGAACCCTTCGAGGGCTAGCCTACGAACCCTTGATCAGTAGTGGGCGTGGAGCCCGAGTGGCCTGAGGCGGCCGTTGAACCCTTCGAGGGGCCGGCCATCGAACCTCTGACCAGTAGTGGGCGCAGAACCCAATCGATCTGAGGCGGTCGTTGAACCCCTCCGAGGGGCCGGCCTTCGAACCTCTGATCAGTAGGGAGGCTCAGAGCCTGTTTCCTTCATGGGGAAGGGTCCTTTTCGGGGTATCCCCCTTTCCCGGTCCCTGTTGTAAGAGAGAGAAAGAGGAAAAGGAAAAGGATGCGAAGTCGAATGACGTGGCGTACCTTTTTCGACGCGGTCATTATGGCGAAGGCGAAGCGTCGCTTGCTTCTCCCGCTTGAGGCGCCGCCTGTTTCACCGCGGAGTTAATGTGACGGGGCGAGCGGTTCGCGGGGCGGCCGTTGCGCGTGCGCGAGCCGTTCGAGGAACGGATCATGGACGCGCCGTCTTCACGCCGTGAGAGAAGGCTCCCCCACTGCCCCTGGATGGGACGTGAGCTTGGCTGACGACATGACCGCTGCTCCTGCCCGCCTGTCACCGCCATTACTGCCGGCCCAATTTTGACCGCATTTGACTGTCGCGCTTGGTTGGCACTGCAGGGTTGCCTCGAGTCGCGGTATTGACTCCGCAGTCGAGGAGGCGCGGTAGTGGCGTGAGTGGCGGTGCAGTCGCTCACACGTAGCAACCGGCGCGCCGGTTGCATGACGCGTGGGCCTGGACCTCCATGCTGGGCTTGTTGGAGTCGAAGGGTCGCGCCCACTTGGCACGGTTGCATGCCGCCTGCATGGCTGTCCGCCCTTTCACCCGCTGGTCTGGGTGAAAGTGGAGGAGTGCTTGTAACCACCGAGTGGTTGCATGCACCGCGCGCGTGGCGGTTTGGCTTCTTCTCCCCTGGACCGGCTTGCATGACGTGTGGGACCCAGCCCCCGCGCCGTGGGGGGGAGAATCTTGGAGCGTGTTGGAGAAGACTCGACCTGCAACGGTTGAGGGCGCAAGTGGGGAGAGTCGCCTTTAAAAGGGGGGCAACCCCTTTGGAGGGCAACCATGTCTTCGCGCTCCCCTCATGCATCGTGTCTTCCCATCTTCCGAGCCCCCGGGCGGGGGACGCCCGGAATCCTTCAGTCTTGTCGTTGGAGGAACGCAACTTCGTGGAAGTTGGTACCTTTCAGCCATCGTTCGGCTTCAAGGATTTTCATCATGCAGCCCGGCTGCACCCCTCCGCCGGTGGTCACCCAAGACGGTGACCTCCAGTTTGATGGCGGGGGAAAGCAAGCCGGGCTGCGGCCTCTGCCCCTCCCTCAGTCTCAAGGATTTTCATCACCAGTGTTGGGAAGGGGAGTGTGCCGAGTTGGGGTCGGTCCCTGTGCGGGCGGTGGCCCGCTCCTTCCCTCAATGATCGGGGGGAAGGGCATCCGCCGTTCATGGCATGGGCAGCTGCCGCGCGCCCGACTCTCTGAGTCGAGCGGCTTCGGAGCCGCTCTCGGTGCCGCCTTCCACCACGACAGCTGGAAGAGGTTCCGCCGCCGACGAGCTTGCCGGCGCCACCCATGGACTGACCTCCAACTCTATGGCCTTCTGCCCATCCTTGCCTCTCGAGTTGGGGGCATGGGCGAGGGCTTCATGGCAGCAGCATCCGCCCTGATGTCATCGTTGCTGCTGTTCGGCCCTCCGGAGCAAAAGTCATCGTCGTTGCCGCTGTCGGGGCGGGCGACGACGAGCCGTTCGTCGGTCTTCTGTTGCTCCGCAGGCCCCCCCCAATCGCGTGGGGTTGTTCGTACCTGCGGAGGTGGAACCGAAGTTCCGTTTGTAAAGGCACCTTAAGTGCCGGTATTTTGTTCAATGCGGCTGTCGAGGCCTGAACGTGTATGTTTTTGGCACGGAGCCGTGTTTTTTCTTCATTTCGAGCATTGAGACTCGCCTTGTCGATTATTTGAACCGCTTCACCGAGCGTGAGTTGCCTCGTGCAAAGGTGACGAGTGAGGTATCTGTATCTCGGAGGAGTAGGAGTCCCTCGGCTCGGTCGGCCTTGCTGTCCGAGGCTTCTCTTGCTTAGTTAAAGGAACCCCTCGGTCGCTCTTTGATGAGTCGAAGCCGAAGGTAGCGGTGTCAGCACAGACAGAGGCAGAGTTGGCTTCGAAAAGGAGGTATAGTTGGCCAGAGCCTGGCCGGGTCGTCCACTGGCGGAACCGACGCCGGAGTTGAGCTGCCGAGGCCACAAGCCGAGCTGATGTCTTTGGGGGTCAGCTGGCCGAGGCATCGGGGTGGCCGGCCGAGCTGCCTGCTCGAGCCGGATTCTCGAAGAAGACCCTGGCGGCGATGGCCCGGGTGTGGTGCTGATGTCGTCCTTCAGAGTTGGAGCCCTCCGACCGCGTCGCCGTCTGAGGCTAGGTCAGACCCCGCCGAAGGTGTAGTTGATGCCGAGGGTGCTGCTGCCCCCTTCGGCTGTCGACGTCCAAGCCTGCAGGATCAGGTTGTCTTGTAGTGTGCGTATGTTTTCTGCGGCCGCTGAGGCCTGAACACATCGTCGTCGTGTTGTAAAGTTGCGTTTCTTTTCCTCTTGTTTCGAGTATCTGGACTCATTTGTCGGTAACAGAATTGTTTGTGCGGGCGAGAGTTGCTTTTCACGGAAGGCGATGAGTGAGGTATCCGTATCCCGGAGGCGTAGGAATCCCTCGGCTCGGTTGGCCTTGCCGCTTACGCGCGCTCTTACTCGTCCATAGGGTTCTGTTGCCGACGCAGTCGAGAAGGCCCGAGAAATCATTTCGGTAGAGGAGCTTCTCGAGCATGAAGACTTGTTCAGTCCGCGGAGTCACTTATCCGAACGCGAGTTACTTATCGCAGAAGGTGATGAGTGAGGTATCCGTATCCCGGTGGCGTAGGAGTCCCTCGGCTCGGTCAGCCTTGGCTGCTTACGTGTACTCCGTTGTTTTCAGGATCCACTTTTGAAGTAGTCGAAGAGCACGAAAGGCATTCTGGCAGAAAAGATTTTTTTTCTTTTTTCGAGGAAAATTTTGACGCAGAGGGGGTTGCCCCCTTCTAGCCCCCGAGGGAGGATCGGGCTTTGCCGAGGCAAGGCTGACCCTTCCTTGACGACCAGACTTGGTGTGTGAACGAGGTATATGAGCAACTTGAAAGCATCTTAAGGGTAGAAGCGACGTAGCTGTTGGATGTTCCAAGCGTTGCCGTAGACCTCGCGTTGGCTGTTGGCTAGCTTGTACGTTCCGGGCTTCAGGACCTTGGCGATTACGAACGGCCCTTCCCAGGGAGGCGTGAGTTTGTGCCGCCCTCGGGCATCTTGTCACAGCTGAAGCACCAGGTCGCCCACCTGGAGGTCTCGGGACCTAACCCCTCGGGCGTGGTAGCGTCACAGGGACTGCTGGTACCGCGCCGAGTGTAGTAAGGCCACGTCCCGAGCCTCCTCCAGCTGGTCCAGTGAGTCTTCTCGGTTGGCCCGGTTGCTTTGGTCGGTGTAGGCCGTCGCCCTCGGGGAACCGTATTCTAGGTCTGTGGGCAAGATGGCCTCGGCCCCATAGACTAGAAAGAACGGTGTGAAGCCCGTGGCTCGGCTCGGCGTTGTCCTCAGACTCCAGACCACCGAGGGGAGTTCCTTCATCCACCGCTTGCCGAACTTGTTGAGGTCGTTGTAGATTCGAGGCTTAAGTCCTTGCAGGATCATGCCGTTGGCCCGCTCCACTTGCCCATTCGTCTTGGGGTGTGCCACGGCAGCCCAGTCCACCCGGATGTGGTGATCCTCGCAGAAGTCCAGGAACTTTCTGCCGGTGAACTGGGTGCCATTGTCAGTGATGATGGAGTTCGGGACCCCAAAGCGATGGGTGATGTTGGTGAAGAACGCCACCGCCTGTTCGGACCTGATGATGTTTAGGGGTCGGACCTCGATCCACTTGGATAATTTGTCGATGGCGACCAACAGGTGCGTGTAGCCCCCGGGTGCCTTCTGCAAGGGGCCAACGAGGTCCAGACCCCACACAGCAAACGACCAGGTGATGGGTATTGTCTGCAGAGCCTGAGCAGGCAGGTGGGTCTGCCTCGCGTAGAACTGACACCCTTCGCAGGTGCGGACAATTCTAGTAGCATCGTCCACCGCCGTCGGCCAGTAGAATCCTTTTCGGAAGGCGTTTCCAACGAGGGTTCAAGGTGCTGCGTGATGGACAAGCCCCCGAGTGTATCTCTTGCAAGAGCTGCTGGCCTTCGGCGATGGAAATGCATCGCTGGAGGATGCCTGAGGGGCTGCGGTGGTAGAGCTCCTTCCCATCTCCCAGCAAGACAAAAGACTTGGCGCGCCGCGCCAACTGGCGAGCTTCGGCTTGGTCGAGGGGCAGCTCCCCTCGGTGGAGATATTGCAGGTACGGGGTCTGCCAGCTTTGATTAGGCGGGACCTCGCTCGGTTCCCCCTCGACGCGCAGTGCCACACCCTCGGGGGCCAAGGGTACCTCGGACTGAGCCGAGGGTGCCTCGGGCGGAGCCGAAGGTGCCTCAGGCTCGGGTGTGTCCTCGGTCTTGATGGAGGGTTGATGCAGGTCTCGGGAGAATACGTCCAGGGGAACTGTTGTTCGTCCCGAGGCTATTTTAGCCAGCTCGTCCGCAGTCTCGTTGTAGCGTCGAGCGATGTGGTTGAGCTCGAGCCCGTGGAACTTGTCTTCCAGGCGCCGAACCTCATCGCAGTAGGCTTCCATCTTCGGGTCGTGGCAGTGGGAGTTCTTTATGACTTGGTCGATGACGAGCTGCGAGTCACCGCGAGCGTCGAGGCATCAGACCCCTAGCTCGATGGCAATTCGCAACCCGTTTATTAGAGCCTCGTACTCAGCCACATTGTTGGACGCCGGGAAGTGGAGGCGTAGCATGTAGCGTAGGTGCTTCCCGAGGGGCGAGACGAAGAGGAGGCCTGCGCCGGCCCCTGTCTTCATCAGCGACCCGTCAAAAAACATGGTCCAGAGCTCCGGTTGGATCGGAGCCGTCGGGAGCTGGGTGTCGGCCCATTCAGCCACGAAGTCCGCCAAGACCTGGGACTTGATGGCCTTCCGAGGGGCGAACGAGATCGTCTCGCCCATGATCTCCACCGCCCACTTCGCAATCCTACCCGAGGCCTCTCGGGACTGGATGATCTCTCCCAGGGGGAAGGATGACACCACAGTCACCGGATGAGACTCTAAGTAGTGTTGCAACTTCCGCCGTGTCAGGATCACCGCGTACAACAGCTTCTGGATTTGTGGGTAGCGGATCTTGGTCTCGGACACTACCTCACTGATGAAGTAGACTGGCCTCTAAACGAGCAATGCATGCCCCTCTTCTCGTCTCTCGATCACAATCGTGGCGCTAACCACCTGAGTGGTCGCGGCGACGTAGATCAAGAGAGCTTCTCCGGCAGCGGGGGGCACCAAGATGGGCGCGTTCGTGAGGAGCGCCTTCAGGTTCCCGAGGGCTTCCTCGGCCTCGGGGGTCCAAGTGAAGCACTCGGCCTTCCTTAAGAGGCGGTACAGAGGTAGACCTCTTTCGCCGAGGCGCGAGATGAAGCGGCTCAGAGCCGCGAGACATCCCATGACCCTCTGTACGCCTTTCAAGTCCTTGATTGGCCCCATGCTGGTGATGGCTTCAATCTTCTCTGGGTTGGCTTTGATGCCCCGCTCGGAGACGATGAACCCCAAGAGCATGCCTCGGGGGACCCCGAAGACACACTTTTCGGGATTAAGCTTCACGCCTTTCGCCTTGAGACATCGGAATGTTGCTTCAAGGTCGGAAAGGAGGTCGGAGGCCTTCCTCTTCTTGACTACGATGTCATCGACGTAGGCCTTGACCGTTCAGCCGATGTGTTCGCCAAACACATGGTTCATGCATCGCTGGTACGTTGCCCCCGCATTCCTCAAACCAAACGACATTGTAACATAGCAGTACATGCCGAAGGGTGTGATGAATGAAGTCGCGAGCTGGTCGGACTCTTTCATCTTGATCTGGTGATACCCTGAGTAGGCATCGAGGAAAGACAGGGTTTCACACCCAACAGTGGAATCCACAATCTGATCGATGCGAGGCAGAGGGTAGGGAACCTTTGGACATGCTTTGTTTAGACCAGTGTAGTCTACACACATCCGCCATTTCGCCCCTTTCTTTCTCACAAGCACAGGGTTGGCAAGCCATTCGGGATGGAAGACCTCTTTGATGAACCCTGCCGCCAGTAGCTTGTGGATCTCCTCGCCTATGGCTCTGCGCTTTTCTTCGTCGAATCGGCGCAGAGGTTGCTTCACGGGCCGGGCCCCAGCTCGAATATCCAGAGAGTGCTCGGCGATTTCCCTCGGTATGCCGGGCATGTCCGAGGGACTCCACGCGAAAACGTCGGCGTTTGCGCGGAGAAAGTCGATGAGCACTGCTTCCTATTTGGGGTCGAGCTCGGAACCGATCCGGATCTGCTTGGAGGCGTCGTTGCAGGGGTCGAGAGGGACGGACTTGACCGTCTCCGCTGGTTCGAAGTTGCCGGCGTGGCGCTTCACGTCGGGCGCCTCCCTAGAGAGGCTCTCCAGGTCAGCGATGAGGGCCTCGGCGTACTCCACGCACTCCACATCGCATTCGTATGCGTGTCGGTACATGGGCCCGACGGTGATGACCCTGTTGGGGCCCGACATCTTGAGCTTGAGGTAGGTGTAGTTGGGGACGGCCATGAACTTGGCATAACATGGCCTCCCCAGCACTGCGTGGTAGGTTCCTCGAAACCCGACCACTTCGAACGTGAGGGTCTCCTTTCGGAAGTTGGAGGGCGTCCCGAAGCAGACAGGTAGGTCGAGTTGTCCGAGGGGTTGAACGCGCTTCCCGGGGACGATCCCGTGGAAAGGTGCAGCGCCTGTCCGGACCGAGGATAGATCGATCCACAGAAGCCCGAGGGTCTCGGCGTAGATGATGTTGAGGCCGCTGCCTCCGTCCATGAGGACCTTGGTGAGCCTGATGTTGCCGATGATGGGGTCGACAACGAGTGGGTATCTCCCCGGGCTCGGCACGTATTCCGGATGGTCGGCCTGGTCGAAGGTGATGGGCTTGTCGGACCAGTCTAGGTAGACTGGCGCCGCCACCTTTACCGAGCAGACCTCCCGACACTCTTGCTTGCGGTGCCGAGCCGAGGCGTTCACCACTTGCCCGCCGTAGATCATGAAGCAGTCGCGGACCTCGGGGAACCCTCCTGCCTTGTGATCTTCCTCCTTTGCGTCGTCGAGGGCCTTGCCACCCTCCGCGGGTGGCCCGGCCTTGTGGAAGTGTCGTCGAAGCATGGCACACTCCTCAAGGGTGTGCTTGACGGGCCCCTGATGATAGGGGCACGGCTCCTTGAGCATCTTGTCGAAAAGGTTGGCACCTCCGGGAGGTTTCCGAGGGTTCTTGTGCTCGGCGGCGGCGACAAGATCCGCGTCGGCGGCGTCGCGTTTCGCTTGCGACTTCTTCTTTTCCTTCTTCTTGGCACCGCGCTGAGTTGACGCCTCGGGAGCATCTTCCGGTGGGCGGCCCTGGGGCTGCTTGTCCTTCCGAAAAATGGCCTCAATCGCCTCCTGACCAGAGGCGAACTTGGTGGCGATGTCCATCAGCTCGCTCGCCCTGGTGGGGGTCTTGCGACCCAGCTTGCTCACCAGGTCGCGGCAGGTGGTGCCGGCGAGGAACGCGCCGATGACATCTGAATCGGTGACGTTGGGCAGCTCTGTGCGCTGCTTCGAGAATCGCCGGATGTAGTCCCGGAGAGACTCTCCCGGCTGCTGGCGGTAGCTTCGGAGACCCCAGGAGTTCCCAGGGCGCACGTACGTGCCCTGGAAGTTGCCGGCGAAGGCTTGGACCAGGTCGTCCCAGTTGGAGATCTGCCCCGGGGGCAGGTGCTCCAGCCAGGCTCGAGCGGTGTCGGAGAGGAACAGGGGGAGGTTACGGATGATGAGGTTGTCATCGTCCGTTCCACCCAGTTGGCAGGCCAGCCGATAGTCCGCGAGCCACAGTTCCGGTCTCGTCTCCCCCGAGTACTTTGTGATAGTAGTCGGGGTTCGGAACCAGGTCGGGAACGGTGCCCGTCGTATGGCGCGACTAAAAGCCTGCGGATCGGGTGGTTCGGGCGAAGGACTCCGATCCTCCCCGCTGTCGTAGCGTCCCCCATGCCTAGGGTGGTTGCCTCGGCGCGCCCTGTCGTCGAGGTGGGCCCGACGGCCCTGATGATGGCGCTCGTTGCCGAAGCAACCCGGGGCCGCAGGCGCTGTGTTGCGCGCGCGCCCGGAGTGGACCGAGGCTTCCCGCATGAGTCGGGAAGTCGCGGCGCGATGTTCCGAGGGGAACCCCTGCCTTCGGGAGGCAGAGCTTTCGGCCCGTCGGACCGCGGCGTCCTCCAGGAGATTCTTGAGCTCTCCCTGGATATGTCGCCCCTCGGTGGTTGATGGCTCCGGCATCGCGCGAAGGAGTAATGCCGCTGCAGCCAGGTTCTGGCCGACTCCGCTGGAGTCCGGCGGCGGCCTCACCCTGACGTCGTCGGCGATGCGGTGCTGGATGTCCTGGGGGAGATGACGTGCTTCTCTGGGCGGGGGTTGGATCGCCCATTCCTGCCCGATGTCCCGGCGGATCGGCACAAGCGTTCCTGCTCCCTCGTTGAGCCTGGCCTGCCTCTCGCGGATTTGCTTGAGCTGTGGGTCAGGACCCCCCGCTGGGACGGGGACCACAGCTAGCTCCCGAAGGATGTCAACGCGAGGTACGGGGCTAGGGGGATCACCGTTTTCCGGCATACCAAGATGGTTGCCTTCGCCGGGACCCCGTAGATCGACGTGGAAACATTCACGACTCGGGCCGCGGTCCTCATTGTCGAGGCTGCGGCTACCGTCGGAACAGTCGGAAAGGCAGTAGTCACATGCGGTCATGAAGTCCCGCATGGCACTGGGGTTACCAAGTCCGGAGAAATCCCAACAGAGGTCGGGTTTGCCATCTTCCTCAGACCCCGAGGGCCCATAGGTCGAGTCGGCCGTCAGTCGGTCCCAAGGTGACCGCACACGATACCCCAGAGGGTTTGGACTCGCCTCTATGAGAGTGCTCACCGAAGCGGAGTCGCTTGGTGGGTCGAGGCCGAATCCAAAAGACACGAGATGGGAATCGGTCGGTACCTTTCGGTCGACGGTCGGTGACGAGGTCGCGTCTGGGACTGACTGCACCGTTGTCTCAGGTACGAGGGTGACGCCCAGCAAGTCCTTCGTGAGTGTGCTGGCGTCGTGCGTTTGCTTGAGATTGGCGTATTGCGGGGAGGCGGCGCTCGTCTTCGTCTCAGACGCGAGATCGATGCCCGACGCGCCCTCCGTTGGGGCGCCGGCGCCGTCAACTCGCTCAACAGCCAACGAGGTGCCACTTCCCGCTTGGCCTTGGTTGCCCCGCCTCCTCCTCCGTCGGCGGGGGGGGGGGGGGGACGGGACAAGCCCGAATGTCGTCCTTCCACCACGTGGGGAAGGCGTCGTCGATTTCCCCGCCGGCGAGCGGATTGTCGACCGCCATTGTCGATGTCGCACGGCGGGGGAAGGAGTATCATGTCGTAGCTGCCGTCGAGGGACACCAACTCAAGATTCCCGAAACGAAGCACCGTCCCGGGCTGGAAAGGTTGCTGGAGACTGCCCATCTGGAGCTTGACGGGAAGCTGTTCGTCAACACACAGCAGGCCCCTACCTGGCGCGCCAACTGTCGGTGTTTCGAAACCCGGGGGGTCCCTGGACCGATGAGTGAATTGTCGCCGCGTGCCCCAGCCCAGATGGGTCGACGCGAGGCAGAACGCGAAGGGGGGAAAGGAAGCAGCCGGAGGGAGGCAGACGTGAGAGGGCAGATCCCGCGGCCTTCGTGTTAGCCCCGCACCTGAGTCGGGTGCGCTTGCAGTAGGGGGATACAAGCGTCCACGCGGGAGTGGGAGCGAGCGGCCTTGCGTGAGCGCCGTCCCGCCTTCTCCGCGCGGGCCAACCCTCTGTAAGAGGGCCCTGGTCCTTCCTTTTATAGGCGTAAGGAGAGGATCCAGGTGTACAATGGGGGTGTAGCAGAGTGCTACGTGTCTAGCAAAGGAGAGCTAGCGCCCTAAGTACATGCCATCGTGGCAGCCGGAGGGGTTTTGGCACCCGGTTCGTGCGGTGTCGTGGCCGTCGGAGGAGCGCTGGAGCCTGGCGGAAGGACAGCTGTCGGGGCTGTCGAGTCCTTGCTTACGTCCTCTTGCTTCCGTAAGGGGGCCGAGAGCCACCGTCATCATAGTGCGTGCGGGGCGCCATCATTGCCTATTTGGCGGAGCGAGCCAGATGGGACGCCGGTCTTGTTCCCCGTAGCCTGAGTCAGCTCGGGGTAGGGTAATGATGGCGCCTCCTGTCGACGTGGTCGGTCCGCGCCCTAGGTTGGGCGATGTGGAGGCTCCTCCGAGGTCGAGGTCGAGTCTGTCTTCCGTGGCCGTGGTCGAGTCCGAGCCCCTGGGTCGGGCGAGGCGGAGACCGTCGGCTGAGGCCAGGGCTGAGTTCGAGCCCTGGGGTCGGGCGAAGCGGAGTCCATCGTCTCCTGGGGCTGAGCCCAAGTCCGAGCCCTGGGGTCGGGCGAGGCGGAGTTCGTCGTCTTCCGGGGTTGAGCCCATGTCCGAGCCCTGGGGTCGGACGAGGCGGAGTTCATCGTCTTCCGGGGTTGAGCCCATGTCCGAGCCCTGGGTCGGGCGTAGCGGAGTTCGCCGTCTTCCGGGGTTGAGCCTGAGTCCGAGCCCTAGGGTCGGGCGGAGCGGAGTTCGCCGTCTTCCGGGGCTGAGCCCGAGTCCGAGCCCTGGGTCGGGCGGAGCGGAGTTCGCCGTCTTCCGGGGCTGAGCCCGAGCCCGAGCCCTGGGTCGGGCGGAGCGGAGTTCACCGTCTTCCGGGGCTAAGCCCGAGTCCGAGCCCTGGGTCAGGCAGAGCGGAGTTCGCCGTCTTCCAAGGCTGAGCTCGAGTCCGAGCCCTGGGGTCGGGCGAGGCGGAGTTTCCTATGACGCCCGAGGCCGGCCTTGGCTGCCGTCAGCCTCACTCTGTCGGGTGGCTCAGCAGTCGGAGCGGCGTAGGCGGCGCTGTCCTCTTGTCAGACCGGTCAGTAGAGCGGCGAAGTGACTGCGGTCACTTCGGCTCTGTCGACTGGAGGGCGTGTGTCAGGATAAAGGTGTCAGGCCACCTTTGCATTAAACGCCCCTGCGATTTGGTCGGTCGGCGTGGCTATGTGGCCAAGGTTGCTTCTCGGTGAAGACTGGGCCTCGGGCGAGCCGATAGTATGCTCGTTGCTGGAGGGGGGTCCTCGGGCGAGACGTAGGTTCTTCGGGGTCGGCTTCCCTTGCCCGAGGCTAGGCTCGGGCGAGGCACGATCATGTCCCTTGAATGGACCGATCCTTGACTTAATCGCACCCATCAGGCCTTTGCAGCTTTGTGGTGATGGGGGTTACCAGCTGAGATTTAGGGGCCTTGAGGGTACCCCTAATTATGGTCCCCGACAATTTTGCAACTAGAGTCTTTGATAATTGATCAGCCTTACCTTGACTCCCTCAAGCCAGCATATCCTTGAGAGTCTTTTCTTTTGACGGGTAAGACTTGCGAAAGTACACTTCATACTTAGGGTTTTCGGACCCATGTTGTTGTAGGTGAGGAAACAACAGACTTTTGCTGTTTTTGTTCTAAGGTGGTGCCCAAGGATGAAACTCAACAGTGAAGTTGTCACGGGAGGATGTTGGCCTCCCTTGGAAAAACAATATACTTTTATGCGGGAGGGGTTTTTGCCTCCTAAGTCTGTAATAATACTACTCTATGCACTCATATGCCTTGGTTTTGTAATAACGTTAATACTCTTTCTCTATATTTTAATGAATGTAAATATGTTATTGTAATTCGCTTCCGCTTATTCGTTCCTCCGATGTGATGTAATATCTGCGTGACGGGTGAAGCACTCTTGGGCAAGGATGTAAGGATACAGGTACCGAACTTGTCGAGTGATTATGTGCATCTACAGGGTTGTCTAAAGTCCGTTGGACAAGGACAACTGTAGGTGGTCCTAATAACTTGGGAGGTTTCATCACTGCTGGTATCGGAGCGAAGCCCATCTCTTCAGATGTTACGAAGCATTTTCAAATACTTATCCAAGAAATATTCTTTCATTCTTACCTTGCCTCTTTCTAGAGGTTCTCATCTTGTAAGACTAGGTAATAGAGTGCAATATAGAGGAAGTTGGGGATCAACGGAGGTTGATTCCGTAATTATTGGGTTATGCATGCATCATGTTAAAAATTGTACTAATAAATCTTCCCCTTTTATGGAGATATTGCACGTACAAGGAAAACTACACGCAAATCCACCGGACCTTTGGGCGTGGCTCGTCATCAATTAGCCCCCAGACATGAAGGGAGCAGTAGTGGCTCCAACGACCCCATTGGAGACTTGGAAGCTAAGGTGGAGCAACTCCGATCAGAGCTACGCCATTGGAACAGGGCACGGGAGTAGGACAATCAGCATATAGCTGAGTTGTCAGTCGAAGTCAGCCGCTTGCAGTTTGAGATCTCGGAGCGAGACTCAGCCATTGATTGGGCCATTAACTCACGTTCAATCGCTTGGCACCGCGAAGCAAAAGCTCGAGCTCGTGTGGATGAGCTTAGCGTGGCCCTTGATAACCTGCAGGTATATTGTAATACTCTACATGAGGAAGTACATGTACTGTATGGTCGACTGCACCCGAACGTGCCCTCTGACGCTGCTGCAATGGAAGCTGGACCCTTGAGAACAGCAAACGCAGGACCTGAGGGGGAGTAGGACCTTTTTATGCCCCCTCCTTCTATGAACCTGGCTAACAAGCGGTCTCCTGCAGCAGACAGTGAAGCAACAAAAGACGATGAGGACTAGAATAATATAGTTTAGATATTATACTGATGTAAAATAAGTACTGTGAGCATGTTGTACGCTAGAGTCTTTATAATTACATTTTGGTAATGTAATATGATGGTATATGTGGCATGTTATGTTTTTCCAAAAGGTTTCTTTGCCTTAGATGCCATCACGGACTCGCACACACGATGGTGCAGGAACTTCCCATGGTTGGGAAGCTGCTCCTAACCCGCACATGTACCCCCAACATTGGCCAAGGCTATCGCTGCCTTGGTCAATGCTACTGCAGACAATACCCGCTTTTTGCGTGAAATGGCGGGTAATCAGTTCCAACAGCACAGAGGTAGGGCTCCTCCGCAAGGACCATGTGAAACTACATATCAAGAATTCTCAGAAACTCGTCCCCCACTCTTTGTTAAAGCTGAAGAACCTCTAGAGGCTGATGAGTGGGTAAGAGTAATAGAGCAGAAGTTCAGCTTGATTCGTTGCACAGAATTCTAGAAGCCATTGTTTGCTGCTCAACAACTGAGAGGGCTTGCCAGCACTTGGTGAGCGAATTTCGTAGCAGTTCAACCAGCTGGACATCAAATCACCTGGGAGGAGTTCAAGATAGCATTCCGTGAGCACTATATTCCAGAAGGAGTGCTCCACATGAAATAAGAAGAATTCATCCGGTTAAAGCAAGGGTGAGATACTGTAATGCAGTATCTCAATAAATTCAATCATCTGTCCCAGTATGCCAATGATCAAGTAAATACTGATCTGAAGGAAAAGAATTGTTTCATGAGGGGACTCAACGACAGGCTACAAAGGAAAATGGCCACTTGTCTAGACCTTACTTACAGCAGAGCTATCAGCACAGCACTGACAGTAGAATCCAAGAACACAGGCCATGGGAAAACAAAGGGATTTGGAGGTGACAGGTCTAATCAGGGACCTAAGAAGCGAACTAGGTTGGTAATCCGACCTTTTAGTCAGAATTGTTCTTCGTCTCACCCACCCTCCTATCCGTTCAAACAACCTGTTTTCATTCGTCCTACCATTGCCCCCACTTCTACAAATTAGCCGAGTGCCCCTGGTACTCGTTTCCCCGCCCTCCCTAGTTCTTCAACTGGCTGCTTGAACTATGAGAAGTCTGGTCATTTTATAAAAGACTGTCCATACCCGAAGCAGAATAAATTCAACACTCAGCAGAACTCTGGGAGCTCTAATCAAGGCAAAGGAAACACGACTAATAATTCAAAGGGCAAAAATATCAAGAAGATAGGACGAATCTATTATACTCAAGTGGCCACTACACCGGAAGGAGAGCCAGTAATGATGGGTACGTTCATTGTGGCCAATTACCTAGCAGTCATTCTCTTTGATTCTGGTGCCTCACATACTTTCATAAGCAAGAATTTCGTGGAAAAGCATTGCATTCCTTGCACTGAATCAAGAGAAGGATTTATTATCCATTCACTTGGGGGGCAAATATTTACTAAGGAAGTAGCCTTCCATGTGCCAATAACATTGGCTGAACGGGAATTTCCCACCAACATGATTGTGTTAATAGGGCAAGACATAGATGTAATTCTAGGCATGAATTGGTTAGCCCAGCATAAAACTATCCTTAACACTGACTTAAGGACTATCAAATTGAGCCATGGCCATGAAGAGGTTCTCTTATCCATCCCTGTAGCTGTCCCAGCCAAACCATTTGGACGGGTTTATGAAGCCATCATCCCAGAAATCTAGGATATTCCGGTAGTATGTGAATTTCCAGATGTTTTTCCTGAAGACTTGCCTGGATAACCTCCAGAAAGGGATGTAGAGTTTGTGATTGAACTAAAGCCTGGTACGACTCCTATTTCTAGAAGGTCATACCGAATGCCACCTAATGAATTGGTAGAACTCAAGACTCAACTCCAAGATTTGCTTGAGAAGGGATTCATTAGGCCTAGTTCGTCACCATGGGGATGTCCTGCCATTTTCGTCAAAAAGAAGGATCAAACACTTCGAATGTGCATGGACTACAGACCCCTTAATGAGGTCACTATTAAAAACAAGTAATCTCTTCCCTGGATCGATATCTTGTTCGATCAACTTACTGGAGCCCGGGTATTCTCCAAGATTGGCCTCAGATCAGGTTATCATCAGATCCGTATTCGACCTAAAGATATACCTAAAACCATATTTACTACGCGGTATGGATTATTTGAATATTTGGTTATGTCTTTTGGATTGACAAATGCTCCAACCCATTTCACATATCTAATGAACTCGGTATTTATGCCCGAGTTGGATAAATTTGTGGTGGTCTTCATTGATGATATCTTGATTTATTCTAAAAATGAAGAGGAGCATGCTAAACATTTACGGATCGTATTAACGCGCTTAAGGGAACACCAATTATATGCTAAATTCAGCAAATGCGCGTTTTGGTTGGAGGAAATCCAATTTTTGGGACATGTATTGTCTGCAAATGGGATTGCGGTTGATCCTAGCAAGGTCAAGGATATTCTAGAGTGGAAACCACCAAAAACAGTACATCAAGTCCGAAGTTTCCTTGGATTAGCTGGTTATTACCGCAGGTTCATTCTGGATTTCTCCAAGATTGTGAAGCCTATCACAAGTTTATTGAAGAACAATACAAAGTTTGACTGGTCCTCAAAATGCCATAAAGCCTTTGAGCAGTTGAAGATATTATTGACTACTGCTCCGGTATTGGCTCAACCGGATATAGAGAAGCCTTTTGATGTGTACTGTGACGCATCCGGCATCGGACTTGGGTGTGTCTTAATGCAGGAGGGCCGAGTCATTGCTTATGCTTCAAGACAACTACGCCGGCTTGAGGAGCATTATCCAACTCATGATTTGGAGTTAGCCGCAGTTGTTCATGCCCTCAAGATATGGCATCATTATCTACTAGGAAATACCTGCCATTTGTATACAGATCATAGAAGTCTGAAGTATATCTTTACCCAGTCAGAACTAAACATGAGGCAGAGAAGATGGCTTGAGCTAATCAAGGATTATGATTTAGAAATCCACTATCACCCAGGAAAAGCCAATGTGGTGGCAGATGCACTGAGTCGCAAGGCTTCCTGCCATTGTCTTGCCATAAGGACCTCTGACACCACACTATGTCAAGAAATGGAAAAGTTAAACCTGGGAATGATACAACATGGAACTTTGACCCAATTGAAGCTTGAGTCAGTTCTTCTGCAAAGGATTATTGATGCCCAAAGAAATGATAAGGGTATGAAACATATTCGGGAGAAAATATAAGCCGGCAGAGTTAGTTGCTTTAGAAAGGATGACCAAGGAATATTATGGTTTAATAATCGCATAGTTGTGCCTAAGAATGCGGTGGTCCACCAACAAATTTTAGATGAAGCTCATCTTAGTCGTTATTCCATTCATCCCGGAAGCACTAAGATGTATCAAGATTTAAAGCAACATTATTGGTGGACAAAAATGAAGATTGAGATTGCACGTTATGTGGCTAGATGTGACACCTGTAGACGTGTCAAAGCAATACATATGAAGACAGCGGGACCATTGCAATCTTTGCCCATCCCAACTTGGAAATGGGAGGACATTAGCATGGACTTCATTGTAGGACTACCCAGAACAGCAAAAGGATTTGATTCTATCTAGGTTATAATTGATTGGCTTACCAAGATAGCCCATTTTCTACCCGTCAAGACAGATCACACAGTTGCTGCCTATGCCCAGTTATACATTGCTCGTATTCTCAGTTTGCATCGGGTTCCAAAAACAATTGTGTCGGATTGCGGACCACAATTTGTATCCAAAGTTTGGGAAGAACTCCACAAATCTCTAGGTACTAAGCTACTCTGTAGTTTGGCATATCATCCTCAAACAAGTGGACAAACTGAGAGGGTAAACCAAATACTTGAAGATATGTTGCGAGCATGTGTCCTGGAATTCCCACAGAAATGGGATGACTGTATGCCCTTGGCCGAATTTTTGTATAATAACAACTATCAAGAGAGCATCAAAATGGCACCATTTGAAGCACTGTACGGAAGACGGTGTCGGACACCCTTAAATTGGTCAGAACCTAGAGAACGGTGGCTTTCAGGCCTGACTTAGTCAAGGAAACAGAAGCAAAGGTTCAATGGATAAGGCACCACTTGAAAGAAGCCCAAGCTAGGCAGAAAAGTTATGCAGACAAGCGACACCGACCCTTGTACTTTCAAGTCAAGGATTATGTGTACCTGAAAGTATCACCAATGAAGGGTGTGAACCATTTTGGGGTAAGAGGAAAGCTTGCACCCCGATACATTGGTCCGTTCCCCATTCTTGAACGATATGGACCAGTGGCATACAACTTCAACTTCCAGAAACGTTGTTGGCAGTGCATAATGTATTCCATGTATCTCAATTGAAGAAGTGCCTTTGAATTCTGGATCGAACCATTGATATTGAGGATGTTGTCTTAGAACCAGACTTGACCTATTCAGAACATCCTATTCGAGTCTTGGATCAAAAGGACAGGATTACCTGAAAAATGACTCTTAAGTTCTATAAGATATTATGGAACTAACATACGGAAGATGAAGCTACATGAGAAACTCAAGATTTTTAGAAAAGAATTTCCCTTGCTTTTTAGCTTCATGTAACTTGTAAGATGTGTACATTGGAATGTAAAGGAAAGTAAACCCCATACCACCCCCTGCCTTGTAAGACAAATAAGGAGATATGAATGTGACGTGTTTCCTTTTCCATTACTTACCCTAGGACCTTAAATCTCGGGATGAGATTCTTTTATGGGGGGAAGGATGTAACACCCCCGTGTTGCTGGCACTAAAACTTGAGCATAACATCATGTGCATTGACATTTCATATGTTTGTTACACCTAGAGTGCATTCACTAGGTAAAAATTTCAAACACGTTGTAATGATGTGGCCTGATGTGTGGTTAACCCTAGGGTAGGGTACTAAACTTTAAGTTAGGGCTTATGGGTGAAAATGAAGCCCAAATAAGTTAAAACCTCAAAAGACATGAGAAATGATCATAAGGTATCACATTTGATGGACTTTGGTGGCACCAAAACCCTAATGTGCCCAAAACCCTAGAAACCCTAATTGAAACCCTAGGGGGTTAGTTGTAAATTTTGTGCACTTTTGGACCCAAGTGCAAATACCAAAGTGATAGAACACCACAAATCATGTGTTTTCTATATTTGAGGATTTGCAAGTCAAATAGTGGGATTTGGACTTATTTGCAAAAAGCACCCCATGCACTTCATATGCCTAAGTCTGAATTCAGTTGAATAGGGTCAACTTTGGAACTCCATATCTCAGAATTCTTGAGGATTTTGCACTTGGTCAACATAGCAAACTTGTAGAGCTATGTTAGGAGTACAAGTTTTGTTAAGTGACTAAGCATTGGTATTGTACAAAAATTGGAAATAAAAGGACTTAAAGTCGGGCTGACAGTCAGTCTTTGAACTGAATATTGGCTAGCAGTGAAGTTAGGTGAACTTTGAGATCAGATTTGACCATGATCCAGTGATTGTATGACTATGATTACTATAGCAAGATTAAAGCTGGAGTATAGATCAACAACTTTGTTACAGGAAGGTTAACAAGTTATCACATAGAAATTTGAGATCAAGACCCTGAAACCTGCTCTGTCAGGCGCCTGAATCAAGTTCCCATGGTACAGTGACCTGACAAAGATCGCCAGATTCAGTGTATCGCCGCTGGTGATCCCGCGTCGTGATCTTCGCCGCCGTTGCGATTCATGCTTAGTGAAGTGCAGACAACTGCTCGGGGTAAGAAATATCGCGTTGAGGATGAACTGAGGCCACTGTTTTGCCCTGTTGCCGTGCCCACTTGCGCCGACGACGTGGCCGAGCGGCTGTAACCAGGATATGCACCATTCACCACAGTTGCGCCATGCCTTAGGCCATTTACCACATCATCGCGAGCCGTAGTGACTGCCCAGTAACCGCCGTAGCTCATTGCCCAGTGACCGCCATGGCAGGCCACTACGATGACTCACTCTCTTTTCTGGCCGCCGCGCGTCTTCTCAAAATTAGCCGCCACCGTCGAGGGAACCTATAAATTGCCGCCCTAGTGAGCTCTGCTAAGTAATCACACACCCAACGCATCAGCCCATGCCTCAGATTGTCCACCAGAGTGCTCCAATTTTAAAGTTCCCCCAAATCAGGCAAAACTCCGCCGTAAGTGAGCTCACCGTGGCTAGCTCTCTACAGGTCCGTTCACGTCCCCCTCACTCTCATTTCAACATCCCTGTGTGCTATAGATGCTTAGCGGCCCGACCAATTGAACTAGACCATGCTAGATCGCCAGGAACACCTCGGTTCATCTGCAGTTCGCGCCCTCACCATGGACAACATGATTATGAGCTAAAACCTTGCAATTGATTGAGGGATTATGGTCGTTATGGGTAGAATTAGGTGTCAGCCACATCGGAGCGTCAGTCATTGCGTTATCCGGCTGATACAGGCTCGCCGGAGCCGCTGCTCCACCGTCCATGGTCGGGGACCTCAACTTGCAAAGGAATAGAAAAGGGAGGGTCTATCTGCGACTGTCAGTGACACAAGGAAATAGTGCTACAAACTTTTTAAGGGTTTTTCAAATCGCTAGGGTCCTCTGCGCAAAGTGAACAATGCAGGCGCGCGGGCGCATTTCGCCTGTCGTTGGTCGGCTCGGGCTTAGATTAAGCCCGTTACTGTTTATGCTTTTCCTTTTTCTTTTTATGCCAGACTTAGGAAATCCATAGAAAATTATAGAAAAATGATAAAAATACGAGACTAATTTTGTTGGACTCCTAAATTTCTCTAGTATTTAATAAAAATGGTACCAAGATTTTTATCCCAAACCAGGAATTATTCAGTATTTAAAAGGGCTTAGACCTCTACTTTTGGAATTTTAGAAATTATTTGAAGACTCCAAAAATCATTAATTTTTTTGGATAAACTTAATTTGACAATTAGAACCCATGGGTGAAGTTTAACATGTATTGGACATTGTTTGATCCCAAAACCCCAAAACCCTAGTTCCTTAGAATAAAAACCCCTAACCCTACTAAGGTGTTGACCTAGAAGACCCTAACTTCCTTGGTGCACTGTGAAGGAAAATTGTATTCAAGACACAACTTGATGTACCTTTATTATAAATGCATATTCATAGCATCCATGAGCATTCATGTCTATATATGGTTATGTATAGAGAACGAGGAAGAAGTAGTGGTTAAAGAAGAAGGGACTACACCACCAACAAAAAATCCACCTGCCGGGAACTGTTTTTATTTTGATATTTGTGGAACGGAGCCCGACTCCCCTACAACACAAGGCAAGCCCCAGTGCATTTGCTACCTCCTTGCTGTTTTAAAATCTTTATCACTCTTGTTTGATGCATTAGGTGATATGAGTTGTGTGCCAAAATATTGTTGCATTTCCTTCCTTGAAATTGTTTACCATCCCTTGATTACCTGTTTTATTAAAAGGTTTTCTGATGCTTAGTCTTGCTTTAGAAAACAAAAAGGTTTTGTTTTAAACCAAAGGTGATGCTTCAAAGGGAAGGGGATGTTTTCAAAAATAAAACTTGATGGTGGATCCATCATGGCCATGGTGGGTTCAACATCGGATAAGATGTACCTCTGTTAGGTACCAAGCTTTTGAGTTTAAATGATAAAGTTGAGACCGGGCAGGTGACTTGCACGAGAAGAGAGTCTCGGTGTAGTGTCTCCGTCTGAGTCAATTAAGGACCGTCTCGATGTAGGCCTACTGACCGAGGACCCTTTAACTGGTCACATGCCTCATCATGGGTAAGCTTTGCCTTGGGTAGACTAATAACAGAAAGGCCAACACACAATGGGAGTGGAGAGATGGCGATAGTAGCGTGCACCCTCCGTGGCAAGAGGCTAGACGGTGGTGTATCTGTGCTCTCGGTTGGTGTGAACCCGGTCTGGTCTTAAGAAACCCGGTGGTGAGTTGACATATGCAAGGGTTAAGTGCTACATATGTCGTGTGATTGGAGACCCTCAGCTGAGTATTAATCGATTCAGATCGTTGTTACTTCTTGGACATGAAGACTTGGTCACTGACTTAAACATAGCATTCCAGTGCACTAAAAGGGTTGATAAAAAATGGCTAGTATAGGCCAAGTGCTTGAACTAGGGTAGAAAGAACTCTAGATTTAGGTAATAACTTAACTTGCTAATAAAACTGGATTTTTAAGGATCCACTATTAGTAAGCATTTTGCAACCAGAGTCTTTGATAATTGATCAGCCTTACCTTGACTCCCTCAAGCCAGCATATCCTTGAGAGTCTTTTCTTTTGACGGGTAAGACTTGCGAATGTACACTTCGTACTCAGGGTTTTCGGACCCATGTTGTTGTAGGTGAGGAAACAACAGACTTTTGCTGTTTTTGTTCTAAGGTGGTGCCCAAGGACGAACCTCAACAATGAAGTTGTCGCGGGAGGATGTTGGCCTCCCTTTGAAAAACAATATACTTTTATGCGGGAGGGGTTTTTGCCTCCTAAGTCTGTAAGAATACTACTCTATGCACTCATACGTCCTGGTTTTGTAATAACCTTAATACCCTTTCTCTATATTTTAATGAATATAAATTAAGTTATTGTAATTCGCTTCTTCTTATTCGTTCCTCCGATGTGATGTAATATCTGCGTGACGGGTGAAGCGCTCTTGGGCAAGGATGTAAGGATACAGGTACCGAACTTGTTGAGTAATTATGTGCATCTACAGGGTTTTCCAAAGTCCGTTGGACAAGGACAACTGTAGGTGGGCCTAATAACCTGGGAGGTTCCATCACAATCTCCAAACTAGGCCACAAATAAATCCGTAGAACAAAACCTATGCAAATAAGCAATCTAGAATGTTTAAATAGATTAATCACTTTTGATTACAAACTAAGTATGATATTTTAACTTGGTTTTGATTCAGTAGGTACTTAGATTGTGGTGGAACTAATTATTTCTAATAAATATCTCCCCACAGGTATAAAATTAATTAACAAAGAATATGTATATTACCACCATTTAGCCTCACAAAACTTGGGAAAATCATAGCTTCATGACCGTAACTCCGAACTAAGTGGTTCTTGAACCCACGATCTCGTAGCATCCCATAGGATATTATTATGAAGTTTATGCTTATGTTTGGTGTAATATTAATTTTGCTTATGCTATGTTTGTTTGTATTGCTACGAAAAGCGGTGAGGTCACGAGAATTTTGAAGATCATCCTGGTGCCTGGAATCTCGAGTCCCTGGCAAGTTGTGCCCTTGATCACTCCTTTTTGCCTAATAATGTTCGCTGTTAATCACTGTGACATGACCAGGTTAATTTGATGGGACCTAATAGGTTTCCCTAGCATTGTTTATCCCTCACCTTGCAAACAGATGAATTATTGGGTAGATTTGCTATTGCTCTATCTGGTTTTGGGAAACTAATGTTTTATTATGATCATGTTCGAATCATGTTGTTGTTTAATTATTGTTCATGATAAGATCATATTGTTAATTGGAACATGGAGAACCACCCGGGAAAACAGTGCTACCACAAGGGTGGTATGGGACGCTCTTGGCTGGCTAATTAGAAAAGCTAGTGGAAGACTACCTTACCCGAAAAGGGCAAGGGCAGTAGGGGAGTGGTCGGTGTAAGGAGGTTCTCGGACTGATTTTGCTGCGATGGCGGTCAGACGGGGGATTCCTGCATTACACTTCCTAGAAACTGTAGCGGGTTTTCTAAAGCTAGTGGAACTTTGTAAAGGCCTCGTAATATTGTCCTGCCTCGCTTCCTTGGTAAAGTTGTATGGGGTCCGATCAACCCCGTGGCAAATGGGTAACATGACTTGTGGGTAAAGATGACAACCTCTGCAGAGTGTAAAACTGGTATATCAGCCGTGCTCACGGTCATGAGCAGCTCAGACACTCACATGATTAACTTATGGAATTAAACTTAATTTGTCATATGCATTGCATCGTGGGCATTGTTATTAATCTTGGTCTCTTATTTAATTGGGTTAGTATTTACTTATACTTAGTAACTTCTAATAAAATTTTGACCAACTTTAAAAGCAATGCTCAGCTTTAACCATCGTCTCTGGTAAGTCTTACACTTCACATGTACTCCCACTTTGGTGAATTCATGTACATTATTCCTCACAATTTGTTGAGCGATGAACGTATGTAAGCTCACCCTTGCTATCTCATACCCCTCATAGGTCAAGAACATGTACCGCAAGATGAGGCGCATGGAGGATGTTGTGATCAGTTCGTGAGAGGTCTAGGCCGTCGTCTCCCAGTCAACTATGGGTTGCTGGATCGTTGTCCTCATATGATGTAATTATTTAACTATTTTGTACAGAACTCCATTATATATTAATGTTGTGATATTTGTTTCTGTATCATAAATCATCATATGTGTAAGACTTGGTCATAACACACCTGATGATTATTTCACGTCCGGGTCTTGGTGTCCCCGAAACCCAGGTGTGATACACAGACAACATAAGGCCATATTTGATTGCACTACAACTAATAGTTAGCTACTAAAATTAACCAAAGAGATCCAAACAGTCTATTTAATAGTTTAACTACTATCTATTTTTAGCAAATTAGCTAATAGTTAACTAGTTATTTGTTAGTTAGCTAATTGTACTAGTAATTTTTGGACAATTAACTATTAGCTCTAGTGCATTCAAATACACCCTAAGTAAATTCATTTGTGTTTTATTTTTCAGGAAATATTTGGTACAAACCTTTTCTCGATGAATCTGTTCGCGCAACGTCCAGAAGATCGAATTAGTGTTAGAAGTTTCCAGAAATTCGTAAATGAAACACAATAAGCTATTAAGAATATATTTAGGCTAGCTTGCAAACCCATAGGACTAGTTTGGATAATCTAGTAATGAAAGGGATTAAAGTGGATTGAGATGTATTATAGGAGTTTTTGATCTATTGAGGATTTATACACTCTCCAATCCCTCCAAACCACTTCAATACTAGAGTATCCAAACTAGGCCGTATGGTCTTAAGCTCAAAAGTGTTTACAAAAAGGGTGTTTAAAGTAATAGAGCTAATAGTTATTTGCTAAAATTAAATAAGGAAATCCAAACACATTAGCTAAGAGCATCTCCAAGAGACTAGTTAAATGTCTCGCGAAGCCAAATTTTGGCTACTTAACAGTAAAATAACTCTCCAACAGACTAGCTATCTGACTTGTTAAGATATCTGACTCTCTAAATTAGCTCTCTCACTAGCCAAATTTGGCTAGCCACTTGACTAGCAAAACTAGATAGATAGTCTGTTGTAGTGAGATACTACATATAGAGTCTAATCTTTATAAAAAGGTAAATAGAGAGTCAAATAAAAAACCAAAAATAAAGAGTTTCTTGGAGATACTCTAATAGTTTAACTATTAGCTATTTTTAACAAACTAGCTAATAGTTAGCTAGCTATTTGTTAAATACTGCGGAGCTTGATCTGACTGGGTCTATTCCTATTTTGTCACGCGTAAATATGTACTCGACTAAAAATTCAAACTACTTCTATATGGTGTCACCTACTTCTTGCTGGCCTGGTTTAAATCCATGACAAGCTAAGTCATACTTTCACCTACTAATGCTGCATGTCTCTACGTAACGCCGTGTGGACGGTCAAAGCCCAGTCCACCGACCAAGTCTATTCAAAAGAGAAATTAATCACAATAGAACTTCTAGATCTACTTATGCGCAAGCCCATATACATACATAAACAATGTGGCGTGTCTAGTATATACTACACAGGAATAATGTGAAGGTCGACTCGGAAAACACGTCCAGAACGAAACCTTCCAGTCGTAACGACTACCAGCTTGCTGAGCTTAGCTGCGAGCAGGCATTTCACAATGTGTGTAGAAGCGTTAGAAAATTCAGTCAACATGTTGGAAGACACGCACAAACCCAACTACCCAAACCACCATGCATGGATGGAAGCACCCCGGCCGCGCGCCAATAAATAGCTGAATCCTCCTTGCACACCCCAAACCACGCACACCTCGCTCGCAAGAACAACAGACAGAGCTCAGAGCAACAATAGTCAAGAAAAGCTCCAGCTCGACCACACCACACCTGCGCATATAGCCATGGCCGCCGCCGGCAGCTACGCAGCCCTGTCCTCCTGCCTCCTGGCGCTCGCCCTGCTGGCCGCCACCGCGTCGGCGCAGGAGAAGGAGACGCACCTGCGCGTGTTCTGGCACGACGTGGTGACCGGGGGCCCGAACGTGTCCACGATAGTCCAGGTGGCGGAGGGCCCCTCGTCCAACGCCTCCGCCACGGGCTTCGGCACCGTCATCGTCATCGACGACCCGCTCACCGAGGGCCCCAACCTGACGACCTCCAGGCTCGTCGGCCGCGCGCAGGGCATGTACGTGAGCGCCGGCAGGGACTCGCTGTCGCTGATGATGGCCATGAACTTCGTCTTCGTCGACGGCGCCTACAACGGCAGCAGCCTCGCCATCCTGGGCGCCAACCCCGCCGAGCGGACCGTCCGGGAGATGCCCGTGGTTGGAGGCACCGGCGTGTTCCGCTTCGCCAGAGGGTATTGCCAGGCGCGCACGCAGTGGATCGACAACAGGACCGGCGACGCCATCGTCGAGTACAACCTCCACGTCCGCCACGACTGAGATGCATGCATGGACGATGGTCGACGCAGCCACACGATTTTTACGATCGAGTTATGATTATAAGCGCGACGAATGGAAGTGAGAAAATCATATGCAAAATTTATTATTACTTCACTTGTAATTGTAGTTGTGCCTTCATTTTTTTTCATCCTCCATCATCACTATTCTAACTCTTTTCTTGTAACACTTGATCGTCCTCTTTTGCACCAAACTTTTGCCGCTCGCGCCTTTCTCGCTTATTATAATTTCAGTTGCAGCTAGGGATTTAAACGGACGGAATCGGGCCGGATAAATCATTTCTCGTTTTTATTACATTTTAAATTCAAAAACGGTTTCGGAATCGAAATTATCGAAAATGGGACTGCACACGAGATATGTAGGATGACGGAAACTAACTATCCAAACGAAAATACATCGGTAACGATTGAAAATCAGAAAGATAAAACGAAAACACCGTCCAGTCATACATAATCTCGTAAATAAACAACAAATATATGATAATAATATATTACTATGATTAACATAATTAAGAACATATACAACACAACAACTCAAGCTCAAAATAATATCATACAAGCTCAATGCTCAATATAGTCAACCACGACATTAGGATCACTGTCAATATATTTGTTTTCTTTATCATCTTGTAGTACCGTTTTCACATTTGCATAAAAGTACAAATTCAAGTGGGACAAATATAGAAATTGGTGCAGAACGAAACGAGATGTTTCCACATCACTAGCTGCAGCAACCGATTTTGCACCATGAAAGGAATACAAGGCCTGGGGGGGGGGGGGGTTAGGTGGTTGAAGAGGTCTATAAAAACTTTAAATCGATGTTCTCGTGCATGGTGGTTTCACAAATTCCTATAGAACTTCCATGGTGCAGAACTTCTCGACGATAATTCTGTGGAAGTTTTCGGGGTCCTAGATGAAAACAAGACGAGCTCAAATTGACAAAATGTAGACTCAGATTGAGTGAATTTAAATAGGAAGTTTATTTACTATTATGGTATCCTATCCGCATCTCAGCAAAATCATCCACGACTAGGGAAGGTTGAATAGGCCTGCAAAAACAAAAAAAAGTCAACATTTTGGTTTAACAATATACACAGGTTTCACAGATTCCCGTAGAAATTCTGCGGCGCAGAACTTCTAGATAATTTAACGGAAGATTCACGGGTCCTAGATGAAAACTACAAGAGCTCGAATGAACAAAATTTAAACTCAGATCGAGTGAAATAGTAAGGGGTGTTTTGAAGAATCAATCCATTCTAGATGAGGTGGCGCATCATGAGTACATTCCACAAATTTGGTGCAATGAACTCATTCATCATATTATTACTAATTATTAGCCTACGAGGAATGAAATGGTGATGGATCAACTCATTCCATTCCACAAACCAAAAAATGTGAGGAGTGAGAAGATGATGGACTATCTACACCTCAGCTTCGCAGCTACAATTTAGTGTACAAGTATAACATACTTAAAACTAAATTTTAATTTAGATGTCACACCTGGTTTTAAAGATAAAACCGAATATCCACTATACATGCAATCAGATCAAGAATCACATGTATAACAATGTCATATAATGAATTATATCAAAGGACAATACTTTATTAATTGCAAAAGGAGTATTTATTATATACCCAAAACCTTATAATAATCCACCAATAGACCTTCATGCAGCCAACTGGTTCATCGCGTGCCTAAAACTGGTCATAGTCCTAAAACTCTTTGATTTAGGACATATGTTAACAAGGATGAGTACTTTTGCACTCAACAAGTGTCCCATTATTTGGTAGGTAGGATGGCTATATATTGGACATGGCTCAAACGATTGCTTTTAGTTGATCAAGTTTTATTTTTGGTTGTAAAGCACACTATTCTCTTTTGGTAAAACATTTATCATGTAAAACATCGTTACAATCTAGTAGCTTCAACGTTCAATGCTTCCTACGATGTACTATTCACCAAGTCTCATGGTGAACCTTTATAGTGAAGTTATTTTTAAAAAGCGTTCATTGCATCCCACAATGAATCATTCACCAAGCTCATGGTGAATCTTTTGAAACCATCATGGGCATTAGCACCTTGATGTTTTACCTTTGTAAACAACAATCTATGAGGAACCTAAGGTTGTTCTTAACCATGAATGCAATTGATTAGTCAGTTTTATAGTTTGAGGATGTTATACAACTTTACCCGCAAGTGTTGTTGCTCGACAACCATTGTTTGCATGACACATACACCTCTTCCAGAGAGGTGAGGCAGGGTTCATTACGAGACCTTTACAAAGGATCCCTTATGTGTATTAGTTCTACAATAGAATGTTTGGAGGCAATCTCTCATAATATCTCTCCATACACTACCTCACACGTAGGCCCTTCTAGGGGCATCAGCCCACCTCCTAGTCAAGCGTATGTGTAGTCAAAGAGCCTTCCTCTATTCCCATATACCATGACTAATGTTGACATAGGTTCCCCTAATTACTTGGTCAAGACCAAAGTCCATATAGTCCTTGTGGTTGTACTATTTTTTCAGGTGGTTGCTCAGCGAGCCGATCCTTAAGCTGAGGATTTTGACCAATCCTATCCCATACATGAAGTCCCTATGGTTTTATTTCTAAAAAATATATTTTAGAAACTAGTTTCATAAATAGTTGGAAATCAGTTCTCCTTCGAAAAGTGTAGTGCATAAGCAATTATCTAATAAAAAAGTTCCCAGATTTCTGGGTGAATAAACATAGGGTAAACAAGCACTAAGGTAAAACCTACCAAGAGCAAAACATTAGTCAAAACAAGGATTAACAATTAATAAATGGTTAGATGCAACTGTTGGGGGCCTTCGCCTTCCGAAGGTCCTCAAAAACATGACTAACATGTTTTCCAAGTATAATACATGTACAGGGACCTTCGGCCTTGGGATGAAGCTGTACACGATAAAAAAAGCATGGATCGGGAGAAGGGTGAACCAGTTCCGAGGCTACCTGTGGAGAAGCTTCGGCTTAGCAGTAAAACATGGAACCGACCTAAAAGGGAAAAGGTTGTCTAGTCCTTGATAGACTATCCCTAAGTCAATAGTAAATGTCAAGGGCATGAATGTAATTTACACAGGCTGCGTCCTGTGTCTATAAATAGATGAATAGTAGCACCGTACTATTCACGCTGACTTGTGTTCACTCGCGCGTTGCATTCGGATTTTTGCCTTCTGTCAAGCCGAAGGTATAAATGTAATTCAATATTGTTTATATTAGTTCATGATGCTATATGAAAGAAATATTTATGATGTCATATGATTATTCATGATACTTCTCATGTTTTATATGCTCCTACTTCTATTATGATACACCGTGATGATGAAGGTACGTCCTTCATAACCTTCGTCTGAAGATCATTATGTCCTAAGGGAGATAATGCTTTGAAGGACAAAGGGCTTTAATCATTAATGTTTTGTGTTGCCTTATTCTTGATTCATAGCGTTCGAGAACAAGCCCCTAACATCAACCATATAAGATTTGCCTTTTTTGGGCTCTCAAGGTCCTCAAAGGTGGGGCCTTTGGTGCAGTTGCAAATTTCCATGTATACTTGTATACATACATCAAACATGGGTACAAAAACAAGAACAATACACCAAGCACAAAACATGATTTAAAATGGTTCCAACATTATTCTATGCAATTTTAGAATTGATTTCAAGGAACTAATGGTTGGTGTTAGAATGAAAGCATGTCATGTGTTTGAGTCCATTCTTCGGCTTGCATTTGTTCTCTTAGTTTGGCTAATGATTATCCCATGCATAACATATTGGATATGGCGGTTAACATTTTTGACAGGTCCGAGTGAAGGTCAAAGGCTTTCTATTATTGCTTCAATACTGTAGAGCGCCTAAAAGTCACCCATTGTTCTGGTGTGGGGTAAAGAGTTCCTTTCAGAAGGTCCATGAACTTTACATGAAGGTTAATGGTCATATAGTCCATGGCTTTTTCTGGTTATTACTCTGTATTTTTGAGCTATTATACTTTCCTGTATTTTTATAGGTCGTGTGGCTTGAGAGCACCTAGAGCGGGTGAATAGGTGATCCTACAAAAATCAACTCTAAACAAGACAAACTTGGTCTATGATAAGTGTTAGTGAAAATAAAAATCAAGTTGTTATGAGTAGAGGTGGAGAGGAGAAGATAACTCTTCACTTGATTGTTCCTTAGATATGTGTATTAAACTTAGGAACAACAATACAACGAAATATGAGAATTCTTGGAAGACAACAATCACAATAAAAGAAATGCACAAGAGACATGACGATTTTATCCCATGGTTTGGTCAATGCCTACTCCACTTTATGGTGACCTCCTTTGGTCAAGGGTTGCACTCAACCCCTCTCAAGTGATCCAAAGATCAAACTTGAGTACCACAGTTTTCTTCCTTATATCAAATCCCTTTGTGAAGAATCTCCACAAGTTGGAGTCTCTCATGCCTTACACAAATGATCTCAATCAAAGAACAAGAGTAAGGAGGGAGTAAAAACACACACAAGAACTTAAGTCATAGCAACAACACGCACACGAGTCAAGAAAGGAGCGCACGAAACAACACAGCGGAGTCGTAGCTCAAAAACGTGCTCAAATCTCTATCTAATGAAACAATAGCGTGGTCGCAAGGTCTCGGAGTGGTAGTATGCTCAAAGAATGTTTGTGTATTGCTCCATGGCGCCTAGGGGGTCCTTTTATAGCCCCAGAGGACCTAAGAGCCGTTGGAGCTCCATTTGGAAGGCCCTGGTTGCTTAAAAGTGCCTTTTTCTCAATTTGCTTTAACTACATGTACTCATTGCTCATACAAGATGATGTTAGTCCAAACACAATGTATTGAGTATTTAATCACCAAAACAAAATAGAAATGGTCTAAGGGAACATTTCCCTTTCAATATCCTCCTTTTTGGTGATTCATGCCAATGCATCAAAAGCAACTTAAAAAGCACTAACATACCCAATTATTCGCCAACTTTTGCAAATTGAAGTCAAATCAAATACCAATTAAATTATCACAGGATTTGGCATATTTGGATCATTTTGCCACCACTTGGTTTGTTTTCGCAATACAAATTCATTTTCTTGCTTCTATGTTAGAAACACTTGTTTTGGCAAATCAAAACATTTTTCAAGACTAGTATTGATCAAAAGCCAAAAAAATCCCCCTTTTTCCCATAATCAAGTTTCTCCCCCATAAGAGAATAATTTTGCAATAAGAGGGTTTTGAGCAAGCAACACGTACCATACACAATAGTTTTTGAAATTCACAAGTGGTAGTTGCTTTGGCCTTTAATTTCTCCCCCTTTGGCATTAAGCACCAAAATAGACAAACTAGTGGCCTTAAAACCTCATTGCCTCACCAAAAATTGCAAATTAAAAACATGAAGGCAATGAACACCAAGGGCAACTTGAACAAGATACCGTTTTGCAGTGGAAGCCTTGTTTTTGTCCAAGTTCACCATTTCCCTTTCCATCAAAATCACTTAAGCAAACATGTTAGTCTCAAAGGGGCATGTTGTAACATATCCTCCCCTAAACATATGCATTATTTGCATAAGGACTTGTGAGGTCCGGGGATGATGTTTATAACTTGAACAACATAAATGCATAATGAAACTTATAATGACATGATCAATACATAACAACATATGTGCATATCAATCCAAGTCCCGCGAATCTAAGACATTTAGCTCACTACGTAGCTTACAAAACCTTTTGTCATCTAAAGGCTTGGTAAAGATATCGGCTAGCTAGTGATTGGTGCTAATATGGCATAAATCGTTATCTCCCTTTTGCTAGTGATCTCTTATAAAGTGATGCCAGATGTCTATGTGCTTAGTGCAGCTTTGTTCAACGAGATTATCCGCCAAGCAGATTGCACTCTCATTATCACATAGGACTGGGACTTTGCTCAAATTGTAGCCAAAGCCCCGGAGGGTTTGCTCATCCAAAGTAGTTGCGTGCAACACTGTCCTACGACAACATACTTGGCCTCGGCGGTGGATAGGGCAACCGAGGTTTGTTTCTTTGAATTCCAGGACACTAGGGACCTTCCCAAAAACTAACAAGTTCCTGATGTGCTCTTCCTATCAACCTTGCACCTGGCATAGCCGGAGTCTGAGTATCCAATCAATTCAAAGGTAGACCCTTAGGATACCAGAGCCTGATGTAAGGCATATGAACTAAGTATTTAAAATACGCTTCACAGCCACAAGGTGATATTCCTTGGGATCAAATTGAAATCTAGCATATATGCATATGGAAAGCATAATGTCCGGTCTACTTTCCCAAATATAAAGCATGGACCCTATCATAGACTGGTATACCTTTTGATCAACGGACTTACCTCCCGCGTTGAGGTCCATGTGTCTGTCATTTCCCATTGGCGTCTTAGCAGGCTTTGCATCCTTCATCCCAAACTTCTTAAGTATATCTTGGATGTACTTTATTTGAGAGAGAAATGTTCCTTCCTTGAGTTGCTTTACTTGAAATCCGAGGAAATAAGTCAACTCTAGACATCTCGAATTTCTGTGTCATAACCCTGCTAAACTCTTCACATGACTTTCGATTAGTAGAACCAATTATTATGTCATCAACTATATTTGGCATATAAACAAATCACCATTGCAAGTCTTTATGAAAAGAGTTGGATCAGCATTCCCGACCTTGAAAGCATTATAAATAAGGAAATCTCCTCAAAGCCAGGGGGTTGTTCCACGTACACCTTGTGATAGAACCTCCCAACTTATTAGGCCCATCTACAGATGTCCTTGTCCTAAGGACCTCAGACAGTCATGCAAGTGTGCATAATGTCTCAGCAAGTTCGGTTATCTGTATCTCCATCACATCGCCCAAGAGCTCTTAACCCATCACGTTGACATTGCACAATATCGAAGTATGGAATAAGCGGAAAGGATTACAATAACATAATGTACATTCATAAGAAAAATATAGAAAGAGTGGTTATTACATATCCGAGTACTTGAGTGTGTAAACTTACTATTATTACATCATCGGAGGGCAAAACACCTTCCCCAAATAAGTCTTAGTTTTCATCCTCCTCCTTGGGAACCACCTTCGAACAGAAACAGCAGAACTTAGTCGCTTCATCACCTACAACAACATGGGTTCGAAACCCTGAGTACAGAATGTACTTTATTAACTCTTACCCGTCTAAGGAAAAAGACCGTCAAGGATATGCTGGCCTTTAAGAATCAAGGTAAGGCTTATCAAGATTCAAAGACTCTCTTTGCAGAAAAGCTTACTATGAGTGGATCCTTAAAAATTCCTTTTACATACTAGGTTAAGTAGTTACCTGCATCTAGATTTCTTTCTATTCTAGATCAAGAACTTGGCCTATACTAGCTGTCTTTTATCATCCCTTCAGTTCACTTGATGCTACATGTAGGGCAGTGACCAAGTCTTCATGTCCGAGAAGTAACGGTGATCCGAATCGATTAATACCCAGCTGGGGATCTCCAACCACACGACATATGTAGCACTCACCCCTTACATATATCAACTTGCACTGGATTTCTCAAGACCAGAACGGTTCACGCCAACCGAGAGCACAGATACTCCACCATCTAGCCTCTTGGCACAGAGGGTACCCGCTACTCTCGCCATCTCTCCACTCCCATTGTGTGGTGGCCTTTCCGCTATTGGTCCGACCGAGGCAAAGCTTACCCATGACGAGGCATGTGGCCAGTTAAAAGGTCCTCGATCATCAAGCCTACATCGGCTCGGTCCTTAATTGACTCAGATGAAGACACTACATCGAGACTCCTGTCTCGTGCAAGTCACCCGTCCGATCTTGTCTTTATTATTTAAAACCCAAAGTTGGGTACCTGGCAAAGGTACTCTTTTTAGATGTTGAATCCATCACGGCCATGATGGATTCACCACCATAAGTTTTTCTTTGTACAAATTCCCATCTAGTGTGAAGCATCACCTTTTAACACAAAACATTTTGTTTTCTAAAGCAAGGCTAAGTATCAGAAAACTTGTTTAAATAAATCAGGTAACAAGGAATGTAACCAATTTTCCACGGAAGGGAATGCATCAATTATTTAGCACACAACTCCTATCACCTAATGCATCAGACAAAGTGATAAAGTTTTTAAACAACAAGGAAAAGGATAATGCATCGGTGCTTGCCTTATGTTGCAGGAGGTTCTGGTTCCACACCGCAGATGTCGAAGTAAAAGTGGTTCTCCGTTGGTGGATTTTCAGTCTGGGAGACGACCTCTTCTACTACAGTTTCTTCCTCGTGTTCTATACATGAGAGTACATGTACAAGAATGCGGATGCTATGTCATGAATATGCAATTGCATAATAAAAATATAACAAGTTGCATCTTGAATACAACTTTCCTTCATGGTACAAACTACTCATTAAGGTTTTCTAATTAGGTATTCCTTGAGGATTAGTGTTAAGTAATTAACCCTATGAGGCTAGTTATTGGGTTTCTGATCAAATAGTACCCAAACCATTTCAAGCTTCACTCAAGGTCTCTAATCATCATATCAAGCCTACCTAAAAAGTTTCATAATTTTTTGGAATAACTAAATTATTTCTAAAATTCTAAAAGGCTTGATTTAGGCACCTTTAATTGCTACACAATTCCAGGTTTGGGATAAAAATCATGGAATTATTTTTATTATATACTACTTGATTTTAGGAATCTAGCAAAATTGGTCTCATGATTTTACCAATTTTCTACTATGTTCTATAAATTTCCCAAACTGATAGTAAAAAGAAAAGAAGAAATAATGATTAGTGACATGCCGAAATCCGCCCAACAGGCCCAAGTCTACATGGAATCAGGGCTCGCCCGCACCCGCGTATACGGTTTTGCGCGAAGGTCCCTGACCTTTTAAATAACCAGTAAAGAGTCCCCGACACTGTTCCTTATGTCTCACTCACAATCGCATAAAGGCCCTTCTATTACTATTTCTTCATGATTCAAGTCCCTGGCCACACACCGAGCAAATACATGGCCGGAGTCGCGCCTACTCACCGGCAATGACGTGCTCTGGTGGTGTCGAGCGTACGGACACCATCACAGATGCAACCCAAACACAATCACGTGCTCAATTTGGTCAAAGCGCTGTTAATTCATAGCCGCGACAACGGCGGAACCGGATCATCGGCGTGCCGTTACCGGTTTACCCGAGCCGGCCGAGTTTAATCTAGAGACGCGGAAAGACTCAGTGACCCATGAGGGTTATGGTGCTCACGCAAACTTGGACAGAGACTACCAGAAACAGCTAGTCAATGTGAGCTATGTCTACGATGGCATTCCCAGACAATAAGGCGATGTTCCCTAAGCTATGGCGCGGTAGCGCTCAATTGGCTGAGACCTAGAGTTTCACTAGCATTAGAGGATGTAGAAACCTGGATTAGAGGGACATGAATGGACCTGTGGATGGCTGGCTACAGCGCGAGGTCACCCGGCGGTGCTCTTAGCCGATTTGGGGGACAACAGAAATTCGCAGCTATGGTGGACGATTGGGAGGGAGGAGTGGTGCGCTAGATTCGTAACGAGATAGTGGAGTAGGTAGGCTTTCAATTTATAGTGACCGGCTACGGTTGCTCCGAATTTTGGATGGGATGAACACACGACCGGAAAAAGGTGAGGCACCAGAGTTTGCCAAACGTGGCGCGTAATGAGGTAAAGTCTAGGGGGTAATTGGCTGTCTCACACGACCTACAGCGAGGCGGTACACGACTTATGGTGTGGCGCAAACAAGATAAATGGCGGCCACCACGGCGACGACCGCACGACCACATCGTCGGGCAAGTGGGTACGGTGGGGCGGAGTCAATCCAACCCCCTCTGATCTTTTCATCCCTGCGGTAATATCCCACCTGAATGGAGCACGAATCACGGTGGCCAGCGGAATCATCACACAGAGATCGCCGGCGGCCAGGTTCTTTGGACCCGCGATCTCCTTCAGTTTACTGTACCTTGCAGAGCTCATTCGGTGCGCCTGACAGAGCAACTTGAGGGGTCCTTTTCTTTGATTTCTATGTGATGAGCCACTAATCCGACTACATCAAAGTTATTCTCCTATAAACCAGCTTCATCTTTGTCATAGGGTTCTTGATTGGATACTCACTGGATTATGCATAATTTGGCCCCAAAGTTAGTCGGACACCACTGTGAGTCAGATTTTCAGACTAGAACTAGACTAACAGCCCAACTTCTAGTCCATTTTGCTCCAATTTATGTACAGCTCTATGGTTCAATCCTTTAATTAAACTTGGACTACTATAGTAACTCTACAAATTTGTTGTAGTGACCCATGACAAAATCCCCATAGATCAGGAGATATTAAGGCTTAAACTTGGCCTGGTAACACTGTTTTCCGGGTTAGGCATATCGGTGCCCTTGGCTCTTTTGCACTTTACCCCAATTTGCTCCACAAAACATGGAAATCCCCAAACATGAAAGTTGCTTAACTTTTGCTACTCTATCACTTTGATATATACACTTTTGACCAAAAGTCCATAAGAATTGAAATCACCTTATAGGGCACTAATTAGGGTTTTTAGGGTTTCAATTAGGGTTTTGAGTGTTCTAGGGTTTAAGTGGCACTTAAACTCTCTAAGTTTAGTCTTCCATAAACATCTCTACTAACCTTTGGGATCATACTCTAATTGTCATCTCCCACACCCACATGCTTCTAATCCTTGAGAAAGTACCCTATCCTAGGGTCAAAGGCCTCTTTGATCAAGTCCAATCATCACATCACATGTTTGTTTTAAAATTTTAGCCTAGTGTATGCACTCAAGGTGTAACATACATAATGAAAGGCCTATGCATATGATGCCATGCCAAAGTTTTAGTTCTTGTAACACTAGGGGTGTTACATCCATCCCCCCATAAAAGAATCTTGTCCCGAGATTTAAGGCTCTAGGGTAAGTAATGGAAAAGGAAACGCGTCACAACCTTATTTCCTATTTTCTCTTACAAAGCAGGAGTGGGTGCGGGGGTTTGTTCTAACTTTACAACAAAGTACATAAACTTTAAAGATTACAGGAGGCTAAAAACTTAATAAAATGTTTCTCTAAGAAATCTTGAGTCTCTCAGGTAGCTTCTTCTTTGGTGTGTTGGTTCCACTGTACCTTATAAAACTTAAAAGTCCTTTTTTGACTAACTCGGTCTTTCTGATCCAAAACTCGAATTGGATGTTCTGAGTAGGTTAAGTCTGGTTCCAAATTAACATCAGCCACATCCATAGTTTGATTAGGAATCTGAAGACACTTCTTTAACTGGGATACGTGGAACACATTATGCACCATAGACAGTGATTCTGGCAACCAAAGTCTGTACGCAACCTGCCCACATCGTTCAAGATAGGGAACAGGCCAATGTATCAGGGTGCTAACTTTCCTTTAACCTCGAATCAATTAACACCCTTCATCGGTGATACTTTCAGGTACACATGATCTCAGACTTAAAAAATCAACGGTCGACGTCGTTTATCCACATAATTTTTCTATCGGGCTTGAGCTTCTTTCAAGTTATGTCTTATCCGTTGGACCTTTTCTTCTCTTTCTTTAACCAATCAGGCCTAAAAAACCAGCGTTCTCCTAGTTCTGACCAATTCAAGGGTGTTCTGCATCGCCGTCCGTACAGAGCTTCAAACGGTGCCATTTTAATACTCTCTTGGTAATTGTTATTATAAGAAAATTCTGCCAGTGGCAAACAATTATCCCACTTTTGTGGAAACTCCAAGACACAGGCTCGTAGCATATCTTCTAGGATTTGATTTACCCTTTCTATTTGTCCGCTCGTTTAAGGATGATAGGCCGAACTGTGGATTAATTTAATGCCCAAAGATTTGTGCAGCTCTTCCCAAAACTTGGGTACAAATTGCGGTCCTCAGTTGAACACTATTGTCTTTGGAACTCCATGCAAACTAAGAATACAAGCGATATAAAGTTCTGCATACGTAACCACTGGATATTTCACCTTAATGGGGAGAAAATGAGCAATTTTTGTAAGCCGGTCCACTATGACCCAAATAGAGTCATATCCTTTAGATGTTTTGGGTAATCCCACAACAAAATCCATACTGATGTCTTCCCATTTCTAGGTTTGGATTGATAATGATTGTAAAGGTTCAGCAGTTTTCATATGCACTGCCTTAACTCGTCTACAAGTGTCACATTTCGCCACATAGCGAGCGATTTCAATCTTCATCTTAGTCCACAAGTAATGTTGTTTCAAATCTTGATACATCTTAGTACTTCCATGGTGAATGGAATATCGACTAAGATGAGCTTCATCCAAGATTTGTTGATGGAGTTCAGCATCCTTAGGCACCGCTATGCGGTCTTTAAACCATATCACTCCTTGATTATCTTTCCTAAAACAATTAGTTTTGTTGGCGTCCATTTTCTCGTGAATATGCTTCATACCCTTATCAATCCTTTGAGCATCAATAATCTTCTGTAGAATAACTGACTCAAGCTTCAAATGCATCAAGGTTCCTTGTTGCACTATCCCTAGATTTAATCTTTCCATTTCCTGACATAAGGTGGTGTCAGGTGATCCCACCGTGAGACAATGACAAAAGGCTTTACGACTTAAAGCGTCCGCCACCATATTAGCCTTTCCTTGGTGATAATAAATTTCTAGGTCATAATCCTTGATCAGCTCGAGCCACCTTCTCTATCTCATGTCTAACTCCGACTAGGTGAAAATGTACTTTAAACTCTTGTGATCAGTATACATATGACATACATTCCCCAGTAGATAATGACGCCAAATTTTAAGGGCGTGAACTACTGTGGCTAGTTCCAAATCATGTGTTGGGTAATGTTCCACATGCCGACACAGCTGTCTTGAAGCATAAGTTATTATTCGCCCTTCTTGCATCAGAACACATCCAAGCCCAATGCCTGATGCATCACAATATACATCAAACGACTTCTCAATATCTGGATGAGCCAAAACTGGTGCGGTGGTCAGCAATATTTTCAATTGTTCAAAGGTCTCATTGCACTTGAGAGACCAATCAAACTTAACATTGTTCTTCAGTAACTCAGTAATAGTTTTAACGATTTTGGAGAAATCTGGGATAAACCTGTGGTAATAACCAGCCAATCCAAGGAAACTTCTAACTTGATGCACTGAGGTAGGAGATTTCCATTCCAGAATATCCTTAACCTTGATGGGATCAACCGCAATACCTTTAGCAGATAAAACATGTCCTAAAAATTGGATTTCCTCCAACCAAAACGCGCACTTGCTGAATTTAGCATAAAGCTGATGTTCTCTTAAGCGCATTAAAACAATCTATAAATGTTATGTGTGCTCCTCCTTATTCTTGGAATAAATCAAAATGTCATCAATAAAGACCACAACAAACTTGTCTAATTCGGGCATGAATACCAAATTCATTAAATAAGTAAAATGGGCTGGAGCGTTTGTCAATCCAAAGGACATAACCAAATACTCGAATAACCCATACCAAGTGGAGAAAGCTATCTTGGGTATATCCTTTGGTCAAATTCTGATATGATGATAGCCTGATCTGAGATCAATTTTAGAAAATACCCGGGCTCCAGTGAGTTGATCGAATAAAAGATCGATCCGGGGAAGAGGATACTTGTTTTTAATGGTCACCTCATTAAGGGGTCTGTAGTCCACACACATTTGTAGGGTTTGATCCTTCTTAACAAAGATGCTGGACATCCCCATGGTGATGAACTCGGTCTGATAAATCCATTTTCCAATAAGTTTTGTAATTGCATCTTGAGTTCTGCTAACTCATTGGGAGGCATACAGTACGATCTTCTAGAAATAGGAGCCGTACCGGGTTTCAATTCAATCACAAACTCCACATCCTTCTCTGGAGGCAATCCATTTAAATCTTCAGAAAATACATCCCGAAACTCACACACAACCAGGATGTCTTGTATATCTTGCACTACGGCTTCAAAAACTTGTCCAGATACTTTAACGGGGACAGATACAGGGATGGACAACTTGATTTCTTCTTGTCCATGACATAGCTGAATAGTCCTTTGATCCGCATTAATAATAGCCTTATTCTGGGCTAACCAATTCATACCTAGAATCACATCTATGTCTTGCCCCTTTATAACTATCATGTTGGTAGGGAATTCATATCAGACTAGAGTTACGAGTACACGGAAGACTACTTCCTTAGTAAAAATTTGACCCCCAAGTGATTGAATAACAAAACCCTTCTTTGATTCAATAGTAGGTATGCAATGCTTCCCGATAAAAGTCTTGTTCATGAAAGTATGTGATGCACCAGGATAAAAAAGGATGATGGTGGGATGATTGGCAACGAAAAACGTACCCATCATCACTGGCTCTCCTTCCGGGGTGATATCTACATGAGTGTAGTAGTCTCGCCTAGTTTTCCTTGTATTTTTGCCTACCTGAGTACTGGCCACATTTCCCTTGCCTTGAGATGTGCTCCCAGAAGTCTGTTAGAAATTGGATTTGTTTTGTTTTGGATAGGGACAGTCCTTGATGAAGTGTCCAGACATCCCATAGTTGAAGCAGCCACTGGATGAACTGGGTAAGGAGGGGAAACGAGTACCATGGGCACTCGCCTGATTGTTTTGAGCGGGGGCAGGACTGGGATGGATAAAAACTGGTTGCTTGAAAGGATAGGCCGGTGGACGAGAAAAAGAGTGATTTGGGTTAACAGGACGAATCACCAATCTCGACCGCTTCTTGGATCCTTGAGAAGATCCTTCACCCCCTTCACACCCATATCTATTTGTTTTTCCCTGTCCCAAACTCCTGGCTTCCACCGAAATCGCTGTGCTCACAGCCCTGCTATTAGTGAGGTCCAAGCAAGTGGCAATCTTTCACTGTAGTCGAACATTTAGACCTCACATGAAGAAATTCTTCTTTTTCAGATCCGTGTCCACTTGCTCTATAGCATACTGGAAGAGATGATTGAATTTGGCAAGGTACTGCATCACCGAGTCTCCTCCTTGCTTTAAGCGCACAAACTCTTCAAGTTTCATCTGTAAAACACCATCTGGAATGTAGTGTTTCCTGAATGCTTGCTTGAACTCTGTCCACATGACAAGATGTCCTTCAGGTTGAACAGCTATAAAGTTTGCCCACCAGGTACTGGTAGGACCTCTCAGTTGCTGGGCAGCGAACATGGGCTTCTGGATCTCTGTGTACCGAATTAATCCAAATTTCTGCTCCATGACTTGAATCCATTCGTCCGCTTCTAAAGGTTCTTCCGCATTAACAAAAAGCGGTGGACGAGTCTCTAAAAACTCTAAGTATGTGGTGTATCTAGGGCCTTGGGGTTGACCTCTGCCTCCATACTCATGAATTTGATGCCCAGCCATTTCTAGCAGAAAACAAGTGTTATCAGCAGTGACATTAACTAAGGCAGCGATAGCCTCAGCTAGCATGGGAGGTAAAGGCGGCAGGTTCAGAGTTTCCTCCCTACCACGGGATGTTCCCACCCCATCTTGAGCACAAGTTCTGGACAGCATCTGAAGAAGAAAACGTACTTGATTATTACATGCCATGAGAACAGCACATTTGTTACATTATTCCAAACTGGTACTAATTATACATACTCAACTTTCCTTATTTAAATTACATAAGGAAACAACCTACTACTATACTACTCTAGTTATCTACATCCTTGGCTGCTCCTGCTCCACTGCTAGCTTTGGGAGAATGATCATCTGTGAGGTTCATGAAAGGAGGGGCTCCGAAGAGATCCGACTCCCCATAAGGTCTTCCGCCAGCTGCTCCTGATGTTCCAACTCCCATTGCTGCCCAGTCTATAGCTCTATGTCGTTCCACAATCTCCTGCTGCAAACGGTCAACCTCTACTGACAACTTAGCAATACGGCGGCTATCACGCGCACGCTCCCTCTTTCCATGGCGTAGTTCTTGTAACACCCTAAAGTACAATTTTGAGAAGACAAGGAAAATTCCCCAAAGGTTTTAAATCAAAACGCCTTTCCTTAAAGATAATCATAATTTGGAAGTTTCTACTGCCAAAATGAATATGTTAAAATATATATATAATTAAAGATCCTTAAATAAACTAAATGGCCTTTGGATTAGGTTATATAGAAGAATTAGGATTAAACTATTTCTTAATATATATTTTATTTCCCTAGAATTAATAAGGTGTGGACTATTCTCTATTATATGATTGGAAGCTTGTCCAAAAGAACTAAAATAAAATAAATATATAAAATATGTTTTTGCACATCGTGCTGAAGTTCTATAATGTGTATCTAAATTAAGGGTTTGAACTTCAAACTCGGGTTGATTTGAAATTCAAATAGAAAACAAAATAGGATAAAAAAGAAGAAAAGGAATAGCAATCCTGCGCATGGGCCGAATTCTCCCTTGCCCCAACCCACCAGCCTCTTTTCTCCCCCCATAGCCCACTCCTTTTTCCCGTCAGCCAGTCCCTTTGCCGCGCCGCGTTCCTCTGGCGCATGGGGCCCTCTGGCCAGCCGCTCACCTCGCGTGCACACCTTGCATTGTCACCCTGTCGAGTGGGCCCGGTTGTCAGTCGAATAAATCGCGCCCACGTCACTCACTCCTTCGCTGTCAACATGACCCCACCTTGTCAGCCTGTTCCCCGCTCCGTCCGTTCTTCTCAACCGAAACAGCTGTGTTCCTCTCCGAAGCGTGGACCGAGCAATCCACAACTCCGCACGACCTCCGCGGGCGCTGACCCATTCCGGTTCGCAGGAGAGAACTCACGCGAGCTGTTGCCATCCTGTCGCCATCGGGGGTGGTTGGACCTTATCCCCTGTGCCGCGGGTCGCCTCCACTGAAACCACGCTCAACGGCTTCCGCGTATGGCACGGCCTGCTGACCGCTTGGGCTCTGGGTTCATATGGGGGGTAGGTGGGTTCCCAGACCGCGACCTCATTCACTCCGAGCCGCAACCACAATCGCCGCAAGTGCCGGCCACCGTTGCTTCCTCGCCGCCACTTTCTAATCGCGGTCGTCACCAACGAATCGGTGCTACCCCGCCGCTACGCCCTCAAACGCTGCATCAGGAGCTTCGCGTGTGGGGAAGCTCTCGCCCAAAACATCAGCAGTTGCGCGCTGAGCTGTGCGTGGTGGTCTGGGCGACTGCGGGGAGAGAGAAAGGGAGAGTTGCCGCCGCCGTGGGTGAATGCTGGAGGCACCCTCGCCAGGGTCGGGCATATGGCCAGTGCAGCTCGCTTTGGGTTCTGGGTTGCATTTGCGGTGATGGCATGGGGAGGATGGAGACCTGGGCATCGACAATCCCTTACCGGAGTGGGGGAACCACCGCATGCAGCCCTACACTGTGGACTGTGCTCCTGCTCGCGTGATTCATGGTAAGACCTCCTCCAACCTACTCACCGTATCCATTGCTGCGTATAGCACCGCTTGTGATAAGCTTTGGCACGCTTGGGCGCGTTTGTCTCATCTCCGGCGATGTCCTCCGCTGTGGGAGCACCTGAGTGCCGCCCAGCTCGGGTCCATGGGGAGAAGGTGGCCTCCTGGCCGTTGGATCGGCCCCTACGGTGGAGATTAGATGGCTATGTACAGATTCGCGGAAGGGTTCGTGACCGCTGGATTTTAATCGGGTGGTCTCGGTTGGATAGGGAGACCGTTGTCTCGGGGCCGTGGATCTATGATCCAACGGTTGCGATGGCGTCTGGTTCGGGGGTGGTTCGGATCTAATCCTAAGCGTGGAACCGAAATCCAATGGCCGAAAACACTAGATACCCCTTCGCCTTGGCATTTAGGCTAAAGAGCCCCTGTAGAATAAAGTAACCAACCCGCAGTCCATTGTATTGTGCGCTGTGTCTTAGTTATTTTGCGTCAGGGCCCCTGCATTTCCTAAATTTTGGTGCGCAGTCCAGAGATCCGAGGAAATTAGTTAATTATTTATAGAAATGAATTTTTAATATAAAAACAATTCCTATAACTTGATTAATTCATAGAAAATTCATATAGAGTCCAAATTAATTCATTCCAATTCCTATAATTTTGTAATAATGTTGTTTATCACATAGTAACACTGTTTTAACATGGAAACCATACTAGAATTGATCTCCGAATTAATCTCATATCAAATACATAAAAACTTTGGAAATTTAAAACTTCCTCGTTTTAATTCTGATTTGATCCGTTCAAGTTGCTTTAGTCTCGTATAAACATTTACTATGCAATAACAACATTTACTCTACCATGTTTCATTATTTTATAGTTAGATCTTTATTTAACTGATGTTGGTTAGCCTCGTTAATTTTCTTATCATTATAATCTACTAAAATATGATCTATGGTCAATTTATGACTTAGATTAAAGTTGAGATAATTATTTATAGAATAACCTCTCATACGATTTATACTAACCAATTTATAATATAGTTTAATAATTTAATCACACAGATCTTCTATAAAATCATAACTCCTTAATCATAACTCCGATTTTAGTGGTTCTCGTTCCCACGATCTCGTAGCAACGCATAGATCATTGTTACCCATTTTGTTCTTAGCTGTGGTGTGATGTTAATTTTGTCCATACCATGTTTGTTTGTTTTGCTACGACTAGCAGTGAGATCATGAGGATTTGAAGAATCACCCTGGTAACTGGAATCTCAAGTGCCAGGTAGGTTGTGCCCTTGATCCACTTTTGTTACAAAATAAATATTCTTTATTATCACTATTCATGCATAGGTTTAATTTTGATGGGACCCAATAGGTCACCCTAGACTGGTTATCCTTTTTACCTTGTTTATCCCTAAATCAATTGGGTAGACATGCTATTTCTTTATATGGTTTTGGGTAATATTTCATTACATCCATGTTCCAATTATTCTGTTATGTTGTTTATGTTCATGATAAGATCATTATGTTAATTGGAACATGGAACGACCACCCGGGAAAACAGTGCTACCACAAGGGTTTAATGGGACACCCTTAGCTGATTAACTAGGAAAGCTAATGGATGACTACCTTACCCAAATGTGGCAAGGGCAGTAGGAGAGTGGTCAGCGTAGGGAGGTCCTTGGGTTGATTTTGCTGCGATGGCGGTTAGGCGAGGGATTCCTGCACTGGAGCTTCCTATATGCTGTAGCGGGTTTTCTGAAGCTAGTGGAACTTTGTAAAGGCCTCGTAGTGTTACCCTGCCTCGCCTCCTTGGTAGAGGTGTATGGGATTCATGACCCCTTGGCAGATGGGTAACATGACTTGTGGGTAAAGATGTGCAACCTCTACAGAGTGTAATACTGGTATACTAGCCGTGCTCATGGTCATGAGCAGCTCGGACCCTCACATGATTAATTTATGGAACTTAAATTCAATTTGTCATTTGCATTTGCATGGGATTATTTATTAATTTTGTTCTATTATTTATTATAGTTTGGTATTTACTTATACTTAGTAATTGCTAATAAAATTTTGACCAACTTATAAAAGCAATGCTCAGCTTCAACCTTTATTTTGTTGATCAGCCTTACACTTTACATGAACTCCCACCTTTGGTGAGTTCATGCCACATTATTCCCCACAAATTGTTGAGCGATGAACATGTGTGAGCTCACCCTTGCTGTCTCACCCCCCAAAGGAGAAGAACAGGTGGTTCAAGAGGAGCCACTCAACGAGGAGTTCGATTCGATCTAGGTGGCGTATGCTAGTTGACTTTCTGGCGCCAAGGATGGATTTTAGATCCTGTTATATTTATCTTTTATTTTGTAAGACTTCCGCTATGTAATAAGTACTCTGATTTTATTATGATATTTATCTCTATACACTCTGTTATTATATGTGTTGTCTTTTTTGGCGCATGTATGAGATGCACCCAGCTTTGTTCCTTAAAGCCCGAGGTGTGACAGAAGTGGTATCAGAGCAATGTTGACTGTAGGACGAAACCTAGATAGAAATGGACAAACCCTTACCTACTTACCTTACTCTGATTCTTTCTATACTTATCTTGATCATGTCTCACCTTCTACTGTTCTACTCTGATTAACCTTACCTTTGCTACTCTGATTCTTTTCTAAACTTATATTAATCTTTTCTTATCTATTTCCGCTTTACTCTGAATATTCTTACCTCTTCTTTCTAAAGACAAATGTGGATTTCACACTTTTGAAATCCAGTGCCAAAAGTGACTTTAGGAGTATGAGACCTACTCTTAGGAACAAAAACAAAACTATTTTTATAGGTATCTATACGCTTGAGTGTTTGTTCTTGTGATATTTGTTTGATTTGGATCTTTGATTGAGTGTGATGAGTTGTGGAGTAATGTCCACAATTACATCTGCATATATGTATAGGCATAAATAGAATTCATAAGATAACTAAACAACTTAGATTATCCTTCATTAAAGTATATCTATTTTATATAGATCCATCTTATCTTACAAGATTCTCTCTTATCTTAATAGATCCATCTTATCCCGAAAAGGTTTTATCTTAGCCTAATGGATCTAACTAATCTCAAAAGATTCTATCTTATTCTTAGAGGCTCATCTTGTCCCCACCACTTGGCTTATCTCATAACAGTGTCACAAACATGATCTATCCCAAAAAAATAAGTAGATCTCATCTAGTCTAATCTGATTACACCCATTTAGTTCTGATCCCATCTAATTTGATCAGATCTAATCTAATGGACAAACATGTTAGACAATGCTGGTAAAATAAGATTGGATCCTACTCTTATAAATATGTTTTAATCCAAGTTGGACTGAGATTCCAATTTAGACTAGACCACATACAACAACCTAGCCATATGCAACTACCTTAACCATCCGTGGTTGCATAATCCCTCTGTTTTAATTTAAACAGAACTTCTGATCTACCTACCCATATAATCCATCTCATCTTAAAGGATTCTAACACATATTAATAATACATATTCTACCCTGGTAGATCTATCTAACTTAAACTAAGTTTAATCCAGTTATATCCAATCTAATCTAGACCCTACCTAATCTAATATGGTCTAACCTATGTTACATGTATTAACTAAACCATATTCCTATAACTGGGCTTTAAATCTAAAATGGTGTCTTAAATCAACTCGTTCGTGAAACCATGACCTAGCCTTTGTTATAGGTTTCCCGACCCATTTATCCCAAAAGCAAAGTAAAACTCTATTTAATCTACCTATCCCATGTAACTGCAATGGTTATCCCAACTCAGATAAAGGCATCCAACACCATAACAGCTAGTTCTTAAATCAGATCTAAGAAGAAGGTTAACCTCGATAATAGAACATACAAGTAGAAACAGATCTTCGGATGAATCAAGATCCACCACCCGGAATAAAAAATCTATCCTACCAAACTTTATTCTACCCCGAATCTTCTCTACACTCACCTAATGGCCAAATCTGATGTACCCTTGATCTCTATGCCACACATGTTATGGCATGAAAATTTAGGTGTATAAAAATATATACTAATTGGAGGTTCCACTGAGATAAAAAAAATATATTAGAATTTCAGAAAGATAAAGTCAGCTTGCTATGCTTAACTAAATAGTATTCTTAAATAGGATTATGGAATCTAATGTGATCTAATCCAATGTGGTATGCTTAAACAGATTAGTGGTACTTGGACCCCTCTAACCAGGTGTTAACTTAACTTAGCACATTAGACCAACTCAACCATGAGCTAACTCAACCAATAGTGTCATGATGAATTGCATAATATGTCTGTCCTCACCAAACGTCAAACAAACTTTTAACCTATCCCATGTAGACTATCTTATCTTGACAAAATTCTATCCTACCTTTGGACATTCACCTTATACGACTAGTTATCCCAATCTTGATATAAAACAAAGATTAAGCCCTACTAAAGAATCTTCAAATCATTACCAGCTACTAGCTTATTCATTCTGCCTATCGAATAATTTCCCTTGTAAAACTATCTTGCCATATGCATCTAACTCTCATGGTCAATACCACGAAGGGAAGATTATCCGACAACAGCAAACCGAAATGAATCCTCCAAATCCTCCACCTGTTGGAATCAATCAAGTGGTTGCCGCCCAAAGGCTGGTAATACAACAATTGACAGACATGGTGACCGAAATGCAAAATCAGATAAGACAAGAACGCGAGGAAATACGTCAGGTCCGTCTCGAGATACGTCAAGAAATAAGGCAAGCACGGTTGGAAAGACAACAACAACAACGCCCACTACCTCCACCACCACCACCAACTCTACCAAGCTACATAAACATATATATATATATGTTACTACTATTTGTAAGACCTAAATGTTACTTTAGTTAATATTTGGAATTATACTATGTTAGGAGGAATAATAAGGTCTAATTGACCCCATGTGTTGCTAATAAATTATGCATCATGCTGAGATTTTTGTTTGTGCATGTGTGTTGAAACAATATGAGTATACACCCTTTTCCTTACAAATCTCGAGGACGAGATTTCTATTAAGGGGGTAGGATTTGTAACACCCTAATGTTCAATTTTGAGAAGACAAGGAAAATTCCCCAAAGGTTTTAAATCAAAATGCCTTTCCTTAAAGATAACCATAATTTGGAAGTTTCTACTCCCAAAATGAATATGTTAAAAATATATATATATAATTAAAGATCCTTAGATAAACTAAATGGCCTTTGGATTAGGTTATATAGAAGAATTAGGATTAAACTATTTCTTAATATATATTTTATTTCCCTATAATTAATAAGGTGTGGACTATTCTCTATTATATGATTGGAAGCATGTCCAAAAGAACTAAAATAAAATAAATATATAAAATATATTTTTGCACATCGTGCTGAAGTTCTATGATGTGTATCTAAATTAAGGGTTTGAACTTCAAACTTGGGTTGATTTGAAATTCAAATAGAAAACAAAATAGAATAAAAAAAGAAGAAAAGGAATAGCAACCCTGCGCATGGGCCGAATTCTCCCTTGCCCTGGCCCACCAGCCTCTTTTCTCCCACCACGGCCCGCTCCTTTTTCCTGTCAGCCACTCCCTTTGCCGCGCCGTGTTCCTCTGGCGCGTGGGGCCCTCTGGCCAGCCGCTCACCTCGCGCGCACACCTTGCGTTGTCACCCTGTCGAGTGGGCCCCATCGTCAGTCGAATAAATCGTGCCCACGTCGCTCACTCCTTCGCTGTCAACACGACCCCACCTCGTCAGCCTCTTCCCCGCTCCGTCCGTTCTTCTCAACCGAAACAACCGTGTTCCTCTCCGAAGCGTGGACCGAGCAATCCGCAGCTCCGCGCGACCTCTGCGGGCGCTGACCCATTCCGGTCCGCAGGAGAGAACTCGCGCGAGCTGTTGCCATCCCTTCGCCATCGGGAGTGGTTGGACCTTATCCCCTGTGCCGCGGGTCACCTCCACTGAAACCGCGCTCAACGGCTTTCGCGCATGGCGTGGCCTGCTGACCGCCTAAGCTCTGGGTTCATAAGGGGGGTAGGTGGGTTCCCAGGCCGCGATCTCATTCGCTCCAAGCCTCAACCACAATCGCCACAAGTGCCGGCCACCGTTGCTTCCTCGCCGCCGCTTTCTAATCGTGGCCACCACCAACGAATCGGTGCTACCCCGCCTCTACACCCTCAAACGCCGCACCAGGAGCTTCGCGTGCGAGGAAGCTCTCGCCCAAAACATCAGCAGCCGCGCGCCGAGCGATGCACGGTGGTCTGGGCGACCACGGGGAGAGAGAAAGTGAGAGTTGCCGCCGCCGCGGGTGAATCCTGGAGGCACCCTCGCCAGGGTCGGGCGTATGGCCAGTGTGGCTCGCTTTGGGTTCTAGGTTGCATTTGCAGTGATGGCATGGGGAGGATGGAGACCTAGGCATCGGCAATCCCTTGCCGGAGTGGGGGAACCACCGCATGCCACCCTACGCTGTGGACTGTGCTCCTGCTCGCGTGATTCATGGTAAGACCTCCTCCAACCTACTCGCCGTATCCATTACTGCGTATAGCACCGCTTGTGATAAGCTTTGGCACGCTTGGGCACGATAGTCTCATCTCCGGCGATGTCCTCCGTCGTGGGAGCACCTAAGCGCCACTCGGCTCGGGTCCGTGGGGAGAAGGTGGCCTCCTGGCCGTTGGATCGGCTCCTACGGTGGAGATTAGATGGCTATGTACAGATTCGCGGAAGGGTTCGTGACCGCTGGATGTTAATCGGGTGGTCTCGGTTGGATAGGGAGACTGTTGTCTCGGGGCCATGGATCTATGATCCAACGGTTGCGATGGCGTCTGGTTCGAGGGTGGTTCGGATCTAATCCTAAGCGTGGAACCGAAATCCAACGGTCGAAAACACTAGATATCCCTTCGCCTTGGCATTTAGGCTAAAGAGCCCCTGTAGAATAAGTAACCAACCCGCAGTCCATTATACTGTGCGCTGTGTCTTAGTTATTTTGCGTCAGGGCCCCTGCATTTCCTAAATTTTGGTGCGCAGTCCAGAGATCCGAGGAAATTAGTTAATTATTTATAGAAATGAATTTTTAATATAAAAACAATTCCTATAACTTGATTAATTCATAGAAAATTCATATGGAGTCCAAATTAATTCATTCCATATCCTATAATTTTATAATAATGTTGTTTATCACATAGTAACACTGTTTTAACATGGAAACCATACTAGAATTGATCTCCTAATTAATCTCATATCAAATACATAAAAACTTTGGAAATTTATAACTTCCTTGTTTTAATTCCGATTTGATCCATTCAAGTTGCGTTAGTCTCGTATAAACATTTACTATGCAATAACAACATTTACTATACCATGTTTCATTCTTTTATAATTAGATCTTTTTTTAACTGATGTTGGTTAGTCTCGTTAATTTGCTTATCATTATAATTTACTAAAATATGATCTATGGTTAATTTATGACTTAGATTAAAGTTAAGATAATTATTTATAGAATAACCTCTCATACGATTTATACTAACCAATTTATAATATGGTTTAATAATTTAATCACACAGATCTTCTATAAAATCATAACTCCTTAATCATAACTCCGATTTTAGTGGTTCTCGTTCCCACGATCTCGTAGCAACGCATAGATCATTGTTATACATTTTGTTCTTAGCTGTGGTGCGATGTTAATTTTGTCCATATCATGTTTGTTTGTATTGCTACGACTAGCAGTGAGGTCATGAGGATTTGAAGAATCACCCTGGTAACTGGAATCTCAAGTGCCAGGCAAGTTGTGCCCTTGATCCACTTTTGTTATCCAATAATATTCTTTATTATCACTATTAATGCATAGGTTTAATTTTGATGGGACCCAATAGGTCACCCTAGACTGATTATCCTTTTTACATTGTTTATCCCTGAATCAATTGGGTAGATATGCTATTGCTTTATATGGTTTTGGGATAATATTTCATTACATCCATGTTCCAATTATTCTGTTATGTTGTTTATGTTCATGATAAGATCATTATGTTAATTGGAACATGGAGCGACCACCCGGGAAAACAGTACTACCATAAGGGTTTAATGGGACGCCCTTGGCTGATTAACTAGGAAAGCTACTGGAAGACTACCTTACCCGAAAGGGGCAAGGGCAGTAGAGAAGTGGTCAGTGTAGGGAGGTCCTTAGGTTGATATTGCTGCGATGGCAGTCAGGCAAGGGTTTCTTGCACTGGAGCTTCCTATAAACTGTAGCGGGTTTTCTGAAGCTAGTGGAACTTTGTAAAGGCCTCGTAGTGTTACCCTGCCTCGCCTCCTTGGTAGAGGTGTATGGGATTCATGACCCCTTGGCAGATGGGTAACATGACTTGTGGGTAAAGATGTGTAACCTCTGCAGAGTGTAAAACTGGTATACTAGCCGTGCTCACGGTCATGAGCAGCTCGGACCCTCACATGATTAATTTATGGAACTTAAATTCAATTTGTCATTTGCATTTGCATGGGATTATTTATTAATTTTTTTCTATTATTTATTATGGTTTGGTATTTACTTATACTTAGTAAATGCTAATAAAATTTTGACCTACTTATAAAAGCAATGCTCAGCTTCAACCTTTATTTTGTTGATCAGCCTTACACTTTACATGAACTCCCACCTTTGGTGAGTTCATGCCACATTATTCCCCACAACTTGTTGAGAGATGAACATGTGTGAGCTCACCCTTGGTGTCTCACCCCCACAGGAGAAGAACATGTGGTTCAAGAGGAGCCACGCAACGAGGAGTTCGATTCGATCTAGGTGGCATCTCCTAGTTGACTTTCTGGCGCCAAGGATGGATTTTAGATCCTGTTATATTTATCTTTTATTTTGTAAGACTTCTGCTATGTAATAAGTACTCTGCTTTTATTATGACATTTATATCTATACACACTCTGTTATTATATGTGTTGTCTTCTTTGGCGCATGTATGAGATGCACCCGGCTTTGTTCCTTAAAGCGCGGGGTGTGACAGTTCTGTCGTTAGTCATTCAACTCTGACCTCTAGATCCCCTATGGGACCATTACTTCCACTACCGCCTCAAGGTCCGGTCGCCTTTCGCTATGTAGCTTGGTACGTGCCATACCTCTAATAGAGGGGAAGATTATTTAGTTTCGTTTAAATATGATGCATGCATGACCTAGGATTATGGAATCAACCCCTCGTTAATCCCATACTTGTGGGGGACAGATATCCCTTGGGTCCACTAGAAGGCGAAAGACCCTTGCATGGGACCACAGACCAATTACCCCGTAAGGCCGTCTTGTCGTGGGCCGAGCAAAGACTACGAGTGGAATGGGCCGACCCGAGAAGGCAATGGACTCATGCCAGATTCTCCATCGGATCGTGCACAATCTTAAGAAATTGTCCGACTTTCCCGCGCTTGGTGCCCTCGAATGATGGGGTAGTTTAGGGAATAGTCGGTGGGTTTTTCTGGAGATTGGTTAAGTTAGTTCACTATTAGCTAGGGGATATACTGGAAGAATGTCGTCACCATGTACATAGGGAGTGACCCTCGGTCATGTATATAAGGCCCAGGTGGAACCCCATCATTTTCATCTCATTAGCCCTTCTCCATTCAGGAGACGCCACTTGTAACACATCACATATAGACCCATCCCAGGAAGTAGGGTATTACGCCTCTCGAAGCGGCCCAAACATGCAGAAATTGCCTGTCTCTCTCTTGTGCACTTAGCACGAACCATCAAGCTACAATCAACAGCACCATCCAACCTAAAAGCACCGCAAGGGTATCCCTGGGTGTGCGGTCGGACTCTAAACATCGACAGCTGGCGCGCCAGGTAGGGGGTGTGTCGTTGATCAAAGCTAGCTCAATGGCCATCACCTTCAAGAACAAGACCACTCTTCGCCTAGGAACTATGTTCCATTTTGGAACCGTCTCATGCATAACAGACGAAGAGGGAACTCTACACCACATAGTGGATCCACCCGAGAAAAAGCCTTCCTCGGGAATCCCGAGGAAAGCCAGAGCAAGACGATGGGTTGCACCACCGCCCGCAGCTTGGGGGAAAATGATCCCTCGCGGACCAAGGATCGGGAGCCCTCGAGAGAAGAAAGATCGACTGGTCAGGGTCTCACTTACCCAAAGAACTCCGTTGTCCACCTCACCCACAAAGGAGTGGACACGGATCACTTGGAAGAAGGAAACAAACGTTCTGAGTCAGGGGATGAGAACACACCGAGCCACCTTTCCGATACCTCTACCATCAAAGGAGGATGGGAAGAAGAGCACCATTGCGCCAGCTCCTTTCTACCCCAACATCCTCTTCATCCAGGGAAGATAGTGTCACACCCGAATTTAAGGGACAAAGACGGGTGTATCTCATACATGCGCCAAAGAAGACAACATATATAATAATAGTGTGTATAGAGACAAATGTCACAATAACATCAGAGTACTTATTACATTGCAGAAGTTTTACAAATTAAAAGATAAATATAAAACGAACTAAGGATCATCCTTGGCGCCAATAAGTCAACTGGTAGACGCCACCTATATTAGATCAAACTCCTCGTTCTGTGGCTCCTCTTGAACCACCTGTTCTTCTCTTGTGGGGGTTGTGAGATAGCAAGGGTAAGCTCACACATGATCATAGCTCAACAAGTTGTGGGGAATAATGTGCATGAACTCACCAAAGGTTGGAGTTCATGTGATGTGTAAGGCAGATCAACAATAGGGGTTAAAGCTGAGCATTGCTTTTAATAAGTTGGTCAAATTTTATTAGCAGTTACTAAATGTAAGTAAATACCAAACCATAATAGAATAGAACAAAATTAATAAATAATCCCATGCAATGCATATGATAAATTGAATTTAGTTTCATAATTTAATCATGCGAGAGTCCTGAGCTGCTCATGACCGTGAGCTCGGCTAGTATAATAGTTTTACACTCTGTAGAGGTTGTACCCTTTACCCACAAGTCATGTTAGCCATCTGCCAAGGGATCACGACTCACATACACCTCTACCAAGGAAGCAAGGTAGGGCAACACTACGAGGCCTTTACAAAGTTCCACTAGCTTCCGAATACCCGCTACAGTTTATGGGAAGAGCACTTGCAAGAATCCCCCGTCTGGCCGCCATCGCAGCAAAATCAACACGAGAAACTCCCTGCATGCAACTCCTCTACTGCCCTTGCCCCATTTCGAGTAAGGTAGTCTTCCACTAGATTTCCTAATTAGTTAGCCAATGGGTCCCATTCCTCCCTTGTGGTGGCACGTGTTTCTCAAGTTAAGCTCCATGTTCCAATTAAAACAATATAATGATCTTGACATGAACATAAATAAAATAACAAAATAATTGGAACATGGATATAATGAAATATTAACCCAAAACCATGTAAAGCAATAGCTTAACTACCTAAATGATTCAGGGGTAAACAAGGTAAAAGATAATCAGACTAGGGTGACCTATTGGGTCCCATCAAAATTAAACCTATGCATTGAATAGTGATAATAAAGTACATTATTGGGTAACAAAAGTGGTCAAGGCCATAACTTGCCTTCAATGAGCTCCTGCTCAGCAACTTCTATCTGTTGGGCACTAGAATCCACAGCCTGTGACGGAACCTCCCAAGTCATTAGGCCCACCTACAGTTGTCCTTGTCCAACGGACCTCAGACAACCCTGTAGATGCCCCTGAATCACTTGACAAGTTTGGTATCTGCTTTTCTCACCTTTCCCAAGAGCGTTTTACCCGTCACGCAGACATTACAGAACATCGAAGATACAGAAATGCGGAAGCGATTACATAAACTTACATTTATTTGAAAGTAAGATAAAGTTGGTTGTTACAGACCAGCATATAAACACGAGTGTAGAGTACTTATTATTACAATACCAAGGGAGGTAAAAACTCCTCCCGATAAGTTCTTACATAAAAGTTTTTATGGAGGACTAGCTCCTCCCGCAGCTTCATTCTTGCTTTTCTTCATTTGACACCACCTTGGTACAAAAGCAACAAAAGTTTGTTGCTTCCTCACCTAAAAACAATAGGGAATGAAACCCTGAGTATGGAATTACTTAGCAAGTCTTACCCGATTAAAGAAAAGACTCTCAAGGGTATGCTAGTTATAAGGGAGTCAAGGTATGGTCTCTCAATGATCAAAGACTCTGTTTTGCATAAATGCTTACTAAAAGTGGATCCTTAAAAATCCAATTTTATTGTCAAGTTAGGTACAATTACCTGCATCTAGAGATCTTTCTAACCTAGTTCAATCACTTAACCTGCACTACCAATTTCTTAACAAGTCCTTTGTCTTTACTAGAGTTCTACGTATAGGTCAGTGACCAAGTCTTCATAACCGCGAAGGTACGGCGATCCGAATCGATTATACTCAGCTGAGGATCTCCAATCACATGACATATGTAGCACTTAACCCTTGCATTGTCCACCCACCACCGGGGTTCTTAAGACTAGATTAGGTTCACGCGAACCGAGAGCACAGATACACCACCGTCCAACCTCTTGCCATGGAGGGTACACGCTACTCTCGCCACCGCTCCACGCCCATTCCGTGTTATCTTATTCTAGCCTTAGTCTGCCCACGGCAAGGCTTACCCATGACGAGGCATGTGACCAGTTAAAGGGTCCTCGGTCATCAAGCCTACATCGACACGGTCCTTAATCGACTCAGACAGAGACACTACACTGAGACTCTCTTCTCGTGCAAGTCACCCGCCCGATCTCAGCTTAATCATTTAAAACCCAAAGTTTGGTACCTAGCAGAGGTACATCTTTTTCGATGTTGAACCCATCACGGCCATGATGGATCCACCATCAAGTTTTATTTTCAAAAAACATCCTTCCTACTTTGCCAATCATCTTTTGTAAAACAAAACCTTTTGTTTTGCTAGAGCAATACTAAGCATAGTAAAACCTTTTGTAAAAACAGGGTTTCAAGGAAGGTAATCAAGTTCAAGGAAGGTAATGTAGGAATTGTTTAAGCATTCAACTCCTATTACCTAATGCATAAAACAAGTGAGAAAGATTTTTAAAAACATCAAGGAAGGTGGCAAATGCACCGGGGCTTGCCTTCGTTTATAGGCGAGTTAGGCTCGCACCCGCAGATATCAAGGTAGAAACAGTTTCCTACCTGAGATTCCGAAGGTGGTGGTGTCTTCTCTTCGATTACTTCGACTTCTTCGTTTTCTAAACAGAACCATATATTTGTGTATATAAGAATAAATGCCATGTAATGCTCATGAGAGTGCAAAGGTAATAAGAATTTATTATCTAAAGTTCTTGAATACAATTTTCCTTCACGGTTCTCCGGGAAACTAGGTTTTTCGGAGTCAGTAAAGGAATTCAAAGGGCAGGGGGTAGGGTTTTGGGTTCTAGTTATCAAACAAGGCCCAAATCAAACCAAACTCTACCCAAGGCTTCTTAATAATGTGTAGAGCTCATATAAAAAGTTTGGGGATTTTTGGACTTAGTATCTATTTTCTAAAAATCCAAAACTAATGTTTTGAGGTATTTTAAATACTCCAAAATTCCTTATTTAATCTAAAAATCATTAAACTAATTTTATTAAATACTATGGAAAATAAGGAATCTAGGAAAATTGGTTTGACATTTTTAGGATTTTTCTACCATTTTCTAGAATTTATTTGGCTCTGGAAGAAAAAGAAAAAGAAAAACTTGCAACAGTACTGGACCCAATCTAATCCAGGACGGCCCAGTAACAGCATAAACGTGCGCGCGCCCATGCCCGCGAGGGAGACTTTGCAGAAGGGCCCTCAGGGTTTTCGCTAACTGGGAACGGGTTCCTTCACTGTTACTCAGAGTCATTGACAGTTTGCACTAAGGCCCTTGAAGTTCTATTCCTTTACACTGCCCGATCCCCGACGGCGTCGAGCGCGGCCGAGCTCCGGCGAGCTCGTAGGCCGGCCGATTGGGGCAAGTAATGGCTTCCCCGAGCGGCGGACACCAAATTCAAGTCTTAATAATGGTTTTCCCCCAAGAAATTTTAGAATTAGAGCTTTGTCTAGCTCTGCCCGCGAGGACAGAGATGACCATGGATATTTGTTCGTGTTCCCGGTGATTGGTGAGCTCTCAGTCCAAATCGGTGGTTCAGCAAGCATTACGGGGTGATGAGAATGTTCAAACGAGGGAGCAGAAGGCGTAGGCTGACCTGGTTTACGCTGACCGCGGTGAGGCTAGTTTCACGGTGGCGGAAACTCGAATTGGGGAGACTTCAAAATTCGTGAGCTCTGGCGAACGATCGAGGCTAATTCGTGGTGGCTGGATAGTTCACTGCCTTAAGGAGCTCGCGGCGCGCTCAATTTATAGGCTTAGCGAGCGGCGGTGCTGAATTTGGACGAGACACACGGCGGTCGGACGAAGGGAAGTTTCACTGGCGCAGGGGATTCGTGGCCTCTACCGTGGCGGTCATTCCAGCGATCAACAGAGAGTCACTAAGGCTTATGGCGATGCTTTGGCGAGGCTTGGACATGCGGCGTACAACGGCGACGGCGTAACGGCGGTGAGAATCCTTATCCGAGGGCAGTGAGTGAGGGGAGAGGTACCGCGGCTAGCCGGAGTGACGTCCAGCTCACCGACGGCGATGATCGTTTACCCAGGGACGCTATCCATCAACTCCAGGCACGAATCCAGTCGCCTGTGACACGAATCGCGGTGAAGAATCGGTCGTCGGCGGTGAGGATCACTGAAACTGATCCAGGCGGTTACTGTACCATGGGATACTCCTTCAGTGCACCTGACAGTCAATCTTTGGGCTGGATATTCTCCCAAATCTTTATGGCAACTCATACCAAGTTTTGCAGCAAAGTTGTTCCTCTATAGTAGCTCTACAACTTTGTTATTGCAACCCTAGGTAGATTCTCACTGGATCTTAGTGGAAATGGCTCTCAAACTTGGATCAAAGTCACTGTTAGTCTGAGATTCAGACTGTATCAGCCTGACAGCCAGACTTTAGACTTAATTATCTCTAGTTTCTTCTTAACAACTATGCTTACATTCTTAAGCAAAGTTGTTCTCCTTTATTAGGTCTACAAGTTTGATGTGGTGACCTAGGGCAAATTCTTACTAATTTAAGAGTTATAAAGCCCCAAAGTTGAGCTTACAACACTGATTTTCAGACTTAGAGTGAAACCATAATTTGGGGTCTTTTTGCAAATTAGTCCAAAACCTAGGGTTTAGCTTGTAAATCTTCATAAATGTGAACAATGTGACTTAATATGCTTTAACATAGTAGTTTTCACACTTTAGTCCAAATGTGCACTGTTTTTGCACATAGGCCCCTAGGGTTTGGATTTAGGGTTTTCCAGGGTTTCAATTAGGGTTTTTGGTGTCTCAGGGGTACAAATGTGATTCAAATTCATTCTTGGGAGCATTTTATGACTATTCCACTAAAGCTTTTGGGTTTTCTTAATTTGGGTTATGTTTTACCCCCTTAATCCCTATTTAGGGCTAAATATCCCATTCCAGGGTCTTATTTGCAAATCACCAATACAACTTGTTTGAAATTTTTACCTAGTGAATGCACTCTAGGTGTGTCAAACATATGAAATGCTAATGTTTATGATGTCATGCTCAATTTTTAGTAATAGTAACACCAGGGGTGTTACACAGCCACTGGCTCCTCTACTCGTCACAATACAAACAAGCACAGTATATACAGAAAAGTAACATCACACCAAACATATAAACAAAATACATAATACTAATCTACACATTAAAATAAGATCATAGGAACAGGAACCATTAAATTTGGAGTTATAGATTTTAAGTTATGAATTTCCCAAGGTGTTATGTATTTAATACAAGATTAAGTAAGAGATAAATTTTAATATGTCTTTCATGTCAAAACAGTGGTACTGGGTGATAAACAATAATATTACAAAATTATAGAAACTAGAATGGATTAATTTGGAATTAAACTGAATTAAATATGAATTTCCCAAGTTTCTAGAATAATTTTTGTATTAAAAACCAATTTCTATAATTATTTCTCTATTTTTATTCCTCTCTGGACTAGGCGTCAAATTTCAGAAAACGCGGGGGCTAAACCAAAATTTTCTAAGACTTGGTGAATAACCCGAGTGGACGGTGGGTTGTTTTCATCAAAACATAAGGTTTCTGATGCAAATGTGCAAAGAGAAACGGTATCGCATGATATCAGCCGTGGGATTAAAAACCGAACGCCCAGATTAGACTTACTCCTCCACGAACCGGTATGCATTCTCCATCGTTGGATTCCCGATCTACGACCCCAAATCTTAAATACATGCGATCTAATAGGTGGCATACGATCTAGCGCCAACGGTCCAGATCTAATTCTACGTGAAGGGGTAAGTTCTTCTAATCTTAACCCTCCGCAGAGGATCTGACGGTGCTGGTTTGTCTTCTCCCCTGGACAACGGACCATGGCGGCGCTGCCACTCCCACCCGGCAAACCACGCCGGAGTAACACCGATCTACCCCGCCAGTGAGTAATTCGTGCTCAGAATTTCACAGAACCAAATTTTCTCTTACCCGAGTTGACTGGCGCGGGTTTTATCCCGGATTGTGGTCCCGGTGACCTAGTCTTCCATAGTTCGTGGCTATGGTATAGTCACAGCGGTGTCTAGTTGTCCAGCTAACCGGAAGTCTAAATTCTACACGGCCATGGACAAGGGAGTGTGGGGCGGACATGAGTAAGGTGCGAATTGCTCACCAAATTCTCGTCGAGGTGGATGCTAGTTTCCGCGTGGGTGGCGAAGAAGAACGTCGATGATGAGAAATTATCAGTCCGCTGCAGGTTCTCCTTGCCAACGGATGGTTCATACGCGTGTGGCGGGGGCATGCGGAGCAGTAGGGCAATTCGCCGTGGCCGATAATCCGATCGAAGCCCGATTCAACGGCGGCGGCGCAACTCCGAGCTTGCGGCGGAACCTCCTTCTCCCAGAACCGAGTTTTCTCTGGCACCGGAGAGGTTGAGGGTTAGGTTTGGCGCAGGAAGCGGGTTGCCTAGGTCTAAATACCTGAGGCGAAGCCGCAACGGCATCACCGAGATCGGGGGGACGACGAGGTCGGCCATGCAGGTCTTGCGCGAGGTGGTTCTGACCGCGCGGGGAAGCAGCTGACAAGGGGCCCCACGCGCCAGCGAGTGCACACCAGACACGGCGCCAAACGTGTGAACTGACGAGTGGACCCCACGTGACAGTTATATGTGAGGTTGGCGCACGCGGGCGCGAGGATGCAGGCGGTTGGGCCGCGTGCGGTAGTTGTTTTACTGGGCCGAATTGGAGTCTAGGGCCCAGGTGAACTTTCCTTCCCTTTACTTTTGTTTTTATTTTCTATTTTCTTTTATGCTTAATTCTTTTGAATCTAAATTTTGAATTCAACTTAAGTGCAAATTTTAAAATAATATTAACTATGCAATTTGTTCATACCCTCATGTGATGAAATTATTTAATTATAATATTATTTTATATGGAATAATATTTCTTTCTCTCTTCTATTCTCATGGATTTTGTTTTCAATTTAGAGGTTAAATCCTATGTGTCCATTAATATATTAATACATTGTTAATGACACATTTATTTTATTATCCACAAATGCACAATCAAGTAAAAACTCAGCATGATGCATGATTTTTTTAGGTGTCTTTGGTTATTTAACCCCTTTTTGATGATGTTTATTCACATGTGATAATAGGTACAGTCACTACACATAAAGACATTATCTCTTCTTATAATTTAAAATCTTGGGTATTACAAATCCTACCCCCCTTACAAAGAATCTCGTCCTTGAGATATAGGAAGGACTAGGGAAAAGATGGGGAAAATCTATGCGAAGCTCTTCTTCTCTCTCCCATGTAGCTTCATCTTCTCCATGGTGACTCCATTGCACTTTACGTATTTTTATCACTTTATTTCTTGTAACTCGAGTAAAAGTATCAAGAATCTTGATAGGATATTCTGTATAAGTCAAATCACCCTGAACACTAAGCTCTTCTATTGGTAATTGTTCCTCAGGGACACGAAGACACTTCTTATGTTGAGACACATGGAATACATTATGCACATCAGATAGATTATTAGGTAGCTCGAGTTGGTATGCCATCTCCCCAACTCACCTAAAGATTTTGAATGGTCCAATAAAGCGAGGGGACAATTTGCCTTTAACTTAAAATCTCCTCATTCCACGAAGTGGTGACACCTTGAGGTATACTTGATCACCTTCCTCAAATTCTAGTGGTCTTCTTCTATTATCAGCGTAGCTCTTTTACCTGGTTTGAGCTACCCTCAAATTCTTCCAAATTATACGGACTTGTTCTTCTACCTCTTGAATAAGTTTAGGTCCAAAGAACTGTCTTTCTCCAGTCTGATCCCAGTATAGAGGAGTCCTACACTTCCTGCCATACAAAGCCTCGAATGGTGGTATCTTCAGACTGGCCTGGTAACTATTATTATATGAGAACTTAGCATATGTTAGACTTTTATCCCAACTACTTCCATGCTGAAGGGCACAAGCTCTCAACATATCTTCCAATACTTGATTAGTCCTTTCAGTCTATCCGTCAGTCTGAGGGTGATAGGTCGTACTAAAGTTCAACTTTGTATTCATATTCTCATGAAAGCTTCTCTAGAATCTTGAGGTAAACTGTGAACCTCGATCAGACATGGTCTTCTTTGGTACTCCGTGTAAACACACAATCTGAGCCATATATAACTCTGCCAGCTGAGAGCCTTTATAAGTAGTCTTAACCGGAATGAAATGAGCCACTTTGGTCAATCTATCCACAATTACCCATATAGAATCATATCCTTTCAGGGTGCGAGGCAATCTAGTAATGAAATCCATGCCAATTTCTTCCCACTTCCACTTGGGTATCGTTAGTGGATGCAGTAGTCCAGCTAGTCTCTAGTGTACAGCCTTAACTCTTTGACACACATCGCACATAGCCACATGTGCAGCCACATCTCTCTTCAGCCCATACCACCAGTACTTTTGCTTCAAATCCTGGTACATCTTAGTGCTACCGGGATGAATAGAACAATCAGAGTCATGGGCTTCCTTCAATATAGTCTCACGAAGGCTATCAATATCAGGAACACATATCCTATCCTTGAACCATACGATGCCTTGCTCATCCTCTGTGAACTCTTGGCCTCTAGCTTCCATAATAAGATCCTTGATCTCTTGTATTTTAGCATCACCAACCTGACATTTACAGATTTCTTGGTCCAAGGTAGGTTCCACATCAATCGTGACTCCTTCAGCGTGAGCAACTATTCCCAGGTTGAGTCTCCTAAAATCCTCAACAATCTCATTAGGTAACTGGGCCACAATAGCTGAATGAACATGCTCCTTTCGACTCAAGGCATCTGCGACCAGATTCGCCTTGCACGGATGATAGCGAATCTCCAAATCATAGTCCTTAATGAGCTCCAACCAATGGTGTTGCCTAAGGTTGAGATCCTTCTGAGTGAATATGTACTTGAAACTCTTATGATCCATGTACACTTGGCACTTGGTTCTCATGATATAATGTCTCCATATCTTAAGTGCATGCACTACGGCTGCCAGTTCTAAGTCATGAGTGGGATAGTTCAACTCATGTTTCCGCAACTGACGCGACGAGTAGGCAATCATGTGTCCTTCTTGCATAAGCACACATCCCAAGCCTTGGCCACATGCATCGCAATAAATGTCAAATCCCTTGTGTAGATCTGGCCTAACCAACACTGATGGTGACATCAATCTCATCTTTAATTGATCAAAGCTATCTTGGCACTTCTCATCCCTCTTGAACTCTCTTCCCTTCTCCAGAAGTAAGGTCATAGGTTTAGCAATCTTAGAAAATCCTTCAACAAATCTCTGATAAAAGCCTGCAAGTCCCAAGAAACTCCAGATCTCCGTAACTGTAGTGGGTATGCTCCACGCCATTATCTCCTTGACTTTAGTAGGATCCACTGATATCCCTCCATTAGAAATGATATGTCCAAGGAATGGCACCTCGTCAATCCAGAACTCGCATTTGCTATACTTGGCATAGAGTTGATTATCTTATAGCTTCTGTAGCACCAATCTCAGATGTTCCTCATGCTCACTATCACTTTTGGAATAAATAAGAATATCGTCGATGAATACCACGAAGAATCTGTCAAGATACTCCATGAATACCTTATTCATCAGATTCATAAAATAAGCTGGTGCATTAGTTAGTCCAAATGACATAATTGTGAACTCATATATTCCATATCTGGTTGAGAAAACCGTCTTGGGAATATCAGAAGGCCTAATATTCATTTGATGGTAACCCGATCGGAGATCAATCTTCGAGAATACCCTAGCACCTCTCATCTGATCAAATAAATCCTCAATGCAGGGTAACGGTTACTTGTTCTTCATAGTAACATGATTAAGGGATCTATAGTCCACACACATCCTTTGTGATCTGTCCTTCTTCTATAGAAACAGAACCGGTGGTCCCCAAGGTGAGGAACTTGGATGAATGTACCCAGCCTCCTGTAACTCCGTTAACTGCTTCTTAAGTTCTTTAGTTCTTCTACAGACATCCTGTATGGCCATTTAGAAATAGGAGCAATCCCAGGTAAGAGATCAATGACAAACTCAACTTCCCTATCTGGTGGCATCCCTGGTAACTCCTCTGGAAAGACATTCAGAAAATCCCTAACCACACGGATGTTGTTTCCAACAAACTCCACATCTATGAAGAATGTCGCATGTCTGGTATAGGTAGTTACTGTAATTTCAACGTCTAGGGCTGGTGAGTTCTACTGTACCCCTACCACAGTGTATAATGGCCTTTTCCTTTCTTATCCATGACATACCAAGGATTAGATCTATGCTGCTTGCCTCTAATATTATAGCGGTAGCCCCGAATTCTCTTCCCATAATTGTCAATGTCAATTTATGTGTCATATGATTTGCCTCAATAGGCCCTTTGGGTGTAATTACTATCATTGGTGTTTTCATAATTTTTAGTGGTAACTCATTTGTGTTGGCATATCGAGCAGACATAAATGAATTTGTAGCACCAGAATTATATAATATTGTTGCAGGAATTGCATTAATGTAAAACATATCAAGTGCGATGTCATCCCCATCGGGAGTAGCATCAGCGCTGACTTGATTAACCCTGGCAATAGAGAATCCCTTGCTAGATCATGGAGTGTGTTGTTTGTTCTAAACTGGGGTAGTAGTAATTCTCTGTGGGCAAACATTTGCATAATGTCCAGTCTTCCCACACTTGTAGCAAGTAGTGCCTGCACTCTATCCTGAAAATTTCGTCTAGGTGCCAGTGGGGTAGCTTGACGAGTCGGTGGAGTCCCCTAAGGTGAGTGCTGAGCTGGGTGCTGGCCTGCTCCAGTGCGAACTGGTGTACCCTGGGGTGAAGCGTAGCGAGGACGAACACTGTTGCTTCCCTGTCCCTAGGATATCGCCTTCCTCTTCAAATCTCCTAGCTGAACACGCTTGTGTTCAATAGCTAGGGCTTTATTGAGCAACATCTAGAATGATGGAAATGTATGAGCCACTAGAGCATACTACAGAGGTCCATTAAGTCCTTCAATAAAGTGCTCTTGCTTCCTTTCATCTTTAGCAACTTCATCCGGTGCATATCTGGAGAGCTGAATGAACTTATCGCGGTACTCGCTTACTAACATGCTTCCCAGATTTAGCGACAAAAATTCCTTCTTCTTAATCTTCATGAGTCCAGCGGGAATCTGTTAGTTTCTGAACTGAGTAGAAAATTCCGCCCATGTGATAGTATCAGCAGCATCGTGGGCAGCTATGTATGAATCCCACCAATCAGCAGCAGGACCTGTCAAACGACCAGAAGCATAAAGAACCTTCTCCCGGTCAGAGCACTATGCAATGTTCAACATCTTCTCCACAGACTTCAGCCAATCATCAGCATCCAGTGGATCAGAAGAGTTAGCAAATGTCGGTGGCTTGTGGCTCATGAATTCTCGGTGCTTGTCCCGGGGTGGAACTGGTGGTGGTGGTGGAGGCAGTGGTGCTTGCTGCTGTTGCTGTTGCTGTTGCGCCCTTCTCTCCTGGCATATCTCCTCTTGCTCTTGGCGCATCTCCTGGCGTATCTCCTCTCGCTCTTGGCGCATCTCTTGGCGTTCCTACCACATCTGTGCGTGCATATCCGCCATGGTGTCTGCCATTTGTTGCATTATCTGCATCTGGGCTGCAACTGTGGGATCAGCTCCAGCTGGTGGAGGCTATGGAGGATCCATCATAGGTTGTTGTTGTTGTGGCTGTCTAAATATCCTCCGAGTGTGTCTATTGGGAGGTAGATCAATTCCACCACCCTTCGTGGTATTGACCATCTGAGTTAGAAACATATGGTAAGAGAGAAAGGATTGTAGACAAGGCAGGTAATTACGAGGCATGTTACTTTGGGGAATTTATTAGCTAAGTAGAGTAATGTTTTACCTACCAAAGCTAATTCATTACCTTATGGTGGTACATACTAAGATGTCCATTTATAATATCTCAATCAATCAAAGAAGCAAATCAGGCATTTTTCATCAGAACAATCAACCAATATTTTTAAATAGAGAAAATATTTTTAATTTCATCTTAGGTTCCCTATCTCTTAAGAATGTCATAAATGTAGGATTCCAAGGTGTGAAACCCATCTTGTCTTAGAGTGGAAAAGATAAGAGTAATTAGAGTATGACAGCAAAAGGTGAGACAGGATCAAGATAAGATAAGTATAGAATGAATCAGAGTAAGGTAAGTAGGTAAGGGTTTTGTCCATTTCTATCTACGTTTCGTCCTACAGTCAACATTTCTTCTGATACCACTTCTGTCGCACCTGGATTTAAGGGACAAAGCCGGGTGTATCTCATACATGCGCCAAAGAAGACAACATATATAATAACAGAGTGTATAGAGATAAATGTCACAATAACATCAAAGTACTTATTACATTGCGGAAGTTTTACAAATTAAAAGATAAATATAAAACGAACTAAGGATCATCCTTGGCGCCAATAAGTCAACTGGGAGACGCTACCTAGATCAGATCAAACTCCTCGTTGTGTGGCTCCTCCTGAACCACCTGTTCTTCTCCTGTGGGGGTTGTGAGACAGCAAGGGTGAGCTCACACATGATCATAGCTCAACAAGTTGTGGGGAATAATGTGCATGAACTCACCAAAGGTGGGAGTTCATGTGATGTGTAAGGTTGATCAACAATAGGGGTTAAAGCTGAGCATTGCTTTTAATAAGTTGGTCAAATTTTATTAGCAGTTACTAAATGTAAGTAAAAACCAAACCATAATAAGAATAGAACAAAATTAATAAATAATCCCATGCAATGCATATGATAAATTGAATTTAGTTTCATAATTTAACCATGCAAGAGTCCTGAGCTGCTCATGACCGTGAGCTCGGCTAGTATACCAGTTTTAAACTCTGCAGTGGTTGTACCCTTTACCCAAAAGTCATGTTACCCATCTACCAAGGTATCGCGACTCCCATACACCTCTACCAAGGAAGCGAGGAAGGGCAACACTACAAGGCCTTTACAAAGTTCCACTAGCTTCCGAAAACCTGCTACAGTTTAGGAAGAGCACTTGCAAGAATCCCCCGTCTGACTGCCATCGCAGCAAAATCAAGCCGAGAACCTCCCTCCATGGAACTCCCCTACTTCCCTTGCCCCTTTCGGGTAAGGTAGTATTCCACTAGCTTTCCTAATTAGTTAGCCAAGGGGTCCCATTCCTCCCTTGTGGTGGCACGTGTTTCTCAAGTTAAGTTCTAAGTTCCAATTAAAACAATATAATGATCCTAACATGAACATAAATAAAATAACAAAATAATTGAAACATGGATATAATGAAATAGTAACCCAAAACCATGTAAAGCAATAGCATAACTACCCAAATGATTCAGTGGTAAACAAGGTAAAAGATAATCAGACTAGGGTGATCGATTGGGTCCCATCAAAATTAAACCTATGCATTGAATAGTGATAATAAAGTACATTATTGGGTAACAAAAGTGGTCAAGGCCACAACTTGCCTTCAATGAGCTCCTGCTCAGCAACTTCTATCTGCTGGTCACCAGAATCCACAACCACTGCCTCCTCTACTCGCTACAATACAAACGACCACAATATATAGAAAAAATTAACATCACACCAAACATATAAACAAATTACATAATACTAATCTACACATTAAAATAAGATCATAGGAACAGGAATCATTAAATTTGGATTTATAGATTTTAAGTTATGAATTTCCCAAGGTGTTACGTATTTAATACAAGATTAAGTAAGAGATAAATTTTAATGTGTCTTTCATTTCAAAATAGTGGTACTGGGTGATAAACAAAAATATTACAAAATTATAGAAACTGGAATAGATTAATTTAAAATTAAACTGAATTAAATATGAATTTCCCAAGTTTCTAGAATTATTTTTGTATTAAAAACCAATTTCTATAATTATTTCTCTATTTTTATTCCTCTTTGGACTGGGCGTCAAATTTTAGAAAGCGCAGGGGGCTAAACCAAAGTTTTCTAAGGCTCAGTGAATAACCCGAGTGGACGGCGGGTTGTTTTCCTAAACACATAAGGTTTCTTATGCAAATATGCAGAGCGAAAGGGTATCGCGTGATATCGGTCTTTGGATTAAAAACCGAACGCCCAGATTAGACTTACTCCTCCGCGAACCGGTATGCATACTCCATCGTTGGATTCCCGATCTACGTGCCCAAATCTTAAATATGCGCGATCTAAGAGAGGCGTACGATCTAGTGCCAACGGCTCGGATCTAATTCTACTAGAAGGGATAAGTTCTTCAAATCTTAACCCTCCATAGAGGATCGGACGGCGCTGGTTTGTCTTCTCCCCTGGACAGCCCACCACGGCGGCGCCGCCATTCCCACCCAGCGAACCACGCCAGAGTAACACTGATCTACCCCGCCAGTGAGTAATTCGCGCTCAGAATTTCATAGAACCAAATTCGCTCCTACTCGAGTTGACTAGCACGGGTTTTATCCCAGATTGTGGTTGCAGTGACCAAGTCTGCCACGGTTCATGGCTATGGTATAGTCACACCGGTGTCTACCTGTCCGGCTCACCGGAAGTCTAAATTCTACATGGCCATGGACTAGGGAGTGCGGGGTGGACACGAGTAAGGTGCGAATTGCACACCGAACTCGCGTCGAGGTGGATGCCGGTTTCCGTGCGGGTGGCAAAGAAGAACATCGACAGCGAGAAATTATCAGTCTGCTGCAGGTGCTCCTTGCCAACGGATGGTTCCTACGCGTGTGGCGGGGGCATGTGGAGCAGCAGGCCAATTCGCCGTGGCAGATAATCCGACCGAGGCCCGATTCAACGGCGACGGCGCAACTCCGAGCTTGCGACGGAACCTCCTTCTCCCAGAATCGGGTTTTCTCTGGCGCCGGAGGGGTTGAGGGTTAGGTTTGGCGCACGATGCGGGTGCCCAGGTCTAAATACTCGAGGCGAAGCCGCAACGGCATCACCGATATCGAGGGGGGGACGACGAGGTCGGCCATGCGGGTCTTGCGCGAGGTGGTTCTGACCGCGCGAGGAAGCAGCTGACAAGGGGCCCCACGCGCCAGCGAGTGCACACCAGACACGGTGCCAAACGTGTCAACTAACGAGTGGACCCCACGTGACAGTCATATGTGAGGTTGGCGCACGCGGGCGCGAGGATGCAGGCGGTCGGGCCGCATGCGGTAGTTGTTTTACTGGGCCGAATTGGAGTCTAGGGCCCAGGTGAGCTTTCCTTCCCTTTTTCTTTTGTTTTATTTTCTGTTTTCTTTTATGCTTAATTCTTTTGAATCTAAATTTTGAATTCAACTTAAGTGCAATTTTTAAATTCATATTAACTATGCAATTTGTTCATACCCTCATGTGCTGAAATTATTTAATTATAATATTATTTTATATGGAATAATATTTCTTTCTCTCTTCTATTCTCATGGATTTTGTTTTCAATTTAGAGGTTAAATTCTATGTGTCCATTAATATATTACTTTATTGTTAATGACACTTTTATTTTATTATCCACAAATGCACAATCAAGTAAAAACTCAACATGATGCATGATTTATTTAGGTGTCTTTGCTTATTTAGCCTCTTTTTGATGATGTTTATTCACATGTGATAATAGGTACAATCACTACATATAGAGACATTATCTCTTCTTATAATTTAAAATCTTGGGTATTACACATTAGAGTCAGCACCCGTCTCCGACGATGAGCCTACAATGCAAGGGGAGGAGCCTCCCCAGCGTGAACACGGCGACGGAGGAACAGATGCCGGAACATGTGGTGATATCATGAAGCCAGGGAACGAGATCCGGCGTAGCCTGTATCCCGAGACGAAGCCTCAGAGGTGGGAGAAACTCCTGACGAACAAGTGCACCGAGAAAAGCGCAACTCTCGCCGCCGCGATCGCCGACAAGCTCAAGACTAGGAGCGGGAGCTAGCCGAGCAGGACGCTAGGCTACGGCAAGAGAATCCTCTCTTCGCTCGGAACTTGTACCTCGATTTTGCTCAAGCAATGAACACGCCGAGTGAAGTCGGAGGGGTACTAGCACAGATAGCTGACGGTCTCCTGCGAACCCCAAACGCAGAAGGCTACTGGCGACTGCTTACTAAGGCAGCTAATCACCTTCTACCCCTCGCTTATCCTGCGAATGATCTGCATCATGCTATCAATAGCCGGCGAGACGCATGGAGCTCCATCAACTCTTCAAGTGACCCACGACATGAAAATGAGATAAGACGTCGGGAGGAGCACAATCGGGATCACGGCGTACCAGCACGGAGTCGTGCCACCCAAGATGAGTGGGCGGCAGCCTTAACTAGTGGGCCATTCCAGGGACGGTCGAGATGACCTACTATCGACTCCCCTCCCCTGGACCGACAACACGAACACCGACAGGAGGACACGCGCAGAGTTTCTACGCTTACTCCACGTCTCCGGGCCATCCAGTGGCATCCCAACTTTAAGGTCTCCAATGTTGACAATTACGAGCCTAAGTAGGACCCAGGCGGCTGGTTGGATGTCTACACGACTGCTGCCCGGGCCGCCGGGGCGACGGAGGATGTCATGACGGCGTACTTGCCCATTGTCCTGGGGCAAGACGCGCTGCAGTGGCTTTGACATCTGTGACGGAACCTCCCAAGGTATTAGGCCCACCTACATATGTCCTTGTCCTAAGGACCTCAGACAACCATGTAGGTGTGAATAATCACTCGACAAGTTCGGTTATCTGTATCATCATCTTATTATTACCGGGTGCTTGAGTGCATAATCGGAGTAAAGAATAAGCAGAAGCGGATTATCATAACTTAATTTATATTCATAAAATATAGAGAGTATTTATTACAATACCGGGTGCTTGACTGCATAACTTATTATTACAAAACAGGGAGGTAAAACATCCTCCCACATGAAAGCTTAGTGTTTTAAAACTAGGAGGCGACACATCCTCCCCGAAGAAGTTTACTGGTTCTCCTCCTGCTTTGGCACCACCTTCGAGCACAAACAACAAAACTCGACTGTTTCCTCACCTACAATAACATGGGTTCGAAAACCCTGAGTACGGAGTGTACTTTCGCAAGTCTTATCCGACAAAAGAAAAGACTCTCAAGGATATGCTGGCTTATGGGATTCAAGGTAAAGCTGATCAATAATCAAAGACTCTGTTTGTAGAAAAGCTTACTAACAGTGGATCCTTAAAAATCCAGTTTTATTATCAGGTTAAGTCATTACCTGTATTTATAGTTCTTTCTATCCTAGTTCAAGCACTTAGCCTACACTAGCCATTTTTTATCAACCTTTCACTTCACTAGATTGCTACGTGTAAGGCAGTGACCAAGTCTTCATGTCCAAGAAGTAACGGCGATCCAAATCGATTAATACCTAGCTGGGGATCTCCAACGACATGACATATATAGCACTTAACCCCTGCATATGTTAACTTGCCACTGGGTTTTTCATGACCAGACCGGGTTCACGCCAACCGAGAGCACAGATACACCACCGTCCAGCCTTTTGCCACAAAGGGTACACACTACTCTCACCATCTCTCCACTCCCATTGAGTGGTGGCCATTCTTGTATTGGTCCGACCGAGGCAAAGCTTACCCATGATGAGGCATGTGGCTAGTTAAAAAGGTCCTCAATCATCAAGCCTACATCAACACGGTCCTTAATCGACTCATACGAAGACACTACACCGAGACTTCCTTCTCGTGCAAGTCACCCGCCTAGTCTTGTCTTTATCATTTACAACCCAAAGTTTGGTACCTGGCAGAGGTACATCTTTTCTGATGTTGAATCCATCATGGCCATGATGGACTCACCATCAAGTCTTTTCTTGAAAACTTCCCCTCCCATATGAAGCATCATTTTGTTTAAAACAAAACATTTTGTTTTCTAAAGCAAGGCTAAGCATCAGAAAACTTTTGAGTAAAACAGGTATCAAGGAATGGTAATCAGTTCCAAGGAAGGAAATGTAGCAATTGTTTAGCACACAACTCCTATCACCTAATGCATTATTTTAAGTGATAAAGAGTTTAAAACAACAAGGAAAGGGGTAAATGCACCGGGGCTTGCCTTGTGTTCCAAGAGGCTCAGGGTCTGTCCCACAGATATCAAAGTAGAAGTTGTTCTCGACTGGTGGAATTTTAGCTTGCGGGGCAACTTCTTCTTCGACTACCACATCTTCTTCGTTTTCTATACATAACAATACATATACATGAATGCTTATGTGATGCTATGAATATGCAATTATAATAGAAACACACTAAGTTGTGTCCAGAATACAACTTTCCTTCACGGTACAAACTAGCCACTAGAGTTTCCTGGGTTAGTACTCTATTAGGGTTAGGCACTTATATCCTAAGAAGCTAGTGTCTTAGGTTTGGGCTCAAACAATGTCCAAACCATGTCAAACTTTAACCAAGGGCTTTAATCAACAAACAAGGCTTACCCAAAAAGTTTTATTATTTTTGGAGTTACCAAATTAATTCTAAAATTCTTAAAGGGCTAGGTTTAGGCATCTTTAAATGCTAAATAATTCTTGCTTTGGACTAAAAATCTTGGAACTATTTTTATTAAATACTAGATGATTTAAGAAGTCTAGCAAAATTAGTTCCATAATTTTACCATTTTTCTAGAATTTCTTACGATTTTTCAAGTCTGGTAGAACAAGAAAAAGGAAAAACTATGAATAGCACTGGGCTCAATCTAACCCAAGACGGCCCACGATCAAGCAAACGCGCCCGTGCGCGCCCGCGCTGGCCAAATTGCATAGAGGACCCTTCTATTTGAAAAAATCATTAAAGAATACTTAGTCACTATTCCCTTGTGTCTCTGACATGTGCACCGAGCCCCTTCTTTCTCATCTTCGCAAGCCCGGATCCTCGACGATGGACGACGGCGTGCGTTCTCCGGCGAACTCGTACCGGCCGTAATACGCAACAATCCATGCCCAAACATGGTCTACACCTAATTCAGACCTTGGCGATTCACTAGGAATCACTAATTTAACCCGAACACCGCCCTAGAGCTCAGTCCACGCTCACTCGCGGAGGTTGAGATATTCCCGACGCGTTCCTAGTGTTTTAGCGCGATATAGCCAAATTGGCCGAGCCTGTGAAAACAATAATTCCAGAGTAAATAACATTATTCATTTATTTTATAATGTGAACTCAAATATAAAACATAATATTTAGGTACATTTATACCTTCGTCTTGGCAGAAAACAATAATTCCAGAGTAATGCGTTAGCAATTACAAGATTGCGTGAACAGTAAAGGAGTACTGTTCATCTATTTATAGGCACAGGACGCAGCATGTAAGAAATTACAATCATGCCCCTCATAGAAGATTACAATTATGACTCAGCCCCTTATGGACTAAAAAGTCATTCCATCTTTAAGTCGGTTCGATCCTTCATCTTTGGATACGTTATAGTATCGAAGCTTCATGAGCGGTAGCTTCGGTATCACGTATAAACAGATTTGCCGAAGGTGTTTCTTCCTGCAGGACCTTCGGCGACGAAGCATGGTCCCAAAAGTAGCCCCTTCGCGGCGCTAGATCATTTTTCGTAACGAGTTTGATCCGTGAAAAAGTCTCTTAGGCTTCGGGAAGCCAAAGGTCCGAAAAACACCTTCCCTGAGCTCGTTGCCGGGAAACGATACAATTTCCCTTCTCGGGTTTTGTGGCCCACCGTTCAGTGGGTGTGAGCGACTGTTTGTCCGGTGTAAAAGACTTGACGATTCACCTTCTTGCCTGCAGCACTATATAAACAGACGGGTATGTGTGAAGTTACCACAGCATTTATTGCTATTGCACTGTTTTGCTGCAAAAAATTTAACCATAGCCGAAGCTTGATTTTTGCACTCAAACGAAGCACCACTTTGGATTCTGCTTCGTCAGAAGAAGGGCTTCAGAAAAAAGGTTTTTAATTTCCAAAAAACTTTAAGAAATTCATAATCAAATGGCAAGAGTGCGCTCCACTGCCAGGGTTGAGCGTGATGGAGATGAGACCGAAGCCACTGAAACTGTTCCGATTTCCGAAGCAATGAGGCGTTCTGGGCTAGTTTCATCAGAGGACACACCTGCTGTCGAAGCAACACAAGCTGACGTTGAAGAAGATGAGATTGAAGATGATTATGGTGCAATGCCGTCTAAACCCAGCCACTTGGAGTTTGGGAGGTCTACTATTACCAAAGGTGATATGGCTAAGTTATTGAAGCTAGGCTATTTCAGCGAAGACAAGAAGGAGCTAATTCGCTTCGGGGGAGACGAAGTTACCCCGAAGCCCGAAAAAGATGAAGTGGTGGTTTTTAAAAGCTTCTTCAAAGCAGGGCTAAGATTTCCCCTTCATGGGATGATTGCAGCTTTTCTAGAGAGATTTGGAATTTACCTTCATCAGTTAACCCCTAACGCCATTGTTAGGCTTAGTGTTTTCATGTGGGCACTCTGAAGCCAGGAGGCAGAACCACTTGCCGAAGGTTTTTGCCGGGCACATGAACTTCGTTACCAGACAAAAGCTAGAGAAGATGGGTTGCATGATAATTTTGGCTGCTACAATTTTGCATATCGGAAAGATGCCAAGTACCCAGTTATTAGCTATCGTACGAAATGGCCAGCTGGCTGGAAGAGTGAATGGTTTTATGTCAAAGTGGATGAAAAGAAGGAAAAGCTGGTTCAGAGCCCTTTAAGGTTAACCTTCGGAGAAACTAGGCCTCAATGCGCCATGAATTCAGATAGCCCATGCCAGATTGCATTGAGCGAATTTCGAGTTGTTGCAGAGAACATTGGCACCAGGGATCTGGTCCAAGAATTCTTAGCCTTCAGAGTATTCCCAACTTTGAAGGAATGGGACATGCCGAAGCTGAAAGGAGAGAAGAAGAAGAAAGAACTTGTTCGACTACCTTATCATTTCAAGTTTAAAAAACATTTTAAAACACCTTGCCAAGAGTGGTTGGATACAATTGAGGTTATGTGCAACGAGATCCTCGGCAACTATTCTAAAAAATAAGATCAATTAATGATTGCGGCTTTCGGCACTCGTTCGAAGCGAAGAATGAATCGGGTGATGGATGCTTTGAATTTTGATTATCCTGACTATGGGCAGTTGGGCAAAGTTGCTGAAGGGCAGAAAAGAAAAAGAGTTGCCAGCGCTCTTGACAAAGAAGATACCAAATTGGCTAAAAAGGACAAAGAAATTTCTGAGAAAAGAAAACTGAGCCCTGAGCCGAAGATAGCTGCTCCAAAGAAAAGAAAAGCTGCATCCCCGAAACCAAAGACGTCGGGCCAAGGGGAGGAAGCTCCTGCGACACCTTCTGCTGCCGAAGTGGAAGAGATTCTAAAGGTAATGACTGAACCTTTGCCTATCAAGCTAAGTCCGCTGGTGCCAGAACTTACGAAGTTTTTTCAGAAGGAAAAAGAACCTTCGGCAACAGAAAGTCCCGCTAAGCCAAAAAAAAGGAGAATTATCCAAGTGGCCGATGTCATTCATCAGACACCGCCACCGACATCGGCGTCAAAGATACCATTTATTGAAAGCGCTGGCACTGCCGAAACTGCAGCCACTAAAGCCGAAGCCACCGGAGCCGGAGCCACCGGAGCAACCACCGGAGCCGAAGCCACCGGAGCCGAAACCGAGACCGCCAAAGATCCTAATCTAGAAACCACACTTGGTGATATTGATAACATACTTCTAAAAATGGCTGAGGAAGAAGCTGCTGCGGCCGCGGTGGACACGACAATTGAGAAAGGAAAAGAGCAAACTGAAGATACTTTGGAAGAGGAAAATTTCAATTTTCAAGATATACTAGGACAAGAGTTATCAGAAACTGAAAAAGAAGAGCTAAAGAAATATGTTGTATCCTATGGGTACAAACCAGGGGCTCTGCTGTTTGGCGGAGTCAATGAAGGGAAACTAAGATGCCTTCGGAATCGAACCGAGGCCAAGGTTGTTAGAACTTTCTCAAAGAATGTTGGCTTGCCGAAGATTGAAGCGGACCTCTGCAGGTACCAGCAACATCATATCACCGGTAGCTTGTTCTACGCTAATTTCAAGGTAAAAACTCTCAACTTTTATTGTTTTTTGAATTAAGATGTTTTCTGACGAAGGTTGTTTTGCCAGAGTATATTACTGAGTGAAGTGCTGAGGATGCAATAAGATCTTGAAGACGAAAAAAACGAAGCTACCATCAAAGATCTAGAAAATAAAGTCGAAAGTTACGAAGCTGCTTTGAAGAAAAAGGACTTCGACATTCAAGAACTTGAAAATAAAGTTAAAGATCACGAAGCTGCCTTGGAGAAGAAGGACTTCGTCATTCACTCTATGGAAGGTTCACTGGCTGAAGCTCAAGCCGAAATTGACAAATTAAACAGCGAATTACTCATAAAATTAGAAAAATCTGAGCAAGAAAAGAAGAATCTTGAAACAAGTCTCAAGACCGAAATTGAGAAGAATTTTCAAATTTGCAGAAATCATTAAAGGAGCTTCAGGAAAAATGTTTAGATTTCGGTAACCGATGTGTGCAGCGGCTGAAGGATGTGTTTTACTCAATTGGAGCTAGCTCTGATAAGTTTACACCTTCAGGTGAAAACCTGCCAAGCACCTTTGAATACATTGAAGGCGAAGTTGATGCACTTGACGAAGTTATCGCTGGGCATGCCGATTTCTGCGCCCTGTTAGCTTCTCGAGGCACGGCTACTGCTTTCCTGAAGGCTGGCTGCACGCACGGGAAAATTGTTAATAGGCCAAACTTTAGCTTGTCGCCAGCAGATTTGATTACATCCCCAGCCTAGCTCGAAGCATAGGAAACAGGTTTATGACCCAGATTTGGATAAACGGCGGGCGAAAAATGGCTGGTGACGAAGCTCGGAGCCACCTTAAGCCAGTGAGAAACTTATACTTGTTACTTTTACCTTCTCCTTGAACTCTGCGCTTTTCTCATTTCGTTTTAATATGTATAGGATGATGAAGCTAAAGAATGACGAGCTGAAGCCTTAACAGATGTTCCGAAAGACTTTGCTGCATAAGATTCTAGAGAAAATTTTGTAATATGATTATAAAGAAACTTATGTAAATTTGTGCGTACCTTGTAATATATCTTTTCCCCTTTGTCCGTGTACAATCTGCTTTGCTGTGGACGAAATTTTCTTTTTGAGCCGAAGGCGAAAAACACCTTCCCTTCTTTTCATACACAACGAAGCATGAAAATTTCTTCTTTCTGTTTTTCTCCAAAGCTTTATCCTCATAGCCGAAGCATCTGCCTTTTCTGCATGATATGATGATAATGATCCTATGTATGTCTAAATGAATGTTTATGAATGCAAATGTCATGATGTGATGTATCGTGCAAATGAATGTCCGAATATATATTCGAAGCCATAATCATAGCCTTCATTCCCTTAGGAATGACTCAAATCTTTTTGCCGCTTACTTTTCGGCTTCACCATTTATTTTTTGGTGTATCAGCGCTGACTTTTCGCTGTAAGCCTCCCTTAGGAGCTTCTTCGCCTTTTACTTCGGCGGAATCAGCGTTTATTTTTTGCTGTAAGCCTCCATTAGGAGCTTCTTCGCCTTTTACTTCGGTGGAATCAGTGTTTATTTTTCGCTGTAAGCCTCCCTTAGGAGCTTCTTCGCCTTTTACTTTGGCGGAATCAGCGTTTATTTTTCGCTGTAGACTCTGCATTCCCTTAGGAACGACTTTTGAGCTTCTCCCTGTTTTCTTTTCTTTTTCCTTTGCACTTGATGGTGCGTTCTCAGCTTTTACATTTACATCTTTGGGGGATATTGCTCTTATAGAGTTGAAATAAGAAAAAGAAAAATTACATGCTGTGGCCCCATTAAAAACCTTTCTCCCCCTTTGGAAAGGAAAAGGGCGCCACAAAAAAAGAATAGAAAAAATTACATCAAGCTAAACATAATATCGTCGAAGCTCATCCGCATTCCATGATCTAGGAATGTCGTTGCCGTCCATATCCTTCAATCTGTAGGAACCGAGTCTTGACAAAGATACTACCAGAAAAGGTCCTTCCCACTTCAACTGTAGCGTGCCTACTGTCTCTGGGTTGGCTACTCTTCGAAGCACCAAATGTCCTGGCTCAATATTCTTTAGCCGAACCTTTCTATCACGCCGTTTTATTGTTTCGGCTTGGTATTTATTGATGTTTTCCACAGCTTGAAGCCTGATCCCTTCTATAGCATCTTTTTCCATAGAGTAATCAGCTTCAGCTTCGTCTTCTGCCGAAGCTACTATTCTTATTGATCCTGCTTTTGCCTCTTCCGGAGTTATTGCTTCGTCACCAAACAACAATTTGAATGGTGTAAAACTTGTTGATCTTGATATTGTTGTGTTGTGGCTCCACACCACTTTGATTAATTCATCTGGCCACTTTCCCCTGGGCTGATTGAAGATTAACTTCATTATTCATGTCATTATGATGCCATTAGCCCTTTCAACAAGTCCATTTGACTTTGGATGTCGAACTGATGCAAAATGGATCTTCGTGCCAATTTGTTCACAAAATTCTCTGAAAGCTTCGGAATCAAACTGCGTTCCATTGTCCACAGTGATGGCCTTTGGCACTCCGAAGCAACAGACAATATTTTGCCAGAAAAACTTTTGAATAGTAACCGAAGTTATTGTGGCTAAAGGCTTTGCCTCAATCCATTTAGAAAAATATTCCACTGCCACTACAACATATCTTAAGTTCCCTTGTGCTGGTGGTAGCGGACCTAACAAATCAAGGCCCCACCTTTGCAATGGCCAAGTGGGTTGTATTAACTGGGTTAAAGACGAAGGTTGTTTTTGATCTCTTGCACATTTCTGACAGCCTTCACACTTTTGGACTAATTCCGCTGCATCCGAAGCTGCCTTTGGCCAATAAAATCCTTGACGAAAAACTTTTCCCAGCAAAGGCCTAGATCCAATGTGAGATCCACACAGGCCTACGTGTATTTCCTTCATCAATTCTATACCTTCGGCTCTAGATAAACATTTGAGTAATGGAGAACAGACCCCATGCTTGTACAGCTCTCCTCCTATTATAACATATGGTCGAGCTCTTGCCTCTATTCTTTTGTTATAAGCTTCGTCATCTGAAAGAAAGTTACCCTGAAGGAAAGAGATGATCTCAGTTCTCCAGTCTTCATATAAACAGGAGATATATTGAGAACTGCTCTTTCAAGAAGTTCAACCGAAGGTTCTTTTATTGTTTCAAAAAATACTTCCGAAGGTAAGGGCAGCCCCTATGCTGCTGACTTGGCTAGCAAATCAGCATGTTCATTTTCTCCTCGAGGAATATTTTTGATAGAAAACCCTTCAAAGGAAGCTTCAATCCTTCGGACCGTGTCTAAATATTTCTCAAGCTTCAGGTCTCTCGCCTTACAACTCTTGTCAATATGACCAGAAATAACCTGGGAATCAATTTTAAGAACCGCCCTTCTAATTCCCATTGCCTTTAACTTCCAAAGACCCAAAAGTAAAGCTTCGTACTCAGCAACGTTATTTGTGCAGCTGAAATCAAGTCTTGCTGCGTAGCAAGTTTTAACTTTGGAGGGTGCGACAAACACAGCGGCTGCTCCTGCCTCGAAGGTTCCCCAAGAACCATCACAGAATACTGTCCAAGCTTCGGCATCTTTACTCGCTTCTTCTTCCTGAGCCCCTGGCGTCCAGTCAGCAATGAAGTCTGCTAACGCTTGAGACTGAATCGAAGATCTATGCACATAATCAATGCAAAACTCATTGAGTTCCACAGCCCATTTTCCAACCCTTCCAGTAGCTTCTCTATTTCTCATAATATCCTTCAATGGTTGTGAAGAAGGGATAATTATATTGTATGCTTGAAAATAGTGCCGAAGCTTCCTGGAAGCCATTAAAACAGCATACAACACCTTCTCCAATTCTGTATAATTTTTCTTTGATAAACTAAGAACTTCGGATACAAAGTATATTGGGGCTTGCTTTTTGACTTGCCCTTCAAGCTTCTCTTGGACAAGGGCCGCACTTACTGCTGATGCGAGGCTGCCACATATAACAACAGAGGAGCCCCTGGTGTTGGTGGAGTTAACGTCGTTAGGTCTATCAAATATTGCTTCAGCTCTTCGAAGGCTCTCTGCTGAACTGGTCCCCATTAGAAAACTTCGGCTGACTTCAGCACTTCGAAGAATGGTAAATTTCTCTCTGCTGATCTAGATATGAATCTATTGAGAGATGCCAGTCTTCCTATCAATCGTTGAGCCCCCTTCTTTGTGCTTGGTGGTTCCATTCGAAGAATAGCTTCGATTTTATTTGGATTAGCCTCAATCCCTTTTGTTGAAACTAGGCAACCAAGGAATTTCCCCTTCTTTACTCCAAAAACACACTTTTCTGGATTCAGTTTTAGACCGGTCTGTCTAAAATTAGCGAAAGTCTCCTGCAGATCAGCAATGTGATTTTCTTGCTTCGTGCTTTTTACAATGATATCATCGACATAAGTTAGCACATTTCTGCCTATCTGAGAATGAAGAACCTTTGCTGTCATTCTGCTGAAGCTTCCTCCAGCATTCTTGAGCCCCTCAGGCATCCGAAGGTAACAATATGTTCCGCTAGGGGTTATGAAGCTGGTTTTTGGCTCATCCTCCTTCTTCATCCAAATTTGATGATAGCCTGAATAACAATCCAACAGACTCATAAGGATTTAACGAGCTTCGGACGAAGGTTATGAATAATATATCACGAAGGTCGCACCTTCGTGATCAAAGATAAAACAATGCGAAATGAAATATAAAATATAAAACGTTATAGAATACCAAGAATAAATAACATTATTCATTTATTTTATAATGTGAACTCAAATATAAAACATAATATTTAGGTACATTTATACCTTCGTCTTGGCAGAAAACAATAATTCCAGAGTAATGCGTTAGCAATTACAAGATTGCGTGAACAGTAAAGGAGTACTGTTCATCTATTTATAGGCACAGGACGCAGCCTATAAGAAATTACAATCATGCCCCTCATAGAAGATTACAATTATGACTCCGACCCTTATGGACTAAAAAGTCATTCCATCTTTAAGTCGGTTCGATCCTTCGTCTTTGGATACGTTATAGTATCGAAGCTTCATGAGCGGTAGCTTCGGTATCACGTATAAACAGATTTACCGAAGGTGTTTATTCCTGCAGGACCTTCGGCGACTAAGCATGGTCCCAACAGCAGGGATAGTAATTCTGAGCGTGCCACGGTTACGACTACGTGGTAAACGACCACGGCGTGGCGCAATTGAGCTCACCGGCGACCCACGACGACATCAGCCGTTCGGCCACGTCGCATGGTCATCAGGTGCATCCGATAAGCCCCTGCTCGCTACAAATGCACCCCTCCGCCAGATCTTTTACCCCCCCCCCCCGCGGTTATGCACTTTGCGTTGAGCACAAATCGTGACACTGATGAGGATCATGGCACGGAGTTCGCCGGTGGCACGTTCACTGCATCTTGAGATCTTTTCGTTCACTATACCATGGCTATCTTCGTCAGTCTGTCTGACCGAGCAACTTGTAGGGATTTGTTCTCAAATTTTTGGTGTGGCAACTTACTAATCCATCTATAGCAAAGTTGATCTCCTACAAACCAGCTTTGATTTTTTTATAGCAACCATAATCAAACACTCACTGGATCCTACTCGAAATCACTCTCAAAGTTTGTCCCAGTTCACTATCAGTCAAAATTCAGATTCAGGGGTGACTGATAGCCTGACTTTAAGTCCATTTATCTCCAATTACTGTACAGCACCAATGCTTAGTCACTTAATCAAACTTGTACCCCTAACATAGCTCTACAAGTTTGATGTATTGACCTAGGGAAAAACCTTTATGGATTAAGAAATACAAGGATCCAAACTTTGCCTGATTACACTCATTTTTCAGAGTTAACCACATGGGTGTTCTTGGGCTTTTTGCAAATAAGTCCAAATTGTTCCACATCACCTGAAAATCCTCCAATCTAAAATTTGTTTAGTTTTTAATATTCTACCACTTTACTATATACACTTTGGTCCAAAAGTGTATAGAAATTGAAATCACCATATAGGGCACAAACTAGGGTTTCTAGGGTTCTTTTTAGGGTTTTGGGTACTCTAGGGTTTTTGTGCCACTCAAATCCATCAAACTTAATCTCTTGTGAACATTTCCAATAGCTTTAGAGGTACTACTCAATTTAGCTTCACATTTACTCCTATACCTGTCACACCCGGCTTTAAGGAACAAAGCCAGGTGCATCTCATACATGCGCCAAGAAGACAACATATATAATAACAGAGTGTGTAGCGATAAATGTCACAAAACATCAGAGTACTTATTACATAGCGGAAGACTTATTACAAAATAAAAGGATAAACATAAAACGAACTAAGGATCGTCGGTGCCAATGTCAACTGAGAAACGCCACCTAGATCAGATCATACTCCTCGCCTTGTGGCTCCTCCTGAACCACCTGCTCTTCTCCTGTGGGGGGGTGTGAGACAGCAAGGGTGAGCTCACACATGATCATAGCTCAACAAGTTGTGGGGAACCAGTGGACATAAACTCACAAAAGTGTGAGTTCATGTGATGTGTAAGGCTAATCAATGACAGGGGTTAAAGCTGAGCATTGCTTTTAAGTAGTTGGTCAAACTTTTATTAGCAGTTACTAAATGTAAGTAAATACCAAACCTTAAATAAAGTAATTGAACAGAATTAATAATAAAACCATGCAATGCAAATGACCAAATTGAATTTAAGTTCCATAGTTTAAACATCAGAGAGTCCTGAGCCGCTCATGACCGTGAGCTCGGCTAGTATACCGGTTTTACACTCTGCAGAGGTTGTACCCTTTACCCACAAGTCATGTTACCCATCTGCCAAGAGGTCGCGACTCCCATACACCTCTACCTAGGAAGCGCGGCAGGGCAACACTACGAGGCCTTTACAAAGTTCCACTAGCTTCCGAAAACCCGCTACAGTTTATGGGAAGAGCACTTGCAAGAATCCCCCGTCTGACCGCCATCGCAGCTAAATCAACCCGAGAACCTCCTTGCATGCAACTCCCCTACTGCCCTTGCCCCTTTCGGGTAAGGTAGTCCCATTAAACCCTTGTGGTGGCACATGATTCTCAAGTTAAGCTCTATGTTCCAATTAACATTAATGATCTCAACATGAACATAAATAGAATAACAAAAAGAATTGGAACATAGATGTAGTAAATGATTATCCCAAAACCATGTAAAGCAATAGCAAACTACCCAAATGATTCAGGGGTAAACAAGGTAATGAGATAAACAATCTAGGGTGACCTATTGGGTCCCATCAAAATTAACCTATGCATGAATAAGTGATATTAAAGAACATTATTGGGTAAAAAGTGGTCAAGGGCACAACTTGCCTTCAATGAGCTCCTGCTCAGCTACTTCAACCTGCTGCTCACCAGGATCCTCAGTCACGGGCTCGTCTACTCGCCACAGTACAAACAAGCACAGGATATAGAGAAAATCAACATTACACCAAACATGTACACAAAATACACAGTAATAATCTACATATTAAAATAAAATCCTAGGAACAGAAATCATAATTTTTGGAGTTATAGATTTTAAGTTATGAATTTTCAAAGGTTTTATGTGTTTAAAATAGATTAAGTGAGGAATTAAATTTCTTACTGTTTTCATGACAAAACAGAGACTCTAGATGATAGAGAATAAAATTACAAAATTTTAGAAACTGGAATGGATTAATTTGGACTAAAAATGGATTTTCTACAAATTAAACAAGTTTCCAGCAATTATTTATTCACTAAAATCCCTTTTCTATTTTATTTCTCTGATTTTCGAGTTGACTGGACTGGGCCTCAAATTCATAAAAGTGCAGGGGTCCATCTATAATTGTTCCCGAGACACAAACCACCTCCCCCTAGACGGCGGGTTAATTTATAGTTTCACCAGGGACTCTTAAGCAAAAGTGCGGCCGAAGAGGTATTCTCTGTTTCTGGCCACCAGATCTCCTATCGACCGCTAGGATTAGATGTATACTCAACTGAATCGGTACTCGATACTGGCTGATAGATCAAAAATCGACGGCCCACATTCACTAACATCCATACTCCCTCTGGCCGACCAATCACAATCCCACGGTCCATACACTAACTGACCCTGAGCTGTTCATCCTGAGATCAACGGCACTGGTGTTTTCTCCTTTCTTCCGCTCACCCGGTGAGCCGAGCACCCAGGTAGAGATCGCCCACGGCCGCGCCATATGGCCGACGAGGTCCGCGGCCCCAAACCCAAATCAAACTAGTCTAGTCCTAAATGGAACCCAAGGCGAACACAGGGGAATGGGTTCATACCGATACCTGCCTGGAGTCGAGCATAGATTGCGGAGGAATGTGGTCCATGGTGGATCTTCACCGACGGTGAGAAGTCCCGAGGCGCTGAAGCTCTACTGCAACACTTCCGCCAGCTTCGGACCTACCCGCGCGACGGTATGGAGTCCACGACGGCGATGACGGAGCACTAGTATCCCGGCACCGCGAGCCCAGGGATGAGTCCGACTTTCTCTCTCTCTCTCGGCGCGCACGGTAGCAGGCGACGGCGCAGAGCTCTGGTCGAAGTGGAAGGAGTTGAGCCCGGCGGCTCTCAATTTTTATGGCGAGTACACGGCGGCATAGTTCTTATACCCAGAGTAAATTCCGATTTCCAGGGAAATCGTTCAACGGAGCGCGCGATGCGCGTGGTCTGTTACAGAGGAACGATGAAGGGGATGACTCTTACAGGGTTGGCCCACACCGCAGTGAAACGTATCCACACACCAGTGTATGACAGCGCGGTCCCACCAACGGAGACGCCAGGAGACATGCGCGGAGACGATCTTGGCTCGCACGGAGGGGAGGGTTCCTGGTGGGCCGAAATGGAGAGGCCGGCCCATCAGGCTGTTGTTTTCTTTTTTTTAAAATTTCTTTTTCTTTTCTTTTTCCTATTTTGTTTTCTTTTTATTCTTTTAGATTTCAAATTTAAAATTCCATTCTAGTGGCAAATTCATCCTCAATTTTTATATTGTGCCATGAAAGTACTGACTTTGAAGATACTTATTTTTATGCATATATATTTTCTATAAATTCTATACTCTTTCCCTTTCTTTTCTATATTCTCATGGTTTTATTTTCAAGTTAGGGTTTAAACCCTGTGGATCCATTGATACGCCATTAATGACACATTTAATCTATTAACCACAAATGCACAAACAAGCAAAACTCAGCATGATGCAAGATTTGTTGGGTATATTTTTCATTTATTTATTTGTTTACTTGTGGTGTTCACATGAAATGATAAACATCGATAACACATATCTGTATAAAGGACTATAATTTCTCTTTTACACTCTTATTAGAAAGTGGGTGTTACAAATCCTACCCCCCTTAAAAATAATCTCGTCCTCGAGATTTAAGAAGATCTACGGAAAAGGTGGGGAAAATCTATGCGAAGCTCTTCTTCTCTTTCCCAATTAGCTTCATCTTCTCCGTGGTGACTCCATTGTACTTTGCACATCTTTATTACCTTATTTCTTGTAACTCGAGACAAAGTATCAATAATCTTGATCGGATACTCCATGTAAGTCAAATCACCTTGAACACTGAGCTCTTCCATTGGTAACTGTTCCTCAGGAACACGAAGACACTTCTTAAGTTGAGACACGTGGAACACATTATGCACATCTGATAGAGTAGCAGGTAACTCGAGTTGGTATGCCATCACCCCAACTCGCCTAAAGATCAAGAATGGTCCAATATAACGAGGGGACAATTTGCCCTTAACTTTGAATCTCCTCATTCCACGAAGTGGTGACACCTTGAGGTACACATAATCTCCTTCTTCAAATTCCACTGGTCTCCTTCTATTATCAGCATAACTCTTTTGCCTGGTTTGAGCCACCCTCAAATTCTCTCGAATTATACGGACTTGTTCTTCTGCTTCTTGAATCAGTTCAGGCCGAAAGAACTGTCTTTCTCCAGTCTGATCCCAATACAAAGGAGTCCTGCACTTCCTCCCATATAAAGCTTCAAAAGGTGACACCTTCAAACTAGCCTGATAGCTATTATTATAAGGGAACTCAGCATAAGGTAGACTCTTATCCCAACTTCCTCCATGCTGAAGGGCACATGCTCTCAACATATCTTCTAATACTTGATTAGTCCTTTCAGTCTGTCCATCAGTCTGAGGGTGATAAGCTATACTAAAATTCAACTTTTTTATCATGTTCTCATGAAAGCTTCTCCAAAATCTTGATGTAAACTGTGAACCTCGATCAGACACGATCTTCTTTGGTACTCCATGTAAACACACAATTCGAGCCATATATAACTCTGCTAGCTGAGAACCTTTATAAGTAGTCTTGACAGGAATGAAGTGAGCCACTTTAGTCAATCTATCCATAATCACCCATATAGCATCATATCCTTTCTGTGTGCGAGGCAATCCAGTAATGAAATCCATACCGATCTCTTCCCACTTCCACTCGGGTATCTTCAGTGGATGCAATAGTCCCGCTGGCCTCTGGTGTTCAGCCTTAACTCTTTGACATACATCGCACATAGCCACATGTGCGGCCACATCTCTCTTCAATCCATACCACCAATATTTCAGCTTCAAATCCTGATACATCTTGGTACTGCCAGGATGAATAGAATAATCCGAGTCATGGGCTTCCTTCAATATAGTCTCACGAAGGCTTTCAATATCAGGAACACACATCCTGTCCTTGAACCATACGGTGCCTTGCTCATCTTCCGTAAATTCCGGACCTCGACCTTCAGTAATCAGATCCTTAATCTCTTTTATTTTAGCATCATCAATTTGACCTTTGCGGATTTCTTGCTCCAAAGTAGGTTCCACATCAATAGTAACTCCTTCTGTGTGAGCAACTATCCCCAGGTTAAGTCTCCTGAAATCCTCAACAATCTCATCGGGTAGCTAGGCAACAATAGCTGAATGAACATGCTCCTTGCGACTCAAGGCATCTGCAACCAAATTTGCCTTGCCCCAGGTGATAGTGAATCTCCAAGTCGTAATCCTTAATAAGCTCCAACCAACGGCGTTGCCTAAGGTTGAGATCCTTCTGAGTGAATATATACTTCAAACTTTTATGATCCGTGTATACTTGACACTTGGTTCCCATAATGTAATGTCTCCAAATCTTAAGTGCATGCACAACGGCTGCCAATTCCAAGTCATGAGTGGGGTAGTTCAATTCATGTCTCCGTAACTGACGAGAAGCATAGGCGATCACATGTCCTTCCTGCATGAGCACACATCCTAAGCCTTGGCCACATGCATCACAATAGATATCAAATCCTTTCTGTAGGTCTGGCATAACCAACACTGGTGGCGACATCAATCTTTTCTTCAATTGATCAAAGCTGTCTTGGCACTTCTCGTCCCACTTAAATTCTCTTCCTTTCTCCAAAAGCGAAGTCATAGGTTTAGCAATCTTAGAAAATCCTTCAATAAATCTCCGATAATAACCAGCAAGTCCCAAGAAACTTCGAATCTCAGTAACTGTAGTGGGTACTCTCCACTCCATTATCTCCTTGACCTTAGCAGGATCCACTGAAATTCCTCCATTGGATATGATATGACCAAGAAATGGCACCTCGCCAATACAAAACTCACACTTGCTGAACTTGGCATATAGTTGGTTATCTCGTAGCTTTTGTAGCACCAATCTCAGATGTTCCTCGTGATCACTATCACTCTTAGAATAGATAAGAATATCGTCGATGAACACCACGACGAATCTGTCCAAGTATTCCATAAACACCTTGTTCATCAAGTTCAAAAAATAAGCTAGTGCATTGGTTAATCCAAACGACATCACAGTGAACTCATATAATCCATATCGAGTCGAGAAAGCCGTCTTGGGAATATCCGATGGTCTAATCCTCATCTGATGGTAACCCGATCGGAGATCAATCTTCGAGAATACTCTAGCACCTCTCATCTGATCAAATAAATCCTTAATACGGGGCAACGGATACTTGTTCTTCACAGTAACATCATTAAGGGATCTATAATCCACACACATCCGCTGCGATCCATCCTTCTTCTATACAAACAAAATCGGCGCTCCCCAAGGTGAGGAACTCGGACAAATGTACCCGGCCTCTTGTAACTCAGTTAACTGCTTCTTAATTTCCTTCAACTCCTCTACGGACATCCTATATGGCCGTTTAGAAATAGGGGCGGTTCCAGGTAGGAGATCAATAACAAACTCAACTTCTCTATCAGGTGGCATCCCTGGTAACTCCTCTGGAAAGACATCCGGAAAATCTCTAACCACACGGATGTTGTCACCAACAAACTCCTCAGGTATAAAGAACATTGCACGTTTGGATGAGGTGGTCACTGCAATATTAACTTGAAATCTTTCTCCTTTAGTGGTAGTGAGTTCTACGGTACCTCTACCACATGCTATAATGGCCTTTACCTTTCTTAACCATGACATACCAAGGATCAGATCTATACTGCTTGACTCTAATATTATAGCAGTAGCTCCAAATTCTCTACCCATAATGGTCAATATCAATCTACGTGTCATTTGATTCGCCTCAACAGGCCCTTTAGGTGTAATTACTATCATGGGTTTCCTCATTTTTAGCAGTGGTATTTCATTTGTGTTGGCATATCTACCAGACATAAATGAATGTGTAGCACTAGAATGTCACACCCGGGTTTTAGGGGCACCAAGACCCGGGCGCGAACATAAACACCAGGTATGCTGGGACCAAGTCTCACACATATGATGTATAGTGGCACAGGATCGAATGTCACATCTTTATATATAACAGGAGTTCTATACAAAATAAATAATTACATTATAAGGAGACAACGGTCCAGCAACCCAAAGTTGACTGGGAGACGACGACCTAGACCTCTCACGAACACATCGCAGCATCCTCCAAGTGCCTCATCCTGCGGTACCTGTTCTTGACCTGTGGGGGGGGTGTGAGACAGCAAGAGTGAGCTCACATACGTTCATAGCTCAACAAGTTGTGGGGAATAATGTGCATGAACTCGCCAAAGGTGGGAGCTCACGTGAAGTGTAAGGCTTACCAAAGAGGAGGGTTGAAGCTGAGCATTGCTTTTAAAGTTGGTCAAAATTTTATTAGCAATTACTAAGTATAAGTAAATACCAACCCAATTAAATAGTAGAACAAAAGTAACAACATCACCTGCGATGCAATGCATATGACAAATTGAATTTAGTTCCATAATTTAATCATGTGAGTGTCCGAGCTGCTCATGACCGTGAGCACGGCTAGTATACCAGTTTTACACTCTGCAGAGGTTGCGCATCTTTACCCACAAGTCGTGTTACCCATCTGCCAAGAGACGGCCAATCCCATACACCTCTACCGAGGAGGCGAGGCAAGGTAACACTACGAGGCCTTTACAAAGTTCCAGTAGCTTCAGAAAACCCGCTACAGTTTATAGGAAGTTCCAATGCAGGAATCCCTTGCAGGACCGCCATCGCAGCAAAATCCTCCCGAGGGCCTCCCTAGCAGGAATCCCTTGCAGGACTGCCATCGCAGCAAAATCCTCCCGAGGGCCTCCCTACACTGACCACTCCCCTACTGCCCTTGCCCATTTCAGGTAAGGTAGTCTTCCACTAGCTTTCCTAATTAATCGGCCAAGGGCGTCCCATTAAACCCTTGTGGTAGCACTGTTTTCCCGGGTGGTTCTCCATGTTCCAATTAACATAATGATCTTATCATGAACAGTAAATAACAAATGATAACAAAAGTGTAATCATGAATATTGTATCTCCATACCCAAAACCACATATAGCACTAGCAAGTACTACCCAGAAAGTTCAGTGGTAAACAAGGTATAAAGATAGACAAACTAGGGTATCCTATTGGGTCCCATCAAAATTAACCTATGCAGATCATTATGATTAATTAGAACATGAGTGGGTAAAAAGAAGTGATCAAGGGCACAACTTGCCTGGGACTTGAGATTCCAGGTACCAGGATGATCTTCAGATGACTCGTAACCTCACCGCTAAACGTAGCAATACAGACAAACATGGTATAGGTAAAATTAACATTACACCAAACATGTAAATAAAATACACAATAAAAATCTACACATTAAAATGAGATCATTGGAACTGGAATCATTAAATTTGGAGTTATAGATTTTAAGTTATGAATTTCCTAAGATTTAATGTGCTTGAAATAGGATTAAATGATAAATTAATTTTCTTACTGTTTTAATGTCAAAATAGAGACACTAGGTGATAGAGAATATTATTACAAAATTTTAGAAAGTGGAATGGATTAATTTGGAGCAAGTATGAATTTTCTATGAATTTATCAAGTTCTAGTAGTTATTTTCATATTAAAAATCCATTTTCTATTTCTTTTATTCAAATTAAATGGGTTCTGGACTGGGCCTCATTTTCTGGAAAACGCAGGGGCAAAACTAAAAAGATCCCCGAGACTTCGAGGGCTGCAGCAAGGGACGGCGGGTTGATTCTTAAGTTCACTAGGGTCTCTTCTGCAAACTGGCAAAGCGAAGGGGTATCGGCCGAAACTGAGCCGCCCGATCAGAAACGGAGGGCTTAGATTAGATCTTCACCTTAGACGAACCGGTACGCGCTTATGACCACAGGATCTAGGATCCAAAGTCCAAAATCGTCCACGCCAGCCACTCACCCACAGCCCTCGATTCCGATCGATGGTCACGATTTAACCGCGCGAATAGGTACGCCATCTTCTAATCACAGCCGCCCACGCATGGATCGACGGTCGGGCGCCTATTCCCCTTCCCTAAAGCCAGACGCGGTGGCGGAGCGCAAACACACGGCGGCGCACGCCGGCGAGCTACCCAATCTCGGTACAAACGTGGCCCTACGCATCGCGGAATGGGTGCTATCCCAAATTAAGAGCTTGGCGAAGATAGGGGAGAGGTCATTACCGTGAGCGATGTCGCGACGGTAGCTGACCACGAGCGATGGCGGAACACGGTGGTACGGTGACGCTTTCCTTCGGTGGCGCTGCGTGGGGCGAACGAGGCTATGGCACAAGGTAGATGACGAGAGAGAGGGGGTCGCCTTTATACACAGGTGCGGGTAGAGTCCGAGCTAGGAACGAAGGAGTTGCGAGCTCCGCGGCGCAGCCGTCGCGACGAACGCGGCGAAGTTTGCGGCGAGGATCACGACCCGACCGTGGTGAAGAACCCTAGGATTCCGGTGCGTTCTGTTGAATCGGCACCAAGAAATCCGCCATCTGTTAGCGCCAGAATTAGAGGAAAGATAGGGCGATAGAATCGAGAGGTTGCGATAATCTCGGCATGACCCCCAGCGTTTGCTGCATCGTTTGGGAGGAGGAGATGAAGCCGTTCGCGCGGAGGGGATGGAGCTTCCATGTAGGTCCCGCTTGTCGGTGGGCTGAAGAGCAGAAACGCGCGCCCATGTGGTGGCTGTCCTACGGTGAGTGGCGGCTGACCGCCTGGTCCCATCCGACAGTGCGCAATGTGGGCAGGAGCGGAGTCACAGTGCCGGTGCGGGCGCGCGCGGTGGAAGGGACGTCTGGCGAGCGGGGCCCGCGTGTAGGTGGCAGCAACGAGCCAGCGCGCGAAGGGAGGCTGGGGTGTGGGCCCCTGCTGGCGGCGAGAGGGAGCCAAGGCGCGCGGCAGGTGAAGGGAGATGGGCCGCGCGGAATAGATGTGGAGGTGGGCCGAATAGGGTTTGGCCGGCCCAAGTAAGGTTTTAATCCTTTTCTTTTTATTTTCTTTCCTAGTTTCCATTCCAATTATTCAACTCAATTTAAAATTTTGTTTTGCACTCCAGATTTCAAATATCGAACAAAAGTCTACATGAATTATACTTTTACTGTCTGAATTAATATTATTTATTATTGTTATCCTATAATGTGTATTCTTTTTATTTTTCTTCTCTTTTCTCTTTTATTTTCAAATTCTAAATTTTCAAACTTAAACTTGTCTCATAAACTTGAATACAATTGTAAACTTATAAGAAAACTTCATGGAATACACATTTATGTATCTATTTACTTGTTATTTACATAATTTAATGCCATTAGTTAAGTATGTAGAGAAAATCAAGGGATCCTTGGAACATCCACTTATAAATTTACTTATTTATTTTTTTTTCTACTACCAATTTTTTTTTGGGCTTTACAAATCCTACCCCCCTTAACAGAAATCTCGTCCTCGAGATTTGTAAGGAAAGGGATGTATACTCTTATTGTTCTCGGAACATATGCACAAACAAAGAAATCTCGGCATGATGCATAATTCTTTAACAAAACATAGGGTTAATAGACCTTATTATTATCACAAAAATAGTAAAATACTAACTAATAGCTAAACTAATATTTAGGTCTTACAAATAGTAAAATATATATATGTATCTATATTTATGTTTATCTCTATTCTTGTTGTTCGTTGACTTCTTCGCCGACTACTTCATCTTCAACTGGCTCCTCTTCTTGAATTTCAAGTTCACCTGGTTCAGCTTCTACCTCTGCATGATGGGCTTGTCCCCGGTTAACAGATAGGGGCTGACTTTTTCCTGCTGAAGACTGACCTTGTTTCATTGGAGCTTGTGTAGTGTAGGCATCCCTGTTGGGACAGTAGTTGGCGTAGTGTCCCGGTTGTCCACACTTGAAGCATGCCCTGTTGGTGGTTGTGTTAGGAGCAACGGGTCCTGCTGGAGTGCTTGCTTTTGGAGGAGCAGTTGGTGCCTGTTGAGTTTGTTGTCCGGAACTGCCACTGGCTGGTGTACTTGGAGTGGTAGTATAGCGAGGACGGGAACTACTTCCAGCCTGCCCTTGGTTAGCAGCCTTTCTTTTCTCTCCAAATATACTGCTCTTATTTTCTACAGCAATAGCTTTGTCAAGTAGCCTTTGGAAGGATGGGAATGTGTGCGATACCAGTTGATATTGCAAGGGTCCAATTAATCCGTCCAGAAAAAGCTCCTGCTTTTGCTCATCATCCTCAACATCTCTAGGAGCATATCGAGATAACTGGATGAATTTGTCCCTATATTCACTCACGGACATACTTCCTTGCTTGAGGGATAAAAACTCCTTTCTCTTAATCTTCATGAGTCCAGCAGGAATATGGTAATTTCTGAATTGTGTGGAGAATTCTGCCCAGGTAATTGTATCGACAGCAGCATGAGCAGCGCAGTACGCATCCCACCAATCCGCAGTAGGACCAGCAAGACGACCAGATGCGTAGAGTACTTTCTCTCGGTCCGAGCACTGAGCTATGTTGAGCATCTTCTCTATAGACTTTAGCCAGTCGTCAGCTTGCAGTGGATCCGTGGAGTTGGAGAAGGTTGGTGGTTTGTGGCTCATGAATTCCCGATGCTTATCTCGGGGTGGAACTGGTGGTGGAGGTGGAGGCAATGGCACCTGTTGCTGTTGCTGCTGTTGTTGAAGTTGTTGTTGCAGCTGCTGTTGTTACACCCTTCTCTCCTGGCGTATCTCTTCCCGCTCTTGGTGCATTTCCCGACGTGCATCCTCTCTTTCCTGGCGCATTTCCTGGCGTTCTTGCTGCATTTGGGCGCGCATATCTGCCATAGTGTCAGCCATTTGCTGCATCATCCTCATTTGAGCTGCAATTAGTGGATCGACTCCGCCTGGTGGAGGATTAGGAGGATTCATCTCTGCTGGCTGTGGTTGGGGTTGTCGATATATCCACCGAGTGTGTCGATTAGGAGGTAAATCAATTCCACCACCCCGCCTGGTATTGACCATCTGAGTTAGATACATATGGTAAGATAGTTTTGCAAGGGAATCATTTGGTAGGCAGAATGAATAAGCTAATAGTTGGTTATGTACTGAAACTTTCTTTGGCAGGGCTTGACCAGATGTTTTATGTCAAGACTAGGGTAACTAGTTGTACGAGGTGAATGTCCAAAGGTAAGATAGAATCTGTCAAGATGAGATAGATACGGAATACTATATATATATTTTATTTTTTTAAGGGAGAATAATCTAGATTGTCTAGTTATCTTATAAATACTATCCTTTATGCCTAGATGTATATGTAAATGTAATTATGGACATTGATCCACAACCCATCACACTCATACAAAGATCCAAATCAGGCATGTATCATAAGGACAAACATTCAAGTTCATAGATATCTATATAAAAGAAAATAATTTTGTTTTTTTTGTTCCTAAGAGTGGGTCTCCTATTCCTAAGGTCACTTTAGGCACAGGATTTCAAAGTGTGAAATTCACATTTGTCTTTAGAAAGAAAAAGGTAAGAATAATCAGAGTAAAGCGGAAATAGATAAGGAAAGATTAAGAAGAGTTTAGAAAAGATCAGAGTAGCAAAGGTAAGTAAGTATTGGTTGTCCAGTTCTATCTAGGTTTTGTCTTACAGTCAACATTCCTCTGATACCACTTCTGTCACACCCGGGTTTTAGGGGCACCAAGACCCGGGCGCGAACATAAACACCAGGTATGCTGGGACCAAGTCCCACACATATGATGTATAGTGGCACAGGATCGAATGTCACATCTTTATATATAACAGGAGTTCTATACAAAATAAATAATTACATTATAAGGAGACAACGGTCCAGCAACCCAAAGTTGACTGGGAGACGACGGCCTAGACCTCTCACGAACACATCGCAGCATCCTCCAAGCGCCTCATCCTGCGGTACCAGTTCTTGACCTGTGGGGGGGGGGGGGTGAGACAGCAAGAGTGAGCTCACATACGTTCATAGCTCAACAAGTTGTGGGGAATAATGTGCATGAACTCGCCAAAGGTGGGAGCTCACGTGAAGTGTAAGGCTTACCAAAGAGGAGGGTTGAAGCTGAGCATTGCTTTTAAAGTTGGTCAAAATTTTATTAGCAATTACTAAGTATAAGTAAATACCAACCCAATTAAATAGTAGAACAAAAGTAACAACATCACCTGCGATGCAATGCATATGACAAATTGAATTTAGTTCCATAATTTAATCATGTGAGTGTCCGAGCTGCTCATGACCGTGAGCACGGCTAGTATACCAGTTTTACACTCTGCAGAGGTTGCGCATCTTTACCCACAAGTCGTGTTACCCATCTGCCAAGAGACGGCCAATCCCATACACCTCTACCGAGGAGGCGAGGCAAGGTAACACTACGAGGCCTTTACAAAGTTCCACTAGCTTCAGAAAACCCGCTACAGTTTATAGGAAGTTCCAATGCAGGAATCCCTTGCAGGACCGCCATCGCAGCAAAATCCTCCCAAGGGCCTCCCTAGCAGGAATCCCTTGCAGGACTGCCATCGCAGCAAAATCCTCCCGAGGGCCTCCCTACACTGACCACTCCCCTACTGCCCTTGCCCCTTTCAGGTAAGGTAGTCTTCGACTAGCTTTCCTAATTAATCGGCCAAGGGCGTCCCATTAAACCCTTGTGGTAGCACTGTTTTCCCGGGTGGTTCTCCATGTTCCAATTAACATAATGATCTTATCATGAACAGTAAATAACAAATGATAACAAAAGTGTAATCATGAATATTGTATCTCCATACCCAAAACCACATATAGCACTAGCAAGTACTACCCAGAAAGTTCAGTGGTAAACAAGGTATAAAGATAGACAAACTAGGGTATCCTATTGGGTCCCATCAAAATTAACCTATGCAGATCATTATGATTAATTAGAACATGAGTGGGTAAAAAGAAGTGATCAAGGGCACAACTTGCCTGGGACTTGAGATTCCAGGTACCAGGATGATCTTCAGATGACTCGTAACCTCACCGCTAAACGTAGCAATACAGACAAACATGGTATAGGTAAAATTAACATTACACCAAACATGTAAATAAAATACACAATAAAAATCTACACATTAAAATGAGATCATTGGAACTGGAATCATTAAATTTGGAGTTATAGATTTTAAGTTATGAATTTCCTAAGATTTAATGTGCTTGAAATAGGATTAAATGATAAATTAATTTTCTTACTGTTTTAATGTCAAAATAGAGACACTAGGTGATAGAGAATATTATTACAAAATTTTAGAAAGTGGAATGGATTAATTTGGAGCAAGTATGAATTTTCTATGAATTTATCAAGTTCTAGTAGTTATTTTCATATTAAAAATCCATTTTCTATTTCTTTTATTCAAATTAAATGGGTTCTGGACTGGGCCTCATTTTCTGGAAAACGCAGGGGCAAAACTAAAAAGATCCCCGAGACTCAGAGGGCTGCAGCAAGGGACGGCGGGTTGATTCTTAAGTTCACTAGGGTCTCTTCTGCAAACTGGCAAAGCGAAGGGGTATCGGCCGAAACTGAGCCGCCCGATCAGAAACGGAGGGCTTAGATTAGATCTTCACCTTAGACGAACCGGTACGCGCTTATGACCACAGGATCTAGGATCCAAGGTCCAAAATCGTCCACGCCAGCCACTCACCCACATCCCTCGATTCCGATCGATGGTCACGATTTAACCGCGCGAATAGGTATGCCATCTTCTAATCACAGCCGCCCACGCATGGATCGACGGTCGGGCGCCTATTCCCCTTCCCCAAAGCCAGACGCGGTGGCGGAGCGCAAACACACGGCGGCGCACGCCGGCGAGCTACCCAATCTCGGTACAAACGTGGCCCTACGCATCGCGGAATGGGTGCTATCCCAAATTAAGAGCTTGGCGAAGATAGGGGAGAGGTCATTACCGTGAGCGATGTCGCGACGGTAGCTGACCACGAGCGATGGCGGAACACGGTGGTACGGCGACGCTTTCCTTCGGTGGCGCTGCGTGGGGCGAACGAGGCTACAGCACAAGGTAGATGACGAGAGAGAGGGGGTCGCCTTTATACACAGGTGCGGGTAGAGTCCGAGCTAGGAACGAAGGAGTTGCGAGCTCCGCGGCGCAGCCGTCGCGACGAACGCGGCGAAGTTTGCAGCGAGGATCACGACCCGACCGTGGTGAAGAACCCTAGGATTCCGGTGCGTTCTGTTGAATCGGCACCAAGAAATCCGCCATCTGTTAGCGCCAGAATTGGAGGAAAGATAGGGCGATAGAATCGCGAGGTTGCGATAATCTCGGCATGACCCCCAGCGTTCGCTGCATCGTTTGGGAGGAGGAGATGAAGCCGTTCGCGCGGAGGGGATGGAGCTTCCATGTAGGTCCCGCTTGTCGGTGGGCTGAAGAGCAGAAACGCGCGCCCATGTGGTGGCTGTCCTACGGCGAGTGGCGGCTGACCGCCTGGTCCCATCCGACAGTGCGCAATGTGGGCAGGAGCGGAGTCACAGTGCCGGTGCGGGCGCGCGCGGTGGAAGGGACGTCTGGCGAGCGGGGCCCGCGTGTAGGTGGCAGCAACGAGCCAGCGCGCGAAGGGAGGCTGGGGTGTGGGCCCCTGCTGGCGGCGAGAGGGAGCCAAGGCGCGCGGCAGGTGAAGGGAGATGGGCCGCGCGGAATAGATGTGGAGGTGGGCCGAATAGGGTTTGGCCGGCCCAATTAAGGTTTTAATCCTTTTCTTTTTATTTTCTTTCCTAGTTTCCATTCCAATTATTCAACTCAATTTAAAATTTTGTTTTGCACTCCAGATTTCAAATATCGAACAAAAGTCTACATGAATTATACTTTTACTGTCTGAATTAATATTATTTATTATTGTTATCCTATAATGTGTATTCTTTTTATTTTTCTTCTCTTTTCTCTTTTATTTCCAAATTCTAAATTTTCAAACTTAAACTTGTCTCATAAACTTGAATACAATTGTAAACTTATAAGAAAACTTCATGGAATACACATTTATGTATCTATTTACTTGTTATTTACATAATTTAATGCCATTAGTTAAGTATGTAGAGAAAATCAAGGGATCCTTGGAACATCCACTTATAAATTTACTTATTTATTTTTTTTCTACTACCAATTTTTTTGGGCTTTACACAGAATCAAATAAGATGGTTGCAGGAATTGCATTAACATAAAAAATACCAAGTACGATGTCAGCACCATCCGGAGTAGCATCAACGCTGCCTTGATTAACCTTGGCAATAGAATATCCCTTGCCAGATCCTGGAGTTTGTTGCCTATTCTGAACTGGAGTAGTAGCAATCCTCTGTGGGCAGACATTTGCATAATGTCCCGTCTTCCCACACTTGAAACAAGTAGTGCCTGGACTCTGTCCTGAGAACTTCGTCGGGGTGCCAGTAGGGGTAGCCTGTCGAGGAGGTGGAGTCCTCAGAGGTGATTGCTGAACTGGGCGCTAGCCTCCGCCAGTGCGAACTGGTGTACCCTAGGTTGAACTGTAGCGAGGACGAACACTGCTACTTCCTTGTCCTTGAGATATAGCCTTTCTCTTCAAGTCTCCCAGTTGAACACACTTGTGCTCAATAGCTAGCACCTTATCAAGTAGCCTCTGAAATGATGGAAATGTATGCGCCACTAGAGCATACTGCAGGGGTCCATTAAGTCCTTCAATGAAATGCTCTTGCTTCCTCTCATCCTCAGCAACTTTATCAGGGGCATATCTGGATAATTGGATAAACTTGTCGCGGTACTCGCTGACTGACATACTTCCTTGCTTTAGCGACAGAAATTCCTTCTTCTTAATCTTCATCAATCCAGCTGGTATATGATAATTTCGGAACTGTGTACTGAACTCTGCCCAAGTGATAGTATCAGCAGCATCGTGGGCAGCAGTATATGAATCCCACCAGTCAGCAGCAGGACCCGTCAGACGTCCAGAAGCATATAAAACCTTCTCTCGGTTAGTGCATTGTGCAATATTCAGCATCTTCTCAACGGACTTCAGCCAATCATCCGCGTCCAGTGGATCAGGAGAGCTTGCAAACGTTGGTGGCTTATGGCTCATGAACTCCCTATGCTTATCTCGGGGTGGAACTGGTGGTGGAGGAGGCAGTGGTACATGCTGCTGTTGCTGTTGTTGTTGCATTTGCTGTTGCAGCTGTTGTTGCTGTTGTTGTTGCATTTGCTGTTGTAGCTGTTGTTGCGCTCTCCTTCCCTGGCGTATCTCCTCTCGCTCTTGGCGCAACTCCTGGCGTATCTCATCTCTTTCCTGGCGCATCTCCTGGCGTTCTTGCTGCATCTGAGCATGCATATCCGCCATAGTGTCCGTCATTTGCTGCATCATCCTCATCTGAGCAGCAACCAGTGGGTCAACTCCGCCTGGTGGAGGATTAGGAGGATTCATCTCTGCAGGCTGTGGCTGAGGTTGTCTATATATCCTTCGAGTGTGTCGATTAGGAGGCAAATCAATTCCACCACCCCGCTTGGTATTGACCATCTGAGTTAGATACATATGGTAAGAGAATAGTAGACAAGGCAGGTATTTACAAATCAGATTACTTTGGGGGATTTTATTAGCTAAGCAGATTAATATTTTACCTACCATAGCTAATTCATTACCTTATGGTGGTACATACTAAGATGCCCATATATAATATTTCAATCAATCAAAGAAGCAAATCAGGCATTATTCATCAGCACAATCAACCACTCATTTTTAAATAAAGAAAATAGTTTTAAATTTTGTCTTAGGACCCCTATCTCTTAAAAAGATCATAGTGGTAGGATTCCAAGGTGTGAAATCCATCTTGTCTTAGAGTAGAAAAGATAAGGTTAATCAGAGTAGAAAAGCAAAAGGTGAGACAAGATCAAGATGAGATGAGTATAGAATGAATCAGAGTAAGATAAGTAGGTAAGGGTCATCCATTTCTATCTAGGTTTCATCCTACAGTCAACATTTCCTCTGATACCACTTCTGTCACACCCGGCTTTAAGGAACAAAGCCAGGTGCATCTCATACATGCGCCAAGAAGACAACATATATAATAACAGAGTGTGTAGCGATAAATGTCACAAAACATCAGAGTACTTATTACATAGCGGAAGACTTATTACAAAATAAAAGGATAAACATAAAACGAACTAAGGATCGTCGGTGCCAATGTCAACTGAGAAATGCCACCTAGATCAAATCATACTCCTCGCCTTGTGGCTCCTCCTGAACCACCTGCTCTTCTCCTATGGGGGGGGGTGTGAGACAGCAAGGGTGAGCTCACACATGATCATAGCTCAACAAGTTGTGGGGAACCAGTGGACATAAACTCACAAAAGTGTGAGTTCATGTGATGTGTAAGGCTAATCAATGACAGGGGTTAAAGCTGAGCATTGCTTTTAAGTAGTTGGTCAAACTTTTATTAGCAGTTACTAAATGTAAGTAAATACCAAACCTTAAATAAAGTAATTGAAGAGAATTAATAATAAAACCATGCAATGCAAATGACCAAATTGAATTTAAGTTCCATAGTTTAAACATCAGAGAGTCCTGAGCCGCTCATGACCGTGAGCTCGGCTAGTATACCAGTTTTACACTCTGTAGAGGTTGTACCCTTTACCCACAAGTCATGTTACCCATCTGCCAAGAGGTCGCGACTCCCATACACCTCTACCTAGGAAGCGCGGCAGGGCAACACTATGAGGCCTTTACAAAGTTCCACTAGCTTCCGAAAACCCGCTACAGTTTATGGGAAGAGCACTTGCAAGAATCCCCCGTCTGACCGCCATCGCAGCTAAATCAACCCGAGAACCTCCTTGCATGCAACTCCCCTACTGCCCTTGCCCCTTTCGGGTAAGGTAGTCTTCCACTAGCTTTCCTAATTAGTCAGCCAAGGGCGTCCCATTAAACCCTTGTGGTGGCACATGATTCTCAAGTTAAGCTCTATGTTCCAATTAACATTAATGATCTCAACCTGAACATAAATAGAATAACAAAAAGAATTGGAACATAGATGTAGTAAATGATTATCCCAAAACCATGTAAAGCAATAGCAAACTACCCAAATGATTCAGGGGTAAACAAGGTAATGAGATAAACAATCTAGGGTGACCTATTGGGTCCCATCAAAATTAACCTATGCATGAATAAGTGATATTAAAGAACATTATTGGGTAAAAAGTGGTCAAGGGCACAACTTGCCTTCAATGAGCTCCTGCTCAGCTACTTCAACCTGCTGCTCACCAGGATCCTCAGTCACGGGCTCGTCTACTCGCCATAGTACAAACAAGCACAGGATATAGAGAAAATCAACATTACACCAAACATGTACACAAAATACACCGTAATAATCTACATATTAAAATAAAATCCTAGGAACAGAAATCATAATTTTTGGAGTTATAGATTTTAAGTTATGAATTTTCAAAGGTTTTATGTGTTTAAAATAGATTAAGTGAGGAATTAAATTTCTTACTGTTTTCATGACAAAATTTTAGAAACTGGAATGGATTAATTTGGACTAAAAATGGATTTTCTACAAATTAAACAAGTTTCCAGCAATTATTTATTCACTAAAATCCCTTTTCTATTTTATTTCTCTGATTTTCGAGTTGACTAGACTGGGCCTCAAATTCATAAAAGTGCAGGGGTCCATCTATAATTGTTCCCGAGACACAAACCACCTCCCTACTGGATGGCGGGTTAATTTATAGTTTCACCAGGGACTCTTAAGCAAAAGTGCGGCCGAAGAGGTATTCTCTATTTCTGGCGACCCGATCTCCTATCGACCGCTAGGATTAGATGTATACTCAACTGAATCGGTACTCGATACTAGCTGATAGATCGAAAATCGATGGCCCACATTCACTAACATCCATACTCCCTCTGGCCGACCAATCACAATCCCACGGTCCATAAACTAACTGACCCTGAGCTGTTCATCCTGAGATCAACGGCACTGGTGTTTTCTCCTTTCTTCCGAGCACCCAGGTAGAGATCGCCCACGGCCGCGCCATATGGCCGACGAGGTCCGCGACCCCAAACCCAAATCAAACTAGTCTAGTCCTAAATGGAACCCAAGGCGAACACAGGGGAATGGGTTCATACCGATACCTGCCTGGAGTCGAGCACAGATTGCGGAGGAATGCGGTCCACGGTGGATCTTCACCGACGGTGAGAAGTCCCGAGGCGCCGAAGCTCTACTGCAACACTTCCGCCAGCTTCGGACCTACCCGCGCGACGGTATGGAGTCCACGACGGCGACGACAGAGCACTAGTATCCGGCACCGCGAGCCCAAGGATGAGTTCGACTTTCTCTCTCTCTCTCGGCGCGCATGGTAGCAGGCGATGGTGCAGAGCTCTGGTCGAAGTGGAAGGAGTTGAGCGCGGCGGCTCTCAATTTTTACGGCGAGTACACGGCGGCACAATTCTTATACCCAGAGTAAATTCCGATTTCCAGGGAAATCGTTCAACGGAGCGCGTGATGCGCGCGGTCTGTTACAGAGGAACGATGAAGGGGATGACTCTTACAGGGTTGGCCCACACCACAGTGAAACGTAGCCACACACCAGTGTATGACAGCGTGGTCCCACCAACGGAGACGCCAGGAGACATGCGCGGAGACGATCTTGGCTCGCGTGGAGGGGAGGGTTCGTGGTGGGCCGAAATGGAGAGGCCGGCCCATCAGGCTGTTGTTTTCTTTTTTTTAAATTCCTTTTTCTTTTCTTTTTTCTATTTTGTTTTCTTTTTATTCTTTTAGATTTCAAATTTAAAATTCCATTCTAGTGGCAAATTCATCCTCAATTTTTATATTGTGCCATTAAAGTACTGACTTTGAAGATACTTATTTTTATGCATATATATTTTCTATAAATTCTATACTCTTTCCCTTTCTTTTCTATATTCTCATGGTTTTATTTTCAAGTTAGGGTTTAAACCCTGTGGATCCATTGATACGCCATTAATGACACATTTAATCTATTAACCACAAATGCACAAACAAGCAAAACTCAGCATGATGCAAGATTTGTTGGGTATATTTTTCATTTATTTATTTGTTTACTTGTGGTGTTCACATGAAATGATAAACATCGAAAACACATATCTGTATAAAGGACTATAATTTCTCTTTTACACTCTTATTACAAAGTGGGTGTTACAATACCCCAAACCCAGGGTTAAGTACCTGTCGGTGTTTGGAGCCCGACCGCACACCTGGGGTTACCCCTCAAGGTGCTTTTGGGTAGGACGATGTTGCTGATTGTAGCTCAATGGTTCGTGCACGACGTACGAGAGACAGTAGAAAATTTCTACAGGTTCGGGCCGCTTGGAGATGCGTAACACCCTACTTCCTGGTGTGGATCTTTATGTGGTGGGTTACAGGGGAATTCTCTAGTATGAAGAATGTTAGGGAACCGAGTAGATGGTTGATGAATGACTTTTCAATGATGGGGTACCCTCTGGGCCTTATATACTCGGCCGTGGGGCATTACATGCGCGTATGATGATGACGTATCCCTAAGTAATAGTGAACTGATTGAACTTATCTTCCCACAATCTTGCCGACTTATCCTTATCTGGTTCCGATGTCCACGGGTGCTGCGCGGGAAAGTCGGATCAGAGCTTTGGATAACGCTCAAATCGCACGAGCTGCTCTGGCCCGCGTTCACTCATTCCCTGCGTCGGCCCATTCTGCCAACAGTTCTCCCCTAGCCCACGAAGGGATGGCCTTGCGAAACAATAGGCCCAAGGCCTTTCGTGAGGCCTTTTAGCCTTCTAGTGGACCTAGGGAGTATCTGTCCCCCACAAGCCCCCAATCTTTGAGTTGATTTTGAAATAATCGGCCCAAAGATTCTAGGTCCAGCTTGCGGTTTTGATTTTCATTTTGGTAATGGGCGCTTCGAAGATGCACCTGTTGAACGTTGCTTCTGAACTCTGAATGACTCAATAAAAAACAATCTTCTGTTGTCCTCCTTTGGTACATTCAACGATCTTCGTCTCATGCCTCAGAAATCGGCGCTCTGTCATTAGTTTATGCTTTAGAGATCAGCATTCTGTCCTTTGGAGTTAAGGATTCATTGGGTGCACCGGAGGTGCACCCAATGGGTGTAGCCCCCGAGCTTTGAGTGGATTGTTGAAAATAATCCACTCAAAGATCTTCATCTCAAGCTTTTAGGGATCAACATTTTATCTTCGTCTCATGCTTTAGAAATCAGCATTTTATCTTCGTCTCATGCTTTCGGGATCAGCATTTTACTTTCGTCTCATGCTTTAGAAATCAGCATTTTATCTTCTTCTCATGCTTTAGAAATCAGCATTTTTTGCTTCCTCCATGCTCTTGTGAATTCAAACAATGTGGTCTACCCATGCCATGTTAGGTTTGAAATTTATTTGATCGGTGACGGATTGGACGTCTGGTAGATGGTTCTCAGCTGGTCTTCACCTTGCTCTATGCTTCAATGCTTCTGCTGACTAGACTTGCAGTTCGGTAGCTATATTTGGATTTCCTTTGATCTCTGCTGATATCTTTCTTCTGCCTCAATACATTCATTATGTATACTGTATGGACGTGAATTGTTCAAAAAATCTATTGAAAATTCCTGGTCGTCCCTGTGACACCTCAGGTGTTACCATGGCTAGAGCACACCTTGGCACTAAGGACTGTGATCATATGTGGTAGAGACTTAAGGAACCACATAAGAACTTTGGAGATCATGTGTTAATAAAAGTTTGTTAATGACCTAAGAAGTATTACTCAAATCTTTGCACACTTACTACCTTGGATAAGAGGGGGGAAAACCCTAGACCTCTCTTTAACCCTATATCTCAAGGCCATGAATAAGAGGGGGAGAGAGTGTGAGCAAATGTGCAAAACATGGGTAATCTTCAACCAAACCTTAAGTAACCTTATAACCAGCAATTAGGGGAAGGAAATATTGCAAAAAGACCCCTGGAGAAACCCCAAATCAAATCTCCAAGTGGAGAGAGAGCTAGAGCTTTCTATTTCTCTCTAAGTTAAAAACTATACCTACACTAAAGATCAGTCGTGTGGCATACCACCTAAGGCACCAAATCCACCTATGTTCTATACCAAAAATGTGGCATACCACCTAAGGCACCCACTGGAAAAAGCTGAGCCCGAGACTTGGACGTTTGACATGCCTTGGCATGGTTTTTGTCGCGAGGTGGGCTGAGTGACACACCCGATTTGGCGACCCAAGATCTCCCTCCCTAGGCCATATCTGCCATGGCGTCTCACAGATGAGTGATAGCCCTAGGTGCCAGGAAAAGACTCGCGCCGGATTTTTGCCATGATTCGCACGTTTGCGACATGGGTGAGCTGTGGAACAAGGGCAGAAGAAAAGCTCCACGTGTTCGACGCGCTCTGTCGCGCTAGAGCACGCCCATGCCCGACCTCGCGCCGCGCCGAGCCACGCCCGTGTCCCCTGTGTGCGCCCGCGCCTATAAAACCCACTGAGGCATCGGCCACACCCCTCCGCGCACACTCAAACCTCACCGAAGCTTAACTCGCCGTCGTTTGCCCGAGCACGGCGTGTCCGCGGCCACCCGAGCCACTACCTTCGTGGACCGGCCAGCCCAGCCCTTCCCAGCCCCGTCCAACCCTCGGAGACGAGTGTGCACAGCTCAGTGAAGCTCCCCGAGCGAGGAATCGAAGCCTGCTTCGCCGGAGAGGCCAGTCCACGGTCGCCGGAGTTCACAACCCCGCCGGAGTACGTGGACCGGGTAATCCACTCAACCATTTTCCGATTCCTTGTGCACACGGTCTCTACGTTACCCCGTGAAGCTCACCGTGCCCTTGGATTGAACCAGATCACCATGGTTTGGCCGGTGCACTCGCCGCCGACGAGAACACCCGCCTGCGCACGTGGACCGAGCGATTCCGGCCATCCCCGCCATTGAGCCGCACCTCGCTGTGACCGCCAGAGCCTCCCCGAGTCAACCCTGCCCTTCGTCGGACCTATCTCGCCGCCGGTAAGCCGCGCCACCCTTTTCTTTCCCGCGGGTACTGTTTACATTGGGGGAAGGACCGCGGGTGAGAGGAAGAGAAAGTCAGGGGGCTTTTTGAACTGTCAGCGACCCAGGGAAATAGTGGCGCAGGGGTAGATTTGTGCGGGTTGATTTAGTTTAAACCCAGGGACCTCGGTGTAAACTACTTTTTCAGAAAACCTTATTAAAACTGATTTTAAATTTGAACAGAAACTTGGAAAATCCATAACTTCTGTTTAGTTCATCCAAATTTGGTCAAACCAATTTTGTCAGACTCTAAATAATGTGACCTACTTAATAAAAATATAAAAACCCTATGTACTATAGAAAACTATAAGGTTCTGATTTAATTATAGTTTTGGCCAAAAGCTCAATAATAGAAAGAAAAATAGTTGTACTTTTTGACTAGGGTTAGAAAAATTTGGAAGAGTTTCTATCCACTCACTGACCTGTTTAAAAAGGTTAAAACTCTCTGTCCACCCCATTAAATTAGTTTTTGCCATTCATTTTACAATATGCTTAAGATTAAGAAAAATAGAAAAGATGATTTAAATAATGAACCAGAGGACACCCCTATTTTTGTTAGAGTACTTATTCCATGTAGTTTACTAGAAAAATCTATCATACCCTGGTGTAGTATAAAATAAGTAAGATCCCTTTTATTTTAAGAAAACAAGGAAAGCTTAGAAAAACCCTACAAAAATAACACTAAGGTGAAAACACCCCAACCCTTGGGATAACTAATGTTTTGTTATTATGAACAATAAGAAAAATACAAAATCTGTTGTTTGATATTTTTCAAATGACAAGTTAGTTATAAGCACCTTTTGACATAAAACTTTAGAAAATCAAAACTAAATACCCACCAATTAACTTTCTGTAAATTTTGGCACAGAGGTTTATTATTACTGTTAGATGCCAACAAAAATAACCCTTAGGAAGGAACTCACCTCTAATGAAGAGTTGTACTACAAAGTGGCCCATTTTACACAACTCTTGTTATTTTTGTCTAAAGCATGGCCTCCATATTTTAAGCCTCAAGTTCTTACAACAGGCTAGAATAGCAAATGGCAACCCACTGTAATTTTTATAGAATTTTTGGAAAATGTTAAATCACTGTCGTAGTTCAAACCTACACTAGAAACCATAAGTAGAAAATGAAGGAAGGGGAAAAGTGAATAACGGGAAATTGGTGTCATCCTAAAAACTCTTTATAACTTGTCCACTGAAGTATATAAAGGCAATACCAATTCCCTATACTTATCCTCAATAAAAACTTAACCCTAAAGGTGATAAACATAAACCACCAAAAGCCACGTATGACCCGGAAACCCTAAGTTACTCATTAATTTAGTGTTCTTCTCTTAGCGTAATGTTTTTAAATCTTGCATAATCATGACATACATGTTCATTGCATTTCGATAGACTGTAACCTCGCTGACGGAGAGTACGTCCTCATGCCGGAGCAAGGAGCTGCTCAGGAGGTAGCCCCAGATCCAGCACCCGAGTCTGCACCAGAGGATCTGCCTGCCACAGCCTTGGAAGGCAAGCCCCGGTTTTATGCATAACCGTTATATATGCTATTTTACTGCACTTAATGTTTGTAGGCTTGTATTGTGCACTTAAGTGTAGGAGTTGACTGAAACCCTAGTTGCATGAACCCAGGATTCCTATTGAGATGGATACTAGTATGCTAGGTCGAGTAGCTGCTTTATTAATTAGGATCTCGGTAGAAGTCGAGTGATTTCTCTAGCACTCGCGCGAGGTTAGGAATTGGCTGTATCCACTTTCTTATCATATTGATGTTGGTATGTGGGCAACAATCCATGGGGATTGGTTGTCTACGGGATAAAATTTGAATAAGGATTAAGGTGTGGTACCGTGAGTCAAGCGTTTGAACGTACTAAGCACATGCCGAGAAATATGGTAAATCGGTAAGCCTAGTACCTGATTGAACCTGGCAGTGGACTTTACCCCTCACGCGACCTAAGACGTAGTCTCCCATTCCGGTTATGGTGGGTACAAGTGCGGTCACTGCACGACGGCAGTCGGGGTCAGTGAGGCATTGTACGCCAAGGCGGTGAGCCCTGATCTGCTGACGGGGAATCGATGGGGACGGTTGAGGTGTGTTGGGACAGAGTGCCCCTACATGTCGTGTGTTTAGGTTTACCTTGCAAGGTTTAAAAACTCGATTCGAATCGTCTGCTTCTCGCAGCTAAGGAGACTGCTTGATCCATGCTGCTACATTGAGTAACAAGTGGGAATATGATGAGATGATACAAGATGTTGATTGCTAAAAATGTTTGCTACTATGTATGAGTAGATAGTACACAATTAGAGAGTCACACTTAAATTTGACAAAGTTAAAACTTGATTTAGAAACTCAGCTAGTGCTTTTGGCAAACCAAACCCCACAGCCAAACAGCTGCATGTCTAGAGGTAGAGGAGTAGACTCCTCACACCGGGTAAGTCTAGCTGAGTATTAGTATACTCAGCTTTGCTTGTGGCATAATTTTACAGGTTCTCTGGAGGACATGGTTGCTGGAGTGACTTGGCCGTCCATCTTGCCACCGGGTTGGACTGTCGAGTGGGACCCCGCCTCGGCTGAGGAGGAGCATGAGGAGTGATGGGACAGGCTTCCCCATCTCTCTGTCTATTTTCCGTTAGTTTTATTCTGCTACACTTCGAACAATGATGGTCACTTTTGCAAAACTCCGATGATGATGATGATGATGATGATGTAATAATTTAACACTCTTACCTGCATGGTTTTATGCTTTATTGTATTTGCTCTGTGACTCACCATCGAGTGAGAGTGTGGTACCTGATCCTGTCAGTGGCCGTGTCGGACTAGATCCGAGGAATTGACGGGTTATTCCCATTTAAGTGTGGTCTAGCCTCTAAGGCAGGGCTTAGGCACTTAAGTTGGAATAATTCGGGCAGTTCCGCCACAGCTGGTATCGGAGCTTGTACCACCACAGAGGAATCAATAAGATATGAATACCATGCCTTTTCAAAATAAAACTTGATAGAAACAAGGTTGGATAGATCGTAGGACGAGCAGGATAGACCTAGGACGTGAAGCCTTAGATTGATAGAAGGGTAGCTAGGTGGCTAAATAATTAGGCCCCACAGGCCACTTTAGGGGATGGGAGTTCTTCCCTATCTTCCCTTGATACTGATGTGAGGTCGTTCAGGACAAGCATGCATGCCTTCTTACATAAAATTAAACAAGAGGAAAATTTGGCAAGGACTTAAATACAAAATAATGACCAACTAAGTGCCTCAGTACTATTTTATAAATGGAGAGAAGCTGAGTCTTATTCTTTTTCTTGACTCTTTTTATAATTCTTTTTCTTTTACTTACGCTTCCCCGTACACAGATGACTTCCCACGGATCCTCAGATGACGGGAATGCACTAACCCACACTGACGGGCTTGCACGAGAGGGCTTCCCCCGTATTTTGTGGGAGGTACTTCAGGGGGCCGGGTACATGACACCCCCTCAGTACGCTGTGTAGCAGTTCGAGAAGCACCGGGTGCCCCGCTGTAGGGTGAGAATGACCTTGGAGCCTCATCCCCTGCAGCCAGGCTGGCGTTCACTGGACTCCGAGTCTTTCGGATACCGAGCGGAGCACACGATCGAGGCGATCGCTCTGCACGGGTGTCACACCCGGTTTTAGAAGGCAAACCGAATGCGAACCATGTACGTGCCAGGATCAGTTATTCACGTACACAGCAGTTACATAACATGGACATCATCACACAGTGCTCAAATAGTATTAAAAGGGAAATAATAGTCGATTACATCATACGTCTGAGACGTCCATATAGTCCTTACAATAAATCAAAGTGCGGAAAAGAAACGTAGATAACCGCGGCCTTCACAGGCAGCCGAATGGGGGTTGCCGCTAACCCACACCTAGAACTCGTCGTAGTCTTGAAACTCCTGGAAGTCTCCTTCCACAGCTTCATCTTCTCCTGAGCAGTGGTTGCAATGCTGACAACCTGGGGGGGGTTTGGTGTGTAGAGCAAGAGTGAGTACACATCAACATACTCAGCAAGCATCCTGTTTGGCTGTAGTGGACTAGCTTTATGTGGGGATAAGTCAAGCAGTTGCTTTTAGTTGGTCAGGTTATTACTTACTAGTAGAAAGCCAGGTGTTAACATTAACCCAAGTTATTAGCCCAATGTATCCTTTCCGAACGGAAAGAATACCACTTACCAGCACCATAATCATAACCAGAATCATCAATCTCATTGCCACCTGTACCAAAATGTCTCTGATCAAGTATCACTAATCTCTGGAGCTCCCTTGGCCGCTCATAACCGCGAGCACGGCTGATATATCAGTTTCATAACACTCTGCAGAGGTTGTGCACTTTACCCATAAGCCGTGATTCCCTCTCTAGCCCGGGCTTGCAAGACCCTTATTCACTCCCAAGGTGAATGGCTAGGGATTCACTACGAAGCTTTTACAAAGATTCCCCGGGGCTGTAGCCACCCGTTAGGTTTCCTAAATGTACCGCACTCCTCCCCAAGGGACAAATCAACCTTGGCAGAGCGAGCCGCATACACCGAGCCCCATTGACGGCACAACGGCGAAGTGATCTACACCCTGGTTCCTCTAATTATTCAGCTAAGGGCGTCCCATTCCACCCTCATGGTTGCACTGTTTTCCCGGGCGGTCATCCATTGAATAGGTCCTTACGGAGAGGCACTCGAGAAACCGCTCGAGTCCCCTTGAAGGTCACAAATATAATCATAAATAAGAAGGGAAAACAGCGTATCATAGATAATCACATCATGTTCATTGATTAGAGTTGAGCAATAGCATCAGACTAAGCAGTAATAATCCGACCCAAATAGGTAAACAAGGACATGGATAACAAAAGCTAGTAAATCCTTAGGTATAAATGTGTAATGCGGGAGGTGAATTAAAGAATGAATAGGACAGAAATAGGTCAAAGGACACTTGCCTCCACCAACCGACTGCTGCTCTGGGGCTTCTCCTGCGAATTCCTCGGGCTCTTTGACCGGATCGTTCTCTATGCGAGCGCAAACATACATACATCCACATATTTAATACAAAAGAACAGTACACCATACAAGGGAACAAATAAAGTGAATATGCATCAAGTATGACATTCGATATCGCATTTGTTATGGTTAGAAAGAAACGGGAAAAGGTCTCGCAGGGGTTAAAGCTTATGCACTAATGATTAGTTAAATTATGCGCTCTAATTCCAATTGGTTCTAACAAAAGAATTTAGTTATATGCACTAATGGAAACCTAGTCATTTTTAGTTGATCAACATTGAACTGAATAAATAATTGATTATATGAATTAACTAGCGTAATGGAATTCTAAATTAAGTTTCCATTTCATTGACATGAACAATGATTAGCCTACCTAAAATAAAATAAGTAACAGAAAGTAAAATAAAATAAAATAAAATAAAAAAAGGGGGGGCGGTTGAACCGGCCTGGGGCAGGGGCGGGGGCGGCCAAGCCGGCGGCGGGCGGCCGAGCTGGCGGGGGGGGGGGGGGGGGCGGTTGAATCGGCCGGGGGCGGCCGAGCTGGGCGGCTGGGCCGGCGGGGCGCGGCCAGGGGCGGGGGCGCGGCCAGGCGGCCGGGGGGGCGGCCGAGGGCGGCGCGGCCAGGGCGGCTGGGCCGGCCAAGGAGAGAGGAGGGGAGAGGGGAGAGGGGAGAGGGAGGGAGGAGGGGGGGGGAGGGGGGGCTCACCGGGGACGGGCGAGCGACGGCGGCGGCGGTTGGGCCGGTGGTAGGGGGCGGCCGAGCTGGGGGTAGGGGGCGGCGGCGGCTAGGGTGGGGAGAGGGAGAATGGGAGGGAGAGAGAGGGAGTTGGGGGGAAAAAGGGGAGGGGCGGCTGGGCCACTTGGGCCCAAGGGGGGCGCGCGGGGGGGGGGGGCGGCTGGGCCGGCCAGGAGCAGCCCACGGCGCGGGAGAGAGAGAAAGAAAAAGAAAAAGAAAGAAAAGGTTTCTCTCATTTTCGAAATCCGATCTTCCTAGATGAACGCATTTGCACTTTCAAGCAATCAAAGAATGCATAGTTCGGCATGGTGCATCAAACAACATAAAGCAATTTAGGGTTTTTCTTTACACGGGAATTCCAAACCGAATCCCGCTAGCTTTGGAAAAGGTCAAGGTCTAGCGAGGGGAAAAAGAAAAAGAAAAGGTAACGCCCGAATTTGGCGAGTAAAGAAAAGAAAAAATTCAACTGCAAAATTCGGGGCGTTACAAACCTATCCCCCTTAAAAGAATCTCGCCCTCGAGATTCAGGGTTGGCTAGCAAAGAGCTCTGGGTACTTGGCCATCAAATCATCTTCACGCTCCCAGGTTGCTTCTTCCTCAGAGTGGTGATTCCATCTGACTTTGCACATTCTGATGGTCTTCCTTCGGGTGACTCTGTCTGCAACCTCAAGGATTTGTGCTGGCTTCTCTGTGTAGGTCAAGTCCTCCTGGACTTCGAGACCTTCCACTGGCAACTGCTCTTCTGGCACACGCAAGCACTTCTTCAACTGAGACACATGAAAGACATCATGCACAACTGACAAATTCTCTGGCAGACTGAGCTGATTGGCCACTTCTCCACGCTTTGAGAGGATCTGGTACGGACCAATGTAGCGGGGTGCTAGCTTGCCTTTCACTCCGAACCTTCTGACTCCTCTGATCGGTGACACTTTCAGATAGACAAAGTCTCCGACTTCAAAACTCAGCTCTCTTCTTCTTGTGTCTGCATAGCTTCGCTGCCTTGATTGCGCTATCTTCAGATTCTCTCGGACCATCTTGATGTTCTCTTCGGCTTCAAGCAGAATGTCTGGCCCAAACACTTGCTTCTCTCCAGGCTGATCCCATTGCAACGGAGTTCTGCAACTCCTTCCATAGAGCGCTTGAAATGGTGACATCTTCAAACTGGCCTGGTAAGTGTTGTTATAGGAAAACTCCGCATAAGGCAATCGCTTGTCCCATCCGGACTGATCTTGCAGCGCACAGGCTCTCAACATGTCTTCAAGAATTTGATTGGTTCTTTTGGTCTGGCCATCTATCTGCGGGTGATAAGCTGAACTGAAATTCAGATGTGTGCCCAAAGCTTCATGCAACTGCTGCCAGAAATGAGAGGTGAACTGCGTTCCTCTGTCTGACACTATCTTCTTTGGCACACCATGAAGACAAACGATCCGAGACATATACAGTTCTGCCAATACTGCACTGCTGTAGTTGGTCTTGACTGGTATGAAGTGGGCTGACTTGGTCAAACGGTCCACTACTACCCAAATAGAATCGTAGCCGGCTCGAGTGCGAGGCAATCCGACTATGAAATCCATACCGATTTCATCCCATTTCCACTGAGGGATCTGCAACGGTTGCAACAATCCAGCTGGTCTCTGGTGCTCTGCCTTAATTCTCCGACAACTATCGCACATAGCCACATGCTCTGTGATTTCCCTCTTCATTCCGTACCACCAGAATTTCTTCTTCAGATCCTGATACATCTTCTCACTGCCAGGGTGAATCGAATAGGCTGTCTCATGAGCTTCCTTGAGAATCAACTCCCGAATGGACTGGACATTGGGGACACACAAGCGGTCTTTGAACCATACCACGCCTTCTGCATCTTCTCGAAAATCTTTGCCTCTGCCATCTAGAATCAGTCGCCGAATCTCACTGATCTTTTCATCATTCTTCTGCGCTTCTTTGATTTCTCGCTCTAAGGTAGGTTCCAATTCAACTGTGACTCCTCGCGAATTGTTCAGAAATCCGAGACTCAACCTGTCGAACTCCTTGGCCAACTCATAAGGCATCGGACGAGCGACCATCAGATTGACTTGACTCTTTCTGCTCAAAGCATCTGCCACTACGTTTGCTTTGCCTGGATGGTAATGAATCTCCAACTCATAGTCTTTGATCATCTCTAACCATCTTCGCTGCCTCATATTCAATTCTGACTGAGTGAATATGTACTTAAGACTCTTGTGATCTGTGTAAACATCGCATTTCTGTCCATACAGATAGTGCCTCCATGTCTTCAGCGCGTGAACCACTGCTGCCAACTCTAGGTCATGGATTGGGTAGTTCTTGTCATGAACCTTCAGCTGTCGGGACGAGTAAGCCACAACTCTTCCCTCTTGCATCAATATGCATCCCAAACCTGTGTAACAAGCATCACAATACACAGAGAAGGGCTTGTGCACATCAGGCAAGACTAGGACAGGCGCTGTTGTCAACTTCTCTTTCAGCGCTTCGAAGGCCTCTTGACATTTCTGGGTCCACTTGAACTCAACCTTGTTGCCTAGCAACGCTGTCATTGGTTTCGCAATCTTTGAAAACCCTTCAATGAATCGCCGATAATATCCAGCCATTCCAATGAAGCTCTTGATTCCTCGAGCATCCGTTGGCGCTTTCCAGTTCAGAATGTCTGCCACTTTCTTCGTATCCACAGCCAATCCTTCTTTGTTGATTATGTGACCCAAGAACAGGACTTCACTGATCCAGAACTCACACTTGCTCAACTTTGCATACAACTGGTGCTCTCGCAATCTCTGCAATACCATCCTCAAATGATCTGCATGCTCCTCTTCGCTTTGAGAATAAATCAGAATGTCATCAATGAATACCACCACAAACTTATCAAGATAATCCATGAATACACTGTTCATCAAGTTCATAAAGAACGCTGGTGCATTGGTCAAACCAAAAGACATCACTGTGAACTCATACAAACCATACTTGGTAATGAATGCCGTCTTCGGAATGTCCGAAGGTCGGATCCTGAGCTGATGATAACCTGACATCAGATCGATCTTGGAGAACACACTGGCTCCTCTCAACTGGTCGAACAGATCTTCTATTCTGGGCAAAGGGTACTTGTTCTTGATCGTGACTTCATTCAAAGCTCGATAATCGATACACATCCTCTTGGTGCCATCTTTCTTTTCCACAAACAAGACAGGAGCGGCCCAAGGCGAGGTGCTTGGCCGGATGTAACCTTTCTCTGACAGCTCATCAATCTGCTTCTTAAGCTCAACCAACTCTGGTCCGGATATTCTGTAAGCTCTCTTAAAGATAGGGGCGGTTCCAGGAAGAAGCTCTATGGCAAACTCAACTTTCCGCTCTGGTGGCATACCCGGTAAATCCTTTGGAAACACATCTGGGAACTCAGACACAACCTTGATACTCTCAATTGGGTCTGCTTCACTGCTATCGACAGCCATCTGATAACAACTTCCTCTCTTCGGCTCAGGCGGGACTAACTCGGTCACCACTTCCTCTCCTAGTGGGGACACCAACTTGATTGTCCTTTTATCACAACTGATAACTGCCTGATACTTATCTAGCCAATTCATCCCTAGGATGACATCTATTCCCTGAGTACCCATTACTATAAGGTTGGCGGGAAACGCTATCCCCCTTATTTCCACACATACATTCAAACAGATGCTATCAGCTCGAATTCTACCACCGGCTGAGTCAATTTGAATGGGGGTTGACATGGTAGTAATTGGAAGATTATGTGCTTCTACCCATGATGCAGTAATGAAAGAATGTGTTGCTCCAGTATCAAATAACACTTCTGCAATATGGGAGTCGACTGGGAACATACCTACTATCATGCCGGGGGTCTCCTGAACTGCTTCAGCCTCCAAGTGGTTCAGTCTTCCATGATTATAGCGCGGTTGAGAGCGGTTGCCTGATCCAGGCTGGGACACATTCTGCTTTGCTGGGGCATTGGGGCCTGACTGCTGCTGGGCTGCTTTCTTCGGACATTGCATCACCCAATGGCCTTGCTCTCCACAGTGGAAACATGCTCTGTTTCCAACCTGAGCTGGTGCTGCCTGACTGTTCTGCTGGCTTGCTAGGGCAGGAATACGAGGTGTCTGCTGATTCTGCCTCTGAAACTGGCCTCCTGACTGATTGCTCTGACGGTTCTGGTACTGATGCTGAGGATACTGCCTTTGGAACTGCTGATACTGCTGACGCTGCTGATGCTGCTGAGGTGGACGCTGATTCTGCCTGAACTGCTGAGGTTGATTGCCTGAGAAACGAGGACGACTGCTGCTTCCAGGCTGGGATCCACTGATCTTGCGCTTACGATCCTCCATCTCCTTATGCTTCCTTTCTGTCATGATTGCTCTGTCAATCAGGTGCTGGAATGTCGGGAAGTTATGATTCATCAGTTGGTACTGTAGAGGGTCAACCAAGCCTCTCAAGAAACGGTACTGTCGCTTGGCATCAGTGTTGACATCTTCAGGAGCATAACGAGACAACTGCAGAAACCTGTCTCGATACTCACTAACAGATAATGACCCTTGCTTGAGGGCCAGGAACTCCTCCTTCTTCACTGTCATCAGACCTGCAGGCACATGGTACTGACGAAAGCTACCTCTGAACTCTTCCCAGGTGATGGCATCGGGGTTGGCATGGGTGGCGAGGTAAGACTCCCACCATGACTGTGCTGCTCCTCTCAACAGACGGGGACCATACAAGACTTTCTCCCTGTCATCACACTGAGCGGTATGCAACTCCCGCTCCACAGTGCGCAGCCAATTTTCAGCATCCATGGGGTCAGAAGAGTGAGCGAACGTTGGGGGATGACCTCTCATGAATTCAGCACGCTTGTCTCTGGGCATCTGAGGCATCTGAGGCTGGGGTGGAGCCTGCTGCTGTTGCTACTGCTGCTGCTGCTGAATGGCGGCCAGAGTCTGACCGATGGCTTGAACTGCCTGAGTCTGCATCAGAAACATCTGCTCGATCGACATCGGGGGCGGGGGTGGCAGGTGCTGCTGCTGGGGCAACTCATCCTGCGGAGCGGCTCGCTCCTGCTGAGCACGCCTTCCTCCTCTGCGCCTGTTCTCTGACATCTGCAGAACGCAACCACACATCAGAACTGATCTGGCAAATCTTGCAGCATAAGAAAAGAGTATAGAATTCTCCAACAGCACTGAACAGATGAGCATCTTCACTGATCTCCAACACAGACCACGCAGCTTCTCAGATAGAGAGGAAAGTGGAATAAAGGATTTCCCAACTAAATAACTAACTCTTTTAACATAACAGGTAAGCCAAAATGCAGGGGATACCCACACTCTGGTGACAATCATTACAAAGATCCAAACCAAACATAGTTCATCATGACAAACATAAATGCACAGGATATAGCAAACTACCCTGTCTAACTAAGACTAACTAAGACCGAGATTAACGCTAAGACTGAAGCTTCTATGTATATATATTTCGTATTAATTACAAGATCCAACTCTAACGAGCTATAGTTCTAGATTTATCTTGGTCTTGCAGTCGGGATTGCCATAAGACTGGAGTCCACGCCGAGGTGAGCGGTACGGGTGCTGAGTCCCGACGGGTGCGGGGGAACCATCATCCAAGTGACGACGTTCCGCGCGCTCAGCCCGCAGCAAGGCGATCTCAGCACGAGCCCTACTCAGCTCGTCTAATGCATGGTCCAGCTCTGTGTTTAGCACGGCGACTAGGTTGACTGTGCTGCTCAACCTAGGATTGTCCTCACCAGCAGGTGAAACAATCACGCCTCCTGTGCTGCCAGATGGACGGCGGGGGTAATACTTCAGGTCAAGACCGTCAGCTACCCCACCGAGAACCGAGCAGTAGTGCGAAAGCGCACGCCATGCAACATCCTGCATGGCTGCCTCAGCTGAGTCCCGCTCAGAGATAGAATAGTGCTCTGAGCAAGCCTCCGCGCCCTGGAGACTGTTCTCCGGACGGCGCACCAAGCAGGCCGCCTCCCAGCGGTCCGGGTAGACCCCGCGACTATGCTGGTAGACCACACTGCGATACTCGATGGACCAAGTACGCCGGTCAAGTGCCCGACGTAGCAGGGTGTCGAGCGAGTCGTGGAAGTGACACCCGCGAGCAGCGTCGCGAGTGATGGGTCGAGCAACCCATCCTTCCGGCTCATGGTCAGCAGGGAGGTCAGTGTCGTGGCTCGGGCTGTCGTCGCCACCTCCGTCATTTGGGTCTCCTCCAGCAGCTACTCCAGAGGCTGGGGCGCCTAGTGGTGGTGCAGGGGGCGCCTCCAGGGGAAGCACAGGAGAGCAGCTCCTCACAGACTCTATCTCCTGCTGGAGCGAGAAAGAAGAGCCCTGCTGCTCCTGTCGTCGACGTTCCTGCTCCTCATGCAGATGGTGGTGCAGTCTCTCCAAGTGGCTGGACTATCCAGCCACGGGACGGCGAAGCGGACGCTCAGCAAGGCGGGAGGGTAAGAAGGGGATGACGGACTTTCGTGCAGTGTGTCTAAGACGAGCCATCTACAAAAGACATCGCAAGCAAAAGGGTGAGAACAGAATTAATATGACCAGCAAGTAGTGAATCATAAATAAATGAAGGATCAGAATAAAACATAATTTTCAGCAAGGTATAATATATAGTAGAACATAGGTTTGATCGGTATGACCAACTTTTGAAGGGGTACCAAAGTCAAGGCAGGGACAGAGGTCTATAATCCTTAGAACAACCATTCTACTCTAGGTTAGCGGTCCTACAGTCAGCACGGCTTTGATACCACTTATGTCACACCCGGTTTTAGAAGGCAAACCGTATGCGAACCATGTACGTGCCAGGATCAGTTATTCACGTACACAGCAGTTACATAACATGGACATCATCACACAGTGCTCAAATAGTATTAAAAGGGAAATAATAGTCGATTACATCATACGTCTGAGACGTCCATATAGTCCTTACAATAAATTAAAGTGCGGAAAAGAAACGTAGATAACCGCGGCCTTCACAGGCAGCCGACTGGGGGTTGCCGCTAACCCACACCTAGAACTCGTCGTAGTCTTGAAACTCCTGGAAGTCTCCTTCCACAGCTTCATCTTCTCCTGAGCAGTGGTTGCAATGCTGACAACCTGGGGGGGGTTTGGTGTGTAGAGCAAGAGTGATTACACATCAACATACTCAGCAAGCATCCTGTTTGGTTGTAGTGGACTAGCTTTATGTGGGGATAAGTCAAGCAGTTGCTTTTAGTTGGTCAGGTTATTACTTACTAGTAGAAAGCCAGGTGTTAACATTAACCCAAGTTATTAGCCCAATGTATCCTTTCCAAACGGAAAGAATACCACTTACCAGCACCATAATCATAACCAGAATCATCAATCTCATTGCCACCTGTACCAAAATGTCTCTGATCAAGTATCACTAATCTCTGGAGCTCCCTTGGCCGCTCATAACCGCGAGCACGGCTGATATATCAGTTTCATAACACTCTGCAGAGGTTGTGCACTTTACCCATAAGCCGTGATTCCCTCTCTAGCCCGGGCTTGCAAGACCCTTATTCATTCCCAAGGTGAATGGCTAGGGATTCACTACGAAGCTTTTACAAAGATTCCCCGGGGCTGTAGCCACCCGTTAGGTTTCCTAAATGTACTGCACTCCTCCCCAAGGGACAAATCAACCTTGGCAGAGCGAGCCGCATACACCGAGCCCCATTGACGGCACAACGGCGAAGTGATCTACACCCCGGTTCCTCTAATTATTCAGCTAAGGGCGTCCCATTCCACCCTCATGGTTGCACTGTTTTCCCGGGCGGTCATCCATTGAACAGGTCCTTACGGAGAGGCACTCGAGAAACCGCTCGAGTCCCCTTGAAGGTCACAAATATAATCATAAATAAGAAGGGAAAACAGCGTATCATAGATAATCACATCATGTTCATTGATTAGAGTTGAGCAATAGCATCAGACTAAGCAGTAATAATCCGACCCAAATAGGTAAACAAGGACATGGATAACAAAAGCTAGTAAATCCTTAGGTATAAATGTGTAATGCGGGAGGTGAATTAAAGAATGAATAGGACAGAAATAGGTCAAAGGACACTTGCCTCCACCAACCGACTGCTGCTCAGGGGCTTCTCCTGCGAATTCCTCGGGCTCTTCGACCGGATCGTTCTCTATGCGAGCGCAAACATACATACATCCACATATTTAATACAAAAGAACAGTACACCATACAAGGGAACAAATAAAGTGAATATGCATCAAGTATGACATTCGATATCGCATTTGTTATGGTTAGAAAGAAACGGGAAAAGGTCTCGCAGGGGTTAAAGCTTATGCACTAATGATTAGTTAAATTATGCGCTCTAATTCCAATTGGTTCCAACAAAAGAATTTAGTTATATGCACTAATGGAAACCTAGTCATTTTTAGTTGATCAACATTGAACTGAATAAACAATTGATTATATGAATTAACTAGCGTAATGGAATTCTAAATTAAGTTTCCATTTCATTGACATGAACAATGATTAGCCTACCTAAAATAAAATAAGTAACAGAAAGTAAAATAAAATAAAAAAAGGGGGGGCGGTTGAACCGGCCTAGGGCAGGGGCGGGGGCGGCCAAGCAGGCGGCGGGCGGCCGAGCTGGCGGGGGGGGGGGGGGGGGGCGGTTGAACTGGCTGGGGGCGGCCGAGCTGGGCGGCTGGGCCGGCGGGGCGAGGCCAGGGGCGGGGGCGCGGCCAGGCGGCCGGGGGGGCGGCCAGGGCGACCAGGCGCGGCTGGGGGCGGCCAGGGCGGCCGAGGGCGGCGCGGCCAGGGCGGCTGGGCCGGCCAAGGAGAGAGGAGGGGAGAGGGGAGAGGGGAGAGGGAGGGAGGAGGGGGGGAGGGGGGGCACACCGGGGACGGGCGAGCGACGGCGGCGGCGGTTGGGCCGGCGGCAGGGGGCGGCCGAGCTGGGGGTAGGGGGCGGCGGCGGCTAGGGTGGGGAGAGGGAGAATGGGAGGGAGAGAGAGGGAGTTGGGGGGAAAAAGGGGAGGGGCGGCTGGGCCACTTGGGCCCAAGGGGGGCGCGCGGGGGGGGCGGCTGGGCCGGCCAGGAGCAGCCCACAGCGCGGGAGAGAGAAAAGGGAGGAGAGAGAGGAAGAAAAAGAAAAAGAAAGAAAAGGTTTCTCTCATTTTCGAAATCCGATCTTCCTAGAAGAACGCATTTGCACTTTCAAGCAATCAAAGAATGCATAGTTCGGCATGGTGCATCAAACAACATAAAGCAATTTAGGGTTTTTCTTTACATGGGAATTCCAAACCGAATCCCGCTAGCTTTGGAAAAGGTCAAGGTCTAGCGAGGGGAAAAAGAAAAAGAAAAGGTAACGCCCGAATTTGGCGAGTAAAGAAAATAAAAAATTCAACTGCAAAATTCGGGGCGTTACAACAGGTTGACTACTTTTTGTGGATTCCATCCCTTGGAGCTCTCTACCCACCCCATTGGCTTGTTCCCCACGGAAAAGGAGGACGACCCGATGTGGAAGGATCGGGTGGAGCATGCCAAGGACATCTGGGCTCTCTACCCAGGCCACACGGCTCACTTGTCGGTACGATGCATGAACGCCCTGTATCGTCTGCAAGTGATGCGTGGAGAGGCAATGTCTCATCTGATGGCATTATTGGAGGCAACCAAGATCACCCTGGATAACAGGGAGGAGCTCGTGGTTGACTTGTCCCAGGAGCTGGTGGAAAAAGATTTACAAGTGGAGCAGTTGTCTGATGAGATCCATGAGCTGGAGGAATTGGTAGGGACGAGGGAGAACACCATCGAGGTTCTCGAAGATCAGCTCCTCAACACCCAGCAGCAGCTAGCAGAGGCTAATGAGCACCTGGATATGCATCATCAGGAGATCCATGAGGGGGAGGCTGACGAGGACGTCGACATTGAGGGAGGAGAGGAGCCTGCTTCCAGCGTAGACACCGCTGGCTCAGGGAGGCCACCTTCCCCCGAGTCGAGTGTTGCCTCGTTCGCTCATTAGGTGCCGGAGTAGGAATAGAGGTTGGTAATGTAGGACTCCTCACAGCTAGCTTAGCTTTTGCACCCTTGGGGTACTAGGCTAGATAGAGTTGAGTCTTTTGGGACACTAATGTAACCGTGATAAACTCTTTTGGAAGCATGATTGATGGATGCTTTTAGTTCTTAACTTGGAATAAAAATTTATGTCTTTTCAGAATCCTTTTTATTTATGTCGGAATCTATCAATTCGCCCTTAACTCTTTCGCCGTGATTAAACCTTAAACTTGAAGATGTGTTATTGAGAATATATGTGGATTTTCAGATGGCTGGGAGAGCGCGCCGTGGCCAGAATGAGCGCATTCCTCCACCGCTGCCACCGCCTCCCACTCTGCAGGAGCTAATGGCTCAGCAGAATGAGATCTTGAGGCAGTTGGCTCAGCGTCAGCCACCACCTCAGCACTATGGTGGTGGGGACCATCAGCGTCACCCCGCGGCACCTACCTACCAGGAGTTCCTCAGTACCCAGCCACCGTTGTTCACCAGGGCGGAGGGTCCACTTGATGCTGATGTATGGCTGAGGGTAGTGGAATCTAAATTCCCACTACTCAATGGAGTTTGTTCTGAGGTAACAAAGGTCCGATTCGCCACCCAGCAGCTTCGCGGACCCGCGCAAACATGGTGGGACCACTATCTTGCTATGCAACCAGTTGACCATGAAGTGGATTGGAGAGAGTTCAAGGCAGCTTTCAGAGGACACCATATCCCAGCTGGCATCATGGACCGTAAACTCAATGAGTTTCTGGCACTCACTCAGGGCAACAGGACAGTGTTGCAGTATTCCCAGGCTTTTAATGACTTGTGCCAGTATGCTGGATATCACGCAGATACGGATGAGAAGAAAAGAGACAGGTTCAGGAGGGGGCTCAGCACTATGCTCCGTGACCGTCTCAACACCGTCAGGGCCAACAGCTACAATGAGTTGGTCAACATGGCTATCTCCCAGGAGGACTGCATTACAGTTCGACAGGCAGAAAAGAAGAGGAAGACCCCTGTGGCAGGACCCTCAGCTCAGCCACAGCGCTTCAGGATTGTGTCCGACACTCAGAACAGGGGACCCCAACAGCAGCAAGGAAGATGGGTGATCCGACCACAGCAGCAGCAGCAGGCACCCAACCGCACCTAGTTTCCAGCTTAGAGGAACAGTCAACAACAGCAGCTGTATCGCCAGGCGAATGACAACAGGTGTTTCACATGTGGCAACACCGGGCATTATGCCAAGAATTGCCCCAGGAACCAGCAGAGGCAGGGGCAAAATGTCAATCAAAACCAGGGCAAGAGGCAGAAGGTGCAAGTGAGGCAGGGCAAGCTGAACTTTACCACCATGGCTGATATTCCAAAGGGAGCACCCATCATGACTGGTATCTTTACCGTTTTGAATTGTCCTGCTATTATTCTTTTTGATTCTAGTGCATCACATAGCTTTGTTAGTGCCAAATTTAGTGCCAAGTGCCAATTGCCCTTTCATCACACCAATGGGGGTATCACGATTTCAACACCCGGAGGCAGGATTGCCACCAATCAAATCAGCAGGCATGTGCCCATAAAGTTTGGTAGTCTTGTAATCAAAACCACCCTCCTCATTTTGGGTTTGGATAGCGTGGATATTATATTGGGAACTGACTGGTTAACCAGGCACCAAGCAGTTATTGATATTGCAGCTAGGACCATTGAAGTGCACTCACCAACTTGTGGTGAAACTACACTATATCTGCCCGACCAGGGATGCACCCGTTCTTGTGCCTTTGTTATGATAGAATCCCCAGTGGGAAAGATCCCAGTAGTCTGTGACTACCCAGATGTTTTTCCGGATGAATTGCCAGGAATGCCACCTGACAGAGACATTGAGTTTGCGATTGAATTGCAACCCGGGACTACTCCTATCTCCAAGAGACCCTATAGGATGCCTCCCGCGGAACTGGCAGAACTGAAGAAACAACTGCAAGAATTGTTGGACAAGGGGTTCATTCGCCCAAGTACTTCACCTTGGGGATATCCTGCATTATTTGTGAAGAAAAAGGATGAGAGTTTGAGGATGTGTGTTGACTACCGCCCTCTTAATGCGGTGACCATCAAGAACAAATACCCGCTACCCCGTATTGATGTTCTGTTTGATCAGTTAGTGGGAGCCAAGGCATTCTCCAAAATAGACCTTCGCTCAGGTTACCATCAGATCAAGATCCGTGCCAGTGATATTCCCAAGACGGCTTTCTCTACCGGATATGGGTTGTACGAGTTTTTGGTGATGTCTTTTGGGCTGACCAATGCCCCGGCTTATTTTATGTACCTGATGAACTCAGTGTTCATGCCAGAATTGGACAAGTTTGTGGTCGTTTTCATTGATGATATTCTGGTCTATTCCAAGAATGAAGATGAACATACTGAGCACCTGCACATCGTGCTCCAGCGACTGCGTGATCATCGTCTTTATGCTAAGTTGTCTAAATGCGAATTCTGGCTGAAGGAGATCAAATTCTTGGGTCACACCATTTCTCAGGAGGGGATATCAGTTGATCCTGAGAAGGTACAAGAGGTGATGGACTGGAAACCCCCAACTACAGTAAGGCAGATTCGGAGTTTTCTAGGATTGGCCGGGTATTATCGATGATTTATTCCGGATTTCTCCAGGATTGCCAAACCAATGACTGGACTGTTAAAGAAGGGAGCCAAGTATGATTGGAGCCAAAAGTGTGAAGATGCCTTTCATACTTTGAGGCAGCATTTGACAACAGCCCCAGTGCTGGCTCAACCCGATAACACCAAGCCCTTTGAAGTTTATTGTGATGCTTCTGGTACGGGATTGGGATGTTTCTTGATGCAAGAGAACAGAGTCATTGCTTATGCTTCCCGAGCACTCAGGCCCCACGAGCAGAATTACCCTACACATGATCTGGAGTTGGCAGCTGTGGTTCATGCCCTTAAGATATGGAGACACTACTTGATGGGAGCTCACTGTAACATCTACATTGATCATAAGAGCCTCAAATACATCTTCACTCAGGCAGATCTGAACATGAGGCAGAGGAGATGGTTGGAGTTAATCAAGGACTATGATTTGGAGGTGCACTACCATCCGGGCAAAGCAAATGTTGTGGCAGATGCCTTGAGCAGAAAGGCCCAGTGCAATTGTATGAGCATGGATGCAAGGGTTACCACCCTGTGTGATGAATTGTGCAAGCTGAACCTGGAAGTTGTTACTTCCTGTGAATTAAATTATATCTCGGTGGAGCCCACATTGCAAGAGCAAATAGTCTAGGCACAGATTGGGGATAAAGGTGTTTAGGTTATCAAAGACATGCTCAAGCAGAAGGCAGAAAAATACAAGTGCTTCCGTCAGGACAGTAAAGGAATTTTATGGTTTGGAGATCGATTGGTTGTTCCCAAGGACCCTAAGCTCAGAAAGAAGATACTGGATGAAGCTCACCTTTCCAAGTTCTCCATGCACCCTGGTAGCAACAAGATGTACCATGATCTCATATCTTTGTACTGGTGGACCAGAATGAAGAGGGAAATTGCCAAGTATATATCCGAGTGTGACACCTGCCAAAGGATCAAAGCTAGTCATTTGAAGGCAGCAGGTCCTCTACAACCCCTTCCCATACCATCTTGGAAATGGGAGGACATTTGCATGGACTTTATCGTGGGGTTGCCCAACACCTCCAGGCACCATGATTCAATTTGGGTTATTGTGGACAGATTGACCAAGACCGCTCATTTCTTGCCAGTACATACCACCCACAGGACAGAGAAATATGCGGAAATTTACATCGACCAGATAGTTCGTTTGCATGGGATACCAAGGACTATAGTATCAGACCGAGGAGCACCGTTTGTGGCACGATTTTGGGAACAATTGCAGGAATCACTTGGGACCCATGTGATACGGAGCTCAGCATACCATCCCCAAACCGATGGCCAGACAGAAAGGGTGAATCAGATTTTGGAAGACATGTTGCGGGCATGTGCACTACACTACGGAAAGGATTGGGACAAGTGTCTTTCCTTGGCAGAGTTTTCTTATAATAACAGCTATCAGTCCAGTCTGAAGATGGCACCTTTTGAAGCCTTATATGGGAGGAGATGTAGAACCCCGCTGAATTGGTCTCAAGCAAGAGAAAGGGAAATATTTGGGCCAGATTTGGTACTTGAAGCAGAGGAAAAGGTCAGAGTCATCAAGAAGAACTTAGAAGATGCTCAAGCCAGGCAAAAGAGCTATCATGATAAGAGGCGGAAGCCTCTACAGTTCGAGGTGGGAGATCATGTTTATCTTAAGGTATCACCCACCAAGGGTGTCCAGAGATTCGGGATCAAGGGCAAGTTAGCTCCGCGTTACATTGGACCCTACGAGATCAAGGAGGCTTGTGGACCTGTAGCATATCAATTGAAGTTGCCACCCAGCATGCCAGCTATTCATGATGTATTCCATGTATCTCAGCTGCGGAAATGTGTTCGCCTACCCACCGAAGTGCTACCGGAACCAGAGGTTGAGATAGAACCAGACTTGTCCTATCAAGAGTACCCCGTCAAGATACTGGATCAGAAGGAGAGATCAACACGGACAAGATCAATTAGAATGTATAAAGTTCAGTGGAGTCACCATTCAGCAGAGGAAGCTACGTGGGAGATGGAGGTTTTTCTACGCTCTCGCTTCCCCGACTTTCTGCCCAAAGGAGTTGGTACGTAACCCCAAAACCCCACCCCTACCTGCCCTTTGAACTCAATTATAAGAAAAACTTAGATAACAAGGATAGTCTAAGTTGTGGATTTAACTTAAAAGGGGCTTCCTTCTGAAGTTGCAAAGAGAATGACATTCGAAGAGCAGTAACTAGAGAACTGGAGTATAAGGAAGAGTAACACACCATCGTACCTTAGTAGCACCCCCTCTAGAGGACTCTGCCTAAAATCTCGGGACGAGATTCCTTTAAGGGGGGAGGGCTGTGACACCTCAGGTGTTACCATGGCTAGAGCACACCTTGGCACTAAGGACTGTGATCATATGTGGTAGAGACTTAAGGAACCACATAAGAACTTTGGAGATCATGTGTTAATCAAAGTTTGTTAATGACCTAAGAAGTATTACTCAAATCTTTGCACACTTACTACCTTGGATAAGAGGGGGGAAAAACCCTAGACCTCTCTTTAACCCTATATCTCAAGGCCATGAATAAGAGGGGGAGAGAGTGTGAGCAAATGTGCAAAACATGGGTAATCTTCAACCAAACCTTAAGTAACCTTATAACCAGCAATTAGAGGAAGGAAATATTGCAAAAAGACCCCTGGAGAAACCCCAAATCAAATCTCCAAGTGGAGAGAGAGCTAGAGCTCTCTATTTCTCTCTAAGTTAAAAACTATACCTACACTAAAGATCAGTCGTGTTCACCTCGAAGCTGGCACCAAATCCACCTATGTTCTATACCAAAAATGTGGCATACCACCTAAGGCACCCACTGGAAAAAGCTAAGCCCGAGACTTGGACGTTTGACATGCCTTGGCATGGTTTTTGTCGCGAGGTGGGCAGAGTGACACACCCGATTTGGCGACCCAAGATCTCCCTCCCTGGGCCATATCTGCCATGGCGTCTCATAGATGAGTGATAGCCCTAGGTGCCAGGAAAAGACTCGTGCCGGATTTTTGCCAAGATTCGCACGTTTGCGACTTGGGTGAGCTGTGGAATAAGGGCAGAAGAAAAGCTCCACGTGTTCGACGCGCTCTGCCGCGCCAGAGCACGCCCGCGCCCGACCCCGCGCCGCGCCGAGCCGCGCCTGTGTCCCCTGTGTGCGCTCGCACCTATAAAACCCACTGAGGCATCGGCCACACCCCTCCGCGCACACTCAAACCTCACCAAAGCTTAACTCGCCGTCGTTTGCCCGAGCACGGTGTGTCCGCGGCCACTCGAGCCACTGCCGTCGTGGACCGGCCAGCCCAGCCCTTCCCAGCCCCGTCCAACCCTCGGAGACGAGTGTGCATAGCTCAGTGAAGCTCCCCGAGCGAGGAATCGAAGCCTGCTTCGCCGGAGAGGCCAGTCCACGGTCGCCGGAGTTCACAACCCCGCCGGAGTACGTGGACCGGGTAATCCACTCAACCATTTTCCGATTCCTTGTGCACACGGTCTCTACGTTACCCCGTGAAGCTCACCGTGCCCTTGGATTGAACCAGATCACCGTGGTTTGGCCGGTGCACTCGCCGCCGACGAGAACACCCGCCTGCGCACGTGGACCGAGCGATTCCGGCCATCCCCGCCATCGAGCCGCACCTCGCTGTGACCGCCAGAGCCTCCCCGAGCCAACCCTGCCCTTCGCCGGACCTATCTCGCCGCCGGTAAGCCGCGCCACCCTTTTCTTTCCCGCGGGTACTGTTTACATTGGGGGAAGGACCGCGGGTGAGAGGAAGAGAAAGTCAGGGGGCTTTTTGAACTGTCAGCGACCCAGGGAAATAGTGGCGCATGGGTAGATTTATGCGGGTTGATTTAGTTTAAACCCAGGGACCTCGGTGTAAACTACTTTTTCAGAAAACCTTATTAAAACTGATTTTAAATTTGAACAGAAACTTGGAAAATCCATAACTTCTGTTTAGTTCATCCAAATTTGGTCAAACCAATTTTGTCAGACTCTAAATAATGTGACCTACATAATAAAAATATAAAAACCCTATGTACTATAGAAAACTATAAGGTTCTGATTTAATTATAGTTTTGGCCAAAAGCTCAATAATAGAAAGAAAAATAGTTGTACTTTTTGACTAGGGTTAGAAAAATTTGGAAGAGTTTCTATCCACTCACTGACCTGTTTAAAAATGTTAAAACTCTCTGTCCACCCCATTAAATTAGTTTTTGCCATTGATTTTACAATATGCTTAAGATTAAGAAAAATAGAAAAGATGATTTAAATAATGAACCAGAGGACACCCCTATTTTTGTTAGAGTACTTATTCCATGTAGTTTACTAGAAAAATCTATCATACCCTGGTGTAGTATAAAATAAGTAAGATCCCTTTTATTTTAAGAAAACAAGGAAAGCTTAGAAAAACCCTACAAAAATAACACTAAGGTGAAAACACCCCAACCCTTGGGATAACTAATGTTTTGTTATTATGAACATAAGAAAAATACAAAATCTGTTGTTTGATATTTTTCAAATGACAAGTTAGTTATAAGCACCTTTTGACATAAAACTTTAGAAAATCACAACTAAATACCCACCAATTAACTTTCTGTGAATTTTGGCACAGAGGTTTATTATTACTGTTAGATGCCAACAAAAATAACCCTTAGGAAGGAACTCACCTCTAATGAAGAGTTGTAGTACAAAGTGGCCCATTTTACACAACTCTTGTTATTTTTGTCTAAAGCATGGCCTCCATATTTTAAGCCTCAGGTTCTTACAACAGGCTAGAATAGCAAATGGCAACCCACTGTAATTTTTACAGAATTTTTGGAAAATGTTAAATCACTGTCGTAGTTCAAACCTACACTAGAAACAATAAGTAGAAAATGAAGGAAGGGGAAAAGTGAATAACGGGAAATTGGTGTCATCCTAAAAACTCTTTATAACTTGTCCACTGAAGTATATAAAGGCAATACCAATTACCTATACTTATCCTCAATAAAAACTTAACCTTAAAGGTGATAAACATAAACCACCAAAAGCCACGTATGACCCGGAAACCCTAAGTTACTCATTAATTTAGTGTTCTTCTCTTAGTGTAATGTTTTTAAATCCTGCATAATCATGACATACATGTTCATTGCATTTCAATAGACTGTAACCTCGCTGACGGAGAGTACGTCCTCGTGCCGGAGCAAGGAGCTGCTCAGGAGGTAGCCCAGATCCAGCACCCGAGTCTGCACCAGAGGATCTGCCTGCCATAGCCTTGGAAGGCAAGCCCCGGTTTTATGCATAACCGTTATATATGCTATTTTACTGCACTTAATGTTTGTAGGCTTGTATTGTGCACTTAAGTGTAGGAGTTGACTGAAACCCTAGTTGCATGAACCCAGGATTCCTATTGAGATGGATACTAGTATGCTAGGTCGAGTAGCTGCTTTATTAATTAGGATCTCGGCAGAAGTCGAGTGATTTTTCTAGCACTCGCGCGAGGTTAGGAATTGGCTGTATCCACTTTCTTATCATATTGATGTTGGTATGTGGGCAACAATCCATGGGGATTGGTTGTCTACGGGATAAAATTTGAATAAGGATTAAGGTGTGGTACCGTGAGTCAAGCGTTTGAACGTACTAAGCACATGCCGAGAAATATGGTAAATTGGTAAGCCTAGTACCTGATTGAACCTGGCAGTGGACTTTACCCCTCACGCAACCTGAGACGTAGTCTCCCATTTCGGTTATGGTGGGTACAAGTGCGGTCACTGCACGACGGCAGTCGGGGTCAGTGAGGCATTGTACGCCAAGGCGGTGAGCCCTGATCTGCTGACGGGGAATCGATGGGGACGGTTGAGGTGTGTGGGGACGGAGTGCCCCTACATGTCGTGTGTTTAGGTTTACCTTGCAAGGTTTAAAAACTCGATTCGAATCATCTGCTTCTCGCAGCTAAGGAGACTGCTTGATCCATGCTGCTACATTGAATAACAAGTGGGAATATGATGAGATGATACAAGATGTTGATTGCTAAAAATGTTTGCTACTATGTATGAGTAGATAGTACACAATTAGCCTTAAGAGAGTCACACTTAAATTTGACAAAGTTAAAACTTGATTTAGAAACTCAGCTAGTGCTTTTGGCAAACCAAACCCCACAGCCAAACAGCTGCATGTCTAGAGGTAGAGGAGTAGACTCCTCACACCGGGTAAGTCTAGCTGAGTATTAGTATAATCAGCCTTGCTTGTGGCATAATTTTACAGGTTCTCTAGAGGACGTGGTTGCTGGAGTGACTTGGCCATCCATCTTGCCACCGGGTTGGACTGTCGAGTGGGACCCCGCCTCGGCTGAGGAGGAGCATGAGGAGTGATGGGACAGGCTTCCCCATCTCTCTGTCTATTTTCCGTTAGTTTTATTCCGCTGCACTTCGAACAATGATGGTCACTTTTGCAAAACTCCGATGATGATGATGATGATGATGTAATAATTTAACACTCTTACCTGCATGGTTTTATGCTTTATTGTATTTGCTCTGTGACTCACCATCGAGTGAGAGTGTGGTACCTGATCCTGTCAGTGGCCGTGTCGGACTAGATCCGAGGAATTGACGGGTTATTCCCATTTAAGTGTGGTCTAGCCTCTAAGGCAGGGCTTAGGCACTTAAGTTGGAATAATTGGGGCAGTTCCGCCACAGTCCCCCCCCCAATGGGTGTGACCAAGGGACATCTTGGTACGCAGAGCGTTTAGCACATTGTCCTGGAGTAGTAACTTGACGTAACCGTGGGGCGTAATCATATCGCCTGAGAAGTTGACCTTAGTCCAAATGGTGTCGTGTTACGCGAAGAGGCGTTTGTTGCCTGACTCGTTTTCAGGCGGCTTGAATTGCTTATTGAATGTTTGCGACTGTTCAGCGGGCGTGGTAGGAAGTGGACGGTCACTCCTGTCCTCTATAAATAGTCTGCTTGCACCGTTGTTCTTATCACCTTCCTTCGATCATCCATTTCTTCTTTTCCGACTCCTTCTTCTCCTCTGTTCGATCATGGGCAAGGACAAGAAGGGTCAGGTTTCGCCACGTAGCTTCGGCGACAAACGGAAGCGTGAGCTAGGTCCTCCCTTGGAGGACTTCGGTGATTCTGAGTACTCGGAGGAGGAGTTTTCCTCCGAGTCCGAGGGGTCACCGAAGTATGCTTCCCCCCAGCATCGTCCGACGACTCGAACGACTCCCAAGGGATAGCTGTCGAGGTGTGGACGTACATCCGGTCCGTCGAGCGCACCGGGCTCGAGGGCTCGAATGAGTCGGAGGTCTCCTCGGACGAGGAGAACTCTTCCGACTCATCCGAGGAAGGAAGCGGCGGTGACAACAACGATGAAGGTGGTGGCAGTGGTGGCGACAGCAGCGGCGGTGGTGGTGGTGACGACAGCAACGATAGTGGCGGCAAGGGCAGCAACGGCGATGGCGACGGTGGTGGCAAGAGCGGCAACAGCGGCAGCAAGGTCAGTGGCAAAGCGCCACTAGCTTAAATATTAGTATAAATAGTTAGTAGCAGCAGTAGTAGAATAACGTAGTGGTAGTTAGTAGTATAGCATAGTGTAAGTAGTGTAATGTAGGGTAATGTAATGTAGTTAAAAAGGGAAAAGGCTGACTCATAATGAATTAGTCTTTGAGTTTGTAAAAACTTCCCTCCTCTATATAATGAAGAACTTTGGCTGCTCCAAATGAACATTTCCCCTTCTTTATGATTGTTTGACAGTTCATCTTTGCGCCTAGTGCTGCTGGCATTTTTAGAAATGACCACCAAACGCCAAACTTCCGAGCGACAGCTAATTACACTGGCGTTTTAGAGGTAACCGCCGAGCGACACTTGACACTGCCGGTGTTTTAGAGGTAACGCCGAGTCATGTCTGAAGTTTTGTTTTCTCGAGTGATGATTGGCACTTTCAGTGTTTTAGAAGTAACCATCGAGTAGTGCTTGCTATTGTCGGCATTTTAGAGGTAACGTCGAGTCATATCTAAAGTTTTGTTTTCCTGAGTGATGATTTGGCACTTTCAGCGTTTTAGAAGTAACCGCCGAGTAGTGCTTGCTATTGTCGGAGTTTTAGAGGTAGCGCCGAGTCATATCTGAAGTTTTGTTTTCCCGAGTGATGACTTGGCACTTTTAGAGATAGCGCCTGACCCAGGAAAAACCCCATTTATACTTGCGTCGACGTGCGCTCTTGATTTCTGAGCCTTAACTTCTCATTTTCACTTCGGACCACTCCTCCGCTTCCCTGAGATTCCGCTCTCGTTCGTCCCAGCGGCGAGACTGCAATGGCGCCGAAACAGAAGAAGCAGAGCTCCACCGCGGCAATCATTCCTCCCATCGACCCCAACAGTCAGTTGCCATTCGCGGGTAACCACATCTCTATTGTCTCAGAGTTTGATCTTCTTCACCTTGTCGATGTTGGGATTTTACTGCCGGAAGAGATCTGCTCTTGTCGAATTTGTCGCGGGGTCACTGTTCCAACAGAAGATACCCATGAATCCGTCATCTATGTTCCTTTCCTCATCCGCGGCCTTGCTCTTCCTATCTCTCCCTTCTTCCATGGCCTCCTTGATTTCTATGAACTGAATTTGACCCACTTGAATCCTAATTCTGTCTTGCAAGTTTCCATCTTTGTTCATCTTTGTGAGGCCTACCTCGGGATTCTCCCCCACTTTGGCCTCTGGAGATATTTGTATCATTATCGGCCTGGAATGGTTGGGGGACAACACCAGCTCATTGGTGGTGCGAGCCTAGAGATGCGCCGTGGGAGGAAGACAAAGTATCTCCACATCCCCCTCAAGGATAGCATCAAGGGGTGGTGCCTCGAGTGGTTTATTATGGAGAACCATTGCCAGTCTCTCCCCCCTCGGTCAGGGAGGTAGCCGGATGTCCGCACTCCGAGCTGGGTAGAGTCTCCAACCCCTTCGAAGGTTGCAGAGGCCAGAGTTTTGCTTGCTATGATTTGCCTGCTGAAGGACAGAGTTCTAAATGCTGATGCTGTGGTTGCCGATTTCGTCTTCAAGAATATCCAGCCTTTGAAGGATAGGGTATACCCTGCTTATCTGTACAGTGGCATCAACGATTCTACCCGAGTAACAAACAAGAGGATTCCCACTTCAGATCTGATGAGCCGACTGGATATGATCCTGAGGGGCAAAGTCTCGAATGCTGGTGCTCTTGTTGCTTACTCTTCCTGGAAACTGCCGCCACATAGGTCCTTTTCAGAGTTTGTGTCCAATCCTCCTGCTCGTGATGGTGGCCAGGGTCTTAGAGTGTGACCCTCCTCTAAGGACATTGAGGCTCTGATTGCCCCACTCCAGAATCTCCCAGAAAATGAGAGGCAGACTCATTTTGAAATTCCAACCAGCACTGACAACACAGAGATGGACGCTGTACTTAGCTTGCTGGCTGGGGAATCGTCTGACTCGGCCCTTGCCGAGCCAATGGCTATCACAGATGGGCAAGAACTTGGTGAAGTGGTTAAAGCCCAGAAACCTGAAGGTGCTCGATCAAAGCATCCACGCCGAGTGAGCCGACCGACTGCACCAGTTGAAGAAAAAAAGGAAGAAAAGGCGGCTTCGGCGACTGTCAAGCTTGGACCAGGGCGCGGGTCCTTCTGCTCCGGATCCAGATGAGATACTGGTGGAGGCCCTTCCTAAAGTTGATGCCAAGGGTTGTGATCATGCACTAGCCACTGCTTTCATATTTGATGAAGGTGAGGAGGAAGAAGTCCCGCTGATCCGAAAGAACAGCAGGCACTATAGAGGTAGCGAAGGGGGAAGTGATATTCCTTCTCCGGCTCTATCAGCTCTTGTCGGTCTTCAGGGACTGTCAATATTGGATTTTGATCAAGCACTTGAGGACGTCGTCCCTGAGGACATGCTATCAGAGCCGACCGCCGATGATGTGATGGCTGCTTGTTCAGAGGTTCCAGACGATGGATTGGGGGTATCCCAAGCAGTGTCTCGCGCATCGTCAAATTTGGAAGGCAGTCTTTGATGCCAAAATGCTGGTCCAAGTTACCTGACTCCCATGGAGGTTACAAAGGAGCTCTCGGCCTTAGAGGTGGCCACTGTGGAAGACCCAGCCCCCGAGGGTGGTGCTAGAAGTTACCCAGCCCCCGAGGGTGTTGCCGGTTATGATCCGGCTCTGGTGGGTAGCGCGAGATGCAACCCAGCCCCCGAGGGTGTTGAGGTGGGCTCTCCTTCCCATACCTCCATGGACGTCCACGTTGGGTCGTCCCCACCTCGGTCTGACGGGGCGACGAAGGTGCATGTTTCCCCAATTTTGAACGAACAAGTCACCTTAGAGGTCGGCGATCTAGATGCGAGAAACTTGATATCTGCTGGCAGGGCTGAGATCACCCCTGATAATGCCATTCAAATCGTTCCTGCTGATCTTCCCCCATCAAGCCACGGTGTAGCTTCTCCTGCCTTAGGTCTGCCCTCGTTTCTCTCCAATCTTTAGGTGAGTCATCCTCTTGCCTTATATTGCTCATATTAGTGAATTGTCTTCCTTCTGCTCATCTGTCTACGATTGTAGGCTTTGGTTGATGGAATGTCTGCCTAGCTCAGGTTGTGCGGTGGCACTGTCCCAGAAGAAGCTCTGTCTCTAGTGCAGCGGAACCCCTTGCTGCTTCAGAAACAGATTGCTGACCTGAAGGCACCGAACGCTGGTTAGTGACCTTACAACATTCTTAGTTGCTCTTATTGATCATTCTTGTTCTTTAATTACGCATCCCTTTTCAGCCGCATTGCTGGACATGGCTCAGCGGTACCCTGGTCTTGAGGAAAAACATTCACGAAGTCGGGCCGAGTTGACCCCAACAATGCTCTGACCTCAAGGAGAAGTACTCTCAGAGCCAAGCCAACCTGGCCCAAACTTCTACTGCATTGGATGACACGCGATCTTTGAATTCTTCCCTCAATTCTCAACATGACTCTGAAAGGATAGCACATGAGGTAAGCCTCCTTGGTTGACTTCGCCGTGTTTACTGTTTACTGGATGCTGAAGTTTGCTTCTTGTTCGTAGGAGGAGAAACGAGCACTCGCGGCCTCTCGTGACAATCTGGACAGGTTATACCGTGATGCCAGTAACTCCTTAGCCATCTTGGAGAGGAGCCACCGCTTCACTATGTCAGACCTGGATCATCACCATCACGAGCTGCAAGTGTCACAAGATGAGGTTCTGCGGCTTCGACAGTTGGTGTCAAACAAGGACTCCATCATCAAAGATCTGTGTGCCTCCAAGAAGCTGGTCGCCCAAGAGCTAGAGGCCGCTCGACTGGCTACCAAAGTTTCAGAGGACAACTGCGCCATTTCGAAGGCTCGGCGCGACAAGGCCATGGACAAAGCCATTCGCGCTGGGCGGATCTTGATGAGATGGCCCGGCGTCATGGTGCCCAATGATATCGTCGTTGATGTCAAGGCTGCGCCCAATGCTTTGAGTCATCCTTCTCTTCCGTCGCTCCTATGAAGGACATTGCTAGTAAAGATGTTTCAATGCAGTGATGTCCTACAAAACACTTGATGTAATATGAAGTCTATATGTATGTGGGGGTTATGTTATAACTTGAATATTCTTTGAGCAGGGTGCTAGACAGTGCCCCTAATGCCAACGAGTAAGATGTTCCTTTTGTTCCTAGAGTGTTAATTGTTCTACTGTTAGGGTATAGAAGTCACCCTGAATAGTCACAAAAGTAAGAGTATCATGTCGGCTTTAAAGCATTTTCCGACTTAAACCGATCATCTGACTAGTAGGGCATAGTGGTCACCCTAAGACAAGTGGATGTGAATGTACCATATCGACTTAAGTCACTGCCGACTTAAGCCGATCGGTCCGTTAGTAGGGTATAGTGGTCACCCTAAGTCGAGTTAGCGCGAGCACGTTGCATCGACTTAAGTCATCGCTGACATAAGTCGATCGCTCTATTAGTAGGGTATAGTGGTCACCCTAAGTAGAGTTAGCGTGAGCATGTTGCACCGACTTAAGTCATCGTCGACTTAAACCGATTGCTCCGTTAGTAGGGTATAGTGGTCACCCTAAGTAGAGTTAGCGTGAGCATGTTGCACCGACTTAAGTCATCGCCGACTTAAACCGATTGCTCTGTTAGTAGGGTATAGTGGTCACCCTAAGTAGAGTTAGCGTGAGCATGTTGCACCGACTTAAACCGATTGCTCCATTAGTAGGGTATAGTGGTCACCCTAAGTAGAGTTAGCATGCTGATTTTAAGCCCAATCGAATCGAGGTCAGCTGAGAGTCAAGAGTCTGTATGTCTTTGAAAATGAAAACTTTATTGATAGTGAAGTCCTCCAATTATAGAGTACAATGTTGCCTTGGTAATTTTGGGGCTCTGCTAGGGATAAAACCTTCTAAGATGCTCTATGTTCCATGAATTCCCTATTTCTGTGCCATCCATTTGAGTAAGCTGGTATGATCCTGGCCGAGTGACCTCCGATACAATGAATGGCCCCTCCCATAGTGGTGACAACTTGTGCCATCCTTCCCTCGTTAGAATTCGGTGAAGGACCAAGTCTCCCACTGCAAAGGATCAGTGTCGCACGGTTTTATCATGATAGCGCCTCAAGGTCTGTTGGTATCTAGCCGACTGAAATACTGTGTTCAGTCACTCTTCCTCTAGCACATCAATATCCTCTAGCCTAGTAGCTTCTGCTTTAGCTATGTTCTCGAAGACCAACCTCGGTGCTCCGAACATGAGGTCAGCGGGTAGCATCACATCTAAACCATAAACCATGAAGAATGGAGTATTTCCATGCAGAGCCCGACTAGGTTGAGTTCTCAAGCTCAAAACCACATATGGTAGCTCTCTGATCCACTTTTCTGCAAGATTTTCATTTTTGTCGAACACTTTCTTCCGGAGTGCTCCAGTATCATCCCATTGGCCCTTTCCACCTGGCCATTGGCTCTTGGATGTGCTAGTGTTGCGTACTTGATGTGTATACTCCGTTGCTCATAGAAATCGAAGAATTCAGAGCTAGTGAAATTAGATCCCAAGTCGGTTATGATGCTATTCGGTATCCCAAACCTAAATATTATGTCTTGTATGAACTCCACTGCCTTGGTTGAGGTTAGAGAAACACTGGGCTTGTACTCTATCCATTTGGTGAACTTGTCAATGGCGACCAGCACGTGAGTATAGCCTCCCTGAGCTTTCTTGAAGGGTCCAATCATGTCCAGTCCCCAGCATGCAAATGGCCATGTTACAGGTATGGTCTATAGCTGCTATGCCGGTAAATGTTGTTGTTTTGACAAGAATTGGTAAGCTTCACATCTCTGGACTAACTCGGCTGCATCACTCTTTGATGTTGGCCAATAGAAACCAGACCTGAAAACTTTCCCAACTAGAGTTCTGGATGCTGTGTGTATTCCACAATGTCCGGCGTGGATCTCATCTAATAGCTGCTTCCCAGTGGTTGAGGAAATGCACTTCATGAAGACTCCTGTTGCACCTCTTCTGTACAGTGTGCCCCCTATGAGGGTGTAGTGGGCTAACTGTCTCGCGATGCATTTTGCTACAGCCTTATCGTCCGGTTCTTCTTCATTCTTTATGTACCTGATGATAGGCTCTCTCCAGTCATTAGGGTCCGATTCTGGTTGGCTCAAGGTGTTGCATTCTTCCGTCTGATCTGAGGGAATACTTGGGCGTGATACTTCCTGGACGAAGATTCCAGGTGGAACCTGGGCCCGACTGGATCCCAGCTTCGACAACGCGTCTGCTGCTGCATTGCGGTCTCTTTCCACGTGATGGAATTCCAGTCCTTCAAACTTGTCTTCTAATTTTCGGACGGCTGTACAGTACTTGTTCATAGAATCAGTCGAGTAATCCCAAACTTTATTTATCTGGCTTATGACCACTAATGAATCTCCATATACCATCAACCTCTTAACGCCCACTGATATGGCGATGTTCAACCCATGGATTAGTGCCTCATATTCTGCTGCATTATTTGATGCTGGGAATAATAGCTAAAGAGCGTACTTAAGTTGTTCACCTCCGGGGCAATGAAGTGGATCCCTGTGCCTACCCCCTGCAGCTTCAGCGAGCCATCAAAATGCATTCACCATACTTCATTAGCCTCCGGGTTGTCAGGAACTTGTTACTCAGTCCACTCAGACACGAAGTCAACTAGTGCTTGGGTCTTTAATGCTGTGCGAGGCCGGAACTCTATGTCATGAGCTCCAAGCTCGCGGGCCCACATGGCTATTCTTCTAATGGCTTCTTTATTGTGAAGGATATCCCCTATTGGAAACCCAATGACTACTATGACTTTGTGGTCGTCAAAGTAGTGGCGGAGTTTGCGAGCGGTTAGAAGTACCGCGTACAGTAATTTTTGAACTTGGGGATTCTTCTTCTTAGAGGGTCCCAGAACTTCGCTGATGAAGAAGACCGGATGCTGTACTGGATACGTGTATCCTTCTTCTGCCCGCTTGACTACTAACGTGGTGCTCACCACGTGAGTCGTGTAGGAGATGTATAACACAGATCTTCTGCCGGCTGATTTGGTGTGGCTCGCCGTGGCAGCTCCAGTACTAGTGGCGTGGTCAAGAACTTTTTCAATGCTTCAAGAACTTCCCGTGCTTTTGCAGTCCACTGAAACTTGTCCACCTTCTTGAGCAATTTGTAGAACGGTAAGCCCTTTTCGCCTGCCTCGATATGAACCAGCTCAAGGCTGCCATGCATCCGGTAAGCCTTTGCACTTTCTTCTATGATCGTGGTGTTTCCATTCTCATGATGGCCTCGATTTTTTCTGGGTTGGCTTCGATTCCTCGGTGGCTGACGATGAATCTGAGTAACTTCCCTGTTGGTACTCCGAAGACACATTTTTCTGGGTTAAGCTTCCACCGGTATCGCCTTAGGCTGTTGAAGATTAGCTGCAAATCCTCGATGAATTTTCCGAGTTTTATATTTTGATCACCACATCATCAACATAAGCTTCTACCCGCTTGCCCCAGTGATCAGCTAAGCATGTTTGAATAGCTCTCTGATAAGTCACTCCTGCGTTCTTAAGACCGAACAACATGGAGGTATAGTAGAAAGCTCTGAACAGGGTGATGAATGCAGTCTTTTCTTCATCCTCCTTTGCCAAGCTGATCTGATGGTATCCAGAATAGCAGTCTAGGAAGGACAACATAGAACATCCGGTGGTCGAATCAACTACTTGATCTATTCTAGGGAGCTCGAAGGGATCCTTCGGACAGTGTTTGTTGTGATCAGAATAGTCGACACACATGCACCAATCCACTTTATTCTTTTTGAGTACAAGAATAGGATTTGCTAGCCACTCAGGATGCAGTACTTCTCTAATGAATCCTGCTGCCACTAAGCGCGCTAACTCGGCGCGAATAGCTTCTCTTTTGTCAGGCGTGAAATGACACAGTCTCTGTCGGATCGGCCTTGCTTGGGGATAAACTTTCGATTTGTGCTTGGCCAGTTCTCTTGGAACTCCTGGCATGTCCATAGGTTGTCATGCGAACACGTCTCGGTTATCTTGCAGGAACCGGATGAGCGTGCTTTCCTATTTGTCATCGAGGCTGGAGCTGATGATGGCAGTCTTGCATTCATCAGCGAACACCAAGTTGATCCTCTTTGTCTCCTCAGTCGGCCGCATGGAGGTCACGGCTTGAGTCTCATTTGCATATACCATGAGATCTTCTTCAGGCTTTGAGTTCACCTGTGCAGAGGAAGTCGTTTGTGGTTTAGTGGTGAGAGCCGCCTGGATGGCTCCTCAAAAGCATTCTGCGGCGCCTTGGAAGTCAGCACGCACAATGATGATTCCTTGTGGTCCTAGCATCTTCAATATCATGTAAGAATAGTGTGGAATAGCCATGAATTTTGCCATTCCTGGCCTGCCGATTATGGCGTTGTATCCGCAGTCGAAACTTGCCACCTCGAACCTCAGGAACTCGGTTCTGTAGTTTTCCGGAGTGCCAAAGGTAACGAGCATGTGGATGTGCCCAAGCGGGTACTCTCCTTCGGTCGGCACAATGCCGAAGAAAGGAGTGTCCAACTCGTGGAGCTCTTTGAGTGCAACCCCCAAGCCTAGGAGTGTCCGGGGGAAGGTGACGTTGATGCTGCTTCCCCCGTCCACTAATACTTTTTTTACCCTACTCTCTCGGATCACCGGATAGACGAAGAGCGGGTACTTGCCAGGATGGTCAAAGTTGAGCCATTGATCCGCCTGGGTAAAGGTGATTGGGTGTTCTAACCACAGATAAGGGGCGGGGGTACTGGTGGATGCCACCAGTATCTGCCGGTTGTTGAGCTTCTGTTGCCTTTTGTTCTCTTGCGACCCGTGTCCTCCAAAGATGATGTTGACCTCTCCGTCGACGTGCGAGAATGCTCCACCTCCTCCCCCTTTCTGTTGCTGAGGTCGTCGAGGTTCACCAGGCCCTCCTCATGGTGGGGGAGGTGGTAGAGGTTGGAAGGGTTGGCCATTCCCGACGGAATGCTTGAAATCTCTGTAGTTCCGCAAGGTGTGGCGCATATCCTTGTGATACGGGCACTAGGCATTGAGGATGTCATCCAGTGTCCGCTTGCCTCCGCGGGGTGCACCTCGGGCATGAGATACGGGCGGTCCGGCAATGTGGACCTCTTCACGAGGCCTCTTCTCCCAACGCTTGTCCGTTTGTTGGTTCACGTCATGCCGTGGTGCCGTCGGAGCAGGCTTTGCTCCTCCAATGAGGTCCTGAGCCCGTTCGTCGGTGGTGATGTAGAGGTTCGCTTCTCGGAACAGCTGCTCGGAGGTGGTCGGCGCCTTTTGCAGTATAGCTCAAACGAAGGCTGAGTCATTGGACCCCCGGTAGAAGTCCTCAATCATTGCTGCCTCAGTGACCTCGGGGATGCGATTCCTCATGGTCTGAAACCTCTTGAGGTACGACCGAAGTGTTTCATCCCCTCGGCGCCTGATGGACTTGAGGTCCCATGGCTACGTCGATTTGTCGGAGAGGGATTGGAAGTTGGCGATTAAGCGCCGACTGAAGTCGCTCCAATCGTCGATGCAGTGTCATGGTAGGTGTCGTAGCCATTGTAATGCATCTTGCCCAAGGAAGATGGGCAAGTATGCAATAATTACATCTTCGGTTGCCCCGGTAGCCCAGGCGACGGTGGTTTAGATGGCCAACCAGCCTCCTGGGTCCTACTTAGGCTCGTATTTGTCGACGTTGGAGACCTTGAAGTTTGGGGGCCACTTGATGGCCCTGAGACGTGGAGTAAGCACAGATTCTCCACATGTGTCCTCCTGTCGATGATTGTGGTGCCAGTCCCGAGGAGGGGAGTTGCTGATGTGCTGCCTTGACCGTCCCCGGGTAGTGCCACCAGTTGAAGCCACTACCGACTCAACTCTAGTGGCCTGACTTCGCGCCGGAACGCCATGGTCCTGATCGTACTCCTCCCGGCGCCGTATCTCATTCTGATGTCATTGTTCACGTGAAGCGTTGATGTAACTCCGTGCATCCCTCTGATTGTTGATGCCGTGCCGCAGATTTCTTGGAGGATGAGCGAGGGGTAGAAGATGATTAGCTGCCTGAGTGAGCAGCCGTCGATAGCCTTCGGCGTCAGGAGTCTAGGGTAGTCCATTAGCTATCCGAGCCAGCACTCCTCCGACTTCACTCGGTGTGTTCATTGCACGGGCGAAGTCAGGGTTCAGGTTTCACGCAAAGAGAGGGTTCTCTCGGCATAGCCTTGCATCTTGTTCAGCTTGCTCTTGAGTCTACCGGCGATCACTTCGGCAAGAGTTCCTCTTTTCTCTAAAGACTCGCTCGTCAGGGGTTTCTCCTACCTCTGAGATTTCATCTCAGGACATAGGTTGTGATGAATCCTGTTCCCCAGCTTCGTGATGTCGCCGAATATTTTGGCGTCGCTTCCTCCGTCGGCGAGCCTCTCACTGAGGAGGTTCTTCCCTAGGCATGGTTGGTTCATCATCGGAGATGGGAGACGACTCCACCCTCCCCCGATGAAGAGGATGTCGGGGTAGAAAGGAGTAGCTGCGGTGATGAACTTCTTTCTGTCCTTCTTTGAGGGCAAAGGTATCGGAAGAGCAGCTTGATGGGCCTCTATCCCGTTTGCTTTGTTTTTCCTTGTAACCTGTGTCCACTCTTCTGTGGACGAGGTGGACAAAGGGGTCCTTTGGGTAAATGAATTCTCGACTCCTGACTTGTAGGAAGTATTCTTCGTCCGGGGCGCTGGAGGTTGTGCTATCTGCTGCCTCGTTCCGGCTTTCTCAAAAATTTTCGGGGAAGGCTTCTCCGGTGGATCCGCTATGCGATGCAGAATTCCTTCTTCATCTGCCACGGACGAGATAGTCCCGAAGCAAAACATGGATCCAGGGCGGGGAGCGATCTTGCACTGGAAAGTGATAGCCATTGAACTAGCTTAGATCAACGACACACCCCCTACCTGGCGTGCCAGCTGTCAGTGTTTGGAGCCCAATCGCGCAATCGGGGTTACCCCTCGAGGTGCTTTTGGGTAGGACGATCTCGCTGATTGTAGCTCAGTGGTTTGTGCGCGACGCACGAGAGACAGTAGACAATTTTCTACAGGTTCGGGCCGCTCGGAGATGTGTAACACCCTACTTCCTGGTGTGGATCTTTATATGGTGGGTTACAGGGGAATTCTCTAGTATGAAGAATGTTAGGGAACCGAGTAGATGGTTGATGAATGACTTTTCAATGATGGGGTACCCCCTGGGCCTTATATACTCGGCCGTGGGGCATTACATGCACGTATGATGACGACATATCCCCAAGTAATAGTGAACTAATTGAACTTATCTTCCCACAATCTTGCCGACTTATCCTTATCTGGTTCCGATGCCCACGGGTGCTGCGCGGGAAAGTCGGATCAGAGCTATGGATAACACTCAAACCCCGCGAGCCGCTCTGGCCCGCGTTCACTCATTCCCTGCGTCGACCCAATCTGCCAACAGTTTTTCCCTGGCCCATGAAGGGATGGCCTTGCGAAACAATAGGCCCAAGGCCTTTCGCGAGGCCTTCTAGCCTTCTAGTGGACCCGGGGATATCTCTCCCCCACAGTACCCTACTCTGGGGTTAAGAATACTTCAAGTAACCTCATCACACTTGTTTGAAGTTTTATCTAGTGGATGCATTCTAGGTGTAACAAACATAATGATATGTCAATGCATATGATGCCATGCTCAAGTTTTAGTGCTAGTAACACCAGGGGTGTTACAACATCTACCCCGGCACTGCGTCGATGATTGGAGCGACTTCAGTCGTCGCTTCATTGCAAATTTCCAGTCTCTCTCTGACAAGCCGGCATAGCCTTGGGACCTCATATCCATCAGGCGTCAAAACAATGAGACCCTCCAATTGTTCCTCAAAAGGTTTCAAACAAAGAGGAACCACATCCCCGAAGTCACTGAGGCAGTCATAATTGAGGACTTCTATCGAGGATCCAACGACTCGGTCTTCGTCCAAGCCATACTCTAGAAAGCGCCAGCCACCTTCGAACAATTGTTCCGGGAGGCGGACATCTACATCACCACGGTTGAACGGGCCCAGGACCTCATCGGGGCACAAAGTCCGTGCCACCCCCGCCACGGCGGGATGCAAACCAGCTGCCGGACAGGCGCTGGGAGAAGAGGCCTCGCGAGGAGGTGCACACCGTCGGGCCACCTGTCACTCGGGCCCATGGCGCACCCCACGGAGGGGTACTGACACTGGATGAAATCCTCGAATCCTAGTGTCCATATCACAAGAACATGTGCCACACCCTGCGGAACTGTAGAGACTTCAACCACTCTGTCGAGCACGGCCGACCATTCTATCTGCTACCGCCTCCCCGCCACGAGGAGAGCCTAGCGAGCCCAGGCAGCCTTAGCAGCAGGAAGGGGGGAGGGGTGGAGCTTTCCCGCGCGTTGACAGGGAGGTCAACGTCATCTTCGGAGGTCTTAGGGCACAAGAAAACAGAAGGCAACAAAAGCTCAACGACCCACAGGTCCAAGTGGCCACCACCAGTGCCCTAGCTCCTTACCGGTGGTCAGAGCACGCGATAACCTTCAGCCGAGCTGATCAATGGCTTAACTTTGATCATCTTGGCAAGTACCCGCTACTCATTGATCCGGTGATCCGAGAAAGCCGGGTAAATAAAGTATTGGTGGATGGGGGAAGCAGCATCAACGTCACCTTCCCCCGGACACTCTAGGCCTTGGGGTCGCTGTCAAAGACCTCACTGAGTCAGATACTCCCTTCTTCGGCATCGTGCTGACTGAAGGGGAGTACCCACTCAGACACATGTACCTGTCTGTCACCTTTGGAACCCTAGAGAACTACATAATTGAGTTCCTGAGGTTCAAGGTGGCGCGCTTCGACTACGGGTACAACGCCATCATCGGAAGACCAGGACTAGCGAAGTTCATGGCTATTTCGCATAACCCGTACATGATATTGAAGATGTCGGGACCTCAGGGGGTCATCATCGTGCGCGCTAATTTCCAAGGCGCCACAGAATGCTTCCGGGGAGCCATCCAACAGCTCTCACTACCGGGCCCCGGTAGCTCTTCCCTCACAGGCAAACAGTGGGCCAGAGAAAGAAAGTCTCATGATCCCCTCAAACGAAGCTCAGGTCATGACCTCTATACGGCCGACTGAAGAAACTAAGAGGATTAATCTAGGATTCTTTGATGAACGCAAGACTGCCATCCAACCTCGATGACAAATAAGAAAGCGCGCTCGTCCGGTTCTTGCAAGATAACAAGGATGTATTTGCATGGTAACCTGCGGATATGCCGAGAGTCCCGAGAGAACTGGCTGAGAAGAAACTTAAAGTGTATCCTCAGGCAAGACCGATTTGACAGAAGCTGCGTCGTTTCACGCCTGATAAAAGAGAAGTTATTCGTGCAGAGTTAGCTCGCTTAGTGTCAGCAGGATTCATTAGAGAAGTGTTACACCCTAAGTAGCTAGCAAACCCTGTTCTTGTACTCAAAAAAATAAAGTTGATTGGCGCCTGTGCGTCGACTATACTGATCTCAACAAACATTTCTCGAAGGACCCTTAGAGCTCCCTAGGATAGATCAGGTAGTTGACTCGACTGCTGGTTGCTCTATGCTCTCCTTCTTAGACTACTACTCTGGGTATCATCAGATCAGCTTGGCAAAAGAAGACAAGGAGAAGACTACCTTCATCACACCATTTGGAGCTTTCTGCTATACCTCCATGTCTTTCGGCCTCAAGAACGCTAGAGCGACTTACCAAAGAGCCATCCAAACATGCTTAGCCGATCACTGGGGCAAGCAGGTGGAAGCTTACGTCAACGATGTGGTTATCAAGACAAAAAAACTCAGAAAACTTCATCAAGGATCTACAACTAGTCTTCAATAGCTTGAGGCGCTACCGGTGGAAGCTAAACTTAGAAAAGTGTGTATTCGGAGTACTAGCCAGAAAGCTGCTTGGGTTCATTATCAGTCATCAAGGAATAGAAGCAAATCCAGAGAAGATTGAGGCCATCATGAGAATGGAAGCGCTGCGATCACAGAAAAAGGTGCAAAGGCTCACTGGGTGCATGGTAGCGCTAAGCAGATTCATATCAAGGCTAGGCGAGAATGGAATGCTATTCTATAAATTGCTCAAGAAGGTGGACAAATTTCAATGGACCACAGAAGCACAGGAGGCTCTAGAGGCACTGAAGAAATTCTTGACCACTCCACCAGTACTCAAGCCACCACGTTGAACTACGCCCGGTCAGCCGGTAGAAGATTTGCTGCTATATATCTCCTGCATGACTCATGTGGTAAGCACGCGTTAGTAGTCGAGCAGGTAGAAGAGGGGGCACAAATACCCAGTACAGCATCCGGTCTACTTCATCAGCGAAGTCCTCGGGCCCTCAAAGATAAGGTATTCTCAAGTTCAGAAGTTGTTGTACGCGGTACTAACCGCTCACAAGCTCCGCCACTACTTTGACGACCACAAAGTCGTAGTAGTCACAGGATTTCCAATAGGCGATATTCTTCACAACAAAGAAGCTATTAGGATAATAGCCAAGTGGGCATGCGAGCTTGAAGCTCATGATATAGAGTTCCAAACCCGCACAACGATAAGGTATTCTCAAGTTCATATCAGAATGGACTGAGCACCATGTCCCAGAAAGCCTAGAGGTCACTGAAATATGGAGGATGTACTTTGATGGCTCGCTGAGATTGCAAGGAGCAGGGTCAGGGATTCTCTTTATCGCCCCTGGAGGTGAACAACTCAAGTATGCACTCTAGCTTTTGTTTCTAGCATCCAATAATGCAGCAGAGTACGAAGCACTGGTCCATGGGCTAAGCATCGCGGTTTCACTCGGCATGAAGAAGTTAATGGTGTACAGCGACTCACTGGTGGTCATAAGTCAAATAAACAACGATTGGGATTGCTCGACCGACTCAATGGGCAAATATTGTGCAGTCATGCGGAAGTTGGAGGACAAGTTCGAAGGATTAGAATTCTGCCACGTGGAAAGGGATCACAATGCACCGGCTGACGCATTGTCAAAACTAGGATCAAGTCGGGCCCAAGTTCCACCTGGGGTCTTCGTCCAAGAAGTATAGCAACCGAGTATTGCCACATATCAGATGGAGGAATGCAATGCTCTGAGTCAGGCAGAGGCAGATCCCAATGACTGGAGAGAGCCGATCATCAGATACATAAGAAACGAGGAAGAACCGGGCGACAAGGCCGCGACAAAGCGCATTGCAAGACAGTTGGCCCACTATACCATCATAGCGGGCCTACTGTACAGAAGAGGTGCAGGAGGGGTCCTCATGAAGTGCATCCACTCGGCTACCGGGAGGCAGCTATTAGATGAGATCCATGCTGGGCAGTGTGGCATACATGCAGCATCAAGAACTCTGGTGGGTAAGGCATTTAGGTCCTGGATTTAGTGGCCGACTACGAAGAATGACGCCGTCGAGTTAGTCCAGAAGTGCGAGGCATGCTAATTCCTATCAAAGCAACATCTACCCGCACAGCAGCTGTAGACTATTCCTGTGACTTGGCCATTTGCATGCTGGGGGCTGAACCTGATCAGGCCTTTCAAGAAAGCTCAAGGAGGATTTGCTCACATACTGGTTGCCCTTGACAAATTTACAAAAGTGGATAGAGTACAAGCAAATCGCTTCCTTGACCTTAGCAACGACAGTGGAGTTCATTCAGGAGATAATGTTCAGGTTTGGAACACCTAATAGCATCATCACTGACCTAGGGTCTAACTTCACCAGCTCGGAGTTCTTCGACTTCTGTGAGTAGAGGAGCATTCAGATCAAGTACGCATCAGTGGCACACCCAAGAGCTAATGGGTAGGTGGAAAGAGCCAACGGGATGATACTTGATCCACTCAGGAAGAAGGTGTTTGACAAAAGCGAGAAGTTTGCAGGGAAGTGGATCAAGGAACTACCATATGTAGTCTGGAGCCTACGAACCCAGCTAAGCCGAGCTCTGCATGGAAACACTCTATTCTTCATGGTGTATGGGTCAGAGGCAGTGCTACCAGCCGATCTGATCTTTGGAGCGCCTAGATTAACCTTTGAAAGCATAGCCGAAGCAGAAGCAACCAGGCTAGAGGACGTCGATGTGCTGGAGGAGGAATGGCTAAATGTGGTAATTCAGTCGGCCAGATACCAGCAGACCTTGAGGCGCTACCACGATAAAGCGGTGCGGCATCAGTCCTTCATAGTGGGAGACTTAGTCCTCCACCGAGTACTAATGGGGGAGGGACGGCACAAACTATCACCATCGTGGGAAGGACCGTTCATTGTTGCAGAGGTCACACGACCGGGATCCTACCGACTCACTCAGATGGACGGCACTGAGGTGGGGAATTCATGGAATATTGAGCACCTCAGGAAATTCTACCCCTAACAATGCCTCAAAACTCTTCAGGACGAGATGTACTTTATAAGCAGAAGGTTTCATCATCAATAAAGCTTCCATTTTTTGAGGAATTCAAGTTCTTGATCAACAACTGACTTAGATCAGGCTCAACTTGAAATCAGCACAACACGACTCAGGGTGATTACTATACCCTACTGACGAAGCAATCGGCTTAAGTCAGAAATGCCTTAAGTCGGCGCAACATGATCGCGCTTACACGACTCAGGGTGTTCACTATGCCCTACTAACGAAGCGGCTTAAGTCAGAAACGCCTTAAGTTGGTTGACATGCTCGTGCTTACAGGACTCAGGGTGATCACTATGCCCTACTAACGGAGCAATCTGCTTAAGTCGGAAACGCCTTAAGTTGGTGTGAAATGCTCGCGCTTACATGACTCAGGGTGATCACTATACCCTACTGACGGAGCAATAGGCTTAAGTCAGAAATGCCTTAAGTCAGTGCGACATGCTCACGCTTACACCAATCAGGATGATCACTATACCATACTAACGAAGCAATCGGCTTAAGTCGGAAATGCCTTAAGTCGGTGCGACATGCTCACGCTCACACAACTCAGGGTGATCACTATACCCTACTAACAGAGCAATTTGCTTAAGTCAGAAACGCCTTAAGTCGGTGCGACATGCTCACGCTTACACGACTTAGGGTGATCACTATACCCTACTAACAAAATAGCCAACTCAAATCGGGAGCACTTCAAAGAAAAATAACTCGCTCACATTCTCAAGGGTGTTTTCAGCACCCTGCTGACGGAACGATCAGTTCAAACATAGCAATTACATACACACGGAATTCATAGCACACTGTTTCACTAAGAAGCACTAACGCAATAAACAGATGTTTTTGACTCAAACAAATTACTGCGCAGGAGCATTCTTGTAGGAAGCCTCGGCTACAGGAGTAGTAGAAGAAGATGGTCGACTCACGATAGCAAGCATGGCAAGAACATCGACGACAATGTCTTCAGGTACCACAACACCAGGCCTCCTCATTAGGATCCGCCCGGCGCGCGCAGTCTTATCCATGGCCTTGTCACACATTGCCTTCATAACGACGCGGTCATCCTCTAAGGTCTTGATGCTGAGGCGGGTGACCTCCGGCTCTTGAGTAACAAGCTTCTTAGAAGCGCACAACTCCTTGATGACAGAATCTTTGGTAGACAGCACCTTACCAAGTCGAGACACTTTAGACTGGGACGCCCTCAGTTCATCCCGATGATGGTCCAAGTCAGACATGGTGAAGCGATGACTCCTCTCCAGAATAGTCAAGAAGTTGCTAGCATCACGATACAATCTATCCAGGTTGTCGCGAGAAGCAATGAGCGTTCGTTTCTCCTCCTGTAAGCAAAAACAGCACTAAGCGTCGAAGCAAAGAAAGCAAAGCAGAAACAATCAAGAAAATTTACCTCATAAGCTATCTTCTCTGAGTCAAGCTGAGCATTGAAAGATGAATTCAAGGTGTGGGCACTGTCTAGGAAAGCAGAGGTTTGGTTCAGGTCAGCCTGGCTCCAAGTATACTTCTCCTCAGCATCATAGCATCGCCGAGTCAAAGCTGACAAAGTAGCAGAGAAAAGCACAAGGTATAAGATAAGAAGAGCAATATAAACAAAAAAGGAAACTGCAGACTCACTAACCAAGGTTTGAGGCCTTTAGATCTTCTATCTACCTCTGAAGCAGTAGAGGGTTCCATTGCATCAAAGATGAAATTTGGTGGGGAACAGGAGCACTGTAGGATTTCAGTTGGGCAGATACAGAATCAAGAACATCCTGCAAACACAAAAAATCAGCAAGAAAGCTAGTTTGCTAACATGGACAGTAAGAAGCAAAAGTTGGTTCACCTGAAGATTAGAGAGAAATAAGGTAAGACCCAAAGCTGGAAGCATTGGTGCACTGCTTGTTGAGGGGGTGTCAACAGGAATGATGTTGAAAGCACGACTTGGAAAGACTTTAGCTCCATCAGCAGGCAGCGTACTCCTAACATCTGGATCACTGGCCTCTAAGGTGATTGGACAAACGAGAGCAGCAGATAAGTGTGTCACCACGAGTTCCTCAGACTGAACCAGTGGTGATCCGATGTGGACGTCCATAGAAGCAGCCGAAAAGGAGCCTGGCCCTACACCCTCGAGGGCTAGGTCATCTTCAGCACCACCCTCGAAGGCTGGGTCCTCCTTAGTGGCAACCTCCAAAGCTGAAGCACCCTCGACCATGCCCAGGGGAGCTGAGTGACTCTGATCAACAGCGTTGAGGGCCAGCATGTCCTCGTGAGCTAGACCGCCCTCCAAGGTCGATGAAGCACGAGAGACTGTCCGGGTTGCCTCTTGCTCGATAGGATTGCATGGCAAAGGAACATCGTCTGGGACCTCTGAACGGATGACAGAACTATCATCCTTAGGGGGCTCCAATAAAAGGTTCTCAGGAATGATCTCTTCTAATGCATGGTCAAAATCAGACACCGACAACCCCTGGAGGCTGACAAGTCCCGATAAGGCCTGCATTGGGATGTCACTGCTCCTACTGCGATGGCTATTCTTGCGAATCAAGGGAATTTCTTCTTATTCATCCTCCTCATCCTCATCAAGCACACAGCCGCTAGCCCTGGCATCGTCACAACCTTTGACATTGTCCTGGGAGTGGTGCTCACCGGGCCATCACCGAGGAGCGATGTTGAAGGGTCAGCGTCTTGTTCTAAGCATGATAACTACCAGAGTCGTTTCTTTCTCTTTTTGTCCTCGTCAGGCGCAGCTGGATGGTCCGTCCAGCGTGATTGCTTGTGACAAGCACCTTCAGGTTTCTAAGTTTCCTCGTCTTCACCAAGGTTCTGCCTAATCGCAACAGCCATCGACTTAGTGTGAATAGAGTCGGATGATTCCCCAGCCAGCATGCTGAGAATAGCGTTCATCTCAGCCTCGTCAGTACTGGTCGGCATGTCGAAGTGGGTCTGCCACTCAGCCTCAGGAAGACCCCGGAATGGAGCAATGAAAGCCTCGATGTCATCTACTGAGGGTTGCACTCTATGGCCCGGACTGCCATCTCGAATAGGAGAGTTGGAAATGAAATCAGAAAAGGAGCTCCACGAGGTAGATTCTAGGCAGAATAAGATAAGGGGGCACTAGCATTTGAAACCCTACCCCTTAGCATCAAGTCAATTCGGCTCAGCAGGTCCTCATCAGGAATTTGTCTGTTGATAATTCGGGTAGGGTTGTTGACCCTGGTGTACAGATAAGCTAGGTAAACTCTATCCTTCAGGGGCTGGATGTTCTAGAAAACAAAGTCAGCGACCACAGCCTCAGCAGTCAGGCCCTTGTCTTTCAGCGAGCATATCTCGGCAAGCAACACCCAAGACTCGGTTAGCTCTGAACCTGTGGAGGACTCTGTCTAGCTAGGCGTGCAGACATCAGGCTATCTCCCCGATCAAGGAGGGAGGGACTTGTTGTGGTTCTCCATAGTAAACCACTCAAGGTGCCATCCTTTAATGTTGTCCTTTAGGGGGATATCAAGATACTCTATTTTCCTGCCCGACGAAGCTCTAAACTGGTACCACCAACAAGTTGATGTTGTCCTCCGGCCATCCCAGGCTGATAGTGGTAGAGATATTTCTAAAGCCTGAAATGAGGAAGGATTACAAGGAAAGCTTCGCAGAGGTGCACAAAAACGGTAATTTGAAGAATAGAATTGGGATTTAAATGTGTGAGATTCAGATCGTAAAAATCAAGGAGGCCGCGGAAAAAGGGAGAAGCCGGCAGGGCGAGCCCTCGGATGAGGAAAGGCACGAAAACGACAGATTTGTGTGTGTCCTCTGTCGTAACGGTGACCCCGTGCCAGATTCACCAGGAACACATCTCTTTCGGCGATAGAACCCCGGTTTCAACAAGGTGCAAGAGATCAGACTCAGAAACAACGGACATATGGTTACCGGCAAACATAAGCTAGCTATTAGGATCGATGGGCGGAATGATTAGGGTAGCAGCACTCTGTCTCTTCCTCTTGGGGGCCATCGCAGTCTCTCAAGCAAAGTGGGAAAGCTCAAGAACTCAGAAAATAGAGAAGCGGTGGAGGAAAAAAGCAAGAGTTAGGGTTCGGAACTCAAGGGGATACGTCAGCATAAATATAAGTTGGCTCGATAAGTCGGGTGCAAAGAATGCCAGATCATAACTCGAAAAAGCGGAGATCACAATCATCACTCAAGCATTACCTCTAAATTGCTAGCGAGCCGCTAATGCACAAACAACAAGCATGCAACAGCAGATAAGCAAAGAACTGCATTTTTTATTCATAAGGGTAGTTCGTCACAAACTTGAAACCGATTCATTATGAGTCGGCCTCTTCCACTCCTGGTCATTACATTACATTACGCAACTCTACTACCTAAACTACGCTATACTAATACTACTCTAATCCACTATTACTTACTACTACTTACTACTACTACTTCTGCGATCTATACTAAAATGTAAACCGGTAGCATTATGCCACTGGCTTTGTCGTCGTCGTCGTCGCCCTTGCTGCCACTGTCGCCCCCGCCGTCACCGCCATCACCATCGTCGTCGCCCTTGCCATCACCATCGTCGCCCTCATCGCCACCACAGCCCTTGCCGTCGTCATCGCCGCTGCTGCCGTCGTCCTCGCCGCCGTCACCTTCACTGCCACTCCACTACTCGGAAGATTCAGAGGAGTCCACCTCTTCCGAGGAGACCTCGTCCAAGTGATCTGATCCGCCGAGCCCGGCGCGCTCGATGGAGCGCCAGTACGCTCGGGCTGCAGCGGACAACCCCATGGAGTCATCCGAGTCCTCAGATGAAACCACAAGGGATGCGGGAGCGGGCGATCGATCATACTTGGAGGAAGCCTCCTTCGAGTACTCTGAAATCCTCTAAGGGAGGACTTGGGGGGCGCTTGTGCTTGGTTTTGGCACGGCGAGGCTAGCCTTTGCCCCTCTTGCCTCTGCCCATGGTAGGGTGGAAAGTGAGGGAGCGCAGAAGAAGAAGAATAAGAGAGCAAGTGATCAAAGAACATGTGAAGAAAACAGCCAAGGCGAGCAGGCTATTTAAAGAGGCCGAGGGGTGACCGTCCACTTCCTACCCCGCTCGCCGAATAGTCACAAGAATTCAATAAGCAATTCAAGCCGCCTAAAAATGAGTCTGGCAACTGGCGCCATTTCACGTAATACGACACCGATTGGACCCAAGTGAGCCACTCAGGCAAATGATTACACCTCTCCGTCACATCAAGTTACCACTTTGGGACAACGCGATAAACACTCTGCGCACCAAGACACCCCTTGGGCACACCCATTGGGTGTGTCACCTAGAATTTTCAAGAATTCCTAAAGGAACGATATCCACAAAATATACGCAATGAATGTACCACGACAAAAGAAGGAGATCGGCTAAAACAGGAGGAACACAATAGTGGTTACTGAAGCGCAAGTCCAATAGAAGCATTGAATCACAGAGCAGGGTGACGTATAGCCGAAGGCCATCTGTCTCAACTAGCCAGATGTCCAACCTGTCACCGATCAAATTGATTTCATACCTAACAAGGCATGGATAGATGGCATCGCTTGGTTATCCAAAAAATGTTGATTTCAAAAGCATAAAATGAAGACCGTTGAATGGATTATTTCTAAAATCCACTCAAAGCTCGGGGGCTACACCCATTGGGTGCACCTTCGGTGCACCTAATAGATCTATAGTACCTTGAAGCCAAAATGCTGATTTCAAAAGCATAAAATGAAGACCTTTGAATGGATTATTTCTAAAATCCACTCAAAGCTCGGTGGCTACACCCATTGGGTGCACCTTTGGTGCACCCAATAGATTCACGATACTCTTGAAGCCAAAATGCTGATTTCAAAAGCATGAAAATGAAGACCTTTGAATGGATTATTTCTAAAATCCACTCAAAGCTCAGGGGCTACACCCAACAGCAGTACAAAAATCAGGCTAGGCAACAAACCCATAGGCCGAACCAAGAATCTTTGGGCCAATTATTTTAAAATCAACTCAAAGATTGGGTGCTTGTGGGGGACAGATATCCCCCGGGTCCACTAGAAGGCGAAAGACCCTTGCATGGGACCACAGACCAGTTACCTCATAAAGCCGTCTCATCGTGGGCTAGGCAAAGACTATGAGTGGAATGGGCCGACCTGAGAAGGCAATGGACTCATGCCCAGATTGTCCATCGAATCGTGCACAATCTCAAGAAACCATCCGACTTTCCCGCGCCTGGCGCCCTCGAATGTCGGGGTAGTTCAGGGAAGAGTCGACGGGTTTTTCTGGAGATTGGTTAAGTTAGTTCACTATTAGCTAGTGGATATACTAGAAGAACGTCATCACCATATACGTAGGGAGTGACCCTCGGTCGTGTATATATGGCCCAGGGGGAACCCCATCATTTTCATCTCATTAGCCCTTCTCCATTCAGGAGACGCCACTTGTAACACACCACATATAGACCCATCCCAGGAAGTAGGGTATTACGCCTTTCAAAGCGGGCCGATCCTGCAAAAAATCGCCTGTCTCTCTCTCGTGCACCTAGCACGAACCATTGAGCTACAATCAAAAGCATCGTCCTACCCAAAAGCACCTCAACGGTATCCCTGGGTGTGCGGTCGGACTCCAAACACCGACAATACTTCCTACGCATAGACTATCATTTGGCACTCTATTACCAGACTTCAAAAGATGAGTTGCTACAATAAAGGATCAAGATAAGAATTAAAGAATATTTCAAGGTAAGTATTTTAAAATCTTTTGAAGCACTAAGTAATGTCCGAAGAAACGGGCCTCGCTCTGATACCAGTTGTGGCAGAACCTCCCAAGGTATTAGGCCCACCTACAGATGTCCTTGTCCTATGGACCTTAGACAGTCGTGCAGGTGTGCACAATGACTCGGCAAGTTCGGTTATCTGTATCTCTATCACATTGCCCAAGAGCGCTTAACCCATCATGCAGACAATACACAACATCAAAGTATGGAATAAGCGAAAAGGATTACAATAACATAATGTACATTCATAAGAAAAATATAGAAAAAGTGGTTATTACATATCCAGGTACTTGAGTGCGTAAACTTATTATTATTACATCACCGGAAGGCAAAACACCTTCCCCAAATAAGTCTTAGTTTTCATCCTCCTGCTTGGGAACCACCTAGGAACAGAAACAGCAGAACTCAGTCGCTTCATCCCCTACAACAACATGGGTTCAAAACCCTGAGTATGGAGTTTACTTTCACAAGTCTTACCCGTCTAAGGAAAAAGACTCTCAAGGATATGCTGGCCTTTAGGAACCAAGGTAAGGCTTATCAAGATTCAAAGACTCTCTTTGCAGAAAAGCTTACTTCTTTGCAGAAAAGCTTACTATGAGTGGATCCTTAAAAATTCCTTTTACTTATCAGGTTAAGTAGTTACCTGCATCTAGATTTCTTTCTATTCTAGATCAAGCACTTGGCCTATACTAGCCATCTTTTATCATCCCTTCAGTTCACTTGATGTTACATGTAGGGCAGTGACCAAGTCTTCATGTCCGAGAAGTAACGGCGATCCGAATCGATTAATACCTAGCTGGGGATCTCCAACCACATGACATATGTAGCACTCACCACTTACATATATCAACCTGCACCTGGGTTTCTCAAGACCAGAACGGGTTCATGCCAACCGAGAGCATAGATACTCCACCTTCCAGCCTCTTGCCACGGAGGGTACACGCTATTCTCGCCATCTCTCCACTCCCATTGCGTGGTGGCTTTCTGGTATTGGTCCGACCGAGGCAAAGCTTACCCATGACGAGGCATCTGGCCAGTTAAAAGGTCCTTGATCATCAAGCCTACATCGGCTCGGTCCTTAATCGACTTAGACGGAGACACTACACCGAGACTCCCATCTCATGCAAGTCACCTGCTCGGACTCGTCTTTATTATTTAGAACCGAAAGTTTGGTACCTGGCAGAGGTACTCTTTTCATATGTTGAATCCATCATGACCATGATGGATTCTCCACCATAAGTTTTTCTTTGTACAAATTCCCATCCAGTGTGAAGCATCACCTTTTGTTTTAACACAAAACATTTTGTTTTCTAAAGAAAGGCTAAGCATCAGAAAAGTTGTTTAAATAAATCAGATAACAAGGAATGGTAACCAATTTTCCAAGGAAGAGAATGCATCAATTGTTTAACACACAACTCCTATCACCTAATGCATCAAACAAAGTGATAAAGTTTTTAAACAACAAGGAAAAGGATAATGCACTGGGGCTTGCCTTGTGTTGCAGGAGGTTCTGGATCCACACCATAGATGTCGAAGTAAAAGTGGTTCTCCATTGGTGGATTCTCAGTCTCGAAGTAAAAGTGGTTTCTTCCTCGTGTTCTATACATGATAATACATGTACATGAATGCTGATGCTATGTCATGAATATGCAGTTGCATAAAAAAATATAACAAGTTGCATCTTGAATACAACTTTCCTTCATGGTATAAACCCACTAAGGTTTTCTAATTAGGTATTCCTTGAGGATTAGTGTTAAGTAATTAACCCTATGAGGTTAGTTATTGGGTTTCTGATCAAATTGTACCAAAATCATTTCAAACTTCACTCAAGGTCTCTAATCATCATATTAAAACTACCTAAAAATTTTCATAATTTTTTGGAATAACTAAATTATTTCTAAAATTCTAAAAGGCTTGATTTATGCACCTTTAATTGCTACACAATTCCAGGTTTGGAATAAAAAACTTGGAATTATTTTTATTAAATACTACTCAATTTTAGGAATCTAGAAAAATTAGTCTCATGATTTTACCAATTTTCTACTATTTTCTACAAATTTCTCAAACTGATAGTAAAAAGAAAAGAAGAAATAATGAATAGTGATAGGCCAAAATCAGCCCAACAGGCCCAAGTCTATGTGGAATCTGGGCGCGCCCACGCTCGCGTATACGGTTTTGCGTGAAGGTCCCTGACCATTTAAATAACCAGTAAAGAGTCCCTGACACTGTTCCTTATGTCTCACTGACAAAGTGACAATCACATAAAGGCCCTCCTATTACTATTTCTTCACGATTCAAGTCCTTGGCACACACACCGAGCGAATACATGGCCGGAGTCGCGCGTACTCACCGACGATGACGTGCTCTAGTGGTGTCGAGCGTACGAACACCATCACGGATGCAACCCGAACACAATCACGTGCTCAATTTGGTTAGAGCGCCCTTAATTCATAGCCGTCCGCGACAACGGCAGAACCAGATCATTGGCGTGCCATTACCGATTTACCCGAGCCGGTCGAGTTTAATCTAGAGATGCGGAAAGACTCAGTGACCCACGAGGGTTATGGTGCTCGCGCAAACTTGGACAAAGACTACCAAAAACAGCCAGTCGACGTGAGCTATGTCTGTGGCGGCGTTCCCGGACAATAACGCGATGTTCCCTAAGCTATGGTGCGGTAGCGCTCAATCGGCCGAGACTGAGAGCTTCACTAGCATCAGAGGATGTAGAAACATGGATTAGAGGGACGTGAACGGACCTATGGATGGCTGGCCACGACGCGAGGTCACCCGGCGGTGCTCTTGGCTGATTTGGGGGAAATGGAAATTCGCGAGCTATGGTGGACGATTAGGAAGGAGGAGTGGTGCGCTAGATTCGTAACGAGATAGCGGAGCAGGCAGGGCCTTCAATTTATAGTTACCGGCTGCGGTTGCTCCAAATTTTGGATGGGATGAACTCACGACCGGAAAAAGGTGAGTCACCGGAGTTTGCCAAACATGGCGCGTAATGACATAAAGTCTGGGGGGTAATTGGCTGTCTCACACGACCTATGGTGAGGTGGTACATGGCTTATGGCGTGGTGCGACCAAGGTAAACGACGGCCACCACAGCGATGGCCGCATGACCACATCGCCGAGCAAGTGGGTACGGCGGGGCAGACTCAATCCAACCCCCCTTTGATCTTTTCATCCCCGCGTTAATATCCCACCTGAACTGAGCACGAATCACGGTGACCAGCGTGAATCATCGCGCGGAGATCGTCGGCGGCCAGGTTCTCTACACCCGCGATCTTCTTCAGTTTACTATATCATGCAGAGCTCATTCGGTGCGCCTGACAAAGGAACTTGAGGGGTCCTTTTCTTCAATTTCTATGTGATGAGCCACTAATCCGACTACATCAAAGTTATTCTCCTATAAACCAGCTTCATCTTTGTCATAAGGTTTGTTGGGGGGCCTTCGTCTTTCGAAGGTCCTCAAAAACACGACTAACATGTTTTTCAAGTATAATACATGTACAGAGACCTTCGGCCTTGGGATGAAGCTGTACACGATGTAAAAGGCACGGATCGGGAGAAGGGTGAACCAGTTCCGAAGCTACCTATGGAGAAGCTTCGGCTTAGCAGAAGAAAATGGAACCAACCTAAAAAGGGAAAAGGTTGTCTAGTCCTTGATAGACTATCCCTAAGTCAATAGTAAAAGTGAAGGGCATGAATGTAATTTACACAGGCTGCACCTTGTGTCTATAAATAGATGAACAGTAGCATCGTACTGTTCACGCTAACTGGCACCCATTTGCGCGTCGCATTCGAACTTTTGCCTTCTATTAAGCCGAAGGTATAAATGTAATTCAGTATTGTTTATATTCATTCATGATGCTAAATAAAAGAAATATATATGATGTTATATGATTATTCATGATACCTCTTATGTTTCATATGCTCTTACTTTTATTATAATACATTGTGATGATGAAGGTACGCCCTTCTTAACCTTCGTCTGGAGATCATTATGTCCTAAGGGAGATAATGCTTCGAAGGACGAAGCACTTTAATCATTAATGTTTTGTGTTGCCTTGTTCTTGATTCATAGCATTTGAGAACAAGCCCCCAACATTGGCGCCCACCTCTGGTGAACTCATTTGACCACCTTCGGCAAGCTACGACCTTCGTCATGCCGCCGAAGAAAGTTTCAGGGCTAGGGGTTGCACTGCAGCCATTGGATGTCAACCAAGACACATTGCTCGAAGCATGAAGCCAAAAAAGGAAGGCTACAAGTCTGATGCCTCACGACGAAGAGCTGGACCAAGAGATCAGGGATCTCGAAGCCATTCACCAGCAGGTCCAAAAGAAGAAGGAGAAGATGCTTCGCCTGGCTGATCTTCAAAGGAAGATCGACGAAGCCGCTGAGGAAATGTGTCATCTCACCCAAGATGACTAGGACCAGTGGCCTCAACGCATAGACCTTCGCCAGGACAGTTCCTACGATGATGATGTTTGGTATGATGATTTCCACCATGGAAATTTTACTTCTGATGATGCTTTTCCTCTGTCAGCAGAGATGCAGGCTACACCATGGCCTTCATCATACAAGCCACCCCAGCTTCCCATGTATGATGGGCACTCGGACCCCAAGCAATTTTTGATGAGCTATGAAGCAACAATATCCTCATATGGAGGCAACGCTGCTGTCATGGCAAAGTCCTTCATCATGGCAGTCCGAAGTGTAGCTCAGACATGGTACTCTTCTCTCCGGCCAGGGACAATCACATCATGGCAGAAGCTTAAAGACATGTTGGTCACCAGTTTTCAAGGGTTTCAGATGAAGCCAGTCACTGCTCAGGCCTTGTTCCAATGTACACAAGACCAAGAGGAGTACCTTCAGGCGTATGTCCGAAGGTTCTTGCGTCTGAGAGCACAAGCTCATATAGTGCCCAACGAAATTGTCATTGAGGCCATGATCAAGGGTCTTCGGCCAGGGCCCACGGCTCAATATTTCACCAGGAAACCCCCCAGACTTTAGAGAAGCTGCTTCAGAAAATGGATGAGTACATCCGGGCTGATAATGATTTCCGCCAAAGAAGGAAAGAAGCTTATAGGTTTTCTAAGAAGACTAGGGGCTTCAAGGGAGAATCCACCCTAGGCATGTCAGATCAATCCACAGCTCCAGTCAGAATGATGACAAGGGAAGCCAGTTTCAGAGATCACAACACAGTTCTCAGTCTTCAGGTCAGCAGCAAAGCTCCTTCAGGCCACCAGCTCCAAGGGTCAGAGGCAGCAGAGGCTTCAGAGGAAGATATGGGGATTAGCTTAGGAAAATATATTACTTATTCTGTGGTGAAGACAAGGGCCACACTACAAGAACGTGCCAGATTACCATTCAGAAATAAAAAGAGATTGCCGAAGCAGAAGCCCAGTAGAATCAGCCGAAGCAGGTCTTACATACTGCTTCATGCTACTCTCCCTACATACCAGAATATGTGGGTAATCAACCTGCAGCTTTTGTTGCTTCAGCAAGCCATTCACAAGCATCCTAGCCTCAGCTTCCACCGCCACCACCATTGCCACCTACTCAAGGCCAGCAGCTAGAAGGGTGCCAGCACTCCCAACAACAACGCGATTTCAGGGAAGAGTTCGAAGCTCGTACAGTCAATAGAACTGTACCAGAATCGAAGCACATATACTAAGGAATATCCTACTTCTGAACTACTTTTATCTTTTATGCCATTTTTACTTTTTGTATGAGAGACAAGTAATGAAAATTTAGTTTCAATTTTTTGTAATAACTCTGCCTACACCACAATGAAATATATCTTCTTCATAGATTTACGAAGCTTGAAAGACGACTCTTAAAGGAATGAAATAATTCTCGAAGCTCAAAAGTTGTTCCTAAGGGAATGTAGAGCCAAAATTGACGAAGCTACAAAAAGACGTTCCTAAGGGAGCGCAACGTAAGTTTTCTGCTCAAAAGTCGTTCCAAAGGGAATGCAGAGCCAAATACCGCTAAAATATAAGGTGAAGAAGTTCAAAAGTCGTTCCTAAGGGGATGTAGAACTTATACCGCCGAAATAGAAGGTGAAGAAGTTCAAAAGTCGTTCCTAAGGGGATGCAGAACTTATATCACCGAAATAGAAGGTGAAGAAGCTCAAAAGACGTTCCTAAGGGAATGCAGAGCTTAGATTCAAAAGATGTTCCTAAGGGGATGCAGCCTTCAATGTACCAGTGCAGGCGCATGTGTGGGTGTTAAAACATCATCATATTGTATCATACCATCGCATCATTTAGCATAGCATCACATCATACATCATATGGCATCAACAGAAAGATTGGATACGAAGCAAACTTTCGGAAATACTTCGATTGAATAAAAATGTGCTAAGACACGAAGCAAGCTTCGGGTGTCAATTCTATCAGATTTGCCCTAGAAGGGGTGTCTTCCTTTACGAAGCATGAAAAGAAGGGAAGGTGTTTTTTCGCCGAAGGCTCAAAAAGCGGTATGTCTGTATGTTTCATGCATCGCAAAGAAATAAATTACAACAATTTACATATTCGATCCAATGTTACACACATCAAATGTTACATAGTTTTGTTACAATAGAAGTTTAATCTTCTTCCAATTGTCCCATACATCAAGCATTTCAAAATACTATTATAGTAGAATCTATTCTTCTCTAAGGACTCTTTCTGCAACTTTGTTCAAAAGTTTATCGATGACTTCGTCGATAATGGAGTTCGCCACGCCTACAATATCCAGCGCTTCCTTCATTTCTGGATCAGCTAGAGGATTGTACGGCTTCGGTGTCGGGGATAGTTCAGCTAAAGTAGGTAAACTGATTAGCTCGAAGCCACAAAGCAAGTACCGAAGGCAAGAATATAAAAAAACATTACCTATACGTCTCTCGCGTTCAGCAGCTTCTTTAGCTCGTTTTGCTTCTGCCCGGGCGTCATGGGTGTCTTTTTCATTCTTCTTTATAATTTCGCTGGCCAGCTCTCGGCCACCGTTCACCCAGACATCAGAGTAAAACTTCCCGCCTATTAAGGTCGCTTCGGCTGAAGGATCCTTCGTATCGTCTGTGGAGAAGGCAGCTTCGGTATGGGCTATAGCCTTAACATGATCACATCCGGCCTTCTCCAAAATAGCTGCGATTCACCAAGCGCCGGAGAAGGCACAAATATCCCCGCGATCACTTAATATTTCCTCGAAGGCTTCAGCTTCTCCACTTATCCATTCAACAACGCCCTTGGGGTCGCCTCGTATGAAATTTTCTTTAGAAGAGTAGGCGCCCACTTTGGCGAAGCTAGTTTTTAATTTTTTTCACACAATCCAAGGATTTCTCAAAGCACCTTTTCTTGGATTCGTGAAGTTCTTCAACATTTTTCTCTAGCTTATTTTTCTAGTATTCACTGATCTGTTGGTCAGCCTATGCAAGCGCGCATCTCTCATTAGCTTCGGCCAGTTGTCTCCGAAGGTCTTCAATCTCAGCTTTCTGGGCTTCGGCCCGAGCTTTGTATTGAGTTTTGTCTTCTTTTATTTTATTTACCAATGAAACCAAAATCTTGTCTTTCTCTAGACCTTCATTTCTTAGCTCAATCACCTCTGAGCGAAGGTTGTTAAGGGCTATTGTACAACCTTCGTCTTCGGCGCTTTTCTGTGCCCTCAAGGCATTACTAAGAATTAAACGCTGCAAAGAAGAAGAAATAACTAAGCATGACAGATAAAATACTTCATTCCTAACTTCAAGGTTAACTTCCATACCTTTATACTGTTGTACGCTAGGCTATCAGCAAGATCATCCTTCGACATAACCAAAAGGCATTCTTCAAGTTTCGGAAATCCCATACTTTTAACTATCTCCTGGCAAACGGATATTTCTTTGTTATCCGGGAGACAGTACAGGAAATCATCTTCATTACTGCTGTTAAATACTAAGGCTCCTTTTGGATATTTCAGCTTTTGAGCATAATGTCTTGCTTCCACGATTTCTTATTCGGATAACTTTTTCCCCGAAGCATGTCGAAAAATGTAATCAATATCTTCAACTAGGGCTTTAGGGATAGAAGGCTTTGTTTTTTCTGCCATGTCTTGCCTTGCTGCCATGCCAGTATCTGCAGTTTATTGATCAGCTTTATCTTCAGGCGCGACAACCTTTATCTCAACGGGCGCTAAAGACCCAGCTTCGGCCTCGTCTTGGACTTTGGTAGTTTTAGCATTTTTCTTAATAGGTCCAGGACTCAAGGCCTTCGTAGTCTCAAAGACAGCGTCCAGCACGCTGGCCATTCTCCTCCTCTTGGGAGTTGTGGCAGAAGCCTTTTGCACCTTCGGCAATTTTGTCTCAGCTGCTGGGCTCATAATTTCTGGCATTTTTCCATCTTTTCCACCTATGGCTCTTTGGCCTTATCATTCTTAGCTTTGGCTGGCCCGATTGTAGGTACCTTCGGCACTACAGTCGGCTCTTCAACGCTGAGCAGCTTGTTTTGCTTCAGCAGTTGAAGAGGCCTCTTCGCCAAATTCAGGCACTACGACCGGTTCAATATACCGTGGCCGGTGGGTGAGAACCTTCACCTTTTTGCCCTTCGGCTCATCAGTGGTGGTCGAAGCGACATTAGTGGTGGCCGAAGCAACAACTCTTCTCTTTTTCCCTTGCCTTCGCAGCGGGTAGTGATAATCAAGGTATACGAAGCCGATTGCATCAAACACCCTGTTCAATCTTTTTTTCCCCGACCCCCGAAGGCTGCGGACAAGGCATCATCTTCGGCCTTGGAATATGTTCCAAGCAGCTCGTCACTAGTAGCTTCAATACATTTTAACCAGTCATCATCTGGCTCATCAAACTTTTCTCTAAATCTAAAGGTATACTTCAATCGGACTAGACCACCTTCGCTGTATTCGGCAGTAGTCTCCTTTGGCATATTCGAGCTCTCCACAAGTGGCCACACCCTGAAGGCTATGTGTTCTTGAATTAAATCCCTCGTGCCAATGAAGGCACAAACAGTACTAAAGGCCTTTTGACATGCTTCAACATCACTATCAATATTCACCTTCGGCCTTTGGAGGCCGAAGCGAGACCAGATGGGGCGCTGGATAATCTCCTTGATGTCTTCCCTTTTAATCAGATCATTTTTAACATAAAACCACTCTTCCATCTAGGCTCCGGGCCATCTTTTCTGGTATGTCGGCACCGGGTAGCTTACATTAGAGCGGGCAATGAACCCGTAGCAGCCGAAGTTGTTGTGATATTGCTCTTTGCCAATGGCCTTCGTCTCGTATAAAAGCTCGTGCATACTACAAAAGCACTTCGCACTTGGCTCCAGCCCCTAGCTTCTTACGGCCCAGACAAACATCCCCATCCTAATTACAGCTTCGGGGGTAATCTGATGGAGAAAATTCTGAAAAATCTTTAGTACCTCAACCACAAACTTGCTTAGTGGGAACCGAAGACATGCCTTCAGGAAGCTTCGATAAATGACAACTTCGTTTTCCTCAGGGGCAGGGGCAGTGTTGTCTCCTCCAACCCTCACGATGGACATGTCACGAAAATATCTCCCCCTCATGGCATCAACATGACTCTGTTTGATAGTCGATTTTCCGAAGATAGTATGACTTGGCCGCCAGGGTCGATCCTCAGAATCTTCATCCCTGCTCTCCACGTCATAACTATCAGTGTCACCAGAATCTTCGGACAAACCCTCCATTATTTCCTTAGTAATTTTCTCTATATTTGTCTTAGCCATAGACTCGTAAAACCCAGCAATAAAAGAATCGATAATTTTCTTTTCTTCATATAGCTTCTTCTCCTCTGGTACCTTCTTCTCCTCGGCCATCTTCTCCTCAGTTATCTTCTTCTCTTCACTGTCATCTTCTCCTCAGATATGAAGCAAGCATGTCTCTAAAACCGAAGCTCAAAAATTAAGCAAAAACTTGCAAGCAAGAGTTAAAAATTTGAGGGAATAACGCAAGCAGCAGAAATGGCGTATCAAATACCACCGCTAGAGATCCATATTTATACACCCAGTGCTTTGCAACTTAGCGGGCCCCGTCTGTTATTCACTGTTGCTATTCTAGCAAAGGGAAGGTATTTTTTCGGACCTTCGGCTTAAGGCCTTCGTCCATGTCGCAGTTTAAATCCGTTATTATAACGAATTAATACTGCGAGGGGCTACTATTGGAGGCCTTCGTCTTCCGAAGTTCCTCAAAAACACGACTAACATGTTTTCCAAGTATAATACATGTACAGGGACCTTCGGCCTTGGGATGAAGCTGTACACGATATAAAAGGCACGGATCGGGAGAAGGGTGAACCAGTTCCAAAGCTACATATGGAGAAGCTTCGGCTTAGCAGAAGAAAATGGAACCGACCTAAAAGGGAAAAGGTTGTCTAGTCCTTGATAGACTATCCCTAAGTCAATAGTAAATGTCAAGGGCATGAATGTAATTTACACAGGCTACGTCCTGTGTCTATAAAGAGATGAACAGTAGCACCGTACTGTTCACGCTGAATGGCACCCATTTGCACGTCGCATTCGGACTTTTGCCTTCTATTAAGCCGAAGGTATAAATGTAATTCAGTATTGTTTATATTCATTCATGATGCTAAATAAAAAGAAATATATATGATGTTATATGATTATTCATGATACCTCTTATGTTTCATATGCTCTTACTTTTATTATAATACATTGTGATGATGAAGGTATGCCCTTCTTAACCTTCGTCTGGAGATCATTATGTCCTAAGGGAGATAATGCTTCAAAGGACGAAGGACTTAATCATTAATGTTTTGTGTTGCCTTGTTCTTGATTCATAGCATTTGAGAACAAGCCCCCAACACGGTTCTTGATGGGATACTCACTGGATTATGCATAATTTGGCCCCAAAGTTAGTCGGACACCACTGTCAGTTAGATTTTCATACTAGAACTCGACCGACAGCCCAACTTATAGTCCATTTTGCTCCAATTTCTGTACAGCTCTAGGGCTCAATCCTTTAATCAAACTTGGACTACTATAGTAACACTACAAATTTGTTGTAGTGACCCATGACAAAATCCCCATAGATTAGGACATATTAAGGCTTAAACTTGGCCTGATAACACTATTTTCAGGGTTAAGCATATGGGTGCCCTTAGCTCTTTTGCACTTTACCTCAATTTTGCTCCACAAAACATGGAAATCCCCAAACATGAAAGGTGCTTAACTTTTGCTACTCTATCACTTTGATATATACACTTTTGACCAAAAGTGCATAAAAATTGAAATCACCATATAGGGCACTAATTAGGGGTTTTAGGGTTTCAATTAGGGTTTTGAGTGTTCTAGGGTTTAAGTGCCACTTAAACTCTCTCAGTTTAGTCTTCCATAAACATCTCTACTAACCTTTGAGATCATACTCTAATTCTCATCTCACACACCCACATGCTTGTAATCCTTGAGAAAGTACCCTATCCTAGGGTCAAGGACCTCTTTGATCAAGTCCAATCATCACATCACATGTTTGTTTTGAAATTTTAGCCTAGTGTATGCACTCAAGGTGTAACATACATAATGAAATGCCAATGCATATGATGCCACGCCAAAGTTTTAGTTCTTGTAACACTAGGGGTGTTACACACCTCCTCCTTGATTGGCCCATTGAGGAAAGCGCTCTTCACATCCATTTGAAAGAGCTTAAAGGAATGGTGAGCAACATAGACTAGTGATATGCGAATAGACTCAAGCCTAGCTATAGGAGCAAAAGTCTCCTCAAAATCTAAACCTGCGACTTGAGCATAACCTTTTGCTACAAGTCTTGCTTTGTTTCTTGTCACCACTCCATATTCATCTTTGTTGCGAAACACCCACTTGGTGCCCACAACATTTTGCTTTGGATGTGGCACCAGACTCCATACTTCATTTCTCTTAAAGTTGTTGAGCTCCTCTTGCATGGCAAATACCCAGCCCGGATCGTGCAAGGCTTCTTCTACCCTAAAAGGCTCAATAGAAGAAACAAAAGAGTAGTGCTCACAAAAAATTGCAATACGCGAATGAGTAGTTACTCCATTGCTCATGTCACTAAGAATTTGATCCACCGGATGATCCTTTGTATGTTGGTGCGAACTTGGGTTGGAGGTGCATGTGGTAATCTTTCTCCTCTCTCCCATCTTGTTCTTGTGCTCCCCCTTGATCCATGCCATCACCTTGAGGTACATGTTCATCATCTCAAGTTGGGGGTTGCACCATAGTTGAGGAAGAAGGTTGATCTTGCACTTGTTGTTGCTGTGGTCACACATTGCCTATCGCCATAGTCCTCATTGCGGCTGTAGGAACCTCATGTTCATCTATGTTATCAAGATCAACTTGCTCTATTTGAGAGCCATTAGTCTCATCAAATACAACATCACTAGAGACTTCAACTAAACCCGAAGATTTGTTAAAGACTCTTTATGCCTTTGTATTTGTGTCATAACCAAGTGAAGGCTTTGGGAGCAAACTTTGAATGCCTACCTTTCTTTACCAAGATGTAGCATTTGCTCCCAAATACACAAAAGTAAGAAATGTTGGGTTTGTTACCGGTTAGTAGCTCATATGACATCTTCTTGAGGAGGCGATGAAGATAGAGATGGTTTATGGCATGGCAAGTCGTATTTATGGCTTCTGACCAAAACCGTTTCCACGTCTTGTATTCTCCCAGCATCGTTCTTGCCATGTCAATAAGCGTCATGTCCATCCTCTCCACTACACCATTTTATTGTGGCATGTAGGGAGCGGAGAACTCATGATTGATGCCTTCCTCCTCAAGATATTCTTCCACTTGAAGATTCTTGAACTCAGATCCATTATCGCTCCTTATCTTCTTTACTTTTAGCTCAAACTCATTTTGAGCCCGTCTTAGAAAGGGCTTGAGGGTTTCTTGGGTTTCATATTTATCCTAACAAAAGGAATACCCAAGTGAAGCGGGAATAGTCATCAACAATTACTAGACCATACTTACTTCCACCGATGCTAAGGTAAGCAACGGGCCCGAAGAGATCCATGTGGAGAAGTTCCAATGGTCTTGATGTCGTCATCACATTCTTGCTTGGATGACTTGTTCCCACCTATTTACATGTTTGACATGCTACACAAGGCCTACCTTTCTCAAAACAGATACTAGTTAGTGTGAGTCCTAACACATGTTCTCCTTTTAGAAGCTTATAAAGGTTCTTCATCTCAACATGTGCTAGATGGCGATGCCAAAGCCAACCCATGTTGGTCTTAGCAAGTAAACATGCATCTAGATTGACATTTTCTTTAGTAAAATCTACTGAGTAAAATTTGTTGTTAGATACACCTTTAAATGCTAATGAACCATAACTTCTTCTAAATACAGTTACATCAATATTTGTAAATAAACAATTGTAGCCTATGTGACATAACTGACTAATGGAAAGCAAATTATAACCAAGCGATTCTACCAAAAAGACATTAGAAATGGAATGCTCAATAGTAATCGCTATCTTACCTATCCCTTTTACCTTGTCTTGATTCCCGTCTCCAAAGATGATTATGTCATGAGAATCCTTAGTCTTGACGTAGGAAGTGAACATGTTCTTCTCCCTCATCATGTGGTTTATGCATCCGCTATCGATGATCTAGCTTGAGGCCGCGGATGCATAAACCTGCAAGGTATTTAGGCTTGGGGTTTAGGTACCCAACTTGTGTGGGTCCTGTCAGGTTAGTTACATAAGATTTTGGAACCCAAATGCAAGTCTTACCTTTCTTGCATTTTGGTCCCACATTTGTAGCAATAACTTTACCATTTTTATAATGAATTATATAGGATGCATCAAAAGTGCGAAATAGAATGGAGGGTCCTTGAGATGCATTCCTATTCTTAGGTGTATGAGAAACAGCATGATGCCTAGTTCTACTCCTGTCACTAGATGAAGCAATCACAGTGCGAGGAGTAAAATTATCATTGCAGGTAACATGATAAGCATTATGAGAAGTACTCTTAATATGAGAATACAAATAAGCATGGTTTCTCTTCTCATGGACCGAATGCACACTATTAGCCATAGGTGCCTTCCCCTTCTCCTTTGTGAAGTTGAGGTCCTTTTGGCTCTTACTATTCTTGGTTCCCTTTTGGAAACCAAGTCCATCCTTAATGGAGGGATTTCTACCAATAGTGAAAGCATCCCTAGCAAATTTTACCTTTTCTACTTCATTTTTGCAATTCTTAAGTTGAACATTTAAATGAGTAATTTTATCATTTAATTCTGCAATAGTAGAAGCATGATTACTACAAACATTAAAATTATGATCTTTGCACTTTGCACAAATTGAAACATGCTCAACTGAAGAACTTGCAATATTTACTTTCTCTATTCTAGCATCCAAATCATCATTTAAACTCTTTAGGCTAGTAATACAAGAATGTCAAGAAGATAATTCAAAGGCAAGCATTTCATTTTTCTTCATTTCTAAAGCAAGAGATTTTTCTACTTCAACTACTTTATCATGTTGCTCATAAAGTATACCCTCTTGTTTTTCTAGAAACCAATCTTTTTTCATTAAGAGTTAATTCATTAACTTTATCTACCTTAGATCTATCTAAGCCCTGAAAGAGATTGCTATAGTCTACATCTTCATCATCACATTCCTCATCACTAGAAGAAGTATACTTAAGGGTATCACGGGTATGCACCTTCTTATCTTTTGCCATGAGGCAAGTGTGATGCTCATTGGGGAAGAAGGAGGACTTGTCGAAGGCGGAGACAACAAGTCCTTCATCGTCGTAGTCAGATGAGGAGCAGTACGAGTCCCATTCCTTGCCAATATGCGCCTCGCCCTTTGTATTTTTATAGAATTTCTTCTTCTCCTTCTTCCCTTTCTTTTCCTGTACCTGGTCATTCTCATTATCGGGACATTGAGGAATAAAATGACCAGTCTTACCGCATTTAAAGCATTAACGCTTTCCTCTTTATTTGTTCTTGTTGGGGTAGTCCTTGTGTCCCTTCAATGCACCCTTGAAGCGCTTTATTATAAGCGTCATTTCTTCCACATTAAGTTCGGCAGCCTCTACTTGTGCCACCTTGTTTGGGAGCGTCTCCGTGCTAGTTGTTGCTTTGAGTGCAACGAGATGTGTCTCATAAAGATGAAGAGGTCCGTTAGCGATGTCGTCGACGTACCTTGCTTCTTTCACCATCATGCGCTCGCTTACAAATTTTCCAAAAATTTTCTCGGGTGATGTTTTGGTGTACCTGGGGTTTTTATAAATAAGGTTAACAAGATGAGGATCAATTACAGTGAATGCCCTTAACATGAGGCGCTTGACATCGTGATCCATCCATCTTATGCTTCCATAGCTTCGTATCTTGTTCATTAGGGTCTTGAGCCTATTGTATGTTTCAATTGGATCCTCTCCCCTTTTCATGGTGAATCTCCATAGCTCGCCTTCCACCAATTCCATCTTGGTGATCATTGTACATCGTGTCCCTCATGAAAGATCTTGAGGGTGTCCTATATTTGCTTTGCGTTGTCCAAGCCACTAACCTTGTTATATTCATCCCTGCATAGAGATGCTAAAAGAACAGTAGTAGCTTGGGCATTTTTATGAATTTGCTCATTGATAAATATGGCATTATCATTACTATCAAAATTCATCCCATTTTCTACTACTTCCCAAATGCTAGGATGAACAAAAAATAAATGACTACACATTTTATAACTCCAAAAAGAATAATCTTCCCCATAAAAATGAGGGGGCTTACCAAGTGGAATGGATAGTGAATGAGCATTTGAGTTGTATGGAATACGAGAATAATCAAAAGAATAATTTTGATTAACCGCCTTTTTCTTTGTAGAGGAATCGTCATCGTCATCGTCCGTTGGTGAAGAAGAGGAGGCATCACTGTCATAGTAGATGATCTTCTTGATAAGCCTTTCTTCTTCCTATCCTTCCTCTTGTTGTTCGATCCTTAGTCAGTGGGCTTATCACCTTTTAGCTCGTCAATGTTAAGGGTCTCCTCCTTGTTGATGATCACAATCTCCTTGCCTTTAGCATCCATCTCTTTGGGTGGTTAGTCCCTTGATGAAGAGAACGACTCTAATACCAATTGAGAGCACCTAGAGGGGGTGAATAGGTGATCCTACAAACATCAACCCTAAACAAGACAAAATTGGTTTATGATAAGTGTTAGTGAAAACAAAAACCAAGTTGTTATGAGTAGAGGTGGAGAGGAGAAGAGAAATCTTCACTTGATTGTTCCTTAGATATGTGTATTAAACTTAGGAACAACAATACAAGTGAAATATGAGAACTCTTGGAAGACAACAATAGCAATAAAATAAATGCACAAGAGACACGGTGATTTTATCCCGTGGTTCGGCCAATGCCTACTCCACGTTGTGGTGACTTCCTTTGGTAAAGGGTTGCACTCAACCCCTCTCAAGTGATCCAAAGATCAAATTTGAGTACCATGGTTTTCTTCCTTATATGAAATCCCTTTGTGAGGAATCTCCATAAGTTGGAGTCTCTCACGCCTTACCCAAGAGTGAGGAGGGACTAGAAACACACACAAGAACTTAAGTCATGGAAAAAAAACACGCACACGAGTCAAGAAAGGAGCGCATGAAACAACACAATAGAGTCACAGCTCAAAAACACGCTCAAATCTCTATCTAATGAAACAACAACATGGTCGCGAGGTCATGGAGTTGTTGTATGCTCAAAGAATGCTTGTGTACTGCTCCATGGCGCTTAGGGGTCCTTTTATAGCCCCAAGGGACCTAGGAGCCGTTGGAGCTCCATTTGGAAGGCCATGTTTGACTTCTGTCCGCGGGTGCACGGGACTGTCCGGTGCACAACGGACACTACACAGTGCAACGATTATGTATCTCCTGATTGGCCGCTTTCCACTTAGGGCTTGTTTGGTTAGGCCAATCCAGAAGGGGATTGGAGGGGTTTAAATCCCCTCCTAGTCAAAAATGACTAGAAGAGGATTTAAACCCCTCTAATCCCCTCTGGATTGGTGTAACTGAACACGCCCTTATGGGGGGCACCGAACCATCCGGTGGGTGGCACTAGACTGTCCGGTGCACTAGTTGACCATTGGCTCCGGCCTACGTGTCAACTAGCCGTTGGCCGACTGGTACACTTGACTGTCCGGCGCTCCGCGCGGACTATCTAGTGATTTATAGTCGACGGAGGCTTCTTTTTCCCGAGAGTGGCCCTTTCGGTCGGACCGTTCACCGGAGTGTCCGGTGCACACCGGATTGTCCAGTGTGTGGAACCGGACCGTCTGGTGCTACGCAGACCAGTCCAACTTTCTCTTTTTCCATTCCAATTCTCTTTTGCTTCTTTTGACTTGACTTCATAAAGTCCCTAGCACTTAGACAAATATGATTAGTACCCAAAATAATTTACTAAGTGTTTGGAGCTTACCTTTTTCACTTGGTACCATATGGATTTGTGTTATGCCCACTTCCAAGCCTAAAAGTGCCTTTTCTCAATTTGCTTTAATTACTCATTGCTCATACAAGATGATGTTGGTGCAAACACAATGTGTTGAGCATTTAATCACCAAAACGAAATAGAAATGGCCTAAGGACATATTTCCCTTTCATGGCTACCGAAGACTTAAATCCATTCAATACAAATCCTATAAAGGCATTCATTTGTGCAAAATAATATTTTTCTCTTCTAACATGTAGCATGTGGTGGAACTGCCCGAATTATTCCAGCTTAAGTGCCCAAGTCACACCCGCAAGGGCAGCAACACACTTAAACCGGAATAACCCGTCAGTCCCTCGGATCTAGTCCGACAAGGCCACTTATCCAGGATCGAATACCACTAGCTCACTCGAAGGTGAGGCACAGAGAAATACAATAAAACATAATACCACAGATTTAATAAGTATCATTAGTGATTACACTATCGGAGTTTTAGAAATAATAACCATAAATTGTAATGCAGCGGAAATTACTAACGGAGAAAACCGAGTAACATGGCGAAGCCTGGCCACGCTACTCCTCCTGGTCCTCTCCTGCGGAAGCAGTAACCCACTCGATCGTCTATCCCGGTGGCAAGATGGACGGCCAAGTCACTCCAGCAACCATGTCCTCCAGAGAACCTGTAAAATTATGCCACAAGCAAGGCTGAGTATACTAATACTCAGCTAGACTTACCCGGTGTGAGGAGTCTACTCCTCTACCTCTAGACATGCAGCTGTTTGGCTGAGGGGTTTGGTTTGCCAAAAGCACTAGCTGAGTCCAAAATCAAGTTTTAGCTTTTCATGTTTTAGTATGATCCTTTTAAACTAGATATGTACCTAGCTACTCATACATGATATCAAACATTTTTTAAACAATCAACATCTTTTGCCAGTCACCTCATTTCCACTTATTACTCAATGTAGCAGCATGGATCAAGCAGTCTCATTAGCTGCGAGAAGCAGACGATTCGAATCGAGTTTTTATCCTTGCAAGGTAAACCTAAACACACGACGTGGCGAGGCACTCCGTCCCCACACACATCAACCGTCCCCATCGATTCCCCGTCAGCAGATCAGGGCTCACCGCCTTGGCGTACAATGCCTCACTGACCCCGACTGCCGTCGTGCAGTGACCGCACTTGTACCCACCATAACCGGAATGGGAGACTATGTCTCAGGTCGCGTGAGGGGTAAAGTCCACTGCCAGGTTCACTCAGGTACTAGGCTTACCGATTTACCATATTTCTCGGCATATGTTTAGTACGTTCAAACGCTTGACACACGGTACTACACCTTAATCCTTATTCCAATTTTTATCCTGTAGACAACCAATCCCCATGGATTGTTGCCCACAAACCAACATCAATATGATAAGAAAGTGGATACAACCAATTCCTGATCTCGCGCGAGTGCTAGAAAATCACTCGACTTCTAACGAGATCCCTAATTAATAAAGCAGCTACTCGACCTAGCATACTAGTATCCATCTCAAAGGAAATCCTGAGGTAATGCAACTAGGGTTTCAGGCAACTCCTACACTTAAGTGCACAATACAAGCCTACAATCATTAAGTGCAGTAAAATAATATATAGAACTGGTTATGCATAAAACCGGGGCTTGCCTTTAATTAAACACTTAGATAGTGTTTGCTGGGGGAGGTACTCGCTTGGCGAGCATCCACTGGTTATGTCCATTCTTCAGGTCGTCCACCAACGGTATCTTGTGGTTGGCACCACACCACTGGCTCGATCATCATCTCTCGGTCCTATATGAGGTGCAAGATGCATATGTATGAATATAATGAAAGTAGCACAAAAATAGCACCAGATATACCAAGACACAGTGGCGAACTAAACATTAATTAGTAAGACACTGCAACAACTAGACGCAAACACTAGTTATTTATGTGTCATTGGGCACACGTAAACACTACCACTAGAAAGACAACGATCACTACCTACAATTAACCAACGCAACACGATATCACTCGTACAGGCATTTATTTAGTTGCTACGGCTTTTCATTAGTTCTTCTATTGATCAGACAAAAGCATCACAAACGCAAGTTTAATAGAGGACCGATGCATCAATGTCGATGGACTCCTCTATCACAATCAACTACAGCAAGCAAGCACATTAATCATGAAACACATGTTAACCCAAGTTTAGCCATCACAAGTCTATGTCCGCTAAGTGCTAACTAAGCATTTTTAGCCAAAAGGGTGAACTCAATCATCAAATAGTCACTTGCAGATTTTTGGACAGCAATACAGCAGTCACTTGTTTTAATCAGAACTTTTCAAATATTAATCCAAAACTAGCAAACTAGGACTTTCTGGAAAGCTTGGAAAGTGCTCTACAATTTTGGTATTTTCATCACAGCATGATTAAACACTTAGCAAGGTCAAAAAGTGCAATCACAGCAGCTCTGTCCAGATTTGGACAGATTCAGACTTGCAACTTCAAAAATTCACAACTGAAGATTCAGACATCCAAATAAAGTGATCTTAGACTTTCTAGAAAGCTAATTAAATATTCTACAAATTATTTATAAACATCCCTGGCTGGTTTAACATGTATCAAGGGTGGAATACACTATGAAGGCTGTGCTGTACAGAACTGGACAGATTCAGTCTTCAGACTTTAAACATCCATAACTTAATCTTCAGACCACCAAAAATAGTGATCCAAGACTTTTTGGAAAGCTTGGCAATTGCACTACATAACTTTTATAATCACCAAGAAGTGATTCTGTGTTTAACTGAATCAAACAACGCAGTTTTCAAAATCTGTTCTGACGGTGGACAGAACACAGCAACCAAGTTGTAAAACTCATAACTCTTAAACCGTCAGGCCTTTAGTTATGAAATTTTAACACAAGCAAGATACGAAAAGCATCTACAACTTTCTTATAATCTACAAGGACTGATTCAAACATTAACTTAAGCAAACGGTGCAGTTTCTGAAATCTGTACAGAAATTGGATAGATTTAGTCACTGAATTTGTAAAAAGCATAACTCCTAAACTGTCAGACCTATGGCTGTCAAATTTTAACACCAGCAAGATAATAAAGTTATCTACCACTTTTATATAGCACATATCTACAAAAAAAACACAATTTAGTTCATCAAAAATACAGCACAACTAAAACAATGCGTGCAATCCAAAACAGCAGTCAATAAATTCCAGCTCCTATATAATTCAAGAATCGCCGCGTTCGAGAGACTTGACTTACTCCAACACTTTACTGTTTATTCGAGTTAAGACAATCAAATTAGAATCAACAAGTCGACTTACAAATTTTATTCAGTTCATTTAGTGCACTAGAATTACTACAACCAATTAATAACGTATTCTCCACGATAATCAAATCCGGTATACATGTATATCAAAGTGCTTTCCACCCAACAATTTGCATTTTAAATTAGACATCACATGAGCACTATTACTTTTTACCCACGACCATAACCATATACATTTAGACCACAACAAGTAATTTACCGTGATTACGAGCTAAACCAAGTCATCTAACAAGTCGGCTAACTAGAGCCACGACACAACCCGCTATCAGCATACATGTCGGCTTGCTTATTATGATCGCCGACTGAGACACAACATACACTTCAACGTTTTTTTTACAATCATACATATTTATCATGTGAATAGAGCATTTTAATAATTATCCCAAAACAACTAACTCCATTACACTATATGCAAAGCATAATTTAACGAACACAAATTGCGCATCGACTTGACTCGACTTATAAACATAGAGGAATTGATGACTACCTGGGCATGTCACCACCCCTCCATTTAAGCCGAGATAAATTCTATTATCGACTAAGAGTTCTAAGTATTAAACACATTATTACTTTCACGCACAATTAAGCCTCAACTTAATCACCATTTTTGGGTAACTTGATCGACACACTACGCATGTTCTTTGCCCATCAAAATTTATCGCACTAGAGGAATCATCCCATTTGCTAATGATATCAACGAGACCTACTTATCTATTATTCACAATACGAACACAGCTACACGCCGCATTCTAGATTCCAACATAACCCTTACATAACTCGTAATCCAACTACCCACTAACGATAAATCACTCACGACAACTACACAACAACCGGTTAATTTATTTAGACACCGCCTGCCTAGCGTACCACTAGTACCCCACATTTTGATTCAAGCTCAATAATACATCCTTTATTCGATTATACCACAGTGAACTAAGCGTCGTGTTACCCAATGTGTACATCTTTTCTCGTTGCGAGTATAACCATATCACGGCATATACCCGCACACCTCAAACAAATATCTCACGCCACCACTACCATAACACACCGCAGCACACACACACATACGTGCACTAATTAAATCCTCGCATCCCATGTATTTCCAATTTACTCATCACATTAAGCAACACAACATGTTTGCTTACCGAAACGTGAAGGCAACCTTGCTACGACATATAACCAAAACATTTTATACCCACACACAATGCAACACTAATGTACACCACATCGACTAAAATCTAATTGTACAAACTACAAATCGCACACATCAAATAACACATCGCATGTATTCCTATTGAAATATAAAAATATTCGAGTTCTTTTCTACTTCCTTTTTCTTTCGCCACAAAATTCAATCCATACCAATACAATTTTTAAACATGCACCACATCGACCAAAACATAATTAGACAACTACAAATCGCACACATCAATTAACCTCTTGTTCTCCAATCGCAAACGTGATCCTACCAATGCGTAATACCGAAACATATTACACACATCCACACATATACATGATTGCCCGACATCAACCAAAGCACATGTATTATTATAAAACAATCAACCTGAACGGGATCGGAGTTGAGTTGTGCAAGCACGTGGTTCACCCGACCGGTCTTGTATCGAACACGCGTGCGCGACGAATGGCAATTGACGGCTAGCTGTGATTAGACACACACAACCGTTCAACAGTTTTACTGAGCCCAAAAATAAAAATACAATAGCAGCAAGGGCAGCGGGGGTTTCTCACCACGGGTTTCGACGGCGTCGCAGATGGGGCTGCGCAGATCCGGCGATGTGAGACGTGTAGACGGTCGATCTGCGCAGATCGACGACGCGGCATGGGCTGTCCCCCAAACACCAATGCGACAGCGTGGGTCGAGACTGCGCAGATCGAGTGAAGCACGCGATGCGGAGGGGATCCGGGGCTGCTGTTTTTGGACCGGCATCGCCACGCAGAGAACTTGGATGCCATGGCAGCTGTCCAAGCAGGGGCTCCCTGCTGCCGCTCTAGGGAAAAGGAGGATGGGGGCGAGTTCACGTGCTGCTGCATTGGAGAGGGAGGGAGCTCCCTGCGATGGGCGCCATGGGCGACGACAGCTCACCCGCTCGAACTGGGGGTCAGTCCGGCCAGAGGAGAGCAGGGGCGAGGGGAGGGGCAGCTGCTGCTCGGCCACACCATGGGAGAGCTTCAGCGCGCCAAGACAGAAGGGTCAGAGAGCACGCAGGGAGGTGGAGGCGCCATGGGGAGGAGACGAGCAGAGCTGCTTGCTGCAGCCGTGGGAAGAAAGTCTCCCTGCTGCCGAACGCCATGAAGAACTCGGCTGAAGCAGGCCTGCGCAAGGGAGGAGCAGGGAGGAAGGGCGCTGTCCCTGCTACATGGGTGCCTAGCGCCATGGCAAGAAGGAGCTGAGCTCCCTGCTGGTCGCCGTGCAGAACCAGAGGAAGGACGGCATGGGCTGCTGCTGTGTGGGAGAAGAAGACAGGGAGAAAAAGAAAGTGACGGCTAGGGGTGGGAGTGCAAAAACAGCCAAGGGCAAGGGAGAGTATCCGTATTTATAGAGAAATCCTAGGGTTAGGGTTTCAATTGGGCCAAATGGGCTAGAATGGGCTTGGCCCAAAATCCAAAACCGGCTTCACGAATTATTTTCCGGAATAACAAAATGCTCCCGCGGATTTCGTCCGTACGCAAAACAGAGTGAACTAGAGTTCGGATGAACGGTCGATTGAGCAATTAATTCGGTCGAGAGTTTGGTTTGAATTCGCTCGGAAATAATTCCCTACGCGTGAGTCGAAAATAAATCGTCCCGAGATACGACCGGCTTTCAGATTTATGATTGAAAGAGATGAATCGCGACATTTAAAAATCATCACCGATGTTGATTTTTAAATCGGGATCGAACACAGAGGTATGAGTCGAGTCGGATAAGAATTAATTAGAGGGCGACATACTGAGTATCCCATTGGAGAATACGGACACGGATAAAATAGTCGAACATGGATCGAAGTTTCGAGGAATTAGATTCGGGCTCAGATCAGATAACAGTCGTCGAGAGTTTGATTTTAAAGAGCTTCAGATGAGATTTATAATTCGAGAATGATCTTCGAGTCTGCATTAGTTCCGAGAATTAAAAGTTTTAACACGCTCCAAAATTGGTTGTTTTCTCGCGATCGATTAACTCTGAATTCGGTGAACTTTCAAGAGAAAGCCTGATAAACAGAGATAGGCACGATCGAGAAATAGAAATTTTTACTGAGCATCCGAGATTAGGATTAATCTCCCGACATAACGCAAATTAGACACCTAGGGTGTCACAGCCTTCCCCCCTTAAAAAGAATCTCGTCCCGAGATTCGAATGAGGATCTTCAAGGGTGGAGGAGCATGTAACTCCCAGGCTGATGATAGATGCCAATTCATGAGGTAGGATCTGACAAGATACTGAAGATAGATTTGGATAGAATATCGGGGCATGTTGAGACAAAATGCAGCGACCACTTTGAGAGAATATCCACAAAAGATAGCACATCAGTATAGTCTCGTAATGGACCACGACTATTAACCGCGATACCTGCGCGTGCCGAGTAGCTCAACCATGTGTGCACCATAGTAGGCTCTCGGGCTCGTCGCGGCACCATCAGTCCTTAGTCATGACACCATTACCAAATGTAACCAATGAAATCCACATAGCAAATATAGATGGAGCCTATGAGAGTATGGCTCAGAAAATAAGAATGTGATCGGAGTTGAAGCAGAGATTGCTGGCAAAAAGAGCATCACATGAGAATTTTCTTCAACTCAGAGAACTATTTCTTGATCATCACGGGGATTATCAGCCAAAGATCGATACGATATTTGATATGAGGAGGAACCAACCATGATATCGAGACTGATAAGCTTTTAGAGACATGAGAGATCCAAAGGTAACAGCAACATCCATTAATCCACATGGATATGCCGTTTAAAGATAAAATTGATAAAACAACGTCATGATCCTCGGAGAAGGGGTTATGAGAATGACCAGAATTAAGAGATTTAGGCAAGATCAACATCCGATACTTGAGAACGGGTTATAGCAGATAACCAGATAATAGGGCAGAATCATTAAAGGATTCGAAGATTTGGATGATAAAGCCACAACATGATTCACAAGGAGAAAGATTACCAGATCCAAGCGAAAGGAGAGGTAGGCAAATAGGATCAGCTAGGATGATCAACAGAAATGCTATGAAGTTTTGGATTAAGGATTTACGGAAAGAAACATGGCTGGCATATGGTTTGCGCAACTAGACCCAACAATAAAATTTTTTTTTGACACAACAAGTGCACAAGGAGACTTGGGTCGGTCTAGCGGTCAAGTTATGGGGGGTTACACGTTGTGCAGGTGCATCACCAATAGTGCAACACACAAGGGCTAGAAAACACCAACACAAGAATGATTTTTTTGAGGTTTCACTTGCTAAACTCAAGGTTGTTTAAAATGGGGGGGGTCTTTTATGGGAAAAACAGGCAACAATTTTTTTTATTGGTTAGAGGCAAAATGGACTAAATAGTTACCGTACCTCCTAGAAAGCAAGGCAAGAGAAACACATAACACGACCTAGTCAAGACTTACCAATCTGGCACAAGGTAAAACATTTCTTATAGTTCCTAACATAACAGTACATCACATTATTCACAAGTTCTTATTATTGTAATAAAGATGAGAGAAGCATGTTGATGCACAAGAGAAAATTATAATGCGACAATCATGATGCATGCTCATTCTAGTCGTCTTCTCAGACCTAACTAATTGTTCGGATGCTTCTACAACATCCTTATTAATAGTAGTAGTAGCCTTTATGGCCTATATACATAGCCACCTAGCTACCCATCTATTTCCTAAGGCTTCACGTCCTAGGTCTATCCTTATCGTCCTGATATCTATCCAACTTTGGTTTCTAAGCAAATTTTACTTTAGAAAAGGTTGGAAATTATGATTTATTGACTTCTCTGTAATGGTAACCTGGCTCCGATACCAGCTGTGGTGGAACTGCCCGAATTATTCCAGCTTAAGTGCCCAAGTCACACCCGCAAGGGCAGCAACACACTTAAACCGGAATAACCCGTCAGTCCCTCGGATCTAGTCCGACAAGGCCACTTATCCAGGATCGAATACCACTAGCTCACTCGAAGGTGAGGCACAGAGAAATACAATAAAACATAATACCACAGATTTAATAAGTATCATTAGTGATTACACTATCGGAGTTTCAGAAATAATAACCATAAATTGTAATGCAGCGGAAATAACTAACGGAGAAAACCGAGTAACATGGCGAAGCCTGGCCACGCTACTCCTCCTGGTCCTCTCCTGCGGAAGTAGTAACCCACTCGACCGTCTATCCCGGTGGCAAGATGGACGGCCAAGTCACTCCAGCAACCATGTCCTCCAGAGAACCTGTAAAATTATGCCACAAGCAAGGCTGAGTATACTAATACTCAGCTAGACTTACCTGGTGTGAGGAGTCTACTCCTCTACCTCTAGACATGCAGCTGTTTGGGTGAGGGGTTTGGTTTGCCAAAAGCACTAGCTGAGTCTAAAATCAAGTTTTAGCTTTTCAAGTTTTAGTATGATCCTTTTAAACTAGATACGTACCTAGCTACTCATCCATGATATCAAAAATTTTTTAAACAATCAACATCTTTTGCCAGTCACCTCATTTCCACTTATTACTCAATGTAGCAGCATGGATCAAGCAGTCTCATTAGCTGCGAGAAGCAGACGATTCGAATCGAGTTTTTATCCTTGCAAGGTAAACCTAAACACATGACGTGGCGAGGCACTCCGTCCCCACACACATCAACCGTCCCCATCGATTCCCCGTCAGCAGATCAGGGCTCACCGCCTTGCTGTACAATGCCTCACTGACCCCGACTGCCGTCGTGCAGTGACCGCACTTGTACCCACCATAACCGGAATGGGAGACTACGTCTCAGGTCTCGTGAGGGGTAAAGTCCACTGCCAGGTTCACTCAGGTACTAGGCTTACCGATTTACCATATTTCTCGGCATATGTTTAGTACGTTCAAACGCTTGACACACGGTACCACACCTTAATCCTTATTCCAATTTTTATCCTGTAGACAACCAATCCCCATGGATTGTTGCCCACAAACCAACATCAATATGATAAGAAAGTGGATACAACCAATTCCTGATCTCGCGCGAGTGCTAGAAAATCACTCGACTTCTATCGAGATCCCTAATTAATAAAGCAGCTACTCGACCTAGCATACTAGTATCCATCTCAAAGGAAATCCTGAGGTAATGCAACTAGGGTTTCAGGCAACTCCTACACTTAAGTGCACAATACAAGCCTACAATCATTAAGTGCAGTAAAATAATATATAGAACTGGTTATGCATAAAACCGGGGCTTGCCTTTAATTAAACACTTAGATAGTGTTTGCTGGGGTAGGTACTCGCTTGGCGAGCATCCACTGGTTATGTCCATTCTTCAGGTCGTCCACCAACGGCATCTTGTGGTTGGCACCACACCACTGGCTCGATCATCATCTCTCGGTCCTATATGAGGTGCAAGATGCATATGTATGAATATAATGAAAGTAGCACAAAAATAGCACCAGATATACCAAGACACAGTGGTGAACTAAACATTAATTAGTAAGACACTGCAACAACTAGACGCAAACACTAGTTATTTATGTGTCATTGGGCACACGTAAACACTACCACTAGAAAGACAACGATCACTACCTACAATTAACCAACGCAACACGATATCACTCGTACAAGCATTTATTTAGTTGCTACGGCTTTTCATTAGTTCTTCTATTGATCACACAAAAGCATCACAAACGCAAGTTTAATAGAGGACCGATGCATCAATGTCGATGGACTCCTCTATCACAATCAACTACAGCAAGCAAGCACATTAATCCTGAAACATATGTTAACCCAAGTTTAGCCATCACAAGTCTATGTCCGCTAAGTGCTAACTAAGCATTTTTAGCCAAAAGGGTGAACTCAATCATCAAATAGGCACTTGCAGATTTTTGGACAGCAATACAGCAGTCACTTGTTTTAATCAGAACTTTTCAAATATTAATCCAAAACTAGCAAACTAGGACTTTCTGGAAAGCTTAGAAAGTGCTCTACAATTTTGGTATTTTCATCACAGCATGATTAAACACTTAGCAAGGTCAAAAAGTGCAATCACAGCAGCTCTGTCCAGATTTGGACAGATTCAGACTTGCAACTTCAAAAATTCACAACTGAAGATTCAGACATCCAAATAAAGTGATCTTAGACTTTCTAGAAAGCTAATTAAATGTTCTACAAATTATTTATAAACATCCCTGGCTGGTTTAACATGTATCAAGGGTGAAATACACTATGAAGGCTGTGCTGTCCAGAACTGGACAGATTCAGTCTTCAGACTTTAAACATCCATAACTTAATCTTCAGACCACCAAAAATAGTGATCCAAGACTTTTTGGAAAGCTTGGCAATTTCACTACATAACTTTTATAATCACCAAGAAGTGATTCTGTGTTTAACTGAATCAAACAACGCAGTTTTCAAAATCTAATCTGACGGTGGACAGAACACAGCAACCAAGTTGTAAAATTCATAACTCTTAAACCGTCAGGCCTTTAGTTATGAGAAACACAGCAACCAAGATAAGAAAAGCATCTACAACTTTCTTATAATCTACAAGGACTCATTCAAACATTAACTTAAGCAAACGGTGCAGTTTCTGAAATCTGTACAGAAATTGGACAGATTTAGTCACTGAATTTGTAAAAAGCATAACTCCTAAACTGTCAGACCTATGGCTGTCAAATTTTAACACCAGCAAGATAATAAAGTTATCTACCACTTTTATATAGCACATATCTATAAAAAAACACAATTTAGTTTATCAAACATACAGCACAACTAAAACAATGCGTGCAGTCCAAAACAGCAGTCAATAAATTCCAGCTCCTATATAATTCAAGAATCGCCGCGTTCGAGAGACTTGACTTACTCCAACACTTTACTGTTTATTCAAGTTAAGGCAATCAAATTAGAATCAACAAGTCGACTTATAAATTTTATTCAGTTCATTTAGTGCACTAGAATTACTACAACCAATTAATAATGTATTCTCCACGATAATCAAACCCGGTATACATGTATATCAAAGTGCTTTCCACCCAACAATTTGCGTTTTAAATTAGACATCACATGAGCACTATTACTTTTTACCCGCGACCATAACCATATACATTTAGACCACAACAAGTAATTTACCGTGATTACGAGCTAAACCAAGTCATCTAACAAGTCGGCTAACTAGAGCCACGACACAACCCGCTATCAGCATACATGTCGGCTTGCTTATTATGATCGCCGACTGAGACACAACATACACTTCAACGTTTTTTTTACAATCATACATATTTATCATGTGAATAGAGTATTTTAATAATTATCCCAAAACAACTAACTCCATTACACTATATGCAAAGCATAATTTAACGAACACAAATTGCGCATCGACTTGACTCGACTTATAAACATAGAGGAATTGATGACTACCTGGGCATGTCACCACTCCTCCATTTAAGCCGAGATAAATTCTATTATCGACTAAGAGTTCTAAGTATTAAACACATTATTACTTTCACGCACAATTAAGCCTCAACTTAATCACCATTTTTGGGTAACTTGATCGACACACTACGCATGTTCTTTGCCCATCAAAATTTATCGCACCATAGGAATCATCCCATTTGCTAATGATATCAACGAGACCTACTTATCTATTATTCACAATACGAACACAGTTACACGCCGCATTCTAGATTCCAACATAACCCTTACATAACTCGTAATCCAACTACCCACTAACGATAAATCACTCACGACAACTACACAACAACCGGTTAATTTATTTAGACACCGCCTGCCTAGCGTACCACTAGTACCCCACATTTTGATTCAAGCTCAATAATACATCCTTTATTCGATTATACCACAGTGACCTAAGCGTCGTGTTACCCAATGTGTACATCTTTTCTCGTTGCGAGTATAACCATATCACGGCATATACCTGCACACCTCAAACAAATATCTCACGCCACCACTACCATAACACACCACAGCACACACACACATACGTGCACTAATTAAATCCTCGCATCCCATGTATTTCCAATTTACTCATCACATTAAGCAACACAACATGTTTGCTTACCAAAACGTGAAGGCAACCTTGCTACGACATATAACCAAAACGTGAACACAACATGTTTGCAAACGCGATCCTACCAATGCGTAATACCGAAACATATTACACACATCCACACATATACATGATTGCCCGACATCAACCAAAGCACATGTATTATTATAAATCAATCAACCTGAACGGGATCGGAGTTGAGTTATGCAAGCACGTGGTTCACCTGACTGGTCTTGTATCGAACACGCGTGCACGACGAATGGCAATTGACGGCTAGCTGTGATCAGACACACACAACCGTTCAACAGTTTTACTGAGCCCAAAAATAAAAATACAATAGCAGCAAGGGCAGCGGGGGTTTCTCACCACGGGTTTCGACGGCGTCACGGATAGGGATGCGCAGATCCGGGGATGTGAGACGCGTAGACGGTCGATCTACGCAGATCGACGACGCGGCATGGGCTGTCCCCCAAACACCAACGCGACGGCGTGGGTCGAGACTGCGCAGATCAAGTGAAGCACGCGATGCGGAGGGGATCCGGGGCTGCTGTTTTTGGACCGGCATCGCCACGCAGAGAACTTGGATGCCATGGCTGCTGTCCAAGCAGGGGCTCCCTGCTGCCGCACTAGGGAAAAGGAGGAAGGGGGCGAGCTCACGTGCTGCTGCATTGGAGAGGGAGGGAGCTCCCTGCGCTGGGCGCCATGGGCGACGACAGCTCACCCGCTCGAACTGGGGGGGTCGGTCCGGCCAGAGGAGAGCAGGGGCGAGGGGAGGGGGAGCTGCTGCTCGGCCACACCATGGGAGAGCTTCAGCGCGCCAAGACAGAAGGGGCAGAGAGCACGCAGGGAGGTGGAGGCGCCATGGGGAGGTGACGAGCAGAGCTGCTTGCTGCAGTCGTGGGAAGAAAGTCTCCCTGCTGCCGAACGCCATGAAGAACTCGGCTGAAGCAGGCCTGCGCAAGGGAGGAGCAGGGAGGAAGGGCGCTGTCCCTGCTACATGGGTGCCTAGTGCCATGGCAAGAAGGAGCTGAGCTCCCTGCTGGTCGCCGTGCAGAACCAGAGGAAGGACGGCATGGGCTGCTGCTGTGTGGGAGAAGAAGACAGGGAGAAAAAGAAAGTGACGGCTAGGGGTGGGAGTGCAAAAACAGCCAAGGGCAAGGGAGAGGATCCGTATTTATAGAGAAATCATAGGGTTAGGGTTTCAATTGGGCCAAATGGGCTAGAATGGGCTTCGCCCAAAATCCAAAACCGGCTTCACGAATTATTTTCCGGAATAACAAAATGCTCCCGCGGATTTCGTCAGTACGCAAAACAGAGTGAACTAGAGTTCGGATGAACGGTCGATTGAGCGATTAATTCGGTCGAGAGTTTGGTTTGAATTCGCTCGGAAATAATTCCCTACGCGTGAGTCGAAAATAAATCATCCCGAGATACGACCGACTTTCAGATTTATGATTGAAAGAGATGAATCGCGACATTTAAAAATCATCACCGATGTTGATTTTTAAATCGGGATCGAACACAGAGGTATGAGTCGAGTCGGATAAGAATTAATTAGAGGGCGACATACTGAGTATCCCATTGGAGAATACGGACACGGATAAAATAGTCGAACATGGATCGAAGTTTCGAGGAATTAGATTCGGGCTCAGATCAGATAACAGTCGTCGAGAGTTTGATTTTAAAGAGCTTCAGATGAGATTTATAATTCGAGAATGATCTTCGAGTCTGCATTAGTTCCGAGAATTAAAAGTTTTAACACGCTCCAAAATTGGTTGTTTTCTCGCGATCGATTAACTCTGAATTCGGTGAACTTCCAAGAGAAAGCCTGATAAACAGAGATAGGCACGATCGAGAAATAGAAATTTTTACTGAGCATCCGAGATTAGGATTAATCTCCCGACATAACGCAAATTAGACACCTGGGGTGTCACATAGCACTACGAAGGCATTCATTTGTGCAAAATAATGTTTTTTCTCTCGGTTTATTGCAAGTGCTAGTAGTATTTTGAGTAACCATGTAAACTAAATCGCGTGTCAATTGATGTTACTTGCAGAATGCTAAGTAGAAGCAACACATGAAGCTGACACATAGAAGGAAATACAATGACAGTTCACATGAAGCTTGTGAAAAGGAGTTCAACTCATAATTTATTCTAGTGTCAAAGTTCCTAATGAAGAGACTCGTACTCTATTTTTATGTTATATTGTCTATTTGTATGTGTGAATGGAGATGATCCTATGTGTTGTGGTGATGGATGGATTAACTTTGCCAGATAGTAGATGTTATTTAAATTAAACTTTGTAGGCTTTGTTGGATATTAGATGATCATGTCCTGTGCAATTTTCTTACTATTTAGTGATGTTTAGTTGTGTTTCTGATTTTTCTAAATATTTCCTATTTTTCTTTGATTCTTTTGTGATTTTTGAAGTTTTTTCTCAAGGGGGTATTTAGCCCCTTGGTTGCCAAACAGTGGCAAGGAATTACACGCGAGTGAGGAAAATCCTCCAAGAGAATCAAAGTGTTATTTAAAATTCTCTTGGTGGATTACTTTTCTGGTTTTTTTCCTCTTGTTACCAAACTAGCCCTTAGAGTATTAGATGATCCAGGGTCTCTCAATTTGTATCACTTGGTCCTCTTTTGAACCATTTTAATATTTTTTATCAGTCTCAGTCTTAATATATCATTTCCATGTATAGCTTAACACCACCACACATAGGGTAAGGGTGTAAATGGTACGGATATTATCCGTCTGTATTCAAAATTTATCTATTTAAGGCTGTGTTTGTTTGATCCTAAAACCATAGGGATTGAATGAGATTGAAGAAGATTTTGACTTGTAGGGGATTTGGTCCACCTTAATCTCTATAGACGAGCACAAAATAAACTGGGCCTAAGTGGGCTAGAATCCGATCTGTATTCGAGTCTGGATATTTAGTATTTAATCCGTATTCGATTTACATCCGTCTACTCAAAGTTAGATATCTAAAATGTTGATATCTATTTTAACCTTATCCGACACAGCTCAATAATATTCATATATGATCGGAATCGAAATAACAAATGGAAATCTAAATAGCATGCAAATAAAGGGAAGCAAAGGACGGGATGGGAGGAAGATGATGGTGCGTGACCTCACCTACCGCCTACCGGACCAAATGCCACTGCCCCCGCCACCGTACCAGATGCCGGTGCTCCTGCCACCGAACCGCTGCTCTTTACCAACCACTCCCACTACCCTCTCATCGTTGTCCGTTACATATCCAGCGGCCACCCGTTCCTCTTCCTCGTCCGCCTCCACGACCACCATCCATCACCATGGCTGGCCCCACCACCACGCTCCTCCTCCTCCTGCTGTGCTCCGCCGCGCTCGCGTCCGGCGCCACGGCAGCCGACGACAGCGGGTTCACGACCTTCAAGGTGTACTTCCACGACATCGTGGCGGGGACGAGCCCGACGGCCATCCGCATCGCGCAGGGGGCGGCGTCCAACACCTCGTCCACCAGCTTCGGCGCGATGGTGGCCATCGACGACCCGCTGACGACGGGCCCCACGCGCGCCGCGGGCACCGAGGTGGGCCGCGCCCAGGGCACCTACACGTTCGCGGACCAGCAGACGTTCGGCCTCCTCATGGTGATGGACTTCGTGTTCACGGCCGGGGAGCACAAGGGCAGCACGCTCTCCATCCTCGGCCGCAACGAGGTGCTCAGCGACGTCCGCGAGATGAGCATCGTCGGCGGCAGCGGAAAGTTCCGCATGGCGCGCGGGTACGTCCAGGCGCACACCATCGACTCCGGCTTCAAATCCGGCGAGACCGTCGTCCAGTACACCGTCAATGTCAGGGCCTAGCTACCCGCTCGATCTAGCTTGCTTGCTCATCCGGCCCATGGCTGACTGCCCGCCCGGCTTCTTGTGCGTCCATCCACATCTCCGGATGCTTTGTACACACCTTGTCGTTCTTCGATGTTACTACATGACATGTATGTAGTAGACTGCGATTTCAGATATCGAGTCCAATCTTCATTTGCTATTTAGCGGGATCTGGATCTGGATCTGGATTTGGATTTGCAGACACGAATCTAGTTCTACGCGAATCTGCAGAGGTGCGGCGGGTGGATCCAAATGTGCGAAGAACACGTCAGAGCCTAATTCTAGTAGTAAAAGAAAAACAAGAATTACAGAGCGTAATGGCCTGTTCGGTTTCCAGGAACTCCAGTTTAGTGAGTGAATAAAGTTTAGTTTCTACCTATTTAATTTTAGAGACTAAAAGTATTCAAAATACATTAAATGACTGTAATAAAAAGGCCAAAATGCTCCTTGATGTTCTCTCGTCGTCGTCAGTGCAACAGAAATAAATAAACAGCAAAAAAAGCAATTAATAATTATGATGTTTTACTCGTTTTTAGTTCTCTCTGGAGGGACTAGTGACTAATATAATTTAGTCTCTATTTTAGTCTCACCGTTTGACAATTTGTATATTAAGCTTGGGTTTAAATGCGCTAAAGCTAATAGTTCTCTATTAATATTACTCGAAGTCATCCAAACAGTCTAGCTTCGCTAGAGCTAATATATGTTTAAATACACTAAAACTAATATTTAGTTGGCTAAAAATTGTTAGTAGAATTAGCTAGCTAATAAATAACGACCCAACTATTAACTAATTTACTTAAAATAGCTAATAGCTGATCTATTAGCTGAGGTGTTTAGATGTCTCAACTAATTTTAGTCACTAACTATTATTTCTAGTACATTGAAACACTCACTAAATTAGCTAATAGTTAGCTAATTATTTGTCAGCTAGCTAAATTTACTAATTATTGTTTAACCAACTAACTATTAGATCTAGTGCATTTAAACATTAAAATGCGACTTTTAGCCCTTAAACCAAACAGACCTAATTAAATTTATATATGTTGATCATTTGTTTCCTCGAACCAATGCAACCGATCCGCAGCTAAAATAAAGCTCAGTGGAGCAAGCATGTTCCCTGTTGATGATTGCCTCCGCGACCTCGAACAATCCAGCCAACAGCGAACATAATGTCGCGCGCGAGAGACAGGAAACCACGCTGATCGAGTAGAAGTGGCCAAGTGGGTGTGCAAAAGCGACTCCAAGCGGTGGTCGTGCAGTCGTGCTCGTGCCGTACCCGCGCGTGCTGCTGCTGTGGGCGCGTCACCGGCTTTCCAGATCTCCAATCCAACGCATTTCTCAGGAAATGGAATCCAGCGAGTTCGTCGGTCGATTCTCTCGACAAAATGTCCATGCAACTGGGTCAGAACAGCAAAACTAAGAATGTCCGACGTCTAGACTATTTCTGACGTCCTGATAGCCAGCCGTCGAAGGTAAGATTATGTTCGGCGGCTACGCACGGCCATCGGAGATAATAAATAAAGTTATGTCTCACGATTTCTCTGTTAGCTATTATAAGTAACCCTTATCTCTGACGGCTGGTAGATAGGCTGTCGGAAATAATAGATTTGAAAAAAACGGCGTCCGACAGCATTGTTTTCATTTCCTAAACCGCACGCCCATTTCTCTCGCCCGCCGCTCTGACACCACTCCTCGTCGCCAGAGGCTGCGCCCGCCTAGCCTCGCCGGTGCCCTGCCCTCGCTCGCCGAGATAGTATCTTCCTCGACCCCTTCCGCCTCTACAACGCCCGCCACCGGCCACCTCGATCTCGCCATCGGTCACGCCTATCGTCTACGCCAAAACCCGCAAAGTAAGTAATCTTGATTTTATGATGTTTCCCAATACTTATTTTATGTATAGATAAAATAATTGTATGTTAAATATTATTTAGTTTATTATGTCCGACGGTCGGAAATTGATTATCTAAATAAATTAGCTTGTTTTAGTTTATTTATTTGTGTAAATAATTTAAATTTTTTATTTCCGAGGGTATTTTATAGGCCCTCGGAAATAAGGTATGTTAAATGATTTGCCACCCAAAATAGTGTTATGTCGTAGATAATATTGTATAGGTGGTTTATTAGTTGAATTATGTAATAATGCACAATGGTTCTAGTTATTCGTAGCGAAATAGGGTTAACCATTTCATATAATCGATTTTGGTGGTCGACGTACAACACAAATCGCATGGACTAACTAGTTTGTCTAGATATCATCTATTACAGGTGCATAAGGTTCAATAAAAACCAAGAAAGAAATCCTGTTAGGGACACAATTAAAAATAGAGCAAAAAACTTGAGTGTGCGGAAAATTGGCACACCGGACACTGTCTGGTGCACCAGGCCGTACACTTCCAAACCAGCCCCTCTCAAGAATTCAGTAGGCGCGCTTCACTATAATACACCGGACTGTCTGGTGAGCCAGCGGAGCAACGACTCCCTGTGCGCCAACGGTCGACTGTGTAGAGCTACAGTGATGAACAGTACCGACTAGGAAGTGGTTGGGGGCTATAAATACCCCCCAACCACCTCATTCACTTCCATCCAAGTATTCTGAACTCAACATTCAATACAAGAGCAAAATACTCCACTCCAAGAAACATTCAATAGATCAAATCCTCTCCAAGCCTCCAAATCAACTCAATTCCATTAGGGACTTGAGAGAGGGTGTTTTGTGTTCTTTTGTTGCTTTTGTCGCTTGGATTGGCCTTTTCTTTCTTCTCATTATTATTTACAAGTGCTTTATAAGCTAAGCAAGAGACACCAAGTGCGTGGTGGTCCTTGTGGGGTCTAAGTGACCCGTGTGATTAAGGGAAGGCTTACTCGGTCTAACTGACCGATTGAGAGAGGGAAAGGGTTGGAATAGACCCGGCCTTTGTGGCCTCCTCAACAGGAACTAGGTTCTTTGGAACCGAACCTCGGTAAAACAAATCACCTTGTCTACTCGCTTTGATTCTCACTTGATTTGTTTTGCACTGTTTTCTCTCTCTAATATTTCCTTGCTTGTATTGATTTGAGTTTGCTCCCATACGTCATCCGCATCCTTTGAGCAACTCCTAGCAAGAGAAACAATCTTTCGGACGTGAATTTAATTCTAACGCTAACCCCGGCCTTTATTGTGTATTTAAGTTTATAAATTTCAAGTTTCGCCTATTCACCCCCCTCTAGGCGACTTTCAATTGGTATTAGAGCCAGTGCTTCATTAAGAGTCTAACCAACCCGAAGTGATGTCTGGAGATCACGCCAAGAGGGAGATCATGACTGGCGACAAGCCCACAGGCTTGGGAAGGACTCTATCAAGGGAGTCCGGTAACAAGTTAAAGGAGGAATCATCTTCCTCCATCAAGTCACTTAGGAGGGGTGACAAGAAGAAGAAGAAAATGAAGAAGGTGGTCTACTACGAGACCGACTCTTCATCACCCTCCACGTCCGGCGCCGAGTCTACAACTTCGACGCGCCACGAGCGTAAGAAGTATAGTAAGATGCCACTTCATTATCCTCGCATTCCTAAACACGCTCCTCTACTTTTGGTAACCCTAGGCAAACCACCATATTTTGATGGTGAAGATTATTGCATGTGGAGTGATAAAATGAGGCACCATCTAACCTCACTCCACGAAAGCATATGGGATATTGTTGAGTTTGGAGTGCAGGCACCACAGGTGGGGGACGAGGACTACGACTCGAACGAGGCCGCCCAAATTAGGCACTTTAACTCCCAAGCCACCTCTATACTCCTTGCCTCCTTATGTCGAGAGGAGTATAATAAGGTGCAAGGGTTAAAGAACGCCAAAGAAATTTGGGACGTCCTCAAAACCGCGCACGAAGGGGACGAGGTGACAAAGATCACCAAGCTAGAGACGATCAAGGGCAAACTCGGTTGATTCATCCTCAACAAAGGAGAAGAGCCACAAGCTATGTACAACCGGCTCAAGACCATGGTGAACCAAGTGTGCAACCTCGGGAGCACCAAATGAGATGACCATGAAATGGTCAAGGTTATTCTAAGATCTCTTGTATTTTGTAATCCTACTCAAGTTCAATTAATATGTGGAGATCCTAGATACAAAAAGATGTCTCCCGAGTAGGTGATTGGCAAGTTTGTGAGCTTTGAACTTATGATCAAAGACTCCAAACATATTGTCAACTTGGAGCAAGGCACCACCTCTACACCCAAGGTACAACCCGTTGCATTCAAAGCAACGAAAGAAAAGAAGGAGGAGTCTACATCAAATAGGCTTCCAATCGATGCCTCCAAGCTCGACAATGAGGAAATGGCGCTCATCATCAAGAGCTTTCGCCAAATTCTCAAGCAAAGGGGGGGGGGGAAGACTACAAGCCCCGCTCTAAAAGGGTGTGCTACCGATGTGGTAAGTCCGGTCACTTTATAGCTAAATGTCCATATTCTAGTGAAAGTGACAAGAACGAAGATAAGGAGGAGAAGAAGAAGATGGAGAAGAAGAAATACTACAAGAAGAAGGGTGGCGAGGCGCACATGGTGCGGGAATGGGACTCCGACAAGAGCTCGACCGACTCCTCCGACGACGAGGACGCCGTCAACATCACCATCAACAAAGGCTCCTCTTCCCCAACGTTGGCCACAAGTGTCTCATGGCTAAGGATGGCAAGAAGAAGAAGGTACACTCTAGAGCCACCCCCAAATATACCACTTCTAGTGATGAGGGTAGCTCTAGTGAAAATGAAGATGATTTAATTTCTCTCTTTGCCAACCCTAACAAGGAACAAAAGAAAAAATTAAATGAATTGATAGAGACCATTAACGAGAAGGATGATCTCTTGGAATGCCAAGAGGACTTGCTCGTTAAGGAAAACAAAAAATTTGTTATATTGAAAAATGCTTATGCTCTAGAAGTAGAGAAGAATGAAAATTTAACTAAGGAGCTAAGCATGTGCAATGATTCAATTTCTTGTCTTAGAATTGAGAATGATAATTTAGTTTCTAAGATTAAAGAATTGAATGTTTGCAATGAATCAATTTCCTGTCTTAGAGATGAGAATGCTAGATTAAAAATTAAGATAGATGAATTGAATGTTTGCAAACCCTCTATATCTACTGTTGAACATGTTGCTATTTGTACTAGATGTAGAGATGTTAATATTGAAGCTATTGATGATCACATTGCTATGATTAAAGGACAAAATGATCACATAGCTAAATTAAATTCTAAAATTGCTGAGCATGAAATTGAAAATGAAAATTTAAATTTGCTAGAAGCATGCTCTATAATGGGAGACATCCTGGCATTAAGGATGGTATTGGTTTCCAACAAGGAAGCCAAAGCAACACCAAACTTAATGCCCCTAAGAAATTGTCTAATTTTGTAAAGGGCAAGGCTCCCATGGTTCAGGATAGAGAGGGCTATATTTTATATCCTGCAGACTATCCTGAGCATAAAATTAGGAAAATCCATGCTAGAAAATCTCACACTGTTTCTCATCATGCATTTATGTATAGAAATGAGGCTTCTAGTTCTAGGCATACCACTCATGTTAAAATGCCTAAGAAGAAAATTCCTAATGCATCAAATGAGCATAATATTTCATTTAAGAGTTTTGATGTTGCTTATGTTTTAACTAACAAATCAGGCAAAGTAGTTGCCAAATATGTTGGGGGCAAACACAAGAGTCCAAAAATTTGTGTTTGGGTACCCAATGTGCTTGTTTCTAATGTGAAAGGACCCAAGACCGTTTGGGTACCTAAGAACAAGGCCTAAATTTGTTTTGTAGGTTTATGCATCCGGTGGATCAAGTTGGATAATCGATAGCGGGTGCACAAACCACATGACAGGGGAGAAGAGAATGTTCTCCTCATACGAGAAAAACGATGATCCCCAACGAGCTATTACATTCGAGGATGAAAATCAAGGTTTGGTCAAAGGTTTGGGTAAAATTGCTATATCTCCTGACCATTCCATTTCCAATGTTTTTCTTGTAGACTCTTTAGATTACAATTTATTTTCTGTTTCTCAATTATGCAAAATGGGCTACAACTCTCTATTACTGATGTAGGTGTTACTGTCTTTAGAAGAAGTGATGATTCAATAGCATTTAAGGGAGTGTTAGATGGTCAGCTATATTTGGTTGATTTTAATGATAATAAAGCTGAACTTGATACTTGCTTAATTGCTAAGACCAATATGGGCTGGCTGTAGCATCGCCGACTTGCTCATGTTGGGATGAAGAATCTTCACAAGCTTCTAAAGGGAGAACACAATGCCCCTGTTTGTTTCGGATTTTTACAGCTTCTGGCCACCAAAAGCTGCTGCGGACTACCAAACACTCAACTTTTCAGCTAGCTTCTATAAAATTCGTTTGGGTAAAACCCATTCAAAATCAACATAAACACAAAATCGGTTGAGTCATTGCAATAGTAGGAATCCATCACTTTCTAGATCCTGAGCTGTATGGACAACTTTATCTTCTTCCATATGTAATTCTAATGATACTCAGATTTTCTACACAGCCAGATTCTCCCCACAGCCAGATTCTCAGAAAAGCTGATCAGAAAAAAGCTGAACCAAACAGCCCCATTTTAGGACTAACAAATGTTCATTTTGGGAAAGACAGGATTTGTATCGCATGCCAAGCAGGAAAGTAGGTTGGAGTCCATCATCCACACAAGAACATCATGACGAGTGACAGGTCGCTCAAGCTACTCCACATGGACCTATTCGGCCTGATCGCTTACATATGCATCGATGGGATGTCACACCCGGCTTTAAGGAACAAAGCCAGGTGCATCTCATACATGCGCCAAGAAGACAACATATATAATAACAGAGTGTATAGAGATAAATGTCATAAAACATCAGAGTATTTATTACATAGCGGAAGACTTATTACAAAATAAAGTAATGAAGATAAAACGAACAAAGGATCGTTGGCGCCAATGTCGACTGGGAAACGCCACCTAGATCAGATCGAACTCCTCAGTGTTAGGCGGCTCCACTTCGACCACCTGCTCTCCTCCTGTGGGGGGGTGTGAGACAGCAAGGGTGAGCTCACACATGATCATAGCTCAACAAGTTGTGGGGAACCAGTGGACATAAACTCACAAAGGTGTGAGTTCATGTGATGTGAAAGGCTAATCAATGATAGGGGTTAGAGCTGAGCATTGCTTTTATGTAGTTGGTCAAAATTTTATTAGCAATTACTAAGTGTAAGTAAATACCAAACCATAAGTAAAGTAATAGAACACAATTTATAATAAACCCATGCAATGCAAATGACAAAATTGAATTTAAGTTCCATAATTTAAACATCAGAGAGTCCTGAGCTGCTCGTGACCGTGAGCTCGGCTAGTATACCAGTTTTACACTCTGCAGAGGTTGTACCCTTTACCCACAAGTCATGTTACCCATCTGCCAAGGGGTCGCGAATCCCATACACCTCTACCTAGGAAGCGCGGCAGGGCAACACTACGAGGCCTTTACAAAGTTCCACTAGCTTCCGAAAACCCACTACAGTTTATAGGAAGTTCCAATGCAGGGTTCCTGGCTGACCGCCATCGCAGCAAAATCAACCAGGGACCTCCCTACACTGACCACTCCCCTACTGCCCTTGCCCCTTTCGGGTAAGGTAGTCTTCCACTAGCTTTCCTAATTAGTCAGCCAAGGGCGTCCCATTAAACCCTTGTGGTGGCACGTGGTTCTCAAGTTAAGCTCTATGTTCCAATTAACATTAATGAACTTGACACGAACATAATAGAATAACAACAGAATTGGAACATAGAGGTAATAAATGATTATCCCCAAAACCAGGTAAAGCAATAGCAAACTACCCAAGTGAATCAGGGGTAAACAAGGTAATGAGATAAACAAATCTAGGGTGACCTATTGGGTCCCATCAAAATTAACCTATGCGTGTATAAGTGATATTAAAGAACATTATTAGGTAAAAAGTGGTCAAGGGCACAACTTGCCTTCAATGAGCTCCTGCTCAGCTACTTCAACCTGCTGCTCACCAGGATCCTCGGTCACGGGCTCTTCTACTCGCCACAATACGAACAAGCACAGTGCATATAGAGAAATTAACATTACACCAAACATATAAATAAAATACACAGTAATAATCTACATATTAAAATAAAATTCTAGGAACAGGAATCATAATTTTTGGAGTTATAGATTTTAAGATATGAATTTCTAAAGGTTTTATATGCTTAAAATAGGATTAAATGAGAAATTATTTTTGTTACTATTTTCATGACAAAACAGAGACTCTAAGTGATAGAGAATAAAATTACAAAATTTTAGAAAGTGGAATGGATTAATTTGGAGCTCATGTGAATTTTCTATGAATTATACAAGTTCTAGTGATTATTTTTGCACTAAAAATCTATTTCCAATTACCTTTCTCTGATTTTACATTGCTCTGGACTGGGCCTCAATTTCTGCAAAGTACAGGGGTCTCCAGGTAACCTTTCCTAAGACACAAGCAGACCCAAGCGTGGATGGCGGGTTTTAATTCGTATAAACAGAGGGGTTCAAGTGTAAATCGCGCAGCCGAAGGGGTATGGAGCTCTGCTGGTCGCTGGATTAGACGCCAAGCGCGCAGATTAAATCACGCTGAAGTAGCAGAATCCGACCCTTGGATCGATTTCCTACGGCACAGATTTAAAATACCCAGACGCGTTGGTAACCATCGGATCACAGATCCATGGTCGCAGTTCTATTGGGCAAAGGGCACGTGACGCCAAATCTGAGCCATCGATCAACAGATGGACGGCTTGAACCCTTTCTTCCTCCTGAGATTCCACCCAAGCGACAGGGCGTGGCGGCGCCAGTTCTTCCCCCCGACACCAGGTCCGGCCGACTACGCCATGTCCATCTCCCACCATGACCGGCTATCTGGTGCATGCCACGACCTGGCAGGAGAACTCCGGCCGCTAGCCCCGTCGAACTCCCAGGTTGTCGAACATGCAACCGAACCACGACGAATACAAATCGCTGCGCCAGGAGGTCCAACGGCGGTGGCCATGTTGGCGCACAATGCCTGGTCTGTCTATACCCCTAATCTCAAGCTCCGAGGATCACGACACGCATAGGAGAACAAAAGGATGCAGGTAGTGACTCACACCGATGTTCACCCGCCGGAGTTGAAGCCCTTCGTCCCGCGGCGACTCTACTCCTCTTCGCTGCGCTCTGCCCTTTCTCTCTCTCGAGTCGCCGGTTAGGTGGGTAAAAGGGAGTAACCAGCGGCCCTGGCTAAGTTTATAACCCCAGGGTGGCAGCGCAGTCTAGTCGTGGCAAATCGGTCAGGTCAATCCCGAGCTATTCGCGGAGTCTTCGGCGAGTGGTTGCAACCGACGCACCGAGCTGGAGGTCGAAGGAACGACCGACATGGGGGTCCCACTAGGCAACGTAAAGTGGTCGCGAGCGCGCTCGCCACGGCAACAAACAGCATGGCCCCACCTGACAATGAGTCATGCGCGAGGGGGGTTCAAGTTGGGCCGCGCGGAGGGGTTTTCATGATGGGCCAAATGCGAATCTGAGGTCCGGTTAAGCTTTTCTTTTTATTTTATTTTATTTTCTGTCTTCTTTTATAATTATTTTGAATCAAGTTTGAATTTGAATGTGTGTTTCGCCTTTGAGTCCATTTTACAAATTCACACCCTAGTGTAGGGATAATATATCTTTATTTACTTATTTTTATCCACATAATATTTATTTTCTTTTCTTTTCTAAATTCTAGAATTTCTTTTAGATTCTAGATTTCCTTTTTGAATTAATATATTTCTTGTCTCTTTGTTTTTTTATATTGTCACAAAATGCACACACAAAAATAATATCCAGCATGATGCATAATTTAATGGCATATATTCTTTTATTAATTATTCGTTTTTTTTGAATATGGTGTTCACATGTGATGATGCATAAAGGTCTACTCACATAAAGTGAAATTACTTCTCCATTGATATTATTTCTAAACAATTACAAAGTGGGTATTACAAATCCTATCCCCCTTAAAAATAATCTCGTCCTCGAGATTTAAGAAGAACGAGGGAAAAGATGGGGAAAATCTATGCGAAGCTCTTCTTCTCTTTCCCAAGTTGCTTCATCTTCACCGTGGTGACTCCATTGGACTTTGCACATCTTTATCACCTTATTTCTTGTAACTCGAGTCAAAGTATCAAGAATCTTGATCGGGTACTCCGTGTAAGTCAAATCACCTTGAACACTAAGCTCTTCCATTGGTAACTGATCCTCGAGCACACGGAGACACTTCTTTAGTTGAGATACGTGGAACACATTATGCACATCCGACAGGCTAGCAGGTAACTCGAGTTGGTATGCCATCTCCCCAACTCTTCTAAAGATCAAGAATGGTCCAATGTAGCGAGTGGACAATTTGCCCTTGACTTTGAATCTCCTCATTCCACGAAGTGGTGACACCTTGAGATACACATAATCTCCTTCTTCAAATTCCAGTGGTCTCCTTCTATTATCAGCATAGCTCTTTTACCTGGTTTGAGCCACTCTCAAATTCTCTCGAATTATACGAACTTGTTCTTTTGCTTCTTGAATCAATTCAGGCCCAAAGAACTGTCTTTCTCCAGTTTGATCCCAATACAAAGGAGTCCTGCACATTCTCCCATATAAAGCTTCAAAAGGTGACATCTTCAGACTGGCCTGATAACTATTATTATATGAGAATTCAGCATAAGGTAGACTCTTATCCCAACTTCCTCCATGCTGAAGGGCACATGCTCTCAACATATCTTCCAATACTTGATTAGTCCTTTTAGTCTGTCCATCAGTCTGAGGGTGATAAGCTGTACTAAAATTCAACTTCGTACTCATGTTCTCATGAAAGCTTCTCCAAAATCTTGAGGTAAACTGCGAACCTCGATCAGACACGATCTTCTTTGGTACTCCATGTAAACACACAATCCGAGCCATATATAACTCTGCCAGCTGAGAACCTTTATAAGTAGTCTTCACAGGAATAAAGTGAGCCACTTTAGTCAATCTATCCACAATCATCCATATAGCATCATATCCTTTCTGGGTGCGAGGCAATCCAGTGATGAAATCCATACCAATCTCTTCCCACTTCCACTCGGGTATCATCAGTGGGTGCAATAGTCCAGCTAGCCTCTGGTGTTCAGCCTTAACTCTTTGACATACATCGCACATCGCCACATGTGCAGCTACATCTCTCTTCAATCCATACCACCAATATTTCCGCTTCAAATCCTGATACATCTTGGTACTACCAGGATGAATAGAATAATCTGAGTCATGGGCCTCTTTCAATATAGTCCCTCGAAGGCTCTCAATATCAGGAACACACATCCTGTCCTTGAACCATACAGTGCCTTGCTCATCTTCCGTAAATTCCGGAACTCGACCTTCAGTAATTAGATCCTTGATCTCTTTTATTTTAGCATCACCAATTTGTCCTTTGCGGATCTCTTGCTCCAAAGTAGGTTCCACATCAATAGTAATTCCTTCAGTATGAGCAACTATCCCCAGGTTAAGTCTCCTGAAATCCTCAACAATCTCATCAGGTAGCTGGGCAACAATAGCTGAATGAACATGCTCCTTTCGACTCAAGGCATCAGCAACCAAATTCGCCTTGCCCGGGTGATAGTGAATCTCCAAGTCATAATCCTTAATAAGCTCCAACCAACGGCGTTGCCTAAGGTTGAGATCCTTCTGAGTGAATATATACTTCAAACTCTTATGATCCGTGTATACTTGACACTTTGTTCCCATAATGTAATGTCTCCAAATCTTAAGTGCATGCACAACGGCTGCCAATTCCAAGTCATGAGTGGGGTAGTTCAATTCATGTTTCCGCAACTGACGAGAAGCATATGCAATCACATGACCTTCCTGCATGAGCACACATCCTAAGCCTTGGCCACATGCATCACAATAGATATCAAATCCTTTCTGTAGGTCTGGCATAATCAATACTGGTGGTGACATCAACCTCTTTTTCAATTGCTCAAAGCTGTCTTGGCACTTCTCGTCCCACTTAAACTCTCTTCCTTTCTCCAAAAGCAAAGTCATAGGCTTAGCAATCTTAGAAAATCCTTCAATAAATCTCCGATAATAGCCTACTAATCCCAAGAAACTCCGAATCTCAGTAACTGTAGTGGGTACTCTCCACTCCATTATCTCCTTAACCTTAGCAGGATCCACTGCTATTCCTCCATTAGAAATAATATGTCCAAGGAATGGTACCTTGTCAATCCAAAACTCGCACTTGCTGAACTTGGCATATAGCTGGTTATCTCGAAGCTTCTGTAGCACCAACCTCAGATGTTCCTCATGATCATTATCACTCTGAGAATAAATGAGAATATCGTCGATGAACACCACGACGAATCTGTCCAAATACTCCATAAACACCTTGTTCATTAAGTTCATAAAATAAGCTGGTGCATTAGTCAATCCAAACGACATAACTGTGAACTCATATAATCCATATCTAGTCGAGAAAGCCGTCTTGGGAATATCCGATGGTCTAATCCTCATCTGATGGTAACCCGATCGGAGATCAATCTTCGAGAATACTCTAGCACCTCTCATCTGATCAAATAAATCCTCAATACGGGGTAACGGATACTTGTTCTTCATAGTAACATCGTTAAGAGATCTATAATCCACACACATCCGCTGCGATCCATCCTTCTTCTGTACAAACAAGACCGGTGCTCCCCAAGGTGAGGAACTCGGATGAATGTACCCAGCCTCTTGTAACTCAGTTAACTGCTTCTTAAGTTCCTTCAACTCCTCTACGGACATCCTATATGGCCGTTTAGAAATAGGGGCGGTTCCAGGTAAGAGGTCAATAACAAACTCAACTTCTCTATCAGGTGGCATCCCTGGTAACTCCTCTGGAAAGACATCCGGAAAATCTCTAACCACCCGGATGTTGTCACCAACAAACTCCTCAGGTATAAAGAACATTGCACGCATGGATGAGGAGGTTACTGCAATATTAACTTGAAATCTTTCTCCTTTAGTGGTAGTGAGTTCTACGGTACCTCTACCACATGCTATAACGGCCTTTGCCTTTCTTAGCCATGACATACCAAGTATCAGATCTATACTGCTTGACTCTAATATTATAGCAGTAGCTCCAAATTCTCTACCCATAATGGTCAATGTCAATCTACGTGTCATTTGATTCGCCTCAACAGGCCCTTTAGGTGTAATTACTATCATGGGTTTTCTCATATTTAGCAGTGGTATTTCATTTGTGTTGGCATATCTAGCAGACATGAATGAATGTGTAGCACCAGAATCAAATAATATGGTTGCAGGAATTGCATTAACATAAAACATACCAATTACGAGGTCCCCACCATCCGGGGTAGCATCAACGCTGACTTGATTAACTTTGGCAATAGAGTATCCCTTGCCAGATCCTGAAGTTTGCTGCCTGTTCTGAACTGGAGTAGTAGCCATCCTCTGTGGGCAGACATTTGCATAATGACCAGTCTTCCCACACTTGAAACATGTGGTGCCTGGACTCTGTCCTGAAAACTTCGTCGGGGTGCCAGTAGGGGTAGCCTGTCGAGGAGGTGGAGTCCTTAGTGGTGATTGCTGAACTGGGCGTGGTCCTCCTGGTCGAGTCGGTGTACCCTGTGGTGAACTGTAGCGAGGACGAACACTGCTGCTTCCTTGTCCTTGAGATATTGCCTTTCTCTTCAAATCACCCAATTGAACACGCTTGTGTTCAATAGCAAGAGCCTTATCCAGCAGCCTCTGAAATGATGGAAAAGTGTGTGCAACCAGTGCATACTGTAGGGGTCCATTAAGTCCTTCAATAAAGTGCTCCTGCTTTCTTTCATCCTCAGCAACTTCCTCCGGAGCATATCTCGATAGCTGAATGAATTTGTCTCTGTACTTGCTGACTGACATGTTGCCTTGCTTCAATGACAGAAACTCCTTCTTCTTGATCTTTATCATACCAGCTGGAATATGGTAGTTTCTGAACTGTGTACTGAACTCTGCCCAAGTGATAGTATCAGCAGCATCGTGAGCAGCAGTATAAGAATCCCACCAGTCAGCAGCAGGACCTGACAGACGTCCAGAAGCATATAAAACCTTCTCCCGATCAGTGCACTGTGCAATATTCAACATCTTCTCAACGGACTTCAGCCAATCATCCGCGTCCAGTGGATCAGGTGAGCTAGCGAATGTAGGTGGCTTATGACTCATGAACTCCCGGTGCTTATCACGGGGTGGAACTGGTGGTGGTGGTGGAGGCAGTGGCACTTGTTGCTGTTGCTGCTGTTGTTGAAGTTGTTGTTGCAGCTGCTGTTGTTGTGCCCTCCTTTCCTGGCGTATCTCATCTCGCTCCTGGCGCAACTCCTGTCGTATATCTTCTCTTTCCTGACGCATCTCCTGGCGTTCTTGCTGCATCTGGGCACGCATATCAGCCATAGTGTCTGCCATTTGCTGCATCACCGCCATCTGAGCAGCAACCAGTGGATCAACTCCGCCTGGTGGAGGATTAGGAGGATTCATCTCTGCAGGTTGTTGTCACACCCGGTTCCAGGGGGTAGAACCGAGCGCATACCATATGTGTGCCAGGATCCATTTCCACACATATGTTGACGTCACAAGTGTAATATATCAAAAGACAATGCAATAAAGGCGTAAAAAGAGTATAAAACTTTATTACATCATCTGAGACATAGTGTCTTAAACAAATATCACATCAAAGTAGAGCGGAAAATAAACAACTGGGCAATCTTCCACAGGAAGTTGACCGGCGCATCGTTAGACTTAGAATTCCTCGTCGATAAATTCTCCATCAAAGTCTCCAGCATCACCCTCTGATCAAAATATTAGCAAGGGTGAGCTCACTTATGGTCGGGGCTCAGCAAGTGGGGGAAAATTAATGCAGGTATAACAAGGTGAGGCTAAGGTTGAGCAGTAAGCATTTTAGTTGGTCAATATTTTATTATCAACACCTGTCTTACTAACAAGAGTGAATCCCAAATATCCCAATTAAACAAAGGAATATGAATATAACAAAAACACTTAAGTGAAACCACTTAAGCAAATTATTGGCAGATCATCGGATCTCAATTTATGTCCATCTTTAAGTTCAATTATCATGTGAGGAGTCCAGGTCGCTCATAACCGGGAGCACGGCTGATATATCAGTTTTACACTCTGCAGAGGGGGTACAACTTTACCCACAAGCCATGTATCCCATCTAGCCCGGGTTGATCGGACCCTTAGACACTGCCGAGGTGAATGGCTAGGGATCCATTATGAGGTTTTCACAAAACACACTTAATACAAAGCAACCCGCTAAGGTTTCTAAGACGATGGTGGTGGCCCCCTGGGTGAAGTACCTTAGCCAAGAATACGACCCCATGTTAACGTGGGCTGCCAGCACCTACCGCTCCCCCTCTTGCCCATCTTTCAGGTAAGGTTGCTAGAGCACTAAGCATATAGAGCTAATTACCAAAGCCAGAGCCATGATAGCACTCGTGGTTGCACTGTTATCCTGGGTGGTCACTCCATGTTCCAATTAATTTGTAATAAAGTTATTTTTAACCATCGGGTTAATGCCATAAATGCCAATTAAAACTTTGGAACATTAAAACCAATTAATGAGTGACATTAAGAAATTATTAAGTTGAGCAGTAGCGTAAATCTCGCACAGCTTAATTATTTCCCCAGGTTAAACAAGGAATACAGGTAGTAAATCTAGGAAATCCTTAATTAGGCGAAACCCATCAAATTATGCAGTATATCAAAAGTAAACATTATTAAATGCAATGACTGGGTACAAAAAGAGTATGCAGAGGGAGAATCCACTTGCCTTGCACAAAATCGTCCTGCGTGTCGTCTTCAAACGTATTTGGGTCCTCTACCACACAATCAGTTTCTAATAGCGTCGCACATCGTACATACAAAAGAAAACATTCACCAATAAATAAACATACACCATTACATAGGTGAAGCATACATCATACAATAAAACATACATTTAAACAAATCACATTTATAAGAAGGAATGCAAAACATGATTTGTATCTACCCTATAAATCTTAACCATATCAACGATCAATTTATTTGCTATGACTAACTACTTTGTTCCATTATCTTACTAGAAAACTTGTATGACAATTCGACTATGGATACGCACACTATATAAATTCATTTAAAATCATAGATACAACTTTAACCCAAATTCTAGGGGATCTAGTTTATTCTCTATCGTAAAACACGGGTCACATTCTAGTTTTAGTCTTTCTTTCTAAAAGGAAATTATATCAATTGTTAAAATATTATTTATAAATCACATAACCATAGTATTAAAGAACTAACTTAAACTACAATTTTTATCTCTACTATTTAGATTACGTTGGACTATATTGTTTCAACGTCAATAAAATATTTACTATTTCTTAGCGAATAACCAATATAATTATATTGCGCATGAACGTGCGAGTCTTGTCTATAAGTCAGAATCATAATGTAAGCAACGGCGAACACATACTTATTTATCTATTAATACTAAATAAATCAATACATTTTCTAACTCAAATTAGTTAGTGTAGCAAGAATGGATTTAATAATATTAATATTCTAAAAATCTACATAAACTACTAATTGTACTTTTTATAAAACAAGTGAGGATATCCTGACATAAACTAGTATTTTGTTTAATCCAAAAATCTAAGTGCTCAATTTGCGAACATGATTATTTAACTAGTAAAAATCCATTTACCACACTACCGGTGATATTTTCCCCTTTTATTTAAAAAAAATGCTAATAAAATAATTAGATAAATCATCTAAAAATCCTATAATATTCAAATGACATGAGTTCTATACCATTTTCTAATCCATCAAAAATGCACCTATAATTCTCCAAGTAGTTTCTAAAATTCATCGTGACCAAATTTAACTACAAAAATTCCTATCTAGCATTTTATTGCCAAAGTGACTACTAATGTTGTCATATTTCTCTAATCCAAAAATCCAACGCCACGACTAACATGACATAACACGGTGCTAATAATCGCATGAATCTACCAAACAATTCCATAACGCTCACATACACATAAATCGAAACCACATGTGTTCATATTACAACAAACAAAATATACAACTCATGAATCGAATCAAAAGTAATTTATAAAATATACAAAATAATTCGGGTCGCCAACAACCTCGGGTTCGTGCGTGTGACGGGGACGGATCGACGGAGAGCGGGGTTCGACTACGGACAGCGGATGGCGTAACTCCGGCGAACTCCGGCGACGAACGACGAACTCCGGCGACGAACGGCAACGTCGAGCAGCGTACTGGCGAGCTAGAGAGATGGAATGAGCTTGGGCAGGTGGGAGAAAAGAGAGGGTTCTGCTGCTCCATTTTATAGAGAGAGGGAGGGAAGAAAGAGTCTGCCAGAGAGACGTCAAAGGTCGGCGGGGCTTCAAGTGCCATCAATGGCTTCGGTTACTTCCCAAGGCATCAATTGGAAGAGCAATGGGGAGGAAGAAACTGTCGCAGTGATGATCCTTAACGCAGTGGGCGAACGGACGCGTGGGCTTCGGACTCAACCGACTCGGCATGGTCGACGCAAGGCGCGGCCAGCAGACACCCCAGAAAGGCAACACTCAGAGAAATGACCAGAGCACCCCCGCTCGTGGATCTGCTCAGAACAAGACTCCGCAGAACCAGAGCCGAGGAAGGGTCAATCACGTCACTGCGGAATCAGTGCCTGAAGATGCCGACATTGTGTATGGTATGTTCCTTGTTAATTCCATACCTGCATCAGTTTTATTTGACTCTGGAGCATCACATTCATTTATAACTGAGTCATTTGTGGAAAAACATAACATACCTAAGTACCCTCTGAAGAGGATATTATACATTAGTTCACCGGGAGGTGACATGAAGGCCACACACTCATGCCCTCATGTTAATATCAAGATTCAAGGAATAGATTTTACAGTCGACCCAGTGGTCCTAGGATCCAACGGTATTGATGTGATTCTTGGATGCAACTGGTTGAAAAGTTGTGATGGAGTGATACGGTGTGCCAACGGAACAATTACGTTGACAAGTCCTCAAGGTGAACGAATCCAAGTCAACATAGACAAGTCAACAGATGAAAAAGGGAAGACAGTGATCAATCACTTGGAAGAAAAGCCCTTGGAAAATATCAAAGTAGTGTGCGAATACCCAGACGTATTTCCGGAAGATTTACCAGGTATGCCACCTGACCGTGATATAGAGTTTTCTATTGAATTAGTACCCGGAACCGCACCTATCTCGAAAAGACCGTATAGAATGGATGGCAAAGATTTAGTAGAACTGAAGAAACAAATAGAAGAATTATTAGAAAAAGGTTTTATTCGCCCAAGTTCATCCCCTTGGGGAGCCCCAGTGCTGTTTGTGAACAAGAAGGATGGTTCGAGAAGAATGTGCGTTGATTATAGAAGTTTGAATGAAGTAACCATCAAAAATAAATACCCCCTACCTCGAATTGAAGATTTATTCGATCAAATGAAGGGAGCTAAGATATTCTCGAAGATAGATCTGAGATCGGGATATCATCAGTTAAAGATCCGAGCAGAAGATGTACCGAAGACAGCCTTCACGACGAGATATGGATTATATGAGTTTTTGGTCATGTCATTTGGACTGACTAATGCACCAGCATACTTTATGAACTTGATGAATAAAGTATTCATGGAATATTTGGATCAGTTTGTGGTCGTATTCATTGACGACATACTGATATATTCTCCGAATGAAGAAACACACGAAGATCATCTAAGGCTAGTCCTACAAAAGCTTCGTGACAACCATCTGTACGCAAAATTCTCGAAGTGTGATTTTTGGTTGAAAGAAGTTGCTTTCTTAGGGCATATTGTTACCGATGGTGGAATTAAAGTGGACCCAGGAAAGATAAGTGAGATACTAAATTGGAAGCAACCCACAGATGCGTCCAAGATCAGAAGTTGCAGATGAAGATATGATGCTGAACTCCATGGATGCTAGTCTAGTGATACCCCCGGTCATCTTCCTGTGGATGGATGTCCTTGTTTCGCTGTTCTTTGATGAATAAAGGTTAAGACATTATGTCTGTTCGAAGTGTAATATGTTAATATAATCGTTATTTACGCTTTTATGCATTGTTCTTTTGATATATTACACTTGTGACATCAACATATGTGTGGAAATAGATCCTGGCACACATATGCTATGCACCCGGCTCTGCCCTTTGGAAACGGGTGTAACAGAAGTGGTATCAAAGCTATGCTGACCCTAGGTCGTTAGATTAGTTAGAAATGGAAAGCCTAGTTGTTCAAAACTTGCTAATTTCATTCCTATAAATTCCTTTATCAGTCTTACCTCTTTGAAATTCAACTAAGTTGACTCTTCTCTTGTAGATGGTTCGCACTCTTCAAACCACTCGCGTCAACACCAGCTACGCCCCTCAGCCCCGGCAGATCCCGGCCTACCCAGTGGTAGTCGAGGATGCTCCAGCGAATCTCCCTCCCATCCGAGTGGAGAACGTCATCAACCTGGAGGACAGCTCGGAGGAGCAGCTACCGACCCCCACCCCGTTGGCCGAGTCCCTGGCCTTCGCGGCTGCGTCATCGACGTCAGCATCGCCGGCACCAGCCTTCCAAGCACCTGCACCTGGAGGCGACGACCCCGATGACTCCGGAGACGGCGACAACGAGGATGACGACGACGACGACGATGGAGAGGACGAACACGTCCACGAGGAAGCTGACTACGCCCAGGAGGACCACTTCATGGGGATTGGTCCAGTTGTCGAACATTATACATCAATGTTCGAAACAGGGCACTTCCCCAACCTGCTACAGGCAGTGCTGCACGAGCTAGGAGCCTACGTCCGCCCCCTGTACGAGACGAGGCGAGTGAGCGAGCCTCCCCGGGCTTGCTATTACATCACTCGCATCCATGTCAGGGTGATGGATGCAGGTGACAGGGGATTCAGGACTCTGTCTGCTCACGAGTCCCTGATACCGCTGTCTACCTACGCTGCCTCTGTCAGCGACGCTGCCCGTCGGACCCTGTGGTCGCTTAGCCACACCTACCGGCAGCAGCTGCAGAACACAAGGTTCAGGCATCTCCCCTAGCGCCTGCGTGGAGAGAGCCAGACCAACATTGTCCCAGGTGAACCTGGTGAGGATCGCCTCAACACCCTAGCTGGTGTAGTGGCCGGTCTCAACACCGACCTGGACAGTGCCACTCTGGACCTCTACAGTGTGCACTTGGAGCTGGAGAACGCCCACGCCAGGATTGCAGCCCTGGAAGCCCAACTGCAGGGAATGAATCCGCCAGAAGCTCAGGTTCCCGCCGTGGCGTTGTCTCCTCCCCGCAAGAGGCTGCGCTACGGAGAGGCCGGATCAGTCACTAGGCTGCTGTAGGAGTGTTGGTCATGATGTAATAAGTTACGCTTCGCATTAGACGATGAAACTATCTTTAATTTTTATATTAATAAATATCAACCATGTGATGGTGATTGGTTGAAATGCTTGATTTGAATCTTTGTTTGAGTGCTATGGTCTTATGGAATGATGGCCATAAGAACATATAAAATTTGTAAAACTTAAGCTATTTTCCCTCTTGAATCTTTTCTACTCCTCACTTTTCTAAGGACTTCACTTCCTAACAAATCAGATGGTGAACCAACGTCAAGGACCTAACAACCGGAACCAGCGTGGACAACAAGCACCACCACCACCGCCACCACCAAATCCCAACATGGAGCAGTTCATCGCCGCCCAAATGCAGATTCTGCAAGGACTCACTGCTGCGGTTCAACAATTGCAGCAGAACCAACAGAATCAGCAACCCCAGCAGCAGCAATATGCACCCCCGGCTAGAGATAAACACCGGGACTTCATGAGTCATCACCCGCCAACTTTCTCTCATGCGGTTGATCCTTTGGATGCCGATGACTGGCTTAAGGTTATCGGAAAGAAGTTGGACATCACCCAGTGCAACGACCGGGAGAAGGTCTTGTACGCCTCGGGAAGACTCGAGGGAGCTGCATCCGATTGGTGGGATGCCTTCACAGCGGCACATCCCAATGCTGACACAATAACCTGGCAGGAGTTCCAAGAGAACTTCCGCGCTCACCACATTCCTTCGGGAATCATGAAGCTGAAGAAGAAGGAGTTTCTTTCCCTTACTCAAGGGAATATGTCTGTCAGTGAGTATCGTGATCGCTTCACTCAGCTTTCACGTTATGCCCCTGAGGAAGTGGACACTGATGAGAAGCGCCAAGAGCGTTTCCTGGAAGGGTTGATTGGACCTCTGAACTATCAACTTCAGAGTCACACATTCCCCAACTTCCAGACACTCCTGAACAAGGCAATTGGCCTTGAGAGTAAAAGGAAGGAGCTATCTGACCATAAAAGGAAGTTCCAAGGTCAGTCAAGCAGAAACACTCGTCCGAATAATGCTCAAGGTTCGCAGTTCCGCTCTGGAAATCAGGGTGGAAATAATTATCAAGTGCAACGCTCTGGACAGCAAGGCCAGAGAAGCAACCAGAATCAGAATCAACAAAGGAGCAACCCCCAGACCAACCAGAGGTCTGGTGGAAATCCACAGAACCGTCAGGGAGGCACCAACAACACTCAGGCCAGAAACAACGCACCTGTCCAACCCAACGGCTGTTTCAAGTGCGGTGAGCTAGGCCACTATGCCAACAACTGCCCAAGGCGCAACCAGCAGACACCCCAGAAAGGCAACACTCAGAGAAATGACCAGAGCACCCCCGCTCGTGGATCTGCTCAGAACAAGACTCCGCAGAACCAGAGCCGAGGAAGGGTCAATCACGTCACTGCGGAATCAGTGCCTGAAGATGCCGACATTGTGTATGGTATGTTCCTTGTTAATTCCATACCTGCATCAGTTTTATTTGACTCTGGAGCATCACATTCATTTATAACTGAGTCATTTGTGGAAAAACATAACATACCTAAGTACCCTCTGAAGAGGATATTACACATTAGTTCACCGGGAGGTGACATGAAGGCCACACACTCATGCCCTCATGTTAATATCAAGATTCAAGGAATAGATTTTACAGTCGACCCAGTGGTCCTAGGATCCAACGGTATTGATGTGATTCTTGGATGCAACTGGTTGAAAAGTTGTGATGGAGTGATACGGTGTGCCAACGGAACAATTACGTTGACAAGTCCTCAAGGTGAACGAATCCAAGTCAACATAGACAAGTCAACAGATGAAAAAGGGAAGACAGTGATCAATCACTTGGAAGAAAAGCCCTTGGAAAATATCAAAGTAGTGTGCGAATACCCAGACGTATTTCCGGAAGATTTACCAGGTATGCCACCTGACCGTGATATAGAGTTTTCTATTGAATTAGTACCCGGAACCGCACCTATCTCGAAAAGACCGTATAGAATGGATGGCAAAGATTTAGTAGAACTGAAGAAACAAATAGAAGAATTATTAGAAAAAGGTTTTATTCGCCCAAGTTCATCCCCTTGGGGAGCCCCAGTGCTGTTTGTGAACAAGAAGGATGGTTCGAGAAGAATGTGCGTTGATTATAGAAGTTTGAATGAAGTAACCATCAAAAATAAATACCCCCTACCTCGAATTGAAGATTTATTCGATCAAATGAAGGGAGCTAAGATATTCTCGAAGATAGATCTGAGATCGGGATATCATCAGTTAAAGATCCGAGCAGAAGATGTACCGAAGACAGCCTTCACGACGAGATATGGATTATATGAGTTTTTGGTCATGTCATTTGGACTGACTAATGCACCAGCATACTTTATGAACTTGATGAATAAAGTATTCATGGAATATTTGGATCAGTTTGTGGTCGTATTCATTGACGACATACTGATATATTCTCCGAATGAAGAAACACACGAAGATCATCTAAGGCTAGTCCTACAAAAGCTTCGTGACAACCATCTGTACGCAAAATTCTCGAAGTGTGATTTTTGGTTGAAAGAAGTTGCTTTCTTAGGGCATATTGTTACCGATGGTGGAATTAAAGTGGACCCAGGAAAGATAAGTGAGATACTAAATTGGAAGCAACCCACAGATGCGTCCAAGATCAGAAGTTGCAGATGAAGATATGATGCTGAACTCCATGGATGCTAGTCTAGTGATACCCCCGGTCATCTTCCTGTGGATGGATGTCCTTGTTTCGCTGTTCTTTGATGAATAAAGGTTAAGACATTATGTCTGTTCGAAGTGTAATATGTTAATATAATCGTTATTTACGCTTTTATGCATTGTTCTTTTGATATATTACACTTGTGACATCAACATATGTGTGGAAATAGATCCTGGCACACATATGCTATGCACCCGGCTCTGCCCTTTGGAAACGGGTGTAACAGTTGTGGCTGGGGTTGTCTATATATCCTCCGAGTGTGTTGGTTAGGAGGCAAATCAATTCCGCCACCCCTCCTGGTATTGACCATCTGAGTTAGATACATATGGTAAGAGAGAGCAGTAGACAAGGCAGGTATTTACAAATCAGGTTACTTTGGGGAATTTTATTAGCTAAGCAGATTAATATTTTACCTATCCTAGCTAATTCAATACCTTATGGTGGTACATACTAAGATGTCCATAATTCAATCAATCAAAGAAGCAAATCAGGCATTTAGCATCAGCACAATCAAACAACATTTTTTAAAAAAAGTAGTTTTGAATTTTGTCTTAGGTCCCCTATATCTTAAAAAGATCATAGTGGTAGGATTCCAAGGTGTGAAATCCATCTTGTCTTAGAGTAGAAGAGATAAGACTAATCAGAGTAGAATAGCAAAAAGGTGAGACAAGATCAAGATGAGATGAGTATAGAATGAGTCAGAGTAAGGTAAGTAGTGAAGGGGTTGTCCATTTCTATCTAGGTTTCGTCCTACAGTCAACATTTCCTCTGATACCACTTCTGTCACACCCGGCTTTAAGGAACAAAACCAGGTGCATCTCATACATGCGCCAAGAAGACAACATATATAATAACAGAGTGTATAGAGATAAATGTCATAAAACATCAGAGTATTTATTACATAGCGGAAGACTTATTACAAAATAAAGTAATGAAGATAAAACGAACTAAGGATCGTTGGCGCCAATGTCGACTGGGAAACGCCACCTAGATCAGATCGAACTCCTCAGTGTTAGGCGGCTCCACTTCGACCACCTGCTCTCCTCCTGTGGGGGGGTGTGAGACAGCAAGGGTGAGCTCACACATGATCATAGCTCAACAAGTTGTGGGGAACCAGTGGACATAAACTCACAAAGGTGTGAGTTCATGTGATGTGAAAGGCTAATCAATGATAGGGGTTAGAGCTGAGCATTGCTTTTATGTAGTTGGTCAAAATTTTATTAGCAATTACTAAGTGTAAGTAAATACCAAACCATAAGTAAAGTAATAGAACACAATTTATAATAAACCCATGCAATGCAAATGACAAAATTGAATTTAAGTTCCATAATTTAAACATCAGAGAGTCCTGAGCTGCTCGTGACCGTGAGCTCGGCTAGTATACCAGTTTTACACTCTGCAGAGGTTGTACCCTTTACCCACAAGTCATGTTACCCATCTGCCAAGGGGTCGCGAATCCCATACACCTCTACCTAGGAAGCGCGGCAGGGCAACACTACGAGGCCTTTACAAAGTTCCACTAGCTTCCGAAAACCCGCTACAGTTTATAGGAAGTTCCAATGCAGGGTTCCTGGCTGACCGCCATCGCAGCAAAATCAACCAGGGACCTCCCTACACTGACCACTCCCCTACTGCCCTTGCCCCTTTCGGGTAAGGTAGTCTTCCACTAGCTTTCCTAATTAGTCAGCCAAGGGCGTCCCATTAAACCCTTGTGGTGGCACGTGGTTCTCAAGTTAAGCTCTATGTTCCAATTAACATTAATGAACTTGACACGAACATAATAGAATAACAACAGAATTGGAACATAGAGGTAATAAATGATTATCCCCAAAACCAGGTAAAGCAATAGCAAACTACCCAAGTGAATCAGGGGTAAACAAGGTAATGAGATAAACAAATCTAGGGTGACCTATTGGGTCCCATCAAAATTAACCTATGCATGGATAAGTGATATTAAAGAACATTATTAGGTAAAAAGTGGTCAAGGGCACAACTTGCCTTCAATGAGCTCCTGCTCAGCTACTTCAACCTGCTGCTCACCAGGATCCTCGGTCACGGGCTCTTCTACTCGCCACAATACGAACAAGCACAGTGCATATAGAGAAATTAACATTACACCAAACATATAAATAAAATACACAGTAATAATCTACATATTAAAATAAAATTCTAGGAACAGGAATCATAATTTTTGGAGTTATAGATTTTAAGATATGAATTTCTAAAGGTTTTATGTGCTTAAAATAGGATTAAATGAGAAATTATTTTTGTTACTATTTTCATGACAAAACAGAGACTCTAAGTGATAGAGAATAAAATTACAAAATTTTAGAAAGTGGAATGGATTAATTTGGAGCTCATGTGAATTTTCTATGAATTATACAAGTTCTAGTGATTATTTTTGCACTAAAAATCTATTTCCAATTACCTTTCTCTGATTTTACATTGCTCTGGACTGGGCCTCAATTTCTGCAAAGTACAGGGGTCTCCAGGTAACCTTTCCTAAGACACAAGCAGACCCAAGCGTGGATGGCGGGTTTTAATTCGTATAAACAGAGGGGTTCAAGTGTAAATCGCGCAGCCGAAGGGGTATGGAGCTCTGCTGGTCGCTGGATTAGACGCCAAGCGCGCAGATTAAATCACGCTGAAGTAGCAGAATCCGACCCTTGGATCGATTTCCTACGGCACAGATTTAAAATACCCAGACGCGTTGGTAACCATCGGATCACAGATCCATGGTCGCAGTTCTATTGGGCAAAGGGCACGTGACGCCAAATCTGAGCCATCGATCAACAGATGGACGGCTTGAACCCTTTCTTCCTCCCGAGATTCCACCCAAGCGACAGGGCGTGGCGACGCCAGTTCTTCCCCCCGACACCAGGTCCGGCCGACTGCGCCATGTCCATCTCCCACCATGACCGGCTATCTGGTGCATGCCACGACCTGGCAGGAGAACTCCGGCCGCTAGCCCCGTCGAACTCCCAGGTTGTCGAACACGCAACCGAACCACGACGAATACAAATCGCTGCGCCAGGAGGTCCAACGGCGGTGGCCATGTTGGCGCACAATGCCCGGTCTGTCTATACCCCTAATCTCAAGCTCCGAGGATCACGGCACGCATAGGAGAACGAAAGGATGCAGGTAGTGACTCACACCGATGTTCACCCGCCGGAGTTGAAGCCCTCCGTCCCGCGGTGACTCTACTCCTCTTCGCTGCGCTCTGCCCTTTCTCTCTCTCGAGTCGCCGGCTAGGTGGGTAAAAGGGAGTAACCAGCGGCCCTGGCTAAGTTTATAACCCCAGGGTGGCAGCGCAGTCTAGTCGTGGCAAATCGGTCAGGTCAATCCCGAGCTATTCGCGGAGTCTTCGGCGAGTGGTTGCAACCGACGCACCGAGCTGGAGGTCGAAGGAACGACCGACATGGGGGTCCCACTAGGCAGCGTAAAGTGGTCGCGAGCGCGCGCGCCACGGCAACAAACAGCATGGCCCCACCTGACAATGAGTCATGCGCGAGGGGGGGTTCAAGTTGGGCCGCGCGGAGGGGTTTTCATGATGGGCCAAATGCGAATCTGAGGTCCGGTTAAGCTTTTTATTTTATTTTATTTTATTTTCTGTCTTCTTTTATAATTATTTTGAATCAAGTTTGAATTTGAATGTGTGTTTCGCCTTTGAGTCCATTTTACAAATTCACACCCTAGTGTAGGGATAATATATCTTTATTTACTTATTTTTATCCACATAATATTTATTTTCTTTTCTTTTCTAAATTCTAGAATTTCTTTTAGATTCTAGATTTCCTTTTTGAATTAATATATTTCTTGTCTCTTTGTTTTTTTATATTGTCACAAAATGCACACACAGAAATAATATCCAGCATGATGCATAATTTAATGGCATATATTCTTTTATTAATTATTCGTTTTTTTTTGAATATGGTGTTCACATGTGATGATGCATAAAGGTCTACTTACATAAAGTGAAATTACTTCTCCATTGATATTATTTCTAAACAATTACAAAGTGGGTATTACATGGGAGTAAGTACTATCTTGTTATTGTGGATGATTATTCTCGCTTCACTTGGGTGTTCTTTCTACAGGAAAAATCATAGAACTAAGAGACATTAAAAGGATTCTTGTGACGGGCTCAAAATGAGTTCGGATTGAGAATAAAAAAGATTAGAAGCGACAATGGGACGGAGTTCAAGAATTCACAAATATAAGGATTTCTTGAGGAGGGCATCAAGCATGAGTTCTCTTCTCCCTACACACCTCAACAAAATGGTGTAGTAGAGAGGAAGAATAGAACTCTACTGGATATGGCTAGGACCATGCTTAATGAGTACAAGACACCGGACCGGTTTTGGGCGGAGGCGATTAACACCGCCTGCTACTCCATCAACAGGTTATATCTTCACCGAATCCTCAAGAAGGCATCATATGAACTCCTCACTTGTAAAACGTCTAATGTTTCATATTTTAGAGTCTGTGGGAGCAAATGTTTTATTCTTCTCAAGAGAGGTAGAAAATATAAATTTGCTCCTAAAGCTGTAGAAGGCTTTTTACTCGGTTATGACTCAAACACAAAGGCATATAGAGTCTTCAAGAAGTCCACTAGATTAGTTGAAGTTTTTTGTGACAATGTGTTTGATGAGACTAATGGCTCCCAAGTTGAGCAAGTTGATCTTGATGAACTAGATGATGAAGAGGCTCCGTGTGTCGCGCTAAGGAACATGTCAATTAGGGATGTGTGTCCTAAGGAATCCGAAGAGCCTCCACAAGCACAAGATCAACCATCATCTTCCATGCAAGCATCTCCACCTACCCAAGATGAGGATCAGGCTCAAGATGATGAAGATCAAGAGGATGAGCCACCTTAAGGGGAGGACAATGATCAAGGGGGAGATGAAGATAATGAAGAAAAGGAAGATGATCAAGAAATAAGAAATCAAAGACCGCCACACCCAAGAGTCCACCAAGCAATTCAAAGGGATCACCCCATCAACTCCATTCTTAGTGATATACACAAGGGGGTAACCACCAGATCTCAAGTTGCTCATTTCTGTGAACACTACTCTTTTGTTTCCTCTATTGAGCCATACAGGGTAGAGGATGCTCTAAGAGATCCGGATTGGGTGGTGGCAATGCAAGAGGAGCTCAACAACTTCACTAGGAATGAGGTATGGCACTTAGTTCCATGTCCTAATCAATATGTTGTAGGTACCAAGTGGGTATTCTGCAACAAGCAAGACGAGCATGGTGTGGTGATAAGGAGCAAAGCCGACTTGTGGCCAAAGGTTATTCACAAGTCGAAGGTTTGGATTTTGATGAAACTTATGCACCTGTAGCTAGGCTTGAGTCAATTCGTATATTACTTGCCTATGCTACTTACCATGGCTTTAAGCTCTATCAAATGGACGTGAAGAGTGCCTTCCTCAATGGCCCTATCAAGGAAGAGGTCTATGTTGAGCAACCTCCCGGCTTTGAAGATAGTGAGTACCCTAACCATGTCTATAAACTCTCAAAGGCGCTTTATGGGCTCAAGCAAGCCCCAAGAGCATGGTATGAATGCGTGCGAGATTTTCTTATCACTAATGGCTTCAAAGTCAGAAAGGCCGATCCTACTCTCTTCACTAAAACAATTGCAGAAGACTTGTTTATATGCCAAATTTATGTTGATGATATTATATTTGGGTCTACTAACAAGTCATCGTGTGAAGAGTTTAGTAGCATCATGATTCAAAAAATCGAGATGTCTATGATGGGGGAGTTGAAGTATTTTCTAGGATTTCAAATCAAACAACTCCAAGAGCGCACCTTCATCAGCCAAACTAAGTACATTCAAGACATACTTAAGAAGTTTGGAATGAAGGATGGCAACCCATCAAGACACCCATGGGAACTAATGAGCATCTCGACCTCGACATGGGAGGTAAATCCGTAGATCAAAAGGTATACCGTTCGATGATAGGTTCTTTACTCTACTTATGTGCATCTCTACCGGACATAATGCTTTCAGTATGCATGTGTGCAAGGTTCCAGGAAAATCCTAAGGAAGTTCACCTTAGGGCTGTGAAAAGAATCATGCGATATTTAGTTTACACTCCTAAGTTTGGGCTTTGGTACCCCAAGGGATCCACATTTGATTTAATTGGATATTCTAATGCCGATTATTGTCACACCCAGTTTTATAAGGCAAACCGAATGCGAACCATGTACATGCCAGGATCAGCAATTCATGTTCACAGCAGTTACATAACTGGACATCATCACACAGTCCTCAAATAATAGTATAAAAGAAGGAAATAGTCGATTACATCATGATGTCCGAGACATCCACATACTCTTTAACAATTATCAAAGTTCGAAAAAGAAACGTAGATACACACGGCCTACACAGGCAGCCGACTGGGGGTTTGCTACTAACCCACGCCTAGAACTCATCGTACTCTTGGAACTCCTGGAAATTCTCCTCCACGGCTTCATCTTCACCTGAGCAGTGGTTGCAACGTGGACAACTAGAGGGGGGGGGGGGGTTTGGTGTGTAAAGCAAGGGTGAGTACACATCAACATACTCAGCAATATGTCCCGTTTGGCTGTAGTGGACTAGCTTTATGTGGAGCTTAGTCAAGCAGTTGCTTTTAGTTCGTCAGGTTATTATTACTAGTAGAAAGCCAGGTTTTAGCATTAACCCAAGTTATTAACCCAATGTATCCTTTCCAAACGGAAAGAATACCACTTACCATTACCATAGTCATAACCAAAACCATCATCCTCATCACCACCTATAAACCAAACATCTCTAATCAAAGTATCTCTAATCAATGGAGCTCCCTTAGCCGCTCATAACCGCGAGCACGGCTGATATATAAGTTTCATAACACTCTGCAGAGGTTGCGCACTTTACCCACAAGCCGTGATTCCCTCTTGCCTCGGGCCAATCAAACCCTTAAACACTACCAAGGTGAATAGGCAGGGTTTCACTACATAGCCTTTACAAAGATTTCCGGGGGCTGTAGCCACCCGTTAGGTTTCCTAAATGCACCACACCCCTCCCCAAGGGGCGAAACAACCTTGGCAGAGCGAGCCACATACACTGAGCCCCATTAATGGCACGATGGCAAAGCGAACTACACCCCAGTTCCTCTAATTACTCAGCTAAGGGTGTCCCATTCCACCCTCATGGTTGCACTGTTTTCCTGGGCGGACATCCAACAAACCAGTCCTTACGGAGAGGCACTCGAGAAACAACTCGAGTCCCCTTAAATGTCACATAGCCATCATCATAATCAAAAGGGACAATAGCGTATCATAGATAATCTCATCATGTTCATTGATTAATGTGAAGCGCTAGCATATAGCTAAACCAAAACAACCTAACCAGAATAGGTAAACAAGGACAAGATAAACAAAAGCTAGTCAATCCTTAGCAATAAACTGTGTAAATGCGGGGAGTGAATTATAAGAATGAGTAGGACATAGATGGGTCAAGGGACACTTGCCTTCACCAACCGACTGCTGCTCAGGGTCTTCACCTGCAACTCCTTCGGACTCCGCCAACTGAATGTTATCTATACGAGTTTCAGGCATACATTCCACAAATTTAATACAAAAGAATAGTACACCAAACAATAGAATGTAATAAATAAACAGATGTTCAACGCAGGGCTCACACCTACGACTAAGCGAGAAAGGGAAAGTAACGGTCGAGGCTACGGCCGATGAGCGATCACGTCACACGATTATAAATTAGAATACTTGCCTAAATAGAATGGTATTAATTTAGCCATCGCGTTTAGCATAGGGTAAATTCATGTTCCATGTTTAATTATTATGAACAGATAAAGGTAAATTAAAAGGATTGTCGCGCGGCGAAACGCGCGACACACACTTAAATTGAATTAAGAAATGAATGACTCGTCGCACGACGGAGCGTGCAACGAGACATTCGCATTAATTACAAAAACAATGTCAAGCGTCGTGCAACGAAACGCACGACGACATACGTCATCTAAGCTTAATTTAGAACGAAACGTTGCGTGACGGAGCGCGCAACGCCACACATTACATAATCTGAAATTAAGACTAAACGTCGCGCGATGAAGCGCGCGACGCAACACGTTAATAGAATCTGAAATCAAACTAATTCGCCACGCGATGAAGCGCGCGACGCAGCACGTTCATTAAACTAAATTTAAAAACTAATTAGACTGAAATTTGATTGGGCAAGCCCTTGGCATGCCGCTAGGGGCCACGCGCCGGATAGGGGCCGCGCCGGGGGCCACCCCAGGGACCACGCTGCCCGGTGGCAGGGACCGCGCGCTGAGGCCGAGGGCCGCATGCAAGGGCGCCAGGGAGCCACGCCCAAGGGGTCGGCGGCCGGGACGGGGCCGCGCCTCTGCACAAGGGGGCCAGGCGGGGCCGCGTCGTCACGAGAGGGGACGGGTGGTGCCGCGCCGCCGCGCAAGGGGGCCAGGCAGGGCCGCACCGCCATGTGAGGGGGCCGGGCGAGGCCGCGCCACCGTGTGAGGGGGCCGGGACGGGGCCGCGCCGCCGCGCAAGGGGAGGGGGTCGCGCGCCGCGCGAGGGGACCGGGCGAGGCCGCACCGTGCAAGGGGGCCGCACGCAGGGGCGCTAGGGAGTCATGCCCGAGGGGCCGGGGGCTGGGATGGGGCCGCGCCGCCGCACCAGGGGGCCGAGGGAGGGGCCGCGCGCGAGGGGGACGGGTGGGGTCTCGCGCAGGGGAGAAGAAGGGGAGGGGAGGGGAAGAGAGAGAGGGAGAGGGAGAGGGGAGCTCACCTTGGGGTCCAAATCCGGCGATCACCATCTCCAAAACCTAGGGCACCACGTGGAGAGAGAGATAGAGGTGGAGGAGAGGAGGTTGCTGCGCGGGAAAATCAAATGAGAGAAAGGGAGAGAAGGGAGGGACGCACATGGGGAAGGGGCAAGGCGCCGGGGCGCGCGGGCTGGGCTGGGCTAGGTCGGGCTAGGCTGGGCCGCACCGCGGGTCAAAATCCTGCGGCACGCACAACCGCATATCGGAAACTAATTCGCGAGCTGAAAACCAAAATGGGACTAGGCAAACACGCGATTGAGAACGACATCAGACAAAGAAATATGATTCGGCATGATGCAACACTCATGACAACTTAGGTTTTGTTTACACGTAATACGGACACTAGTCGCTACACCGCTTTGAAATTGGGAAGAAGGAGCGAAACGGGAAGAGAAAAGAGAGTAACGCCTGAATTTGGTGAGTAAAAAGAAGAAAAAAATTCTACCCCCAAATTCAGGGCGTTACAAACCTATCCCCCTTAAAAGAATCGCACCCTCGAGATTCAAGGTTGGCTAGCAAAGAGTTCAGGATACTTGGCCATCAGATCATCTTCACGCTCCCAGGTTGCTTCTTCCTCAGAGTGGTGATCCCATCTGACTTTGCACATTCTGATAGTTTTCCTCCGGGTGACTCTATCTGCAGTCTCGAGAATCTGCATTGGCTTCTCTGTGTAGGTCAAGTCCTCCTGGACCTCCAGACCTTCCACTGGCAACTTCTCTTCTAGCACACGCAGACACTTCTTCAACTGAGACACATGAAAGACATCATGCACCGCTGACAAACCCTCTGGCAGACTGAGCTGATAGGCCACTTCTCCATGCTTTGCGAGAATCTGATACGGACCGACATAGCGGGGTGCTAGCTTGCCTTTGACTATGAATATTTTGACTCCTCTGATAGGTGATACTTTCAGGTAGATAAAATCTTCGACTTCAAAACTTAGCTCTCTCCTTATTGTGTCTGCATAACTTCGCTGCCTTGACTACACCATCTTTAGGTTCTCCCGAACCATCTTGATGTTCTCTTCAGCTTCGAGCAAAATGTCTGGCCCAAACACTTGCTTTTCTCTAGGCTGATCCCATTGCAACGGAGTTCTACAACTCCTTACATAAAGCTCCTGAAATGGTGACATCTTCAAGCTGGCCTGGTAACGGTTGTTATAGGAGAATTCTGCGTAAGGTAATCTCTTGTCCCATCCGGACTGATCTTGCAACGCACAAGCTCTCAACATATCTTCGAGTATTTGATTAGTTCAATCAGCCTGGCCATCTGTCTGCAGATGGTAAGCTGAACTGAAATTCAGATGTGTACCCAAGGCTTCATGCAACTGCTGCCAGAAATGAGAGGTGAATTGTGTTCCTCTGTCTGACACTATCTTCTTAGGCACACTGTGAAGACAAACAATTCGGGACATGTACAACTCTGCCAATACTGCACTGCTGTAGTTAGTCCTGACAGGTATGAAGTGGGCTGACTTGGTTAAGCGGTCCACCACTACCCAAATGGAATCGTAGCCGGCTCGAGTGCGAGGTAATCCGACTATGAAGTCCATCCTGATTTCATCCCGTTTCCACTGAGGAATTCGTAATGGCTGCAACAATCTAGCTGGCCTCTGATGCTCTACCTTGATCCTTTGACAACTGTCACATATAGCCACATGCTCTACGATCTCCCTTTTCATTCCGTACCACCAGAATTTCTTCTTTAGATCCTGACACATCTTCTCACTTCTAGGGTGTATAAAATAAGCTGACTCATGAGCTTCTTTGAGGATCAACTCCTGAATGGACTGGACATTGGGAACACACAAACGGTCCTTGAACCATACCACACCTTCTGCATCTTCCCAAAAATCTTCGCCTCTTCCTTCCAGAATCAGTTGCCGGATTTCACTGATCTTCTCATCATTCTTCTATGCTTCTTTGATCTCCCGCTCTAAGGTGGGTTCTAACTCAACTGTTACTCCTGCACATTATTAAGAAATCCGAGGCTCAACCTGTCAAACTCTTTGGTGTAACACCCAAAAGTCTTAACTTGGGATTTAAGGAAAATCCTTTGGAGAAAAATAATAAGAATAATAATAATCATCAAAATAAGTACCCCTGACACATAATTGAACTTCAAAACTCACCCTTTCTAAGAAAATGGTCATAATAAAATAACATTAGTAAAACAAACCTTAATAAAAGTTTGTCAATTGGAAAATATTTTCTAGCAAAACCAAAGAATATGAACTCGTGAATATACCTTTAAATTAATTACACACTCAAACTAATATGTTATGGAAATAAATGTGGTAAGTAATCCATGTTGAAAGCATTTCCTAAAATAAAATAATGATAATAAATAAGGTAATCAAATAAGTTAATAAAACTATCCCATATTATGTTGGGGTTCCATTTGTGCATTAGACTTGAACTCAAATTTGGAATAGATTTGAATTCAAGTTGAATGGAAAAGAGAATAGAAAAAAAATAATAAAAGAAAAGAAAGAAACTCACCCTGTATACCTGGGCCGAATTCGGATCGCTCGGCGCACCTCTCTCTGCTGCTTTCCCCTTTCGCTGGCTCCATGCGCGCGCTACAGGACACCGCCAGGTGGGCCCCGCTGTGCAGCCGCCACTCATACCCCCTTCGCGTTCGTTCGCGACACTTACTTGTGGGCCCGCGCTGTCAGCTTCAACCTCACGCTGAAGCTGTCGCGTGCCTCTGCCGTGGATTCCGCGCCTCCGTCGCTCGCTGACGTTTGGGCCCTGCGCGCCAGCCATCTCTCTCAAGCATCAGCACGGGCGCACGGGTTCACAACCAACTCCCTGGTGGCATAACAGTATGGGTAACGCCCATCCGAGGTCTTCGCCGACCGCCATAAAATGCGGAAGGGCGAGAGCTCGGGATTCCGTTGAGATACACAACCACCCGCGGATTCCGCGCTCGGCGCGGCCATCGTTTCCCCGAAGATCTCGCGCGGCTCGGGGTATAAAAAGGAGCCCGAGATTCGTCGTTGACAAGAAGTGTGGCGGGGAGGGAACCACCGCCGTCACCATTGATTCAAACACATACAACCGTTTGGAGCGCGAAGATGTGTCCTGGGGATTCGTCGGGTGCTCGAGGTCATGCTCGTTGCGGCACTGGGATCAGAAACCGGCTGGTTATCGGGGAATTCCTCACCGTCGTTCGTGGGCTGCCATGGATCCGCCCCCGCCCGTGGTCGGGGTACCTCGACGTCCTAACTATGGGTAAGTATGCCCTAAACCTGCTCGCCATAGTCTCAGCAACGTGTAGATTCCTTTCAATTGGATGGTGTCCACAGTGTGGAGCTCCTCGCTTGATCCAGCCATGACCATCGCCGCAGCTTGCCCTGCGCCGCCGCCGTTCCTGGCTGGAGGTGGGGGATCAGGCACGCTGCCGTGGATCTGGCCACGGACGGCCCCGATCTAACCGCGCATACCCCCTTCACTCGATAGAATTTGGGTCGTAGATTTCGAATCTGGCGGTGGTGGGTTGATTGGGTTTCATAAAATCTGGGCCACAGATCTGGGGATCAACGGTGCTCAGTGCATACCGGTTCGGGATCTAATCCGATCCGTGGATTTCGGATCCAACGGCCGAAATCAGTTCATACCTCTTCGGTCGTGTGTTTTCACATAAGAGCCCCTAATATTTATAGTATTCAACCTGCAGTCTGTGTGTAGTGTTAAAACATTAAACTCAGGTCCTGGATGTTAGCAATTTAGCCCCTGAACTTTTACAAAATGGTGGCCGCGGTCCATGGGAGTCTGTTCTTCGACAAGATTAATTCAAAAATATTTTTTAATACAAAAGTAATCCAAAAATCTTAGAAAAGCATAACTAATTCTTTTTAGCTCCGATTTGATCCATTCAAATTGAGTTAGCTTCATAAAAATATTATATACGCAGTGGAAACATTAATTGTACCATAGAACATATTTTTATAATTATATATTTGTTTAGCCTATGTTTAAATAGATTAACTCCTCTAATCGAAGTTAACCTATCCATAATTATAGTTTGATTAAAATACGATATATAGTCAAGTTATAATTAAGATTAAGGTTGAGTTAATTATTTATAGAATAGTCTCTCATGTGATATACACTAACCAACTTATAATATAATTTAATATGTAAACCATATAGATCTACTATAAATCCTAGTTCTTTAACCGTAACTCTGATTTTAGTAGTTCTCGATCCCACGATTTCGTTACGACACGTAGATTATTATTACTCAACTTATTCTTTTGTTTGGTGTGATGTTAACCTTGCCTATATCATGTTTGTTTTTATTGCTACGATTAGCGCGAGGTTACGTGTCATGTGAAGATCATCCTGGTACCTGGAATCTCAAGTCCCAGGCAAGTTGTGCCCTTGATCACTTCTTTTTACCCAGCCATGTTCTGATTAATCATAATGATCTGCATAGGTTAATTTTGATGGGACCCAATAGGTTACCCTAGTTTGTCTATCTTTATACCTTGTTTACCACTGAACTTTTTGGGTAGTACTTGCTAGTGCTTTATGTGGTTTTGGGTATGAAGATACAATATTCATGATCACACTTTTATTATCTGTTTATTATTACTGTTCATGATAAGATCATTATGTTAATTGGAACATGGAGCGACCACCCGGGGAAACAGTGCTACCACAAGGGTTTAATGGGACGCCCTTGGCTGATTAATTAGGAAAGCTAGTGGAAGACTACCTTACCCGAAAGGGGCAAGGGCAGTAGGGGAGTGGTCAGTGTAGGGAGGCCCTTGGGATGATTTTGCTACGATGGCGGTCATGCGAGGGGTCCCTGCATTGGAGCTTCCTATAAACTGTAGCGGGTTTTCTGAAGCTAGTGGAACTTTGTAAAGGCCTCGTAGTGCTACCCTACCTCGCCTCCTCGGTAGAGGTGTATGGGAAGTCGCGATCCCTTGGCAGATGGGTAACATGACTTGTGGGTAAAGATGCGCAACCTCTGCAGAGTGTAAAACTGGTATACTAGCCGTGCTCACGGTCATGAGCAGCTCGGACCCTCACATGATTAATTTATGGAACTAAATTCAATTTGTCATATGCATTGCATCGCAGGTGATGTTGTTACTTTTGTTCTACTACTTAATTGGGTTGGTATTTACTTATACTTAGTAATTGCTAATAAAATTTTGACCAACTTTAAAAGCAATGCTCAGCTTCAACCATCCTCTTTGGTAAGCCTTACACTTCACATGAGCTCCCACCTTTGGCGAGTTCATGCACATTATTCCCCACAACTTGTTGAGCGATGAACGTATGTGAGCTCACTCTTGCTGTCTCACACCCCCACAGGTCAAGAACAGGTACCACAGGATGAGGCGCTTGGAGGATGCTGTGATGTGTTCGTGAGAGGTCTAGGCCGTCGTCTCCCAGTCAACTTTGGGTTGTTGGACCGTTGTATCCTTATAATGTAATTTCTTATTTTGTATAGAACCTCTATTATATAGTAAAGTTGTGACATTCGATCTTGTGCCATGATTCATCATATGTGTGAGACTTGGTCCCAGCACACCTGGTGATTATGTTCGCGCCCGAGCTTTGGACCCCTAAAACCCGGGTGTGACATTTGGCCAACTCATAAGGCATCGGATTAGCGACCATCATATTGACTTGACTTTTCCTACTCAGAGCATCTGCTACCACGTTCGCTTTGCCTGGATGGTAATGAATCTCTAATTCATAGTCTTTGATCAACTCTAACCATCTTCTTTGCCTCATATTCAGCTCCGACTAAGTGAATATGTACTTCAGGCTCTTGTGGTCTGTGTAAACATCGCATTTCTGCCCATACAGATAGTGCCTCCATGTCTTTAGTGCATGAACCACTGCTGCCAACTCTAGTTCATGGATTGGATAATTCTTCTCATGAACCTTCAGCTGTCAGGACGAGTGAGCCACAACTCTTCCTTCCTGCATCAACACGCATCCCAAACCAGTGTAACAAGCATCGCAATACACTGAGAAGGGCTTGTGCACATCAGGCAAGACTAAGACAGGTGCTGTAGTCAACTTTTCTTTTAGCTCTTCAAAGGCTTCTTGGCATTTCTGGGTCCACTTGAACTCAACTTTGTTGCCTAGCAATGCTGTCATCGGTTTCACAATCTTCGAAAACCCTTCAATGAATTGCCAATAATATCTGGCCATTCCAATGAAGCTTTTGATTCCTCGGGCATCTGTTGGCGCTTTCTAGTTCAGAATGTCTGCCACTTTCTTCGGATCCACAACCAATCCATATTTGTTTATTATGTGACCCAATAACAGGACTTCATTGATCCAGAACTCGTACTTACTCAACTTCACATACAACTGGTGCTCTCGCAATCTCTGCAATACCATCTTCAAATGATCCACATGTTCTTCCTCACTTTGAGAATATATAAGAATATCATCAATAAATACCACCACAAACTTGTCGAGGTAATCCATGAATACACTGTTCATCAGATTCATGAAAAAGGCTGGTGACATAACCGTGAACTCATACAACCCATACTTGGTAATGAATGCCATCTTCGGAATGTCTGAGGGTCAGATCCTGAGCTGGTGATAACCTGACCTCAGATCTATCTTTGAGAACACGCTGGCTCGTCTCAACTGGTCGAACAAATCTTCTATTCTAGGCAAGGGGTACTTTTTCTTGATTGTGACCTCATTCAGAGCTCGATAATCGATACGCATCCTTCTGGTGCCATCTTTCTTCTCCACGAACAGGACAGGGGCGGCCCTAGGCGAGGTGCTTGGCCTTATATAACCCTTCTCTGACAGCTCATCAATCTGCTTCTTAAGTTCAACTAACTCTGGTCCGGATACTCTGTATGCTCTTTTAAAAATGGGGGCGGTGCCAGGAAGAAGCTCTATGGCAAACTCAACTTTCGGCTCAGGTGGCATGCCTGGTAAGTCTTCCGGGAACACATTTGGAAATTCTGACACAACCTTGATAATCTCAAGTGAATCTGGCTCCTGGCTATTAATAGCCATATGATGACAACCTCCTTTACTTGGCTCAGGTGAGACTAACTCAGCTACCACTTCTTCTCCTAGTGGAGACACCAACTTAATTGTCCTTTTGTCACAACTGATAATTGCTTGGTACTTATCTAGCCAATTCATCCCTAGGATGACATCTATTCCCTGAGTACCCATTACTATGAGATTAGTGGGAAACGCTATCCCCCTTATTTCCACACTTACATTCAAGCAAATGCTATCGGCTTGAATTTTACCATCGACTGAGTCAATTTGAATGGGTGTTGACATGGTAGTTATTGGAAGATTATGTGCTTCTACCCATGATGCAGTAATAAATGAATGAGGTGCTCCAGTATCAAATAACACTTCTGCCATATGGGAGTCGACTGGAAACATACCTACTATCATGCCGGGTGTTTCCTTAACTGCTTCATCTTCCAAATGGTTCAGTCTCCCATGGTTGTAGCGTGGCTCAAAGCGGTTGCCTGCTCCAGGCTAGGGCACATTCTGCTTTGCTGGGGCACTAGGGCTTGACTGCTGCTAGGCTGCCTTCTTTGGACATTGCATCACCCAATGGCCTTGCTCTCCACAATGGAACATGCTCTGCTTCCGCCTTGGACTGGGGCTGCTTGACTGTTCTAGTTGGTTGCTGGGACGGGAAGACGAGGTGCCTGCTGATTCTGCCTCTAGAACTGACATCCTCCTGACTGATTGTTCTGGCGATTTTGCTGCTGGTACTGAGGGTAATGCTTCTGAAATTGCTGCTACTGGGGTGGGCGCTGGTTCTATCTGAACTCCTGAGGTGGGTAGCCTAAGAAATGAGGGCGATTGCTGCTTCCAGGCTGAGGTCCACCAATCTTGCGCTTGCGATCCTCCATCTCCTTGCGCTTCTTCTCTATCATGATCACTCTGTTGATCAGGTGCTGAAATGTGGGGAAGGTATGATTCATCAACTAATACTGCAGAGGGTCAACTAAGCCTCTCAAGAAACGATACTGCCTCTTGGCGTCTGTGTTGACATCCTCAGAAGCATAGCGGGACAGCTACAGAAACTTGTCTCGGTACTCACTGATAGACATAGGTCCTTGCTTGAGTGCCAGGAACTCCTCCTTCTTCACTGTCATCAGACCTGCGGGAACATGGTACTGGCGGAAATTGTCTCTGAATTCTTCCCAGGTGATAGTGTCGGGGTTGGCATGGGTGACGAGATAGGACTCCCACCAAGACTGAGCTGCTCCTCTCAACAAACGGGGACCATACAGAACTTTCTCCCTGTCGTCACATTGAGGGGTGTGCAACTTCTGCTCCACAGTGTGCATCCAATCTTTAGCATCTATGGGGTCAAAAGAGTGAGCGAACACTGGGGGATGACCTCTCATGAATTCAACACACTTGTCTCTAGGCATCTGAGGTATCTAAGGCTGAGGTGGGGGCTGATGCTGCTGAATGGCGGCCAGAGTCTGACCGATGGCTTGAACTGCCTAAATCTGCATTAGGAACATCTGCTCTATCGTCATCAGGGGCGGGGGTGGCAGCTGCTGACGGGGTGCCTCATCTTACGGGGCTGCCTGCTCCTACTAAGCACACCTTCCTCCTCTGCGCCTATTGTCCGACATCTGCAGAATGCAATCACACATCAGAACTGATCTTGCAACTTGTAGCATAAGAAAAGAGTATAGAATCCTTCCACAGTACTGAACAGATGAATATCTTCACTGACTTCCAACATAGGCAAACACAACTTCTCAGATAAAGAGGAAAGTAGAACAAAAGGGCTTCCCAACTAGATAACTAATTTTATTAACATTTAATAGGTAAACCAAAGTGCAGGGGATACCCACACTCTAGTGATAGTCATTACAAAGATCCAAATCCATCATAGTTCATCATTACAAAAAAACACAGGATAAGCAAACTACCCTGTCTAACTAAGACTAACTAAGAGTAAGACTAATGCTAAGACTATAACTTCTATATATATATTTTGGCATTAATTACAAGGTCCGACACTGACGATCTATGGTTCTAAATTTATCTTGGTCCTGCAGTCAGGGTTACCATAAGCATGGTGTCCACAATGAGGTGAGCGGTACGGGTGCTGAGTCCTGACTGGAGCAGGGGAGCCATCCTCCAGGTGACAACGCTCCGCGCGCTCAGCCCGCAACTGGGCGATCTCAGCACGAGCCCTACTCAACTCGTCTAATGCATGGTCTAGCTCTGTGTTTAGCACGACAGCTAGGTTGACTGTGCTGCTCAACCTAGGATTGTCCTCACCGACAGGTGAGACAACCACGCCTCCTATGCTGCCAGATGGACGGCGGGGGTAATACCTCAGGTTAAGACCATCGGTTACCCCACCGAACACTGAGCAGTAGTGCGAAAGCGCACGCCGTGCGGCATCTTGCATGGCCGCCTCAGCTGAGTCCCGCTCAGAGATAGAATAGTGCTCTGAGCAGACCTCCGCACCCCGGAGACTGTTCTCCGGAAGGTGCACTAAACAAGTCGCCTCCTAGTGGTCTGGGTAAACCTCGTGACTATGCTGGAAGACAACACAGCGATACTCAATAGACCAAGTGCGCCGGTCGAGTGCCTGGCGCAGCAGGGTGTCAAGCGTGTCGTGGAAGTCACACCCGCGAGCGGCGTCGTGAGTGATGGGTCGAGCAACCCATCCTTCCAGCTCCTGGTCGGTTGAAAGGTCGGTACTATGGCTCGAGCTGCTCTCGCCACCTCCGTCGTCTGGGTCTCCTCCAGCAGCTACTCCAGCAGCTAGGGCGCTTAGTGGTGGTGCAGGGGGCGCCTCCAGCGGGAGCACAGGGGAGCAGCTCCTCACAGACTCTATCTCCAGCTGAAGCGAGAAAGAAGAGCCCTGCTGCTCCAGCTCCTGTTGTCGACGCTCCTTCTCCTCGTGCAGGCGGTGGTGCAGCCTCTCCAAGTGGCTAGACTGACCAGTCACTGGACGGCGAAGGGGACGCTCAGCGAGACGAGAAGGCAAGAAAGGAGTGACGAACTTCCATGCAGTGTGTCTAAGACGAGCCATCTACAAAAGACACCGTAAGCATAAGAGTGAGAACAGAACTAATATGACCAGCAAGTAAACCATAAATAAATAAGGGATTAGAATAAAACAAGATTTTCAGCAAATTATTATATATATAGTAGAACATAGGTTTGGTCCTTATGACAACTTTTGAAGGGATACCAAAGTCAAGGTGATAATATGGGTCTATAATACTTAGAACGACCAATCTACTCTAGGTTAGCGGTCCTATAGTCAGCACGGCTTTGATACCACCTATGTCACACTCGGTTTTAGAAGGCAAACCGAATGCGAACCATGTACGTGCCAGGATCAGCAATTCACGTACACAGCAGTTACATAACTGGACATCATCACACAGTGCTCAAATAATAGTATAAAAGAAGGCAATAGTCAATTACATCATGATGTCCGAGACATCCACATAGTCTTTAACAATTATCAAAGTGCAGAAAAGAAACGTAGATACACACGGCCTACATAGGCAGCCGACTGGGGGTTTGCCGCTAACCCACGCCTAGAACTCATCGTACTCTTGGAACTCCTGGAAGTCCTCCTCCATGGCTTCATCTTCACCTGACAGTGGTTGCAACGTGGACAACCTGGGGGGGGGGGTGTTTGGTGTGTAAAGCATGGGTGAGTACACATCAACATACTCAGCAATATGTCCCATTTGGCTGTAGTGGACTAGCTTTATGTGGAGCTTAGTCAAGCAGTTGCTTTTAGTTGGTTAGGTTATTATTACTAGTAGAAAGCCAGGTTTTAGCATTAACCCAAGTTATTAACCCAATGTACCCTTTCCAAACGGAAAGAATACCACTTACCATTACCATAGTCATAACCAAAACCATCATCCTCATCACCACCTGTAAACCAAACATCTCTGATCAAAGTATCCCTAATAAATGGAGCTCCCTTGGCCGCTCATAACCACGAGCACGACTGATATATTAGTTTCATAACACTCCGCAAAGGTTGCACACTTTACCCACAAGCCGTGATTCCCTCTTGCCTCGGGTCGATCAAACCCTTAAACACTACCAAGGTGAATAGGCAGGGTTTCACTACATAGCCTTTAAAAAGATTTCCTGGGGCTGTAGCCGCCCGTTAGGTTTTCTAAATGCACCGCACTCCTCCCCAAGGGGCAAACCAACCTTGGCAGAGTGAGCCGCATACACCGAGCCCCATTAACGACACGGCGACGAAGCGAACTACACCCCAGTTCCTCTTATTACTTAGCAAAGGGCGTCCCATTCCACCCTCATGGTTGCACTATTTTCCTAGGAGGTCATCCAACAAACCAGTCCTTACAGAGAGGCACTCGAGAAACAGCTCGAGTCCCCTTAAATGTCATAGAACAATCATCATAATCAAAAGGGAAAATAGCGTATCATAGATAATCTCATCATGTTCATTGATTAATGTGAAGCGCTAGCATATAGCTAAACCAAAATAACCCAACCAGAATAGGTAAACAAGGAAAAGATAAACAAAAGCTAGTCAATCCTTAGGTATAAACTGTGTAAATGCGGGTGTGAATTATAAGAATGAGTAGGACATTGATGGGTCAAGGGACACTTGCCTTCACCAACCGACTGCTGCTCAGGGTCTTCACCTGCAACTCCTTCGGACTCCGCCAACTGACCGTTATCTGTACGAGTTTCAAGCATACATTCCACAAATTCAATGCAAAAGAATAGTACACCAAACAATAGAATGTAATAAATAAATAGACTTTCGACGCAGGGCTCACACCTACGACTAAGCGAGAAAGGGAATGTAACGGTCGAGGCTACGGCCGACGAGCGATTACGTCACACGATTATAAATTAGAATACTCGCCTAAACAGAACGGTATTAATTTAGCCATCGCGTTTAGCATAGGGTAAAGTCATGTTCCATGTTTAATTATTATAAACAGATAAAGGTAAATTAAAAGGATTGTCGCGCGGCGAAACACGCGACACAATACTTAAATTGAATTAAGAAATGAACGACTCGTCGAACGGTGGAGCGTGCAACGAGACATTCACATTAATTATAAAAATAACGTCAAGCGTCGCTCGATGAAACGCACGATGACATACGTCATCTAAGCTGAATTTAGAACGAAACGTCGCGCGACGGAGCGCGCAACGCCACACATTACATAATCTGAAATTAAGACGAATCGTCGCGCGATGAAGCGCGCGACACAACACGTTAATAGAATCTGAAACCAAACTAACTCGCCGCGCGACGAAGCACGCGACGCAACACGTTAATTAAAATAAATTTAAAAACTAATTAAACTGAAATTCGATCGCCGCGTGCACTGGGGTTGCACGCGTGGGAACGCACTGGGCAAGCCGCGAGGGGCCGCGCTACCAGGGGCCAGGGGCCACGCGCCGGACAGGGGCCGTGCCAGGGACCACGCTGCCCGGGGGCAGGGGTCGCGCGCCGGGGGCCATGCCGGGGGTCGAGGCCACACGCCGGGGCTACGGGGCCGCGTGGAGGAGCGCTGGGGAGCCACGCCTCTGCGTGAGGGGGCCGAGCGGGGCCACGCGCCGCGCGAGAGGAGGGGCCGGGACGGGGCCGCGCCGCCGCGCGGGGAGGCCGGGGAGGGGGGCCACGCCGCCACGCGGGGAGGCCAGGGAGGGGGCCGCACGCCGCGCGAGGGGGCCAGGGAAGGGGGCCACACCGCGCTAGGGGGCCACGAGCAGGGGCGCCAGGGAGTCGCGCCCGAGGGGCCGGGGGCCGGGACGGGGCCACGCCGCCGCACCAAGGGGCCGGGGGAGGGGCCGCGTGCCGCGCCAGGGAGCCGCGCGTAGGGGCTTGCGCGCAAGGGGGATGGGCGGGGTCGCGCGCAGGGGAGAAGAAGGGGAGGGGGAAGGGGAAGAGAGAGAGGGAGAGGGAGAGGGGAGCTCACCTCGGGGTCCAAATCTAGGGATCACCGTCTCCGAAACCTTGGGCACCATGTGGAGAGAGAGAGGGAGGTGGAGGAGAGGAGGTTGCTGCACGGGTAAATCAAATGAGAGAAAGGGAGAGGAGGGAGGGGGGCGCACATGTGGAAGGGGCAAAGCACCGGGGGCACGTGGGCTGGAGGGGGCCAGGCCGGGCTGGGCTGGGTCGAGCTAGGCTGGGCCGCACCGCGGGTCAAAATCCTGCGGCATGCACAACCGCAGATCGGAAACCAATTCGCGAGATGAAAACCAAAACGGGACTAGGCAAACACGCGATTGAGCACGACATCAAACAAAGAAATATGATTCAGCATGATGCAACACTCATGACAACTTAGGTTTTGTTTACACGTAATACGGACACCAGTCGCTACACCGCTTTGAAATTGGGAAGAAGGAGCGAAACGGGAAGAGAAAAGAGAGTAACGCCTGAATTTAGTGAGTAAAAAGAAGAAAAAATTCTACCCCCAAATTCAAGGTGTTACAATTATGTAGGGTGTAAAATTGATAGGAAGAGCACATCAGGGACTTATCAGTTTCTGGGAAGATCCCTGGTGTCTTGGGCTTCAAAGAAACAAAACTTCGTAGCTCTTTCCACTGTCGAAGCTGAGTACATTGCCGCAGGTCATTGCCGTGCGCAATTACTTTGGATGAGGCAAACCCTTAGGGACTATGGCTACAAATTGAGCAAAGTCCCTCTCCTATGTGATAATGAGAGTGCAATCTGCATGGCGGATAATCCGGTTGAGCACAGCCGCACTAAGCACATAGATATTCGGTTTCACTTTTTAAGAGATCACCAGCAAAAGGGGGATATCGAAATTGCTTATGTTAATACCCACAACCAATTAGCCGATATCTTTACCAAGCCACTAGACGAGAAAACCTTTAGCAAACTTAGGAATGAGCTAAATATACTTGATTCTCGGAATTTTGCTTGAAACATTGCACACATAGCTATTTCATATACATTTGATCATGTCTCTTTCATTCGGTACAATTGCATATTTCTTATTCTTCTTGTGCCAAGGCTAAGACTAATGTCCTTTCAAGTTTATTTCTATGCTTAGTCTTAGATTGAAAGGGAAATGGAGTATTCGGCAAAGACAAGGCTTCCACTCGAAACTCTAACAGTATCATTTACCCTTTGCCATTACCCTACAAACTCTCAATTGGTATGACCTTCACTCATATTTATTTCGCCATTTGGGAGAAAGTATTAGGCCCCAAAGAGGAGAAAATACAAAAGGGCTCTCAAGTTCTCTGTTTTTGGCGATTAATGCCAAAGGGGTAGAAAGTATTAAGCCCAAAGCAAAAGGACCGCACCACCACCATTTTTAAAATTTTTAGTATATTTTTCAAATTGGTATATTTCAAAAAGGAAATGTTTATTTCAATTGATACTTGAGTAAGCCCCAAAATGAATTTTCAATTGGTATCTTTAAAAGTCAATTTTCAATTGGTATCAATTTCAAAAACCCTCTTGAAAGCAAAGAGAAGAATTCATTCAGGGGGAGCTTTTATTTAGTCAAAGGAAAAACATTTGAAACAGGGGGAGGAATTTCAAATCTTAAAAATGCTTCTTGCAATATACCTTTGACTACTTGCAAAAGATTTAGAAAGGATTTTACCAAAAGATTTGCAAAAACAAACAAGTGGTGCAAATGTGGTCCAAAATGTTAAGAAGAAGAAAAGCAATCCATATACACTTAGTGATACTTTCAATTGGTTTAACTCTAAGTAACCTATGCACATTCATCATAAATGGAAACTAGTTACATTTCTGCACTTTATATCTGCTTTGGTTTATGTTGGCATCAATCACCAAAAAGGGGGAGAATGAAAGGGAAATAGGGTTAACCATTTCCTATAATTGATTTTGGTGGTTGACATACAACACAAACCACATGGACCAACTAGTTTGTCTAGATATCATCTATTATAGGTGCATAAGGTTCAACATAAACCAAGAAAGAAATCTAGTTAGGGACACAATAAAAAATGGAGCAAAGAACTTGAGTGTGCTGAAAATTGGCACACCAGACACTGTCTGGTGCCCCAGGCCGTACATTTCCAAACTAGCCGCTCTCGGGACTTCAGTAGGCGCGCTCCACTATAATTCACCGGACTGTCAGGTGTGCACCGGATTGTCCAGTGAGCCAGCGGAGCAACGGCTCCCTGCGCGCCAACGGTCGACTGTGCAGAGCTACAGTGATGAACAGTACCGCGGCAGAAGTCAGAGGGCACATGATTGTCCAGTGTGGCACCGGACTATCCGGTGCAGCAAGACGACAAGACATTCCAATGGTCAACTGCTCCAAACCCTAACAGACGCGCTGACATGGCACGCACCGGAGAGTGCACAGTGACTGTCCGGTGGCGCACCAAACTATACGGTGCACCCATCGCCAGCAAGCTGAGGCAACGACTAGGAAGTGGTTGGGGGCTATAAATACCCCCAACCACCTCATTCACTTCCATCCAAGTATTTTGAACTCAACATTCAATACAAGAGCAAAAGACTCCACTCCAAAACACATTCAATAGATCAAATCATCTCTAACGCTTCCTTGCCTGTATTGATATGAGTTTGCTCCCATACGTCATTCGCATCCTTTGAGCAACTCCTAGAAAGAGAAACAATCTTTTGGACTTGAATTTAATTCTAACGCTAACCCTGGCCTTTAGTGTGTATTTAAATTTATAAATTTTAGGTTTCGCAATATTCACCCCTCTCTAGGCGACTTTCAGTATCGTAGTGTCAACAAATGAAACCTAGGTGTCATCCGTTTCAGCCCAACACACCTCACATGCGACACATGTGAGGTGTGTTGGGCAGAAATTGTTCATTTATTGGACAGCCTTGGGGTGACTGATAGAGTCCGTGTTTATGACAAAGGCATGTGCTCCTGCGTAGTTTCGGCAGAATAACCCCTCTGTTCTCCAGTTGCACCATTTTTAGGCATGTGGTAGGAGAACATCAGGGTTATGCTGCCGAAATTTCGCACAAGCCCATGCCTTGTCATAAACACGGGACTCATCGGTCACTCATGGGTGGGTTTAGGACCGACGGTCTGTGTATTAATTAATTAGTTAAATTAACGTCTCATATCTAGTATGTCGGAGGATCATCGATGAATGTATGAAGGTTGGAAAAAGAGAGGCGCTCTATCAAGTGAGTGGGTTGCCAAGACCGACACATTTCTCGACTGTGCTTTTGCTCGGTCAGAGACCAGAACCGATGTTAGGTGCCCTTGTAGCAAGTGTCAGGACATTTATTTCCTTGACAGGAGGACTATATCGATAAATCTTTGTAAGAACGGTTATATGCCTAGCTATGAGGTGTGGGTGCACCATGGTGAGGACCCACCTCCTCGTATTGTATTAGAAGTTCAGTCAGATGAAGAGGGGGACTACGATAGGATGGAAGAGATGCTTGACGATGTATGAGATGAGCTTCTACCCGTCGATTCCGAGAACCCACCTTAACCCCCTGATTTTAAGGATCCTCCTACGCCTGAGGTTTAGAAGTTTTTCGAACTCATTAAAGCTGCCAAAGAGCCCTTGCATGAGCACACAAAAGTGACCATCCTTGTTTTCGTGACTCGGCTTATGGCTATTAAGTCCAAGAATGCATTCTCAAACAACTGGTAGAAGGAGCTTCTAAACTTGATTAGTGATGTACTTTTAGAGAATCACAAGATGCCAAAGGACAGGTACCAGTCCAAGAAGTTGCTCTCGGGTCTCGGTATGGACTACAAAAAAATCAATGTCTGTGACAATAACCGTATGCTTTTCTGGAAGGAGATCGTGAGTGAGAAGAAGTGTATAGTATGTGGTGAGCCTAGATTTGTAGAGGTTGAAAACGATGATGGTTTGACCGTGACGACCGAGGTAGCACATAAGTAGCTTCATTACATGCCTCTTATACCTCGGTTGAAATGTTTATTTATCTCCAAGAATAGAGCGGGACACATGAGATGACACAAAGAAGGAGTACGTGAGAATCTCAATGTCATGGCACACCCAACTGATATAGATGCATGGAAGGCACTAGATGCCTTTGATTCCAACTTTGCTGACGAAGTGTGGAATGTCCGCCTTCGTTTGGCAACAAATGGTTTCTCATCTTTCTATCTAACTGCACCGTCCTACTCATCCTGGCCCATCTTTGCTGTTCTATACAACCTTCTACCAGCTCTTTGCATAAAATATGAATTTATTTTCTTGTGTCTTGCAATACCTGGTCTAGATCATCCTAGAACAAAGATGGATGTGATGATGAGACCCCTAATTGAAGAATTGAAAATTTCGTGGGAAGTAGTCGAGGCGTATGATTGTTACAAGAAACCGAAGTTCAACCTGAGAGCTGCGTTTTTATGCTCGATTCACGATTTTATGGCTTATGGTGTCTTTGCTAGATGGAGTTGTCATGGGATTCTGACATGTATGATATGCGCTGAAGACACTTTATATTTCCGACCGAAGTTTGGTGGAATGATATGTTACTTCAATTGTGTCACACCCGGTTTTAGAAGGCAAAACGAATGCGAACCATGTACGTGCCACGATCAGCAATTCACGTACACAACAGTTACATAACATGGACATCATCACATAGTGCTCAAATAGTATTAAAAAGGGGAATAATAGTCGATTACGTCATATGTCTGAGACATCCACATAGTCTTTACAATAATCAAAGTGCGAAAACGAAACGTAGATAAACACGGCCTTCACAGGCAGCCGACTGGGGGTTTGCCGCTAACCCACGCCTAGAACTCGTCGTAGTCCTGGAACTCCTGGAAGTCTCCTTCCACGACTTCATCTTCGCCTGAGCAGTGGTTGCAATGCTGACAACCTGGGGAAGGGGGGGGGGTTTGGTGTGTAGAGCAAGGGTGAGTACACATCAACATACTCAGCAAGTATCCTGTTTGGCTGTAGTGGACAAGCTTTATGTGGGGATAAGTCAAGCAGTTGCTTTTAGTAGGCCAGATTATTATTACTAGTAGAGAAAGCCAAGTTTTAGAGTCAACCCACGTTATTAACCCAAACGTACTCCTTTCCAAATGGAAAGAGTACCACTTACCATTACCAGAGTCAAAGCCAAGAACCATCAGTCTCATTGTTACCTGCAATCCGAACATCTCTGATCAAGTACCACTATTCACTGGATCTCCCTTGGCCACTCATAACCGCGAGCACGTCTGATATATCAGTTTTCATAACACTCTGGAGAGGTTGCGTACTTTACCCATGAGCCGTGATTCCCTTTCTGCCAGGAGATCATGACTCTCCATTGATCACTACCAAGGTGACCCAGCAGGGCATCACTACGTAGCCTTTACAAAGATTCCCCTAGGCTGTAGCCGCCGGTTAGGTTTCCTAAATGTACCACACTCCTCCCCAAGGGACAAATCAACCTTGGCAGAGCGAGCCGCATACACCGAGCCCCATTGACGGCACGACGACGAAGCGAACTACACCCCGGATCCTCTAATTATTCAGCTAAGGGCACCCCATTCCACCCTCATGGTTGCACTGTTTTCCCAGGCGGTCATCCAACGAACAAGTCCTTACGGAGAGGGACTCAAGAAACGCTCGAGCCCCCTTAAAGACCACAAATATAACATCATAATAAAGGAAGGGAAAACAGCGTGTCATTGATAATTCTCATCATGTTCATTGATTAGAGTTGAGCAATAGCATAAGACTAAGCAATAATAATCCAACCCATATAGGTAAACAAGGACATGGATAACAAAAGCTAGTCAATCCTTAGGTATAAATGTGTAATGCGGGAGGTGAATTAAAGAATGAACAGGACAGAGATAGGTCAAGGGACACTTGCCTCCACCAACCGACTGCTGCTCAGGGGCTTCTCCTGCGAGTTCTTCGGGCTCTTCAACCGAATCGTTCTCTATGCGAGTGCAAACACACATACATCCATCCATTCAAATTAGGAAACAAACAGTACACCATACAAGAGAACAAGTAGATTAAACATGCATAGAATATGACATACTATATTGCATTTACCATGGTTAGAAAGAAACGGGGGAAGGTTTCACAGGGGTTAAAGCTTATGCTCGAGGCGCGTTATGGGTAGACGAATAGCTAGACTTTACGTGCTCTAGTTCCACTCAGCTCTAACAAAAAGGATTAGCTACATGCACTAATAGAAACATAACCACTTTCAGTTGATCAACATTAAATGAGATAGACGATTAACTATATGAATTAACTAACGTAACCAATTTCTAAATTGAGTTTCCTATTTCATTAACATGAACAACGTGACTAGCGCGCATAAATATACGTGGGGTAGACGGGCACGTCTAGGGGTAGACGAGGGCACGACGAGCCGTGCCAAGGCACCGCGCTCTACGCGAGCACGCGCACAAGGCCGCACACACGCGCCACGAACTAGCCGTGCACACGTCGGGGCCGCGCGCTGGCCGAGCTCAAGTCCGCGTGCCATAGGCACGCTGGGCCGAGCTCGAGGCCGCGCCGGGGCCGTCACGACGCGAGCAGGACACGCCGGGGCGGGCGGGCGAGCACGGGCAGGCGCACCATGGCCACACGCCATGGCCGGGACGGGGCCGAGGCCGGGCAGGGGAGCGCGCGCGGGCGGGGCGGGGCACGCCGCGCCGCGAGAGGGCGCCGTGCCGGGGCGAGGGAGCGCGCCGAGGTGGGACGCCGGGCCAGGGAGGGCGGGCGCGGGCGCCATGGGGGCCGGCGAGCCGAGGTGGGGCGCGGCCGGGGGCCGGCGAGCTGAGGGCGGGGGGCGGACGGGGGCCGGTGAGCCGAGGCGGGGCGCGGCCGGGGACGGCGAGCCGAGGGCGGGCGTCGCCGGGACGGGCGAGCTCGGGGCGGGCGGGGCCGGGCACGGCCGCGGCGCGGGAAGGGCGCCGGCGCGCGGGGAAAGGGGGAGGGAGGGGAGAGGGAGGAGGAGAGGGAAGGGAGGGGCACACCGCGGGCGGGGATCGGCGGCGGCGGCGGCGGGCGAGTAGGGGATCGGGCGGGTTGGGCAGGGGAGGAGAGAGAGATTTGGGGGGGAGGGGAGGGGGATGACAGGTGGGGCCCGCAGGGGAGGGGCGGCGGCGGGCGTAACCGCCACGCCACGTGCGGGGGACGCGGGAGGGGGGGCACGGCTGGGCCGGTCCTGGGCCCAAAGCGGGGGGCGCGGGGGGGGGGGGGGGGGGGGGGAAGGGGAGAGGGGGAAGGCCGGCTGGGCCGGCCGGCTGGCTGGGCCGCGCGCCAAGGGGGGGGGCTGGGCCAAAAGGAGAGGAGAGGGAGGGGAGAGAAAAGAAAAAGATTTTCTTTTTGTAATATCTATTTTTTCTAGATGAATGCTTTCACACTTTCAATCAATCAAAAAAAATGCGTGGTTCGGCATGGTGCAGCAAATCAAAGAAAACGACTCTAGGGTTTACTATTATCACATGACTTAAAGTTTTGAAGATGGGTGAGGTTTTAGCGAAAAGAAATGGGAAAGAGGGGTAACGCCCGAATTTAGCGAGCGATAGAGAAAGAAAAAAAATTCGACTCGAAATTCGGGGCGTTACAAACCTATCCCCCTTAAAAGAATCTCGCCCTCGAGATTCAGGGTTGGCTAGCAAAGAGCTCAGGGTATTTAGCCATCAGATCGTCTTCACGCTCCCAGGTTGCTTCTTCCTCTGAATGATGATTCCACCTGACTTTGCACATTCTGATGGTCTTCCTTCGGGTGACTCTGTCTGCGGTCTCAAGGATTTGCGTTGGCTTCTCAACGTAGGTCAAGTCCTCCTGGACTTCAAGACCTTCCACTGGCAACTGCTCTTCTAGCACTCGCAGACACTTCTTCAATTGAGACACATGAAAGACATCATGCACAGCAGACAAATTTTCTGGCAGGCTGAGCTGATAGGCCACTTCTCCACGCCTTGCGGGAATCTGATACGGAACAATGTAGCGGGGTGCTAGCTTGCCTTTGACTCCGAATCTTCTGACTCCTCTGATCGGTGACACTTTCAGATAGACAAAATCTCCAACCTCGAAACTCAGCTCTCTTCTTCTTGTGTCTGCATAGCTTCGCTGCCTTGATTGCGCTATCTTTAGGTTCTCTCGAACCATCTTGATGTTCTCTTCAGCTTCAAGCAGAATGTCTGGCCCAAACACCTGCTTTTCTCCAGGCTGATCCCATTGCAACGGAGTTCTACAACTCCTTCCATAAAGTGCCTGGAATGGTGACATCTTCAAACTGGCCTGGTAACTGTTGTTATAGGAGAACTCCGCATAAGGCAATCTCTTGTCCCATCCAGACTGATCTTGCAACGCACAGGCTCTCAACATGTCTTCAAGGATTTGATTGGTCCTTTTGGTCTGACCATCTGTCTGCGGATGATAAGCTGAACTGAAATTCAGATGTGTGCCCAAGGCTTCATGCAACTGCTGCCAGAAATGAGAGGTGAACTGCGTTCCTCTGTCTGACACTATCTTCTTTGGCACACCATGAAGACAAACGATTCGGGACATGTACAATTCTGCCAATACTGCACTACTATTGTTGGTCTTGACAGGTATGAAGTGGGCTGACTTGGTTAAGCGGTCCACCACTACCCAAATGGAATCGTAGCCGGCTCGAGTGTAAGGCAATCCGACTATGAAGTCCATACCGATTTCATCCCATTTCCACTAAGGGATTTGCAAGGTTGCAACAATCCAGCTGGTCTCTGGTGCTCTGCCTTGATCCACCGACAACTATCACACATAGCCACATACTCTACGATTTCCCTCTTCATTCCGTACCACCAGAATTTCTTCTTCAGATCCTGATACATCTTCTCACTACCAGGGTGAATCAAATAGGCTGTCTCATGAGCTTCCTTGAGAATCAACTCCCGAATAGACTGGACATTGGGAACACACAAGCGGTCTTTGAACCGTATCGCACCTTCTGCACCTTCCCTAAAATCTTTGCCTCTGCCTTCCAGAATCAGTCGCCGGATCTCACTGATCTTCTCATCATTCTTCTGCGCTTCTTTGATTTCCCGCTCCAGGGTAGGTTCCAACTCAATTGTGACTCCTCGTGTGTTGTTCAGAAATCCGAGACTCAACCTGTCAAACTCTTTGGCCAACTCATAAGGCATCGGATGAGCGACCATAAGATTGACTTGACTCTTTCTGCTCAAAGCATCTGCCACTACGTTCGCTTTGCCTGGATGGTAATGAATCTCCAATTCATAGTCTTTGATCAGCTCTAACCATCTTCGCTGCCTCATATTCAGCTCTGACTGAGTGAATATGTACTTCAGACTCTTGTGGTCTGTGTAAACATCACATTTCTGTCCATATAGATAGTGCCTCCATGTCTTCAGTGCGTGAACCACTGCTGCCAACTCTAGGTCATGGATTGGGTAATTCTTCTCATGAACCTTCAGCTGTCGGGACGAGTAAGCCACAACTCTTCCCTCTTGCATCAACACACATCCCAAACCTGTGTAACAAGCATCACAATAAACCGAGAAGGGCTTGTGCACATCAGGCAAGACTAAGACAGGCGCTGTAGCCAACTTCTCTTTCAGCGCTTCGAAGGCCTCTTGACATTTCTGGGTCCACTTGAACTCGACCTTGTTGCCTAGCAAGGCTGTCATTGGTTTCGCAATCTTCGAAAACCCTTCAATGAATCACCGATAATATCCGGCCATTCCAATGAAGCTCTTGATTCCTCGAGCGTTTGTTGGCGCTTTCCAGTTCAGAATCTCTGCCACTTTCTTCGGATCCACAGCCAATCCTTCTTTGTTGATTATGTGACCCAAGAACAAAACTTCACTGATCCAGAACTCACACTTGCTCAACTTTGCATACAGCTGGTGGTCTCGTAATCTCTGCAATACCATCCACAAATGACTTGCATGCTCTTCTTCGCTTTGAGAGTATATCAGAATGTCATCAATAAATACCACCACAAACTTATCAAGATAATCCATGAATACACTGTTCATCAAGTTCATGATGAAGGTCGGTGCATTTGTTAGACCGAAAGACATCACAGTGAACTCATACAACCCATACTTGGTAATGAATGCCGTCTTCGGAATGTCTGAAGGTCGGATTCTGAGCTGATGATAACCTGACCTCAGATCTATCTTAGAGAACACGCTGGCTCCTCTCAACTGGTCGAACAGATCTTCTATTCTGGGCAAAGGGTACTTGTTCTTGATTGTGACTTCATTCAGAGCTCGATAATCGATACACATCCTTTTGGTGCCATCTTTCTTCTCCACGAATAGGACAGGGGCGGCCCAAGGCGAGGTGCTTGGCCGGATGTAACCTTTCTCTGACAGCTCATCAATCTGCTTCTTAAGTTCAACCAACTCTGGTCTAGATATTCTGTAAGCTCTCTTAAAGATGGGGGCGGTGCCAGGAAGAAGCTCTATAGCAAACTCAACTTTCCGCTCTGGTGGCATACCTGGTAGGTCCTTTGGAAACACATCCGGGAACTCGGACACAACCTTGATGATCTCAAGTGGGTCTGCTTCACTGCTATCAAAAGCCATCTGATAACAACTTCCTTTCTTTGGCTCAGGCGGGACTAACTCCGTCACCACTTCCTCTCCTAGTGGGGACACCAATTTGATTGTCCTCTTATCACAACTGATAACTGCCTGATACTTATCTAGCCAATTCATCCCTAGGATGACATCTATTCCCTGAGTACCCATTACTATGAGGTTAGCGGGAAACGCTATCCCCTTATTTCCACACATACATTCAAACAAATGCTATCGACTCGAATTCTACCATCGGCTGAGTCAATTTGAATGGGGGTTGACATGGTAGTTATTGGAAGACTATGTGCTTTTACCCATGATGCAGTAATGAATGAATGCGTTGCTCCAGTATCAAATAACACTTCCGCAATATGGGAGTCGACTAGAAACATACCTACTATCATGCCGGGGGTCTCCTGAACTGCTTCAGCCTCCAAGTGGTTTAGTCTCCCGTGGTTATAATGTGGCTAGGAGCGGTTGCCTGATCCAGGCTGAAACACATTCTGCTTTGCTGGGGCATTGGGGCCTGACTGCTGCTGGGCTGCCTTTTTTGGACATTGCATCACCCAATGGCCTTGCTCTCCACAGTGGAAACATGCTCTGTTTCCAACCTGAGCTGGTGCTGCCTGACTGTTCCGCTGGTTGGCTGGGGCAGGAAGACGAGGTGCCTGCTGATTCTGTCTTTGGAACTGACCTCCTCCTGACCGATTGTTCTGACGATTCTGATACTGGTGCTGAGGATACTGCCTTTGGAACTGCTGCTGTTGCTGAGGTGGACGCTGGTTCTGCCTGAACTGCTGAGGTTGATTGCCTGAGAAACGAGGACGATTGTTGCTTCCAGGCTGGGGTCCACTGATCTTGCGCTTGCGATCCTCCATCTCCTTACGCTTTCTCTCTGTCATGATTGCTCTGTCAATCAGGTGCTGGAATGTCGAGAAGGTATGATTCATCAGTTGGTACTGAAGAGGGTCAACCAAGCCTCTCAGGAAATGATATTGTCGCTTGGCATCGGTGTTGACATCTTCAGGAGCATAGCGAGACAACTGCAGAAACCTGTCCCGGTACTCACTGACAGACGATGACCCTTGCTTGAGGGCCAGGAACTCCTCCTTCTTCACTGTCATCAGACCTGCAGGAACATGGTACTGACGAAAGCTACCTCTGAACTCTTCCCAGGTGATGGTGTCGGGGTTGGCATGGGTGGCGAGATAAGACTCCCACCATAACTGAGCTGCTCCTCTCAACAGACGGGGACCATACAGGACTTTCTCCCTGTCATCGCACTGAGTAGTATGCAACTCTCGCTCCACAGTGTGCAGCCAGTCTTCAGCATCCATGGGGTCAGAAGAGTGAGCAAACGTTGGGGGATGACCTCTCATTAATTCAACACACTTGTCCCTGGGCATCTGAGGCATCTGAGGTTGAGGTGGTGGCTGTTGTTGCTGCTGCTGCTGAATGGCGGCCAGGGTCTGTCCGATGGCTTGGACTGCCTGAGTCTGCATCAGAAACATCTGCTCGATCGACATCGGGGGCGAGGGCGGCAGCTGCTGTTGCTGGGGTGCCTCATCCTGCTGAGCTGCCTGCTCTTGCTGAGCACGCCTTCCTCCTCTGCGCCTGTTTTCTGACATCTGTAGAATGCAACCACACATCAGAACTGATCTTGCAAATCTTGCAGCATAAGTGAAGAGTATAGAATTCTTCAACAACGCTGAACAGGTGAACATCTTCACTGATCTCCAACACAGACCAACACAGCTTCTCAGATAAAGAGGAAAGTGGAATAAAAGGCTTCCCAACTAAATAGCTAACTCCATTAATATATAACAGATAAACCAAAATGCAGGGGATACCCACACTCTGGTGACAGTCATTACAAAGATCCATTTCAAACATAGTTCATCATGACAAACATAAATGCATAGGATATAGCAAACTACCCTGTCTAACTAAGACTAACTAAGAGCGAGACTAATGCTAGGACTGAGACTAAGACTAAAACTTCTATATTAAGCATCTATTACAAGACTCCACACTGACGATCTATGGTTCTAAATCTATCCGGGTCTTGCAGTCGGGATTGCCATAAGACTGGTGTCCACGCCGAGGTGAGCGGTACGGGTGCTGAGTTCCGACGGGAGCGGGGGAACCATCGTCCAGGTGACGACGCTCCGCGCGCTCAGCTCGCAGCTAGGCGATCTCAGCACGAGCCATACTCAGCTCGTCTAGCGCATGGTCCAGCTCCATGTTTAGCACGGCGGCTAGGTTGACTGTGCTGCTCAACCTAGGATTGTCCTCACCTACAGGTGAGACAATCACGCCTCCTGTGCTGCCAGATGGACGGCGGGGGTAATACTTCAGGTTGAGACCGTCGGCTACCCCGCCGAGCACTGAGCAGTAGTGCGAAAGCGCACGCCGTGTGGCATCTTGCATGGCCGCCTCAGCTGAGTCCCGCTCAGAGATAGAATAGTGCTCCGAGCAGGCCTCCACACCCCGGAGACTGTTCTCCGGGCGGCGCACCAAGCAAGTCGCCTCCCAGCGGTCCGGGTAGACCCCGCGACTATGCTGGTAGACCACACAGCGATACTCGATGGACCAAGTATGCCGGTCAAGTGCCCGATGTAGCAGGGTGTCGAGTGCATCGTGGAAGTGACACCCGCAAGCAGCGTCGCGAGTGATGGGTCGAGCAACCCATCCTTCCGGCTCCTGGTCAGCAGAAAAGTCGGTGTCGTGGCTCGAGCTGTCGTCGCCACCTCCGTTGTCTGGGTCTCATCCAGCAGCTACTCCAGGGGCTAGGGCACCCAGTGGTGGTGCAGGGGGTGCCTCCAGAGGAAGCACGGGGGAGCAGCTGCTCACAGACTCTATCTCCTGCTGGAGCGAGAAAGAAGAGCCCTGCTGCTCCTGCTCCTGTCGTCGACGCTCCTGCTCCTCATGCAGGCGGTGCTGCAGCCTCTCCAAGTGGCTGGACTGACCGGTCACTGGACGGCGAAGCGGACGCTCCGCGAGACGAGAGGGTAAGAAGGGGATGACGGACTTCCCTGCGGTGTGTCTAAGACGAGCCATCTACAAAAGACACCGCAAGCAAAAAAGTGAGAACAGAACTAGTATGACCAGCAAGTAATGAACCATAAATAAATGAAGGATTAGAATAAAACACAATTTTTAGCAAGGTATAATATATAGTAGAACATAGGTTTGGTCGATATGACCAACTTTTGAAGGGATAACAAAGTCAAGGCAGGGACAGAGGTCTATAATCCTTAGAACGACCATTCTACTCTAGGTTAGCGGTCCTACAGTCAGCACGACTTTCATACCACCTATATCACACCCGGTTTTAGAAGGCAAACCGAATGCGAACCATGTACGTGCCAGGATCAGCAATTCACGTACACAGCAGTTACATAACATGGACATCATCACATAGTGCTCAAATAGTATTAAAAAGGGGAATAATTTTCGATTACATCATATGCCTGAGACATCCACATAGTCTTTACAATAATCAAAGTGCAAAAACGAAACATAGATAAATGCAGCCTTCACAGGCAGCCGACTGGGGGTTTGCCGCTAACCCACGCCTAGAACTCGTCGTAGTCCTGGAACTCCTGGAAGTCTCCTTCCATGGCTTCATCTTCGCCTGAGCAGTGGTTGCAATGCTGACAACCTGGGGAAGGGGGGGTTTTGGTGTGTAGAGCAAGGGTGAGTACACATCAACATACTCAGCAAGTATCCAGTTTGGCTGTAGTGGACTAGATTTATGTGGGGATAAGTCAAGCAGTTGCTTTTAGTTGGCCAGATTATTATTACTAGTAGAGAAAGCCAAGTTTTAGAGTCAACCCACGTTATTAACCCAAACGTACTCCTTTCCAAACGGAAAGAGTACCACTTACCATTACCAGAGTCAAAGCCAAGAACCATCAGTCTCATTGTCACCTGCAATCCGAACATCTCTGATCAAGTACCACTAATCACTGGAGCTCCCTTGGCCGCTCATAACCGCGAGCACGGCTGATATATCAGTTTTCATAACACTCTGCAGAGGTTGCGCACTTTACCCATGAGCCGTGATTCCCTTTCTGCCAGGAGATCATGACTCTCCATTGATCACTACCAAGGTGACCCAGCAGGGCATCACTACGTAGCCTTTACAAAGATTCCCCAAGGCTATAGCCGCCCGTTAGGTTTCCTAAATGTACCACACTCCTCCCCAAGGGACAAATCAACCTTGGCAGAGCGAGCCGCATACACCGAGCCCCATTGACGGCACGACGGCGAAGCGAACTACACCCCGGATCCTCTAAATATTCAGCTAAGGGCACCCTATTCCACCCTCATGGTTGCACTGTTTTCCTGGGCGGTCATCCAACGAACAGGTCCTTACGGAGAGGCACTCGAGAAACGCTCGAGCCCCCTTAAAGACTGTGACTGAACCTCCCAAGTAATTAGGCCCACCTATAGTTGTCCTTGTCCAACGGACTTCAGACAACCCTATAGGTGTCCCTGAACTACTTGACAAGTTCGGTATCTTTCCTTACTTTACCAGGAACGATTCACCCGTCTTGCAGACATTACAGAACATCGGAGATAAAGAATTACGGAAGCGATTACATAATTCACATTTATTCAAAAGCAAGCTCAAGTTGTTTTATTACAGACCAGAACTAAGAGCGAGTGCTGAGTAGTATTATTATACAAACCAAGGGAGGCAAAAACTCCTCCCGAGAAGATTTAAGTAAAGATCTATATGGAGGACCAAGTCCTCCCGCACTTCAGTCTTGTGTTTCTTCTTTGGGAACCACCTTGGCACAGAAGCAGCAGAAATCTGCTACTTCCTCACCTAAAAACAACGAAGGGATAAACCCTGAGTATGGAATTACTCAGCAAGACTTACCCGACTAAAGAAAAGACTCTCAAGGGTATGCTGGCTTTTAGGGAGTCAAGGTAAGGCTTCTCAATAATCAAAGACTCTGTTTTGCAGAAATGCTTACTAAAGTGGATCCTTAAAAATCCAATTTTATTTGTCAAGTTAAGTTCAATTACCTGCAACTAGAGTTCTTTCTACCCTAGTTCAATCACTGGTCCTGCACTAGCCAATTTCTTAACAAATACCCATCATCTTTAGTGGAATGCTACGTGTAGGTCAGTGACCAAGTCTTCATAACCGCGAAGGTACGGCGATCCGAATCGATTATACTCAGCTGAGGATCTCCAATCACACGACATATGTAGCACTTAACCCTTGCATATGTCAACCCGCCACAGGGGTTCTTAAGACCGGATCAGGTTCACGCAAACCGAGAGCACAGATACACCACCGTCCGGCCTCTTGCCACGGAGGGTACACGCTACTCTCGCCACCGCTCCACGCCCATTTCGTGTTATCTTATTCCGGCCTTAGTCTGCCCGAGGCAAGGCTTACCCATGACGAGGCATGTGACCAGTTAAAGGGTCCTCGATCATCAAGCCTACATCGACAAGGTTCTTAATCGACTCAGACGGAGACACTACACCGAGACTCCTTTCTCGTGCAAGTCACCCGCCCGGTCTCAGCTTAATCTTTTCAACCCAAAAACTTGGTACCTGGCAGTGGTACATCTTTTCCGATGTTGAATCCATCACGACCGTGATGGATTCACCATCAAGTTTTATTTTCGAAAACATCCCACCCACTTTTGCCACATCAACTTTTGTAAAAACAAAACATTTTGTTTTTCTAAAGCAAGGCTAAGCATCAAAATCTTTTGTAAAACGGGTGATCAAGGAAGGTAATCAAATTCAAGGAAGGTAATGCAGGAATTGTTTTAGCAATCAACTCCTATCACCTAATGCATCAATCAAGTGAGAAAGATTTTTAAAAACATCAAGGAAGGTGGCAAATGCACCGGGGCTTGCCTTTGTTAACAGGTGAGTCCTGCTCGGATCCACAAATATCGAAATAAAAGCAGTTGCCTGCTTGAGGATCTGAGGGTGGTGGTGTCCTGTCTTCAGTGACTTCTTCTTCTTCGTGTTCTAACATAACCATATATATGCATAAGAATGGATGCCATGGGATGCTCATGAGGATGCGAAGATAATATAAACTTATTATCTAAGTCTTGAGTACAACTTTCCTTCACGGTACTCCGAGAACCTAGGGTTTCCGGAGTCAGTAAAGGAGTTCATAGAGCAGGGGGGGTGGTTTTGGGTTCTAGTTATCAAACATGGTCCAAATCAACTCAAACCCTACCCAAGGCTTCTAAATATTGTTTTAAGTTCCCATAAAAAGTTTGGGCATTTTTGGACTTACCAATTATTTTCTAAAAATCCATAACTAATACTTTTAACTACTTTAAATGCCCTAAAATTTCTTATTTCCACTAAAAATCACAAAACTATTTTTATTAAATTCTAGGGAAAATAACAAGCCTAGGAAAATTGGTTTCACAATTTTATTATTTTTCTACTGTTTTCTATAATTGTTTTGGCTCTGGAGATAAAAGAAAAAGAAAAACAGATGAATAGTATTGGGCTGATTTCAGCCCAGTAGCCCAGCTCGGAGGGGGAAAGCGCTTGCGCGCGCCCGCGCCCTGGCGGTTTTGCAGAACGGCCCCCGCGTTTCTGTCAAACTGCGAATGGGTTCAGACACTATTTGAATTAGTCACTGACAACTTGCAGATAAGCCCCCGACTTTCTATTCCTTCACACAGCTAAGTCCCCGACGGCGCTCGCACGTGGCAGAGCTCCGACGAGCTTCTGGACCGGCCGACTGGGGCTACGGCTGGGTTCTCCGAGCAACTGACATGAAATCGAGGCTACCTAGATGGTTTTCCCCAACTTAATTTGGCCCATGATCGACTAAGGAGCTCTGGCCACGGTGGCCATGAGCATGGGGGCTAGCCCGTCGTGTTCCCGACGATTGGGGGCATCTACATTCAAATTGATGACTTGGCGAGCATCACTGAACTATAAGAAGACTTAAACAAGGTTTGAATCGGACAGAGCTTTACCAGAATCGGCTGGCCACGGTGGACTTGGTTTCACGGTGTTCTTCGACCGATTTGGGGAAAAACGCGAATTCGAGCTCACTGGTGGATGATTGTGGGTGAGTAGCGGTGGCTAGTTAGCTGACGACCTCACGGAGCTAGACATGGGCTCAATTTATAGGAGAGTAAGACGGTGGCCGCGAATTTTGAGGAGGACGCGCGGCGGCCGGAGATGAGGAAGAGAGCGGCGCGGTGAATACGTGTCTAGAGGTGTGGCGGTTACTCTGGTGAGCCACGGAGAGCGAGGGGAAGACACGGTGGTGCGGTGGAAAGTGAGAGCCACGTGGCGTATGGCCGGAAGATGGCGGTCACCGGCGCGTTAATCCGCTTAGCCGCAAAGAGGGAGAGAGAGCCACGGTGATGTCACCGGAGTGACCTCCAGCTCACCGTCGGCGAGGGGCTTCTACCGCACGACGTTATACACTTACCCGAGCGTGAATCATGACGCCGGCGACGTGAATCACGGCGGAAGGCCACCGCCGGTGAGATCTTTTCTGGGGCTGGCGATCTGATCCTCAACGGTCACTGTACCATGGGCTGCAGTATTCAGTCAACCTGACAGCCATAGTTTAGACTCGATTTGCTCACAAATTTTCATGGCAACATACTAAATGATCTGCAGCAAAGTTGTAGTGCTATAATCCATCTAAAACTTTACTACAATGTGCTCCCACAAAAAGTCACTGGATCTTGCTTAAAATCAAGCCCAAAGTTAGCTCTGTTTCACTGTTACTCTGAATTTCAGACCTCCAGTAGTCTGACAGTCCAACTTCAGGCTTAATTATCTCCCAACTTTTCACAAGAACATGGCTTGCACTTTTAAGCAAACATGTTCTCCTATAATTGGGCTACAATTTTTATGTGGTGACCTAGGGCAAAGACCCTATGCCTTGAATGTTACAAAGCCCTAAAGTTGAGCCAAACACACTAATTTCAGACTTAGGCTAAAAAGAGTCAAGTGTGGCTCTTTTGCACTTAAGCCCAAAACTTAGGGTTTAACTTGCAAATCCACATATTTGTGACCCAAATGACTTAATATGTTTAAACATAGTAGTTTTTACACTTTGGTCCAAATGTGCACAGTTTTTGCACGTAGGCCCCTAAGGTTTGGTTTTAGGGTTTTCCAGGGTTCCATTTAGGGTTTCTAGTATCCCAGGGGTATAAATGTGACTCCACTTTGTTTTTTTTTGGGATATTTTATGACTCTTTCCCTAAAGTCTTTAAGTTTTCTCATCTTGGGTTAAGTTTTACCCCTTTAATCCCTATTTAGGGTTAGGTTTCCTATCCAGGGTGCTATTTGCAAAAACACTTAAAACAATACAACTTGTTTGAAATTTTTGCCTAGTGAATGCACTCCAGGTGTATCAAACATATGCAATGCCAATGCTATGATGTCATGCTCAAGTTTTAGTTATAGTAACACCAGGGGTGTTACATCCTTCCCCCCATAAAAGAATCTCGTCCCGAGATTTAAAGTCCTAGGGTGAGTAATGGAAAAGGAAATGTGTCACACTTTTATTTCCTTATTTCTGGTATAAGGCAGGGTGGTGTGGGGGTTCACTCCTTTATTACAATAACTATATACACTTTACAAATTACATGAGGCTAGAAAGCCTGGGAAATTCTTATTCAAGAAATCTTGAGTTTCCCAAGTAGCTTCATCTTCAGAATACTGGTTCCACTGTATCTTATAAAACTTGAGAGTTTTTCTTCGGGTAACCCTGTCCTTTTGATCCAAGACTCGAACAGGATGCTCAGAATAGGTCAAGTCCAGCTCAAGGACAACATCAGTTACTTCAATGGTTCGATCGGGAACCCGAAGACACTTCTTCAATTGTGACACATGGAACACATTATGCACAGCAGACAAGGTTTCGGGTAGTTGGAGTCGGTATGCCACTGGTCCACATTGCTCAAGTACCAGGAATGGACCAATGTACCTGGGTGCAAACTTCCCTTTAACCCCAAAACGCGATACTCCTTTCATTGGTGAGACTTTCAGGTAAACATAGTCTCCTTCCAGGAAATATAAGGGCATTCGCCGTGTGTCTGTATAACTCTTCGGACGAGCTTGTGCTTTCTTCATATTATGAATAATTTTCTGAACCATATCCTCGGCTTCTTTCACCAGATCAGGCCTAAAGAAGCACCTTTCACCAGGTTCAGACCAATTTAGCGGAGTCCGACACCGTCGTCCATATAAAGCTTCAAAGGGTGCCATCTTGACACTTTCTTGATAGCTATTATTATATGAAAACTCCGCCAAAGGTAAACATTCATCCCATTTCTGTGAGAAGTCTAGAACACATGCCCGCAACATATCTTCAAGTATTTGGTTCACTCTCTCAGTCTGTCCACTGGTTTGAGGATGATAGGCCAAACTGTGGAGTAACTTAGTACCCAGGGATTTATGAAGTTCTTCCCAAAATTTGGATACAAATTGTGGTCCACGATCCGACACTATAGTCTTTGGAACACCATGCAAACTGAGAATACAAGAAATATATAATTCCGCATAGGTAAGTACCGGGTAATATGTCTTGACCGGCAGAAAATGAGCAACCTTTGTAAGTCGATCAACAATCACCCAGATAGAGTCATACCCTTTCGCGGTCCTGGGCAATCCCACAATGAAGTCCATGCTTATGTCTTCCCATTTCCATGTTGGTATTGGTAATGACTGCAATGGACCGGCAGTTTTCATGTGTATGGCCTTGACACGTCTGCAAGTGTCACACTTAGCCACATAACCTGCAATTTCAATTTTCATCTTCGTCCACCAGTAGTGCTGTTTTAGATCATGATACATCTTAGTGCTTCCCGGATGAATAGAATAGCGACTAAGATGCGCTTCATCTAAGATTTGCTGGCGGAGTTCTTCATTCTTTGGCACTACTATGCGGTTTTTAAACCATATCACACCTTGATCGTCTTCCTTGAAACATTTGGCTGTTCCAGCCCTTATCTTCTCTCGTATGTGCTTCATACCCAGATTATCCTTTTGAGCATCAATTATCCTTTGCAAAATGGTTGACTCAAGCTTTAGCTGATTCAGAGTCCCTTGTTGGATTATCCCCAGGTTTAGCTTCTCCATTTCTTGACATAAAGTGTTCTCGGAGGTCTTCGCCATAAGACAGTGGCAGGAAGTCTTACGACTCAATGCATCTGCCACCACATTGGCCTTGCCTGGGTGATAATGGATCTCCAGTTCATAGTCTTTAATGAGCTCAAGCCATCGTCTTTGCCTCATATTTAACTCTGACTGGGTGAAGATGTACTTCAAACTTTTATGATCTGTATATATGTGACAGATATTTCCCAGCAGATAGTGACGCCATATTTTCAGGGCATGAACCACAGCAGCTAGCTCCAGATCATGAGTTGGATAATGCTCCTCATGTCGGCGCAACTGCCTTGAAGCATACGCAATTACTCGGCCTTCTTGCACCAGTACACAGCCGAGCCCACTGCCAGATGCATCACAATATACATCAAAAGGCTTAGTGATGTCCGGTTGAGCCAATATCGGAGCAGTGGTTAATAATGTCTTCAATTGCTCAAAGGCTTCATTACACCTAGAAGACCAATTGAACTTAATATCATTCTTCAATAAACTTGTGATTGGCTTCACAAGCTTAGAAAAATCGGGTATGAATCTGCGATAATATCCAGCTAGTCCAAGAAAACTCCGGACTTGGTGAACAGTGGTTGGGGGTTTCCACTCCAGAATATCTTTGACTTTGCTAGGATCTACCGCAATTCCATTGGCTGATAACACGTGCCCCAAAAATTGAATTTCCTCCAGCCAGAACGCGCACTTACTGAACTTGGCATACAGCTGATGTTCCCTCAGGCGCGTCAATACAATCCGTAGATGCTGAGCATGGTCCTCTTCATTTTTAGAATATATCAAGATATCGTCGATGAAGACTACCACGAACTTGTCCAACTCGGGCATAAACACCGAGTTCATCAAATAGGTGAAGTGGGCAGGAGCATTTGTGAGCCCGAAAGACATTACCAGGTATTCAAACAATCCATACCGCGTAGTAAACGCGGTCTTCGGTATATCCTCGGGCCGAATACGGATTTGGTGATAGCCCGACCTGAGATCAATTTTGGAAAATACCCTCGCCCCAGTCAGTTGATCAAATAAAATGTCGATCCTTGGAAGAGGGTACTTATTCTTGATGGTGACCTCATTTAGGGGTCGATAATCCACGCACATGCGCAAGGTTTGATCCTTCTTCTTAACAAAAATGGCGGGACAACCCCATGGGGACGAGCTTGGCCGGATGAATCCCTTATTCAGTAGATCTTGTAATTGAATCTTCAATTCCGCCAACTCATTAGGGGGCATACGGTACGATCTTCGGGAGATAGGAGCCGTACCGGGCTTTAGCTCAATTACGAATTCTACATCTCTTTCAGGGGGCAGTCCAGGCAAATCTTCCGGAAATACATCTGGAAACTCACATACTACCGGAATGTTCTTGATCTCTGGTACAATGGCTTCAAATATTCTACCAGAAGCTTTGGCTGGATTGGTTACGGGGAGAGACAAAAGAATCTCTTCTTGATTATAGCTCAACCTGACGGTTCTGAGTTCAGTGTTGAGAATTGCCTTGTGTTGGGTTAACCAATTCATACCCAAAATTACATCTATATCCTGGCCTTTCAGAACAATCATGTTAGCAGGAAAGTTCCGTCCGGTCATTGTTACTGGCACTTCATAGGCCACTTCTCTAGTAAAAATGTGTCCCCCAGGTGAATGAATTTTAAATCCCTCTTTTGATTCATGGCATGCAATGTGATGTTGCTCCACAAATTTCTTGCTAATGAAGGTATGCGAAGCACCAGAATCAAAAAGAATAATTGCAGGGTGACTGGCCACGGGAAACGTACCCATCATCACCGGCTCTCCTTCCGGTGTAGTGGCCACTTGAGTGTAGTATACACGCCCCGTTTTCTTGGTATTTCTCCCCACAGCATTACCCTTGGGCTGAGTAGACTTCCCAGTTCCTTGCTGAGCATTGGATTGATTTTGCTTGGGGTATGGGCAGTCTTTGATAAAATGTCCTAATTTGCCGCAGTTGAAACACCCGGTTGAAGAGCTGGGCAAGGCAGGGAATCGAGTGCCTGGGGCACCCGGCTGATTTGGGGAAGTGGAGGTATTGTTGGGGCGGATAATAATGGGTTGTTTGAAAGGGAATGCTGGTGGACGGGAAAAAGTGCGGTTTTGGCTAGAAGGCCGGATGACGAACCGTTGCCTCTTTGCCTGGCCCTGATTAGGCCTCTCACCACCGAATCCCTTATTCTTCCCAGAACTTGCATATTTTGCTTCCACAGATAAGGCTGTACTGACAGCCTTTCCATATGTGAGATCAGTACATGTGGCCATCTTTCTCTTTAGCCGATCATTCAAACCCCGCATAAAACAGTTCTTCTTCTTTAAATCAGTATTCACCTGGTCGATGGCATACTGCGACAGGTGATTAAACTTGTTGAGATATTGATTGATGGTATCTCCTCCTTGTTTCAGTTTCATGAATTCCTCTTGCTTCATATGCAGCACCCCTTCCGGTATGTAGTGCTCACGGAAGGCTGCTTTAAATTCTTCCCAATTGATTTGATGGTTGTCAGGTTGGATAGCCACAAAATTTCCCCACCAAGTACTGGCAGGGCCACGTAGTTGCTGTGCCGCGAACAATGGCTTCTGCGTTTCAGAACAACGAAGAAGACCAAACTTTTGTTCAATAACTCGTATCCACTCGTCGGCTTCTAGCGGGTCTTCTGCCTTGGTGAATAGAGGTGGACGAGTTTCGGAGAAGTCCAGATAGGTGGTTTCACGGGGACCTTGCTGAAAACCTCTTCCTGCCTGCTGCTGGAACTGCTGTTGACCCGCCATTTCCCTAAGGAAGCGGGTATTGTCTGCGGTGGCATTCACCAAGGCGGCAATCGCCTCGGCTAGCGTGGGTGGAATCGGAGGTGGATTTGGGGTGACATCCCGAACCCCAGAAGTTCCGGCTGCGTCCTGTCCGCGAGTCCTGGTCGGCATCTGAGGCAAAAACATTTGAAATAAACATAATATGCCAAAGAGACCTTCCATTTTACATTACTATAAAAAGTAATGATACAGACTTGATATTACATAACAGGATACATTACCCATTATACAAAAGTTCAACCTATTATACAACAGTGCATTCTACAATACACTACTCTACTTCTATTACACCATTAGTCCTGCTTTCCGTTACTTTTGGTGGCCTCATCGTCAGGTGTGGGAGTCCAGACGTCAACCAACCTCAAAGAAGGAGGGGGTTCAAAAAGGTCTAACTCCCCACCCAACGCGCGTCCCGCAACGTGAGAGGGTCCGGCTTCCGCCTCGGCAGAGTGTGCAGGCACACTAGGGTGTAATTGTGAGTATAGTATATGGACTTCCTCATGCAACGTATTGCAGTAGACCTACAGATCGTCGACAGTTGAGCTAAGTTCTTTAATTCGGGCCTGAGCCCTTGCTTCCTTAGCACATGCCAGCAAATGAGACTGTACTGCCCAGTCAAGTGCTAAGTCTCGATCAGCAAGCTGATCCTGCAGGTGACGGATGTCCCTTCTTAGTTCATTGATTCTATCTCCGTCTGCGACCCAAGCATCGGTCCTGTGTTGCAGCTCTGCTTGAAGTCGACTCACTCGGGCTTCAAGGTCTCCTATGGGGTCATTACTTCCGCTGCTGCTGCTTTCGTGTCGAGGGGCTAGTTGATGCCGGGGTACTCCAATTGGTCCCGTTGACTTACGTGCCGTTAGCCTTGTGCGTGGCGGCATCTTTCTAAGGGGGAAAATGTATTAGCATAATTCTTAGCATGATGCATGAATAAGTACAGAATCAACCTTAGTCGATTCAACCTTCTATACATTGCACTCTTCCTATCTGGTCTTTAAGATAGACTCTTCAGAATACTTAGGTAAGAAGAGAAAAGAATTTTTTTTTTAGGTAAGACTTTCGAAAATCCTTTTGAAGATGCCTCATAATGTCTGCAAAGAAGGGCTACGCTCCGATACCAGCTGTGACTGAACCTCCCAAGTAATTAGGCCCACCTACAGTTGTCCTTGTCCAACGGACTTCAAACAACCCTGTAGGTGTCCCTGAACTACTTGACAAGTTCGGTATCTTTCCTTACTTTACTAGAAACGATTCACCCATCTTGCAGACATTACAGAACATCGGAGATAAAGAATTGCGGAAGCGATTACATAATTCACATTTATTTAAAAGCAAGCTCAAGTTGTTTTATTACAGACCAGAACTAAGAGCGAGTGCTGAGTAGTATTATTATACAAACCAAGGGAGGCAAAAACTCCCCCGAGAAGATTTAAGTAAAGATCTATATGGAGGACCAAGTCCTCCCGCACTTCAGTCTTGTGTTTCTTCTTTGGGAACCACCTTGGCACAGAAGCAGCAGAAATCTGCTACTTCCTCACCTAAAAACAACGAAGGGATAAACCCTGAGTATGGAATTACTCAGCAAGACTTACCCGACTAAAGAAAAGACTCTCAAGGGTATGCTGGCTTTTAGGGAGTCAAGGTAAGGCTTCTCAATAATCAAAGACTCTGTTTTGCAGAAATGCTTACTAAAGTGGATCCTTAAAAATCCAATTTTATTTGTCAAGTTAAGTTCAATTACCTGCAACTAGAGTTCTTTCTACCCTAGTTCAATCACTGGTCCTGCACTAGCCAATTTCTTAACAAATACCCATCATCTTTAGTGGAATGCTACGTGTAGGTCAGTGACCAAGTCTTCATAACCGCGAAGGTACGGCGATCCGAATCGATTATACTCAGCTGAGGATCTCCAATCACACGACATATGTAGCACTTAACCCTTGCATATGTCAACCCGCCACAGGGGTTCTTAAGACCGGATCAGGTTCACGCAAACCGAGAGCACAGATACACCACCGTCCGGCCTCTTGCCACGGAGGGTACACGCTACTCTCGCCACCGCTCCACGCCCATTTCGTGTTATCTTATTCCGGCCTTAGTCTGCCCGAGGCAAGGCTTACCCATGATGAGGCATGTGACCAGTTAAAGGGTCCTCGATCATCAAGCCTACATCGACAAGGTCCTTAATCGACTCAGACGGAGACACTACACCGAGACTCCTTTCTCGTGCAAGTCACCCGCCCGGTCTCAGCTTAATCTTTTCAACCCAAAAACTTGGTACCTGGCAGAGGTACATCTTTTCCGATGTTGAATCCATCACGGCCGTGATGGATTCACCATCAAGTTTTATTTTCGAAAACATCCCACCCACTTTTGCCACATCAACTTTTGTAAAAACAAAACATTTTGTTTTTCTATAGCAAGGCTAAGCATCAAAATCTTTTGTAAAACGGGTGATCAAGGAAGGTAATCAAATTCAAGGAAGGTAATGCAGGAATTGTTTTAGCAATCAACTCCTATCACCTAATGCATCAATCAAGTGAGAAAGATTTTTAAAAACATCAAGGAAGGTGGCAAATGCACCGGGGCTTGCCTTTGTTAACAGGTGAGTCCTGCTCGGATCCACAAATATCGAAGTAAAAGCAGTTGCCTGCTTGAGGATCTGAGGGTGGTGGTGTCCTGTCTTCAGTGACTTCTTCTTCTTCTTCGTGTTCTAACATAACCATATATATGCATAAGAATGGATGCCATGGGATGCTCATGAGGATGCGAAGATAATATAAACTTATTATCTAAGTCTTGAGTACAACTTTCCTTCACGGTACTCCGAGAACCTAGGGTTTCCGGAGTCAGTAAAGGAGTTCATAGAGCAGGGGGGGTGGTTTTGGGTTCTAGTTATCAAACATGGTCCAAATCAACTCAAACCCTACCCAAGGCTTCTAAATATTGTTTTAAGTTCCCATAAAAAGTTTGGGCATTTTTGGACTTACCAATTATTTTCTAAAAATCCATAACTAATACTTTTAACTACTTTAAATGCCCTAAAATTTCTTATTTCCACTAAAAATCACAAAACTATTTTTATTAAATTCTAGGGAAAATAACAAGCCTAGGAAAATTGGTTTCACAATTTTATTATTTTTCTACTGTTTTCTATAATTGTTTTGGCTCTTGAGATAAAAGAAAAAGAAAAACAGATGAATAGTACTGGGCTAATTTCAGCCCAGTAGCCCAGCTCGGAGGGGGAAAGCGCTTGCGCGCGCCCGCGCCCTGGCGGTTTTGCAGAACGGCCCCCGCATTTCTGTCAAACTGCGAATGGGTTCAGATACTATTTGAATTAGTCACTGACAACTTGCAGATAAGCCCCCGACTTTCTATTCCTTCACACAGCTAAGTCCCAGACGGCGCTCGCACGCGGCAGAGCTCCGACGAGCTTCTGGACCGGCCGACTGGGGCTACGCCTGGGTTCTCCGAGCAACCGACATGAAATCGAGGCTACCTAGATGGTTTTCCCCAACTTAATTTGCCTCATGATCGACTAAGGAGCTCTGGCCACGGTGGCCGTGAGCATGGGGGCTAGCCCGTCGTGTTCCCGACGATTGGGGGCATCTACATTCAAATTGATGACTTGGCGAGCATCACTGAACTATAAGAAGACTTAAACAAGGTTTGAATCGGACAAAGCTTTACCAGAATCGGCTGGCCACGGTGGACTTGGTTTCACGGTGTTCTTCGACCGATTTGGGGAAAAACGCGAATTCGAGCTCACTGGTGGATGATTGTGGGTGAGTAGCGGTGGCTAGTTAGCTGACGACCTCACGGAGCTAGACATGGGCTCAATTTATAGGAGAGTAAGACGGTGGCCGCGAATTTTGAGGAGGACGCGCGGCGGCCGGAGATGAGGAAGAGAGCGGCGCGGTGAATACGTGTCTAGAGGTGTGGCGGTTACTCCGGTGAGCCACGGAGAGCGAGGGGAAGACACGGTGGTGCGGTGGAAAGTGAGAGCCACGCGGCGTATGGCCGGAAGACGGCGGTCGCCGGCGTGTTAATCCGCTCAGCCGCAAAGAGGGAGAGAGAGCCACGGTGATGTCACCGCAGTGACCTCCAGCTCACCGTCGGCGAGGGGCTTCTACCGCACGACGTTATACACTTACCCGAGCGTGAATCATGACGCCGGCGACGTGAATCACGGCGGAAGGCCACCGCCGGTGAGATCTTTTCTGGGGCTGGCGATCTGATCCTCAACGGTCACTGTACCATGGGCTGCAGTATTCAGTCAACCTGACAGCCATAGTTTAGACTCGATTTGCTCACAAATTTTCATGGCAACATACCCAATGATCTGCAGCAAAGTTGTAGTGCTATAATCCATCTAAAACTTTACTACAATGTGCTCCCACAAAAAGTCACTGGATCTTGCTTAAAATCAAGCCCAAAGTTAGCTCTGTTTCACTGTTACTCTGAATTTCAGACCTCCAGTAGTCTGACAGTCCAACTTCAGGCTTAATTATCTCCCAACTTTTCACAAGAACATGGCTTGCACTTTTAAGCAAACATGTTCTCCTATAATTGGGCTACAATTTTTATGTGGTGACCTAGGGCAAAGACCCTATGCCTTGAATGTTACAAAGCCCTAAAGTTGAGCCAAACACACTGATTTCAGACTTAGGCTAAAAAGAGTCAAGTGTGGCTCTTTTGCACTTAAGCCCAAAACTTAGGGTTTAACTTGCAAATCCACATATTTGTGACCCAAATGACTTAATATGTTTAAACATAGTAGTTTTTACACTTCGGTCCAAATGTGCACAGTTTTTGCACGTAGGCCCCTAAGGTTTGGTTTTAGGGTTTTCCAGGGTTCCATTTAGGGTTTCTAGTATCCCAGGGGTATAAATGTGACTCCACTTTGTTTTTTTGTGGGGATATTTTATGACTCTTTCCCTAAAGTCTTTAAGTTTTCTCATCTTGGGTTAAGTTTTACCCCTTTAATCCCTATTTAGGGTTAGGTTTCCTATCCAGGGTGCTATTTGCAAAAACACTTAAAACAATACAACTTGTTTGAAATTTTTGCCTAGTGAATGCACTCCAGGTGTATCAAACATATGCAATGCCAATGCTATGATGTCATGCTCAAGTTTTAGTTATAGTAACACCAGGGGTGTTACAAAGACCACAAATATAACATCATAATAAAGCAAGGGAAAACAACGTATCATTGATAATTCTCATCATGTTCATTGATTAGAGTTGAGAAATAGCATAAGACTAAGCAATAATAATCCAACCCAAATAGGTAAACAAGGACATGGATAACAAAAGCTAGTCAATCCTTAGGTATAAATGTGTAATGCGGGAGGTGAATTAAAGAATGAATAGGACAGAGATAGGTCAAGGGACACTTGCCTCCACCAACCGACTGCTGCTCAGGGGCTTCTCCTGCGAGTTCTTCGGGCTCTTGAACCGGATCGTTATCTATGCGAGTGCAAACACACATACATCCATCCATTCAAATTAGGAAACAAACAGTACACCATATAAGAGAACAAGTAGATTAAACATGCATAGAATATGACATACGATATCGCAATTACCATGGTTAGAAAGAAACGGGGGAAGGTTACGCAGGGGTTAAAGCTTATGCTCGAGGTGCGTTACGGGTAGACGAATAGCTAGACTTTACGTGCTCTAGTTTCACTCAGCTCTAACAAAAAGGATTAGCTACATGCACTAATAGAAACATAACCACTTTCAGTTGATCAACATTAAATGAGATAGACGATTAACTATATGAATTAACTAACGTAACCAATTTCTAAATTGAGTTTCCTATTTCATTAACATGAACAACGTGACTAGCGCGCATAAAATATACGGGGGGGGGGGGGGGGGGGGTAGACGGGCACGTCTAGGGGTAGACGAGGGCACGGCGAGCCATGCCAAGGCACCGCGCACTACGCGAGCACGCGCGCAAGGCCACACACATGCGTCGCGAACTAGCTGTGCACACGTCGGGGCCGCGCGCTGGCCGAGCTCAAGGCCGCGCGCCATAGGCACGCTGGGCCGAGCTCGAGGCCGCGCCGGGGCCGTCACGACGCCAGCAGGACACGCCGGGGCGGGCGGGCGAGCACGGGCGGGCGCGCCATGGCCACGCGCCATGGCCGGGACGGGGCCGAGGCCGGGCGGGGGAGCGCGCGCGGGCGGGGCGGGGCACGCCGCGTCGCGGGAGGGCGCCGTGCTGGGGCGAGGGAGCACGCCGGGGCGGGACGCCGGGCCGGGGAGGGCGGGCGCGGGCGCCATGGGGGCCAGCGAGCCAAGGAGGGGCGCGGTCGGGGGCCAGCGAGCCAAGGTGGGGCGCGGCCGGGGACGGCGAGCCGAGGGCGGGCGCCGCCGAGACAGGGCGAGCTCGGGGCGGGCACGGCCGGGCGTGGCCGCGGCGCGGGAAGGGCACCGGCGCGCGCGGGGAAAGGGGGAGGGAGGGGAGTGGGAGGAGGAGAGGGAAGGGAGGGGCTCACCGCGGGCGGGGATCGGCGGCGGCGGCGGGCGAGCAGGGGATTGGGCGGGTTGGGCAGGGGAGGAGAGAGTGATTTGGGGGGAGGGGAGGGGGATGATAGGCGGGGCCCGCAGGGGAGGGGCGGCGGCGGGCGTAACCACCACGCCACGCGCGGGGGACGAGGGAGGGGGGGCGGCTAGGCCGGTCCTGGGCCCAATGCGGGGGGCGCGGGGGGGGGGGAGGGAAGGGGAGAGGGGGAAGGCCGGCCGGCTGGCTGGGCCGCGCGCCAAGGGGGGGGGCTGCTGGGCCAAAAGGAGAGGAGAGGGAGGGGAGAGAAAAGAAAAAGATTTTCTTTTTTTAATATCTATTTTTTCTAGATGAATGCTTTCACACTTTCAATCAATCAAAAAAATGCGTGGTTCGGCATGGTGCAGCAAATCAAATAAAACGACTCTAGGGTTTACTATTATCACATGACTTAAAGTTTTGAAGACGGGTGAGGTTTTAGCGAAAAGAAATGGGAAAGAGGGGTAACGCCCAAATTTAGCGAGCGATAGAGAAAGAAAAAAAATTGACTCGAAATAAGAAATGGGAAAGAGGGGTAACTTGCCATAGATGTTTTTTGCCTCAGGATCACCCATTTAGGTTTAATAAGAACGCTTTTAGAAAGGACATGATCGTGATGAGGGGACCACCCAAGCGTCTTAGTGGTCCAGATATTCTCACAAGACTTAATGATTTGAATGTAAACAAATATGGAAATCGGTTTGAAGGTTTTGGAACCGAGCATAATTGGACTCACAAATGTGGTCTATGGGAACTCCCTTATGTGAAAGCCTTGATTCTAATGCATAACATTGATGTCATGCACCAGGAATGAAATATGGGTGAAAGCATTATCAACACTTGCCTGAATATTACTGACAAAACAAAAGACAACCCTAAGGCTAGAAAAGGCTTGGCCTTAATTTGTAGTCGGCCAACTCTTGAGCTAGGAGAGAACAAGAAACTATTGATGAAATGGTTGAAAAACTTAAATTTACTAGTTGGTTACGCCGCGGGCTTTAGAAGGTCTGTGAATTTGAAGATGGGCAAGTCTTCTGGGTTGAAGAGTCATGACTACCACGTAATAATGGAAAGACTCCTTCCTATTATATTTCCTGGTTTTGTAAAAAATGGTGTGTGGAAAGCGTTAGCGGAGCTAAGATACCTTTATAGACATCTTTGTGCTAAAGAAATAAAGAAAGAGATGATGGAGAAGCTTGAGAAATAAATACCGGTTTTGGTATGCAAATTTGAAAAAATATTTCCTCTAGGTTTCTTCAATCCGATGTAACATCAACTTGTTCACCTACCATACGAAGCTAATGTAGGTGGTCCTGTCTAGTATAGATGGACGTATCACATCGAAATGACACTAAAGAAGCTACGTGCAATGGTTGGTAATAAGAGATGAGTTGAAGGGTGCATCGCTGAAGAATTCAAATACAAAGAGATAGCATCGTTTATGGGCCTGTACTTTGTAGAGGAACACAATGTCAACGCGTGTGCCTTGCGGTATCATGTCGACGAGCCCCCTTGCAGTGATCTTGATTTTTTCAATGGAGGGGTAAAATTGTAGGACCCAACACAACATACTGTTCCACCAATGACGAATGGAAGACTACTTCACTAAACATGTATAATAACATGGAAGAGATGAATCAGTTTCTCCTTTGAGTGCAAACTTAATTTTTAGTCATTGTCGCTATCCAAGTTTTCCTTATCCTAATAGGTTTGTTTCCTTGTACTAACAGTGAATTTGATTATCAAACTTGGATGTCTAGTCATGAACGTGATCAGATTTGTCGAGAGGGAAAAGATGGGGGACCTAATTTCTTGTGTTGGTTTTGAGATTATGCAGATATGAATGACAATATACACTCGTACCTTCGGCAATTGTCTGTAATACCCAAATCAATGGATTTATAAAATGCATGAGAATTGGGGATTATAAAAGGCTTATTTGATCACTTGTTATGTTTCCCTCATTTTTTTATTTCGCATACACAAACCATGGAGTCATATTAACTACTAACAGTTACATGGAATAAAAGAAATAGTGCATCGTTTTGGAGTTTATTGGTTTGCACATATAATAATAATAATATATTAATGTTGAAAATGAGGTTTAACCTAACTGAAAATATGAAGTTTTGAGAGCACCTAGGGGGGGTGAATAGGTGATCCTGTAAAAATCAACACTAAATGGCACAAATTTGATTTATGAAATGTTAGTGGAATGAAAACCAAGGTGCCATGTTTAGAGAGAAAGAGATGACTTCTTCACTTAATTGCTCTTCACAAGGTGAGTATTAAACTTAGAGCAATTATCAAGTGAGCAGAAGTAGAGAGAATCGCACACGAATAACAACAAATGACACAACGATTTTATTCCGTGGTTCAGCCAAGTAAAAAAACTTGCCTACTTCAACGTTGTGGTGTCCCAATAGACGAGGGTTGCACTCAACCCCTTTCTAGCGATCCAATGATCCACTAGCACTACTAGAAAACCCCCCTTGTATGTACGTTTTAGTTGTAGCGCACACAAAAGCGTCTCTACGGCGGTACATAAAGACGTTATTTGAAACAATTTTAAGAACGCATCAAAATGTTATGGTATTTGACATGCTTTCAATGTGAAGAGATACCTAAACACAATTTTTAACACGCTATTAAAATCATATTAGAATGACACGAAATTAGACACGCTTTCAATCGTCAGTAACCTATAGACACGTTGCAAAACACGTATTAAAATCGTCTATAGGAACCTTAAGACGCTTTTTGATATGCAATTAAAAACGTATAAAAATGGCATAGTTAGACATGCTTTCAATACGTGACTAACATGAAGATACGTCATAAAGCGCATCGAATAATAATAATAGTAATAATAATAATAATAATAATAATAATAATAATAAATCAGAAAAAAATATATGGTCATGCCCACTTGAAATGGGAAAAAGTATGGTCACTCACTCGATAATAATAAATAGAAAAAGCACCTGATTTGGGCACACTCATAACCAGGAAACATCAAAGCTAAGAATAATTAAATAAGCCATGTTACAAGTCTCATGGATTGTAGTATTTAATCAAATAGGAAAATTTGTACACTAAACAACATTAACCCAACAAGTTGGCACCTCCTATCTAAAGTAACACATATTAGTTCATTCTGATTCAGTGCAAGTAAAAAAACCCACAATATTCTTCTATAGCATTAGATGACCGAAAAACCTAAGCCTTGTCTAACTTTCTTCATCGAGTTATACACCCATGTCAAAATTATCTCTTGGGCTAACTCTCACCACAGTGTTCCATGGTTCAGCTTTTGGGTTTTGGACATAAAAGACTTGCTGAATTTGTGATGAAAATACAAAAGGATCATCATCTAGTTTATCACCAGTGTGTATTTTCCGAGAAAAATTCACATGACTGTATCCGAACTCATCTTGTCGCAACCCAGCTTTATGATGAACATCATACCATTCACACTTGAAAAGCACTACCTTGTAGTTTGCATACGACAATTCAACTATATCTAATAATCTGCCAAAATAATTAACCCCATCAACAACAATGTTGACCACACCACTTTTTTGTGTCAACCGTGCAACCTCACGACTCAAAGTGTGGAACCTCGAACCATTAATAATGTAACCACTGTATGTCACTCCATATCTGTTTGGTTTTGCAGCCAAAGCTCGGACCTTTGTCGTGATCCCTGTTCCATCATCTAATATAACCTGTATATAATTAAGGAAAAACGCTCACGCACATTTCTTTTATTAGTTCCATACCAAATTTGCAACAATTTTAGATGTATAGACCTTTTGCTCCAACCAGTCAGGAAAGTGTTGATCCATCAATTTCTGAATGGAGGAAGGTGTTAGATTAATTGAGGGATGTAATTTTCTTTTCTCCTCATCCAAGAATTCTCTACAACAATAGTATCATTATCATGTCAGCAAATAGCGGTAAAAAATAAATACAGGTTACTGGTTATAATAAATGTGATGTTGTGTGTTTTAGAAATACTGAACTATTGCATATTGCAAGCTTGAAGCAAGTTCTGGACATTCTAATTATTAAAAATGTATCTTGCAGCATGCGATCTTATCTCTAAACCATGTTTAATTCTAAGTAATTTCCTACAGAACAGTATTGCTCCTTTATTAGTCATTATCTTAACCACTTCTGAACATAAGACTTCAAATTTAAGCTCTGTTTGATCAACTAAACTGTAGAAATACTCCTTCCACACTAGTGATGATAAAAAATTTGGTCATTAATACTGAAAGAAATTAGGTTTAGATTCCTAAGGCCTTTAGCCCTACACTCTAATTAATAAGAAAATACACAAACAAATCAAATCAGCCAGCATCACAAAAAATAAATAATTAAACAAATGAAATCAGTACCCCTCTACTAGTCGATCATCTTATTAACGTTCAGCGTTCCAGCCAATCCAGAAAAGAAACTCAAACACGGGCAGACTAGTATCGAATAAACAACATCACACTTTGAAGGAGACAACACTATATGAACGCACCTGCGGAAATCTTCAAGTTCATCACAATGCCGCAACACATATCGATGAGCCTGAACAAGAAGCTGCTTATCAAGGTTGATGGCAGTACTCTTTTCAATAGGTCCACCAGCAGTATCAAACAAATACATGTTTGCTATTTCATCAGATGGTCCAGGATTTCTAGATGGCCTTGTAAAACATGTAGTTCCTTCTATAAATCTGGAACAAAAGGTCAAGCACTCCTCCATGCAATATCCTTCAGCTATTGATCGTTCTGGTTGAGCTTTATTCTTCACAAGTGCCTTCAGCTTAACAAAATATCTAAATGCAATAATTGACACATGTAAGTTAAAACTGAATTATTGATTATCATTGTGCAAATTAAAGTTGACTACATACCTCTCCATGGGGTACATCTACCGGTACTGAACCGGACCGCCTAGTTTAACTTCTTCTACCAAATGCACCATCAAATGCACACATACAGTAAAGAATGATGGCAGGAAAATTCTCTCCATATCACAAAGTGTCATCACAATAATGTCTTGAAGCTGCTCCAGCTCAGCAACATCTATGACCTTGGAGCACAACTTCTTGAAGAAGTTAGATAACTGAACAACTACTTTCATGACATCCTTGCTAGGGTAACAAGACAGCAGTGCCACTGGAAGAATGTCATGCAGTAAAATATGATTATCATGACTCTTTAGTCCAGTCAATGTACAATCTTTCATATTTACACACCTAGATATATTTGATGCATACCCATCTGGAGTCCTGAGGTTCTGAATTACTGAGCAAAAAATCTCTTTTTGATCTTTAGACATAGTAAAAGGTGCATCAGGAGTTGTTTGCTTTCCTTGAGCATCTACAACAGGATGAAGATCCTCTCGAATTCCATGTTCAACTAAATCTATTCGGACATTTAGGTCATCCTTTGTTTTATGACAAATATTCAATAGAGTGGCGATAAAGTTGTCACACACATTTTTTCTAAGTGCATTACATCTAGATTGTGTCTTAGTTTGTTGTGTTCCCAATATGGTAGTTGAAAGAAAATTGACCTCTTTTTCAGCCAATCTTCTGGTTTCTTCTCCAGTTTACCACAACCCCCATCTAATTCCTTCTTTTCTCCCAGTCTTCTATGCTTGCGTTTCTGACCACTTTTATCTTCGACTTTCTTATTCTTGCCTTTCTTCTTACCCACCTTGGATGTTCTCTCCCCTTTCCCTAACACGAACTCTTTGCCTTCCAACATTTTCAAAACAGTAGTTCCACTCATTTTTTCAGGTGAAACTCCAGTCTCTACCAAGCCATCAAATTGCATCCTTTGCCTTCGGTATTTGTGATTTATTGGCAGCCAGCGACGATGTCCCATATAGCACATCTTTTTACCTTTCTTCAGGTGAAATGATTTTGTAGCTGGACCACAAGAAGGACATGCATATCTACCGCTCGTGGTCCATCCATATAGGTAAGCTAGTGCAGGAAAATCATTTATAGTCCACAATAATGCAGCTCGAAGAGTAAAATTCTTTTCTGAGGAGGCATCAGGTGTTCTATCTATTCCCGCCCACAAAATTAATAGTTCATCGATAAGGGGCTGCAAATATACATCTACATCATTACCTAGAGAATTTGGTCCAGGTATGATCATTGACAAAATTAAAGATGTTTGCTTCATGCAGATTCAAGGTGGAAGGTTGTAGGGAACAAGCATTACTGGCCATGTACTGTGCTTTAAATTCTTGTTCCCAAAAGGGTTAAATCCATCACTAGCTAGACCAAGGCGTAAATTACAAGCATCTTCTTTAAAGTCAGGATATCTACGATCAAAGTCTTTCCAAGCATCACCATCTGCTGGGTGGCGTAGTTTTCCATCCTTTGTTCGCCCCTCGTCATGCCAACGCATGTCATCTGAAGTTTTGGTAGATGAAAATAACCTTTAGATCCTAGGAATCAATGGAAAGTAACGCAACACTTTGGCTGGTTTCCTTTTCCCCTTAGGTTTCACTACAGAGGCATTTGAATCCTTCTTATCAACTTTCCAACGAGAGCTCTCACACACGTGACAAAAATCTTGGTTGGCAAAATCACCTCGAAAAAAAATGCAATCTTTGGGGCAAGAATGGATTCTCTCATAATCAAGACCTAAGTCACGGATGATTTTCTTTGCTTCATAGTATGTCTTGGGTAGATTAGCTCCAGGAATACCAGATAGCAGATCCATTAGTCCTGTAAATGATTCTTGTGACCAACCATGTAAGCACTTCAAGTGATATAAGTGGACTAAAAATGACAGCATAGAATATTTACACCCAGAAGAAAATATTCTTGCATCTGCATCCTTTAATAAGCTTGCATATATATTCTTTTGCCTCCCCAAAGTATCTCCTTCCGCTAGATTCATATTATCCTCAGTGGCATTATGTTCCACATCTACAGATCCAGACTAAATATCATCTGCTTCAGCGCCAATTATACTTGCAGCCCTTCCAAATGCAGCCTGCAAGAGTTCTTGCATGTCATCCAATCTTCCATCCTGGCGGTCTCGTATTGGACCTGAAGTAGTCAAATTTGCACTGATATTTGGTACATCAGCAAGTTCTATAGATGGCCTATCATATTTTTCACCATGATGAACCCAGATAGTATAACCTTTAATAATACCATCACATCTCAGATGTGTCCTGACCTCATCACAGCTGTGGTTATATCTATTTTTGCAGTTTATGCATGGACAAAGTATCTCGCTACCTTGTGGAAGGTCCCGTTAAGCAAATGCTAAAAACTCCTCAACGCCATTTTTGTATGCAGTGTCCAATCTTGATTCTTTCATCCAACTTCGATCCATCAATCTATATATTATGACCTATTAAAGTTGAATAAAACCTATAAGCATTTATCCAAACCAGTTTAATTTATCTGTCCAAATCCCTACTAGCAATCTGTCAACAACTCCAATCGAAACACAAATTTACCAGAGGGACAGAGAAGGCAGTCAGCAGCACCTCAGCGGTCACTGGTCAGTCGGTTAGCCGCTCAGAGCCTTGGACAGTCGGACCTCAGCAAGCGACGCTGGGGCCTCCGCAAGCCTTAGCTGCTGGTGGGCCTAAACCGTGACAACACCTAATTCTTCTCCGTGGTACCTATTCCGCGGTTCGCCCAAGCAGACAAAGATACGCTCCATTGCGCAAGGATATGTTTCATTTTATAACCAACCGGTGGTCCATCTGGGGAGGAGAGGGCGGTTTCTGAGTCGTTGCATCAGGTCCGATCGGCTCGATTCGCCGGCGGTGCCACCAACCAGCAAGGTGATGCCTCCTCCTTCCTCTTCCCCAATTCGTGTTTCCGATGGTGCCATCTGGGAGGGTGCCGATGGGTGAGGCATGCGGTACGCGGCGCGGTCATAGGCCACGGCGGCGTCCTCAGCGCTGTCGTACGTGCCGAGCCACACGCGCGCGCCGTAGGGGGAGTCCGGGAACGCCAGGGATCCGCGTGCCGAGCCACACGCGCGCGCCGTAGGGGGAGTCCGGGAACGCCACGGATCCGCGCTCGTAGGGGGAGTCCGAGAAAGCCAGGGGGAGTCATGTGGCAGCTGAATCTTCCTGACAGATTCGACATATATAGCTTGGGTCTCATATTCTTACAGATGGTGAGTGATTACAGGGAATAGCATATTAGCATATATTTGTAGGTATCTGCTGTTGGGGCGAAGGCAAAGACGCCACCCTTCGCTCGAGGCCTTCGCTGCAGTCGCTGGTCCGACGGAGACAAAACGGGCAGGGACACCCTTTGCTTGATACGGCGCCAGACGAAGGCCTGCGACGTCGTCTCCCCACCGTGCGGCCTCGTCCGGCTCAGAGGCCCACGTGTGATCCGGCCCATTGTAATGGGCCCCGCGTGGCCGCTGCGTGTTACGGGCCTAATTTGCAAAGGCATTCCTGTAATTATAGTCTGTAACCCTGCTTTATGGGAATATTCTGGGGATAACCTAGGTATCTGAGGGCACATGCGTCCTTAACACAAGGCGCTGGGCGCTCAGACACCTATGAATACCCCCGCACAGTGCCCGTGAGAGGGCAGATTAACAGAGCTATTGCCATCTTGCGCGAGAACCCTGTTGACGTCATTGTTCACCTTTGTTGGATCCCCTTGCAACTGAGAGCAAGTTCCAACATTTGGCGCCCACCGTTCGTGCTACGAGAAAACCACCCGCGATGGCACCCAAGAGAGCTAACTCGAAGGCTGACGAGGCTGCGAAGGCAGCACTGCTTGCCGCAAGAAAGGGCAAGGCCCTCGCCCTCACCCAATCCACCCACCAAGAGGCCACTGAGGACGACGTTCCCCGCACCTGCGAAGACGACACCCTCTGCACCTGCGGCCCTGAAGGACAATCACAGCCACCCTCAGGCGTCGCCCCACTGGAGGGCGCGGACCTCACCGAGGACGGTGAAGTCCTCGGCGTCTCAGCGGAAGAACAGCTACAGCTGCGCGCCCTGCGCCTCAAGAACCGCAATCTCCAGAGGCAGAAAGAGATACTGGAGGCCAAGCGCCAGCGCGTGTCCGCACTAGCCAAAGTGCGGCAAATGATACGCGATGAAGAGCAGAAGGCCCAGGACCTCGAGTGGGAGATCGCGCTGATGCAGCGCGAAGGCCACCTTGGCCTGCAGCACGGGCCACCCCTCCAGTAGCGCGCACAACTGGAAGACACGCGCGAAGGCCACCTCGGCGTCCAGCATGGGCCACCCCTGCAACACCGCGCGCAACCGGAAGACCTGCGTTTCCCCCAGCGCGACCACACCTTCCCGCACGCCGCGCCATTCCAAGGGGTCAACTATCTCGACGAGCGAAGTCCCCTGGCGCCACACCTGCAAGTGACGCCTTGGCCAGCTAACTTCCGGGCAGGGACCTATCCCAAGTACAACGGCAGCACCGACCCGGCACAATACATAATGAGTTATCAGGTCGCCGTTGCATCTTTCGGAGGGGACGACGCCACAATGGCGAAGTCTTTCATCATCGCCCTAGAGGGCCCAGCTCTCACCTGGTTCACCAGGTTGCCTCCGCTGTCCATTGATTCCTGGAGAAGTCTCCGGGACAAGTTCCTGCTCAACTTCCAAGGGTACAGCCCACACACCGACGCCTTGGCCGAACTCTCGCTCTGCAAGCAGCTGAAAAAGGAGACTCTGCGGGAGTATTACCGCAAATTTTTAACACTCAATTCACAGCTGCCCTCAGTCGATGACCAGATCGCCATCCACTACGCTATCAGTGGCCTTCGCGCCGGCGTCCTTTACAGCCACTGCATCAGAGATCCGCCCAAGAACCTCCAGGAATTATATCAGCTGTTTGAAAAGTACGCCAAATCCGAAGAGCTCCACCAGCGCAAGGTTGAGTCCCAAAGGAAGCCAAAAGATGCTCCACAGTCCAGCCGCACGTGGACAAGGACTCCGCAGCCGGACTCCGGTTGAGACGGTCGCAGTCAACAGCAAGTGCACAACATCGCCAACCAGCACCCCGCTGCTGACGCCCCTCGTCGCCAGGAGTATCCCCCCCAGGGCCGAGGAAATGGAACTCGCGGTAGGGGTCGGGGGCGTGCGCAGCCGCCGCTCCGATTCTACTGCCTCTTCCACGGCGAAGACTGCGCCCACCAAACCAAAGACTGCCCAGAAACGAAGGCCACCAGAGACAGGATGGCACGGGCGCAACCAGCCGACAACCCCCGAGTTGTCGCACATACTTACCAGCAACCCCCTCCACCATATATCCACGCCCCCGCCCCGCATCCACCGCACCACGCTTACCAACACCATCAGGAAGTACAAATCGTACCTCCGCCACCCCCACCACCACACCAGCAACATCAAAACATCCCCCATGCTCCAAAGCAGGAAGACCTCACCGATCAGCCATATCGCGGAGTCATTCACATGATAACTGGGGGGTCCAGCACCGACTTCGACACAAAGCGGCAGAAGCGGGACCACTACCGCAGCATCAACCACGTCGCCGTCACCGGCCCCGTCGTGCAGACAAAGTGGTCCCACATACCGCTAACCTTCGACGCACGAGACGTCGACCTGCGCAGCGCCCCCCACTGCGATGCCATGGTTATCAATTGCAGCGTGGCAGGCTGGGACCTACACAAAGTCCTAGTTGACAATGGCAGTCAGGCGGACATCATCTTCCTCCACGCCTTCGATCGCATGGGCATAAGCCACAGCCTGCTTAAGCCTGGACAACCCGTTGTATGGCTTCGGCGGCAAGGGCACCTTTCCCGTCGGCAAAATAGAGCTGCCTCTCTCCTTCGGTGTAGCACCCAATGCCCGAAGTGAGCAAGTAACCTTTGATATCGTGGATATGGTATATCCATACAATGCCATCATGGGCCGTGGCTCCATCAATAAGTTCGAAGCAGCCATTCACGGACTGTACCTATGTATGAAGATACCAGGTCCGTTAGGCGTCATTATGGTCTTCGGCAATCAACAGACTGCGCGCAACATAGAGCGGGACTTCGTGCTCGGTCAGAGAAACGTGCACTGCCTCACGTCCCAGCGCGAGGTCCCCGCGCCCGCAAGCCCAACCAATAAGCAGCACGACAAGGCACAGCTGCAGAGCAACGACGGGACCAAGACTGTCCCCCTCGACCAAGCCACGCCCAGGCAAACAGTCATTATCAGCGAAGACCTTACTTCGCATGAAGATGAGAAGCTCCTCTGCTGCCTGTCCAAGAACAAAGATGTCTTCGCCTGGTCAGCCCTCGATCTGGTCGGGGTTAGCCATTCCATAATTGAGCACAGTTTGGGAATCGACCCTTCGGTAAGGCCGAAAAAACAGCGGCTTCGCAAGATGTCCGACGAGAAGACGGAGGCCGCCAAGGCAGAAGTGCACCGCCTCCTGGAAGCCAAATTCATCGAGCCGGTGGCTTACCCCACATGGCTCTCCAATGTCGTGATGGTGCAGAAAAAGAGCGGGAAGTGGCGAATGTGCATCGACTTCACCAGTCTCAATAAAGCCTGCCCAAAGGACAATTTCCCGTTGCCGCGGATCGACAAAATAGTCGATAGCGCGGCCGGATGCGAAGTCATGTCCCTCCTCGACTGCTTCTCCGGTTACCACCAGATATACATGAAGGAGGAAGACAAGGCTAGCACCAGCTTTATAACACCCTTCGGCACATATTGCTTCATCAGAATGCCGGAGGGACTCAAGAATGCCGGGTCCACCTTCTCCAGGCTTACCAAAACAGTGCTCGAAGGGCAAGTTGGCAGAAACATATTCACATATGTGGACGACATCGTCGTCGCCAGCAAGAGCAAGGAGGACCATCTCGCCGACCTCGCAGAGACATTCGCGAACATGTGAGACGCAAAACTCCGCCTAAACCCGGAAAAGTGCGTCTTCGGCGTTCGCCAAGGCAAAATATTGGGCTACGGTATCACACCGCGGCATCGAGGCCAACCCAACCAAGATTCAGGCCATCATAGACATGACGCCTCTGCAGTCCGCTAGGGACGTCCAGCGCCTGACAGGCAGATTGGCCGCTCTCAACAAATTCATCTCCAGGTCCGCCGAGCGAAGTCTCCCCTTCCTCAAAACACTCCGTGGTGCAAAAGACTTCGCCTGGGGACCAGAGCAGGCGGCGGCCTTCGCCTCATTAAAACAGTACCTGACAGAGTTGGCCGTCCTTACAAGCCCTGACTCCTCGCTCCCCCTGTTGCTCTACGTCGCGGCTTCGCCGCATGCGGTCAGCGCGGCACTAGTGCAGGAGCAGACAGTTGAGGGCGTGGTCAGGCAGTGCCCCGTTTACTATGTCTCCGAAGTGCTGACACCGTCCAAGTGCAACATGACAGAGCTGGAGAAGATTGCCTACGCAGTCGTCATGTCTTCGCGCAAACTGCGCCACTACTTCGAAGCATTCAAAGTCCGAGTCACCTCAGACAGGGGACTCGGTGAATTGTTCAGAAACCCGGAGGCATCGATGAGGATTGCCAAGTGGGCGGCCGAGCTCTCTGGCTACCACATCAGCTTCGAGCCCAGGACAGCCATCAAGTCACAAGTCCTGGCAGACTTCATCGTCGACTGGACTGGGCCAACAACACAGCCAGACCCGTCCGCAGAGAAGGTCTGGACGATCCATTGCGACGGCGCATGGTGCCATGCGGGGGCAGGCGCCGCTGCAGTCATCACCTCACCAGTCGGGGTCAAGCACAGATATGCAGCACGCCTCAGCTTCGCTCTGGAATCCGACAGATGCACAAACAATATAGCAGAATACGAAGCAGTCATCCTCGGCCTCCGCAAGCTAAGGGCCCTCGGAGTCACCACCTGCATCATCAAAATAGACTCCAAGGTAGTTGCCGGCCATGTCGAGAAAGACTATGCAGCAAAGGACCCCGCGCTCATGCAGTACCTCGCGGCCATCCGAAGTCTCGAGAGACAATTCAAGGGATTCACCTTGCAGCATGTGGATCGGGCCAAAAATGAAGAGGCCGACGCATTGGCCAAGGCTGCCGCCAGGGGCGAATCATTGCCCTCTGACGTATTCTTTCATGTCATCGGCACGCCAGCCGTTCGGAGCCCCGAAGGGCTCCAAATAACCAATGACAGCGAGGGCCACCGCATAGTCAACCTTATCATGACTGAAGACTGGCGGGCACCAATAACCCTGTTCCTACAGGGGTACTATCATCCAGCCGACATCAGTGAGGCCAAGCGCCTCAGACATCGAAGCCGAGACTTCGCACTGATTGAAGGCCAGCTCTACAAAAAAGGGGTCAGTCAGCCAATGCTTAAGTGCGTCACCGAAACCGAAGGCATCTAGATCCTACGCGAAGTCCACAGTGGCACGTGCGGCTCACACGCAGGGCCAAGGGCCTTAGCTGTTAAGGTGATCCGCCAAGGCTTTTACTGGCCCGCAATGATCTGCGCCGCAAATCGGGTCACAAGGTCCTGCGAAGCCTGCCAGAAGTTTTCTCCTCGGTCAGGCAGCCCCTCGCAGTATATAAAGCTGATCGCCCACACATGGCCTCTCTAGCGCTGGGGCCTGGACATTGTCGGGCCCCTGCCCACCGCCCAGGGGAACCTTAAGTTCGCCTTCGTCGCTGTCGAGTACTTCACCAAATGGATCGAAGCAAGGGCTGTTTCCACAATAACATCAAAAACTGCCCAAAGGTTCTTTTGGCAAAACATTGTTTGCCGCTTCGGAGTACCGTCCGAACTAACAGTTGACAACGGCAAGCAGTTTGACAGCCAAGACTTCAAGGATTTTTGCTTCTCCATTGGCACCAAGCTTGCCTTCGCCTCAGTCTATCATCCACAGTCCAACAGAGTTGTGGAACGCGCCAATGGAAAAATCTTCACAGCTATCAAAAAGATGCTCCTCGATGAAAAAAGGGCAAATGGACCGATTTGTTACCCGAGGCGGTCTGGGCACTAAACACGACTGAGTGCAGGGCGACCGGGTTTACTCCTTTCCGCCTTCTTTACGGATCGGAGGCCATGACCCCACAAGAAATAAAACATGGGTCCCCGCGAACAGTTCCGTCAGCCATCCCCGACGTGGACGAGCCAACTTCAAAGGATCTCATTGACGGAGACCGAGTCTTCGCTCTACAGGCCCTAAACAAATACCAAGCCCAGACAAAAGCATGGCGCGACCACGCAGTCATCCCGAGGGAATTTAGCGAAGGGGACCTCGTACTCGTCCGAACAGCTCGGACAGAGTCCAGGGGCAAGCTGGAGCCCAAGTGGGAGGGCCCCTTTATAGTCAAGACGAAAGCTTCCCCCAGCACTTACAGGCTCACAACGCCAAACGACGAAGACCTGGAGCACTCCTGGAACATCGACAACCTCCGCAAATTTTTTGTTTGACTCATCAGGGCTGATTCGCCCTTGTAATTCGCAAAAACAATCTTATTCTGGTCCACACTCTTTTCCTCCCGGGGGGTGAGGTTTTTAACGAGGCGGAGCCATGTAATATATGTCTGAAAAATCCCCCGCAAAAACATGCGTCGAAAAAAGACCGTGACGACGGTCTTCGACATTCGACCAATACGAGGTCACCGCGAGGCTCAGCGCTAGCCACCCTCGCGTGCGACAAATCCGCGCAGAAGTCGCCCAAGGCTGCAGCCGGACTAGCACAACAAGTGAGAAAAACCTAAGTCTACCGCGAAGACTATCCGTGCAGAAGTCGCCCAAGGGTGCAGCCGGACTAAGCACAACAAGTGCGAAAAACCTAAGTCTACCGCGAAGACTATCCGTGCAGAAGTCACCTAAGGGTGCAGCCAGACTAAGCACAACAAGTGCGAAAAACCTAAGTCTACCGCGAAGACTATCCGTGCAGAAGTCGCCCAATGGTGCAGCCGGACTAAGCACAACAAGTGCGAAAAACCTAAGTCTACCACGAAGACAATCTGTGCAGAAGTCGCCTAAGGGTGCAGCCGGACTAGCACAAGTGCGAAAAACCTCAGTCTACCGCAAAGACTATCCGTGCATAAGTCGCCTAAGGGTGCAGCCGGACCGGCACAGCATAACAAAATACACCAGACCAAGTACATAACGCCTTCTCACGCATAGCCAAGTGTGCGGGGGCACACAACCTCATCACACAAGCCTTTACACATGCACAAGCGAGGGCACCACACTCTACATCGGCTCAACCTTAGAAATAATTCCCATCTCCCTATAATTAAATAACATTATCCTAAGCTCCTCACCCGCAAAAAGACTTCGCAATTCCCCCTCACCTGTACTCACGGCGGCTGGCAAAGACAACAGTTCCTACCGGCCAGCCCTACTCACATGAAGCCGATCTCCCTCCGTCCCACTCACTCTACGCTTCGCAACTGCCCTTCGCCGCCGGCGCCCGGTGCTCGGACCAGGCACATCTTCTGTGTCCGCAGCGTGCGGCGAAGCTTCCGCCGCTGCCACATCCAAGGCCGCAAAATAGTCCAAGTCCTCCTCCGTCGACTCCTCAGTCCACTCAACCGAGCTCCCAGAGTCAGCAAAATCAGAAAACTCAGTTGCAGACCCATCACATTTATTACCACCATCCACGGTCGAAGCCGCCAAAAAATTAGTAGTGGCGGTTGCGTGCGCAGGCCCAAAATCTTGAACCTGCGCAGCAACCAAAATTCAGCAACATATCCAAAATTCCCTAACTATCCACACCCACTACGCCACCTGCGAAGACCCAGCCGTTGCGGGAGCCTCCGCCGTTGCCTCCGCTGTCGCCTCCGCCGCCACCGTCGCAGGATCTTCAGCCCTCGGCACAGCGGCTGCGGGGGCATCAGGCGCGCCTTCGGCGGTCTCTGGGGGCAGGTCTCCGCCGGCCGCAGCAGATGCGGGGGCATCCGGAGCGCCTTCCGCAAGCTCCGGGGGTGCCTCTAGGGCGGCCCCGGACACGGCTTCCGCCGGGTGTAACACCCTAGGTGTTACTCAGGGTGTCCACCCCCAGGGTTACCCCTGTTTACCCATTATCACATGAAGAATGAATTGGGCAAAGTATACCAAACTTGGAATTCTAGGTCCTAAGCAAGTGTAACCCACCTTGGATGTCCTGCCCTAGCTTATCATGCACATCTAAGTGGGGATCTCCCAAAACCCTAAAGCAAAACCCCCATAGGCAATGAGAACCCTAATTGAAGCCATGATCAAAAGATCATGTAAACCTTATGATCATGGTTTGGGCCAAATATAAAAGTTGTAATATACTTAATAACCTACAATTAATAGTAAGGAAGTACCCCCAAAAAGTTTTCAGAAAAGCCCTAAACAGTTCACCTAAGATTTAGCACAAGGGAGAATTCAGTTTTTGCCTAAGTACAAAAACTAACCCTTACACAAAGACTCCACATGTTCACCTTGATCCCCTTTTCAAAACCTTTCGACCCAATTGACAAAATGGCGCCAAATTAACCCTAGAACACCTTGGAAAGAGATGACACCTACTCTAGGGCGCTAGACACGACTTGACACCCCTTTTGTCTCGGTTTGGGCTTAGCTGACACAGCCAACTTCTCCCCTCTCTATCTCCCTACCCCGACCGTATCTCGACTTGGAACTCACAGCGAAAAGATAGGATTTGGAGCAAAGAAGCGACCGTACACAGTGACTTTGCCAAGATACGCACGCTATGGCGCTCTAATCGGCCGTTGAACCATGGCAGAAGCAAGCTTCCACGTGTTCAACGCGAGCTGGCATCCGGGGACGCGCTCAGAGCACGCCCGTGCGCGAACCCCCGCGCGCCCGCGGCCGCCCGTGACCACGCCCGCGCCACGGCTATAAAGCCCGCCCCAGCGCTCGACTGCCTTCCCCATTGCCTCCTCCATACCTCGCCTGACTTGCCCGAGCCAGCCATTAGCTCCGGCGACCTCCCCGCGACCCGCCAGTGCCGCCCGAGAGCAACCACCGTGGCCAGCCCCTTTTCCGTCCTCCTCCGTTTGATCCAAGCCCTCAGATAGCTTCCTGGTGAGGCCGTGAGACTTGCTCAAGCTTGACCCGGGGACCCTCGTCACCGGAATAGCCCAATCGTGCTCACCGGAGTTCAAGAACCCGCCGGCGCACGTGGACCGGGTAAGCCCCTACACCGTTTTCCAATTCGTTGCGCGCATGGCCTCTGTGTCACCCCGTGAAGCTCCTCGTGCACCCAAATTGAACTATACCGCCGTGATTTGGCCGGAGCAGGCGCCACCGACGACCCCCGCCGCCTGTGCTCATGGCCAGGGTAACTCCGACCACCTCCGACACCGACCCGCACACCGGCGTGACCGTCGCGACCTCCCGGACGTCACTGACCACCCCGCCGGAGCTCTACTGCCGCCGGTAAGCCCCACCGCCGTAATCTATGTCGCGGGTACTAATTAAGCCGGTCAGGGAGCGCGGGTTAGATTTCAGATAAGTCTAGGGGGCTTTGCGCAATGTCAGTGACCCAAGCCAATAGTAGACCAAGGGCTGTTCTGTGAGAAAAGAAAAGGAAAAAAAACCCCAAGGGCCTCAGCGTAAACCTGTTTTCTTTTCCATTTTCGAATTTCTTTTCTTTTTGTTATAACAGATAGCTAAATAAATGCATAACTGGAAGAATAATCATCCAAAAATGTTGAAACCAATTTTGCTAGATTCTGGAATTTATGAACTATCAGATAAAAATAATAGAACCCAAGGCTTCTGTATTTCTTTCTGAAGTTTTGAATTAAATAAGAAAACCACTCAAAACTCAATATTAGAAGGAAAAATAGGAATATTGTTTGACCAGGGTTAGAAAAATTTTGAGAAGCTTATATCTACCTACTAGACCAAGTATAAATGTTAAACCTCTCTGTCTACTCCCTTTAAATTAGTTTTACCCCTTATTCTATAATATGCTTAAGGATAAGGAAAATAGAAAATGTAATTTAATTAATGAACCAGAGAGTACCTCTATTTTTGTTAGGTTACTTATTCAATATAGTTCACTGGAAAAATATATCATACCTTGTTTTAGTGTAAAATAAGTAAGATCTCTTTTGTTTTAACAAAACAAGTAAAACTTAGAAAAACTCTACAAAAATAACCCCAAGGTAAAAACACCCCCACCTTTGGGATAACTATTGTTTTATTAGAAAGAACTTAGGAAAAATAAGAAATCTGCTGTTTGACATTTTTCAAATAATAATGTAGTAGAAAGTGCCTTTTTGATATTAAACTTAAGAAAATCATAACTAAATAACCACCCCTTAGTTTTCTGTGATTTTTAGCACAAAGGCCTATTATTACTATGGGATGCCAGCAAAAATAACCTTTAGGACAGAACCTACCCCTAACTAAGAGGTGTAGTGTAAAGTGGCCCATTTTGCCTAACTATTGTTATTTTTGTTTAAAGCCTAGCTTTTGTACTTTAAGCCTCAAATTCTTAAAACAAGCTAGAATAGCAAGTGACAACCCACTGTAATTTTTACAGAATTTTTGGAAATTATTAAAACACTGTCGTAGTTCAAACCTACACTAGAAACCCTAAATGGAAATTAAAGAAAGGAAAATGGATAATGGAAATTAATGTCCTCCTAAGACCTTTGTAAATTTGTCCACTGAAATCTATAAAGACAATGCAAATCCACTATGTTATCCTAAAAGAAAACCTAAACCTAAAAGGTAATAAGTCTATGTATATATATACCACTAGAAGACCCACATAGCCAGGGAACCCTAAGTTAATTCTTGACTTAGTTTCTGTAGCTTAATGTTCTTAAATCTTGCATAATCATGACATACATGTTCATTGCATTTTGATAGACTGTAATCTTGCTGACGGAGAGTACATCCTCGTGCCGGAGCAAGGAGCTGCTCAGGAGGTAGCCCCAGATCCAGCACCCGAGCCTGCACCAGAGGACCTGCCTGCCACTGCTTTGGAAGGCAAGCCCCGGTTTTATGCATAACCCGTTATTTATGCTATTTTACCTCACTTAATGATTGTATGAATGATTGTGCACTTAGGTGTAGGAATTGTTTGAAAACTTAGTTGCATGATCTCAGGAATCCTTTTGAGATGAATACTAGTATGACAGGTCGAGTAGTTGCTTTATCAAGTAGGATCTCGGTAGAAGACGAGTGATTTTTCTAGCACTCGCGCGAGGTCAGGACATTGATTGTACCAACTTTCATATCGTACTAATGTTGGTTGTGGGCAACAATCCATGGGGATTGGTTGTCTACGGGATAAAAATTTGAATAAGGATTAAGGTGTGGTACCGTGAGTCAAGCGTTTGAACGTACTAAGCACATGCCGAGAAATATGGTAAATCGGTAAGCCTAGTACCTGATTGAACCCGGCAGCAGATTGCCCTCCTCATGCGACCTGAGACGAGGTCTCCCATTCCGGTTATGGTGGGTACAAGTGCGGTCACTGCACGACGGCCAGTTGGGGTCAGTGAGGCATTGTACGCCAAGGCGGTGAGCCCCTCTCTGCTAACGGGGAATCGATGGGGACGGTTGATGTGTGTGGGGACGGAGTGCCCCTGCATGTCGTGTGTTTAGGTTTACCTTGCAAGGTTTAAAAACTCGATTCGAATCGTCTGCTTCTCGCAGCTAATGAGACTGCTTGATCCATGCTGCTACATTGAGTAACAAGTGGAATGATGCGGAGATGATACAAGATATTGATTGCTAAAATGTTTGCTACTTTGTATGAATAGATAGTTCATTTTTAGCCTTAAGAGAGTCACACTTAACTTTGACTAAGTTAAAATCTTGACTTAGAAACTCAGCTAGTGCTTTTGGCAACCAAACCCCACAGCCAAACAGCTGCATGTCTAGAGGTAGAGGAGTAGACTCCTCACACCGGGTAAGTCTAGCTGAGTATTAGTATACTCAGCCTTGCTTGTGGCATAATTTTTTACAGGTTCTCTGGAGGACATGGTTGCTGGAGAGACTTGGCCGTCCACCTTACCACCGGGTTGGACTGTTGAGTGGGACCCTGCCTCGGCTGAGGAGGAGCATGAGGAGTGATGGGACAGGCTTCCCAACTCTCTATTTATTTACCGTTAGATTATTTCCGCTGCACTTCAAAACAATGATGGTCACTTTTGCAAAAACTCCGATGATGATGATGATGATGTAATAATTTAATACTCTGACATGTATGGTTTTATGCTTTATTGTATTTGCACTGTGACTCACCATCGAGTGAGATTGTGGTACTTGATCCTGTCCGTGGCCGTGTCGGATTAGATCCGAGGGATTGACGGGTTATTCCCATTTAAGTGTGGTCTAGCCTCTAAGGCGGGGCTTGGGCACTTAAGTTGGAATAATTCGGGCAGTTCCGCCACAGCTGGTATCGGAGCTTGTACCACCACAGAGGAATCAATAAAACATAAATGCCATCCCTTTTCTAAAGTAAAATTTGATAGAAACAATGTTGGATAGATCGTAGGACGAGCAGGATAGACCTAGGACGTGAAGCCTTAGGATGATAGAAGGGTAGCTAGGTGGCTAAGTGACTAGGCCCTACAGGCCACTTTTTACAGGATGGGAGTTCTTCCCTATTCCTTTTATCTTCTGGAGAGGTCGTTCAGGACGAGCATGCATGCATTCTTAATTAAGAAAATGGATAACTGAGTAAAAGGACTTAAAAACAAGATAACAACCAACTAGGTCCCCAGTGCCTTTTTCTTTTAACTAGAGACAGGCTGAGTTTTATTTTTCTTGTTCTTTTTGTAATTCTTTTTCTTTTACTTACGCTTAACCGTACACAGATGACTTCCCAGGATCCTCCGATAATGGAAATGCACTGACCCACACAGACGGACTTGCACGAGAGGGCTTTCCCCGCATTTTGTGGGAGGTGCTTCAGGGGGCCGGATACGCGACACCCCCTCAGTACGCGGTGCAGCAGTTCGAGAAGCACCGGGTGCCTCGCTGTAGGGTGAGGATGACTTTGGAGCCTCATCCCCTGCAGCCAGGCTGGCGCTCTTTGGACTCCGAATCTTTCGGATACCGAGCGGTGGACACGATCGAGGCAATCGCTCTGCATGGATTGACTACTTTCTGCGGATTCCATCCCTTGGAGCTGGCTACCCACCCCATTGGGTTGTTCCCCGCGGAAAAGGAGGACGACCCAATGTGGAAGGATCGGGTGGAGCATGCCAAGGACATCTGGGCTCTCTACCCAGGCCACACGGCTCACTTGTCGGTGCGATGCATGAACGCCCTGTATCGTCTGCAAGTGATGCGTGGGGAGGCCATGTCTCATTTGATGGCACTGCTAGAGGCAACCAAGATCACCTTGGACAACAGGGAGGAGCTCGTGGTTGACTTGTCCCAGGAGCTGGTAGAAAAAGATTTGCAAGTGGAGCAGTTGTCTGATGAGATTCATGAGTTGGAGGAGCTAGTGGGCACCAGGGAGAACACCATCGAGGTTTTAGAGGATCAGCTCATTAATACTCAGCAGCAGCTTGCTGAGGCTAACGAGCACCTGGACATGCATCACCAGGAGCTCCAGGACCAAGAGGCCAACGAGGACGTCGACATCGAGGGAGGAGATGAGCCTGCCTCTAGTGTGGATACTGCTGGCTCGGGAAGACCACCTTCCCCCGAGTCGAGTGCGGCCTCATTTGCTCACTAGATGTTCAGAGTAGAGTTAGACGTTGGTGATGGTAGGACTCCTTGCGGCTAGCTTAGCTTTTGCGCCCTTAGGGTACTAAGCTAGATAGAGTTGAGTCATTTTGGGACCAATTGATGTAATCGTACTAAACTCTCTTGGAGGCTTGTTTAATGGATGCTAATATCAGTTTAAATTTAGGAAGAAGAATTTGTGATTTTTAAAAATCCTTATGTTGAAGTTGGAGTCTATCATGTTGTTTTAACTTTTTCCCCGCAATTAAATCTTGAATTTGGAGATGTGGTGTTAAGCATGTATGTGGCTTTTCAGATGGCCGGGAGGCAGCGTCGTGGCCAGAATGAGCACGTTCCTCCACCGCCACCGCCTCCCACTCTGCAGGAGCTCATGGCTCAGCAGAATGAGATCTTGAGGCAGCTGGCTCAGCGTCAGCCACCACCACAGCACTATGGTGGTGGAGACCATCAGCGTCACCCTGCGGCGGCTACCTATCAGGAGTTCCTCAGCACCCAGCCTCCATTGTTCACAAGGGCAGAGGACCCACTTGATGCAGATGTATGGTTGCGAGTGGTGGAATCCAAATTCCCACTGCTCCATGGAGTTTGCTCAGAGGTCACCAAAGTCAGGTTCGCCACCCAGCAGCTTCGCGGACCTGCAAGGACTTGGTGGGATCATTTTCTTGCTATGCAGCCAGAGGACCGAGAGGTGGAGTGGAGGGAGTTCAAGGTGGCTTTCAGAGGACACCATATACCAGCCGGGATCATGGACCGGAAGCTCAATGAGTTTTTGGCACTCACTCAGGGCAACAGGACAGTGTTGCAGTATGCCCAGGCCTTTAATGATTTATGCCAGTATGCTGGATACCATGCAGACACGGACGAGAAGAAGAGGGACAGGTTCAGACGGGGGCTCAGCACCAAGCTCCGTGATCGTCTCAACACCGTCAGGGCCAACAGTTACAATGAGTTGGTCAACATGGCTATCTCCTAGGAGGACTGCATTTTAGCTCGACAGGCAGAGAAGAAGAGGAAGACCCCTGTGGCAGGACCCTCAGCTCAGCCACAACGCTTCAGGATTGTGTCCGACACGCAGAACAAGGGACCTCAGCAGCAGTAAGGGAGATGGGTGATCAGACCACCGCAGCAGCAGCAGCAAGTACCCAACTGCACCCAATTTCCCGCTCAGAGGAGCAATCAGCAGCAGCAGCAGTACCGCCAGGCCAATGACAACAGGTGCTTCACTTGTGGCAACACTGGGCATTATGCCAAGAATTGCCCCAGAAACCAGCAGAGGCAGGGGCAGAATGTCAATCAGAACCAAGGCAAGAGACAGAAGGTGCAAGTGAGGCAGGGCAGGCTGAACTTCACCACCATGGCTGACATTCCAGAGGGAGCACCCGTCATGACTGGTATCTTTACAGTTTTAAATTATCCCGCTATTGTTCTTTTTGATTCTGGTGCTTCACATAGTTTTATCAGTGCCAAGTTTAGTGCCAAATGCCAGTTGCCCTTTCACCATACCGATGGGGGCATTACAATTTCAACACCCGGAGGCAGAGTTGCCACTTATCAAATCAACAGGCAAGTGCCTATAAAATTTGGTAGTCTGGTGATTAGAACCACCCTTCTCATCTTAGGATTGGATAGCGTGGATATTATTTTGGGAGCTGACTGGTTGACCAGGCATCAGGCAGTATTGGACATTGCAGCTAGAGCCATTGAAATTCATTCCCCTGCTTATGGCGAGACTGTTTTGCATTTACCCAACCAGGGTTGTACCCGATCTTGTGCCTTTGTTATGATAGAATCCCCAGTGCAAAAGATCCCAGTGGTCTGTGACTATCCGGATGTTTTTCCTGATGAATTGCTAGGGATGCCACCTGACCGAGATATTGAGTTCGCCATCGAATTGCAACCCGGGACTGCTCCTATCTCCAAGAGACCCTATAGGATGCCTCCCGCGGAATTGGCAGAATTGAAGAAACAATTGCAAGAATTGTTGGACAAGGGGTTTATTCATCCAAGCACTTCACCATGGGGATGTCCAGCTTTATTTGTGAAGAAAAAGGATGAGAGTTTGAGGATGTGTGTTGACTACCGTCCTCTCAATGCGGTGACTATAAAGAACAAATACCCACTGCCCCGCATTGATGTTCTGTTTGATCAGTTGATTGGAGCCAAGGTATTCTCCAAGATAGACCTTCGCTCAGGATACCATCAGATCAAGATCCGTGCCAGCGATATTCCCAAGACGGCTTTCTCTACCAGATATGGACTGTATGAGTTTCTGGTGATGTCTTTTGGGCTAACCAATGCCCCGGCTTATTTTATGTACTTGATGAACTCAGTATTCATGCCAGAGTTAGACAAGTTCGTGGTTGTTTTCATTGATGACATTCTGGTTTATTCCAAGAATGAAGATGAACATACTGAGCACCTGCACGTCGTGCTTCAGCGGCTGCGCGATCATCATCTTTATGCTAAGTTGTCTAAATGTGAGTTCTGGCTGAAGGAGATTAAATTCTTGGGTCACACAATTTCTCGGGATGGGATATCAGTTGATCCTGAGAAGGTACAAGAGGTAATGGACTGGAAACCCTCGACTACAGTGAAGCAGATTCGGAGTTTCCTGGGATTGGCAGGGTATTACCGACGATTTATTCCGGATTTCTCCAGAATTGCCAAGCCAATGACTGAACTGTTGAAGAAGGGAGTCAAATTTGAGTGGAGCCAAAAGTGTGAAATGCTTTTCATACCTTGAGGCAACATTTGACAACAGCCCCAGTGTTAGCCCAACCCGACAATACCAAGCCATTTGAAGTTTATTGTGATGCTTCAGGTACCGGATTGGGATGTGTCTTGATGCAAGAGAACAGAGTGATTGCTTATGCTTCCCGAGCACTCAGACCCCATGAGCAGAACTACCCTACACATGACCTGGAATTGGCAGCTGTGGTTCATGCTCTTAAGATATGGAGACACTACTTGATGGGAGCTCACTGTAACATCTACACTGATCACAAGAGTCTCAAATACATCTTCACTCAGGCAGATTTGAACATGAGGCAAAGGAGATGGTTAGAGTTGATCAAGGACTATGATTTGGAGGTGCATTACCACCCAGGGAAGGCCAATGTTGTGGCAGATGCCTTGAGCAGAAAGGCCCAGTGTAATTGTATGAGCATGGATGTGGGAGTGACCACCCTGTGTGATGAGTTGTGCAAGCTGAACCTGGAAGTTGTTTCTTCGGGTAACCTAAGCTATATCTCGGTGGAGCCCACATTGCAAGAACAGATAGTCAGGGCACAGGTTGAGGATAAGGGTGTTCAGGTTATCAAGGATATGATCAAGCAAAAGACAGAGAAATACAAGTGTTTCCGACAGGACAGCAAGGGGATTTTATGGTTTGGAGACCGATTGGTGGTTCCCAAGGACCCTGAACTTAGAAAGAAGATACTGGATGAAGCTCACCTTTCCAAATTCTCCATGCACCCTGGTAGCAACAAGATGTACCATGATCTTAGATCTTTATACTGGTGGACCAGAATGAAGAGGGAAATTGCCAAGTACATCTCCGAGTGTGACACTTGCCAGAGGATAAAAGCTAGTCACTTGAAGGCAGCAGGCCCTTTGCAACCCCTTCCCATACCATCCTGGAAATGGGAGGACATTTGCATGGACTTCATAGTGGGATTGCCCAATACCTCCAGGCACCATGATTCTATATGGGTTATTGTGGACAGATTGACCAAGACTGCTCATTTCTTGCCAGTGCACACCACCCACCGGGCGGAGAAGTATGCGGAGATCTACATTGACCAGATAGTTCGTCTGCATGGGATACCAAGGACTATAGTCTCCGACCGAGGAGCACCTTTTGTGGCACGATTTTGGGAGCAATTACAGGAATCACTTGGAACCCAGGTTATACGAAGCTCAGCATACCATCCCCAAACAGATGGTCAGACAGAAAGGGTAAATCAGATTTTGGAAGACATGTTGCGAGCATGTGCACTACACTACGGAAAGGATTGGGACAAGTGTCTTTCCTTGGCAGAGTTTTCTTACAATAACAGCTATCAGTCCAGTCTGAAGATGGCACCTTTTGAGGCATTATATGGGAGAAGGTGTAGGACCCCACTAAATTGGTCTCAAGCAGGAGAAAGGGAAATTTTTGGGCCCGATTTGGTACTTGAAGCAGAAGCAAAGATCAGATTTATCAAGAAGAACCTAGAAGCTGCTCAGGCCAGGCAAAAGAGTTATCATGACAAGAGGCGGAAGCCTCTACAGTTTGAGGTGGGAGATCATGTCTATCTTAAGATATCACCAACCAAGGGTGTCCAGAGATTCGGGATCAAGGGCAAGTTAGCCCCTCGTTACATTGGACCCTATAAGATCAAGGCAAGTTGTGGACCCGTAGCTTACCAATTGGAATTGCCACCCCGTATGTCTGCAGTTCACAATGTGTTCCATGTATCTCAGCTGCGGAAATGTGTTCGTCTACCCACTGAAGTGCTACCGGAGCCGGACATTGAGATAGAACCAGACTTGTCCTACCAAGAGTACCCCGTCAAGGTATTGGATCAAAAGGAGAGATCAACTCGGGCAAGATCAATCAGAATGTATAAGGTTCAGTGGAGTCATCATTCAGCAGAAGAAGCTACATGGGAGACGGAGGATTTTCTACGCTCTCGCTTCCCCGACTTTCTGCCCAAAGGAGTCGGTATGTAACCCCAAAAACCCCACCCCCACCTGCCCTTTGAAGTCAATTATAAGAAAAACATAGATAACAAGGATAGTCTAAGTTGTGGATTTAACTTAAGAAGGCCTTCCTTCTGAAGTTGCAAAGAGGATGACATTCGAAGAACAGTTAAAAAGTGAAACTTGAGCATAAAGGGAGAGTAGCACTAACACACCTTCAAGCATCCCTCCAAGGGACTCTACCTGAAATCTCGGGACGAGATTCCTTTAAGGGGGGAGGGCTGTAACACCCTAGGTGTTACTCAGGGTGTCCACCCCCAGGGTTACCCCTGTTTACCCATTATCACATGAAGATTGAATTGGGCAAAGTATACCAAACTTGGAATTCTAGGTCCTAAGCAAGTGTAACCCACCTTGGATGTCCTGCCCTAGCTTATCATGCACATCTAAGTGGGGATCTCCCAAAACCCTAAAGCAAAACCCCCATAGGCAATGAGAACCCTAATTGAAGCCATGATCAAAAGATCATGTAAACCTTATGATCATGGTTTGGGCCAAATATAAAAGTTGTAATATACTTAATAACCTACAATTAATAGTAAGGAAGTACCCCCAAAAAGTTTTCAGAAAAGCCCTAAACAGTTCACCTAAGATTTAGCACAAGGGAGAATTCAGTTTTTGCCTAAGTACAAAAACTAACCCTTACACAAAGACTCCACATGTTCACCTTGATCCCCTTTTCAAAACCTTTCGACCCAATTGACAAAATGGCGCCAAATTAACCCTAGAACACCCTGGAAAGAGATGACACCTACTCTAGGGCGCTAGACACGACTTGACACCCCTTTTGTCTCGGTTCGGGCTTAGCTGACACAGCCAACTTCTCCCCTCTCTATCTCCCTACCCCGACCGTATCTCGACTTGGAACTCACAGCGAAAAGATAGGATTTGGAGCAGAGAAGCGACCGTACACAGTGACTTTGCCAAGATACGCACGCTATGGCGCTCTAATCGGCCGTTGAACCATGGCAGAAGCAAGCTTCCACGTGTTCGACGCGAGCTGGCATCCGGGGGCGCGCTCAGAGCACGCCCGTGCGCGAACCCCCGCGCGCCCGCGGCCGCCCGTGACCACGCCCGCGCCACGGCTATAAAGCCCGCCCCAGCGCTCGGCTACCTTCCCCATTGCCTCCTCCGTACCTCGCCTGACTTGCCCGAGCCAGCCATTAGCTCCGGCGACCTCCCCGCGACCCGCCAGTGCCGCCCGAGAGCAACCACCGTGGCCAGCCCCTTTTCCGTCCTCCTCCGTTTGATCCAAGCCCTCAGATAGCTTCCTGGTGAGGCCGTGAGACTTGCTCAAGCTTGACCCGGGGACCCTCGTCACCGGAATAGCCCAATCATGCTCACCGGAGTTCAAGAACCCGCCGGCGCACGTGGACCTGGTAAGCCCCTACACCGTTTTCCAATTCATTGCGCGCATGGCCTCTGTGTCACCCCATGAAGCTCCTCGTGCACCCAAATTGAACTATACCGCCGTGATTTGGCCGGAGCAGGCGCCGCCGACGAACCCGCTGCCTGTGCTCGTGGCCAGGGTAACTCCGACCACCTCCGACACCGACCTGCACACCGGCGTGACCGTCGCGACCTCCCGGACGTCACTGACCACCCCGCCGGAGCTCTACTGCCGCCGGTAAGCCCCACCGCCGTAATCTATGCCGCGGGTACTGTTTAAGCCGGTCAGGGAGCGCGGGTTAGATTTCAGATAAGTCCAGGGGGCTTTGCGCAATGTCAGTGACCCAAGCCAATAGTAGACCAAGGGCTGTTCTGTGAGAAAAGAAAAGGAAAAAAAAACCCCAGGGGCCTCAGCGTAAACCTGTTTTCTTTTCTATTTTCGAATTTCTTTTCTTTTTGTTATAACAGATAGCTAAATAAATGCATAACTGGAAGAATAATCATCCAAAAATGTTCAAACCAATTTTGCTAGATTCTGGAATTTATGAACTATCAGATAAAAATAATAGAACCCATGGCTTCTGTATTTCTTTCTGAAGTTTTGAATTAAATAAGAAAACCACTCAAAACTCAATATTAGAAGGAAAAATAGGAATATTGTTTGACCAGGGTTAGAAAAATTTTGAGAAGCTTATATCTACCTACTAGACCAAGTATAAATGTTAAACCTCTCTGTCTACTCCCTTTAAATTAGTTTTACCCCTTATTCTATAATATGCTTAAGGATAAGGAAAATAGAAAATGTAATTTAATTAATGAACCAGAGAGTACCTCTATTTTTGTTAGGTTACTTATTCAATATAGTTCACTGGAAAAATATATCATACCTTGTTTTAGTGTAAAATAAGTAAGATCTCTTTTGTTTTAACAAAACAAGTAAAACTTAGAAAAACTCTACAAAAATAACCCCAAGGTAAAAACACCCCCACCTTTGGGATAACTATTGTTTTATTAGAAAGAACTTAGGAAAAATAAGAAATCTGCTGTTTGACATTTTTCAAATAATAATGTAGTAGAAAGTGCCTTTTTGATATTAAACTTAAGAAAATCATAACTAAATAACCACCCCTTAGTTTTCTGTGATTTTTAGCACAAAGGCCTATTATTACTATGGGATGCCAGCAAAAATAACCTTTAGGACAGAACCTACCCCTAACTAAGAGGTGTAGTGTAAAGTGGCCCATTTTGCCTAACTATTGTTATTTTTGTTTAAAGCCTAGCTTTTGTACTTTAAGCCTCAAATTCTTAAAACAAGCTAGAATAGCAAGTGACAACCCACTGTAATTTTTACAGAATTTTTGGAAATTATTAAAACACTGTCGTAGTTCAAACCTACACTAGAAACCCTAAATGGAAATCAAAGAAAGGAAAATGGATAATGGAAATTAATGTCCTCCTAAGACCTTTGTAAATTTGTCCACTGAAATCTATAAAGACAATGCAAATCCACTATGTTATCCTAAAAGAAAACCTAAACCTAAAAGGTAATAAGTCTATGTATATATATACCACTAGAAGACCCACATAGCCAGGGAACCCTAAGTTAATTCTTGACTTAGTTTCTGTAGCTTAATGTTCTTAAATCTTGCATAATCATGACATACATGTTCATTGCATTTTGATAGACTGTAATCTTGCTGACGGAGAGTACATCCTCGTGCCGGAGCAAGGAGCTGCTCAGGAGGTAGCCCCAGATCCAGCACCCGAGCCTGCACCAGAGGACCTGCCTGCCACTGCTTTGGAAGGCAAGCCCCGGTTTTATGCATAACCCGTTATTTATGCTATTTTACCTCACTTAATGATTGTAGGAATGATTGTGCACTTAGGTGTAGGAATTGTTTGAAACCTTAGTTGCATGATCTCAGGAATCCTTTTGAGATGAATACTAGTATGACAGGTCGAGTAGTTGCTTTATCAAGTAGGATCTCGGTAGAAGACGAGTGATTTTTCTAGCACTCGCGCGAGGTCAGGACATTGATTGTACCAACTTTCATATCGTACTAATGTTGGTTGTGGGCAACAATCCATGGGGATTGGTTGTCTACGGGATAAAAATTTGAATAAGGATTAAGGTGTGGTACCGTGAGTCAAGCGTTTGAACGTACTAAGCACATGCCGAGAAATATGGTAAATCGGTAAGCCTAGTACCTGATTGAACCCGGCAGCAGATTGCCCTCCTCATGCGACCTGAGACGAGGTCTCCCATTCCGGTTATGGTGGGTACAAGTGCGGTCACTGCACAACGGCCAGTCGGGGTCAGTGAGGCATTGTACGCCAAGGCGGTGAGCCCCTCTCTGCTGACGGGGAATCGATGGGGACGGTTGATGTGTGTGGGGACGGAGTGCCCCTGCATGTCGTGTGTTTAGGTTTACCTTGCAAGGTTTAAAAACTCGATTCGAATCGTCTGCTTCTCGCAGCTAATGAGACTGCTTGATCCATGCTGCTACATTGAGTAACAAGTGGAATGATGCGGAGATGATACAAGATATTGATTGCTAAAATGTTTGCTACTTTGTATGAATAGATAGTTCATTTTTAGCCTTAAGAGAGTCACACTTAACTTTGACTAAGTTAAAATCTTGACTTAGAAACTCAGCTAGTGCTTTTGGCAACCAAACCCCACAGCCAAACAGCTGCATGTCTAGAGGTAGAGGAGTAGACTCCTCACACCGGGTAAGTCTAGCTGAGTATTAGTATACTTAGCCTTGCTTGTGGCATAATTTTTTACAGGTTCTCTGGAGGACATGGTTGCTGGAGTGACTTGGCCGTCCACCTTACCACCGGGTTGGACTGTTGAGTGGGACCCTGCCTCGGCTGAGGAGGAGCATGAGGAGTGATGGGACAGGCTTCCCAACTCTCTATTTATTTACCGTTAGATTATTTCCGCTTCACTTCAAAACAATGATGGTCACTTTTGCAAAAACTCCGATGATGATGATGATGATGTAATAATTTAATACTCTGACATGTATGGTTTTATGCTTTATTGTATTTGCACTGTGACTCACCATCGAGTGAGATTGTGGTACTTGATCCTGTCCGTGGCCGTGTCGGACTAGATCCGAGGGATTGACGGGTTATTCCCATTTAAGTGTGGTCTAGCCTCTAAGGCGGGGCTTGGGCACTTAAGTTGGAATAATTCGGGCAGTTCCGCCACACCGGGATCGGCTCCGGGTCAGGCAGCGCGCTGTTCAACGCCCCGAAGTCATCCACCCTCTCGCCACGCTCCGCCTAAGACACATCACACAAATTCAGCAAACCCACACATAGCCCACATCCAGCAAACGCCAAACAAACGCCAAACGTTATCTGAGCCCTCGCCGTCTCGGCCCGCTCCCTGACCACCTCGCGACCGTGCGGACCCCACATCCGGTCGTAGATGGCTCCGGCGGATTCCTTCACTACGGGGTCCTCAACCTTGTAGATATCTCGCTCAAAATCTTCATCAGCCTGGTCGAAGACCTCAAAGTGCCGGCACCCTTCGCGGGAGAGCGTGTTCATCGCCCCCTCGCAGGTGACCAGGGAGGCATACGACATGAACCCCTCCATGATAGTGGGGAGCGCTTGCAACTCCTCCTGTACCCACTCCAGGCAGCGAAGTCCGGGCTCTCAGTCCGGCACTTCGAAGTCACCGGTCCGCGCGCCCAGCTCATGGAACGAATCCATAAGCTGTTTGCGCGTCCGCTCGGCCTCCGCGCGCGTCACGGCCTCGGCCCTTTCCACGCGGCTCTCCAGGGCGATGAGCCGCTCCTGCAGCTGCTCGGCGCGCTCCCTGGCAAGATTGCCCTCTGCCCGTGCCAGATTGGCCTCCACCTGCGTAGCCTGCGCCTTGGCGAGGGCCTCGTTGGTCTCCCTCCTCTCCCCCACCAATTGGCGCCGGAGGTCAGCCTTCTCCCCCTCCAGCGCGGCCACCTTGTCCGCCAGCTTGCGGCACTTACTGTCGGCGGCCGATTTTTCATGGACGGCGTCCGCATGTTGCGTCCGAAGTCTCTCGACTTCGGCAGACACAACTGCCGTGAGGGCCCCCGACGCCATGCGGTTGGCGAAGTCAGCCACCTGCAGAACACACGTAAGACCGCAGCCACGAAAAAAAACAACGGAGTCTAGCTCAACGGACCTGACTTAGCGCCTCCGTCACCTCCTTCAGCCGGCGGGACGCAGCGCCCGCCTCATCCCTGACAGCCGCCAGTGCCGACATCTCGCCCCCGGCACCAAGAGCACCGCCCTTCGCCTTCGGCACTACGACATCCGCCATGGTCGCCGCGGCAGGCGCGACAATAACAAGCTGGCCTTCGTCCGACCCTACAACGTATCAACGAATTAAAAAAAAGAAAAAAAAACGAGCCAAGGGCTTACCACCAAGATAGTCGTCCACACTAATATTGGTGGCGAAGTCGGCGACGCGCTTGCCCGACGACGGCAACTCTCGGGCCGCCTTCGCGACCTCCGACACCCTGCTGGACGGCGGCACAGCCTTCGTCGATTTGGAACCACCGACGCCTGCCGCTGCCTCCGGTGCCTTGCTAAATACAGGGCCGCCCGACTTCGCCGCCAGGGGCTACAGCCTTCGCAGCCCCCTGCTGCCTCTTCGGCCGGGCTTCATGAAGCCTGACAACTGCCTGGCGCTTTTGTGCAGCTCCCTGGCGATCCTTGTCCATCACTGCCGACACAATAGCAGCAATATTCCGCCCGTAAGGAAACACTTTCCATTCACGAACCATGCGAGATGTAAAAAAGTCTTCACCGGCCGCGCGGGGGATAGGAACATTCCTAGGCCACCAACCCCCGGTAACCCTCAGCATCCGCGCCGAAGACTCCCGGAGCTCGGGCGAAGACATCCTTCCCCCCGGTGCCGCGCAAGTCCTCATCAACTCTCTAGCAAAACCATCGGAAACCCCAAGTCCTCCCATAGCAGTACCTAATTTCCTCTTTTTAGAGGATGGGGCGGCCGCCGGCGCAGGGTCGTCTCCAGTCTCCACCACCGGCTTCTTCCCACGGCGGTCGACATCGTCTTGGCCGGGGTAGCCGCCATACGGCAGTTGATTCAATTCAAAAACCCTGTTCAAACAGTCATTCGACCCGCGGATATCCCAGCTCCGCTGGCCCTCTGTCCTCGGCACGTACCGACCAACGAGCCGCACCGCCCCATCCTCCGCCTCACGCACAAAGGCGGCCGGATCGCGGCTTTGCAGATTCAGCGCGAAGGCAGGACTTCGCACCATCTTCCCACCATGGGAAGGCATCCGGCGAGGGCACACTTCGCCCAACGCCCAGCCATGCGCCAAGGGCCATACCCCGTACGCCACAAATTCTTCAACCAAATCGCGCCCACTGCTCAGGCCGGCGGCGCACCGAAGGGCCCCTTCGTCTGCATCCCCCTCCGCCACCTCAAAGGACGGGTATGCTGAGTAAAAATGTGAACACATCTCGGACACGGGGAGCCCCTCATGGCCTTCGACGGTACCCTCAGCGACATAAAACCAAAGCTCATTCCAGTTGCCCCACTTGTTGCGGGCGCAAGGAACCAACTCGACTACCTGCATCGTGGTCTTGCCGGTCTTCGGCGTAAACGTACAGGACCCAAACTGGGCAACTTCATCTCCAATCATCCTCTTCTGCCAGTGCAGACAGTAGTACTTCGCAAAGACTTCGACTGATGGCTGCCCGCCGTACGAAGTCGTCGCCCAGACATACTTCGACAGAGCCACCACGGCATTTGGAGTCAGCTGATGTATCTGAACGTTAAACCTGCGTAGGACTTCGCCAACAAATCGGTGCGCAGGCAGGCGGAGACCGGCGGCGAAGAACGCCTCGAACACAACCAACTCGCCCTCCGGCTCGGGGACTTCCTCCGTCCCCGGGACACGAGCAACTCTGCCACCAAAGTAACCCAGCCGCTGCATATCTTGCACGCGGACCGACGACATCCGCGACATGCCAAAATCCACAGAATCGCCGGCGCACAACTCCTCCACCACCAAACTACTCAGCGTCTCCTCAGACGAGGCGTAGGCCGGCGGCGAGGCGTCGGGCGGCGGTGTAGCGGCAGCAGAAGAAGAGGAGGTCGGCATCGCTACGTACCGTCGACGGCGGCGGGCGGTCTGCTTCACTCGAGCCAGATCTCCAGCGAACAAAAGCAAGGCGGGCAGACGAGCAGCAAGACGGTGGAAAAGGCGGCTAGGGTTTGCACGGAGCGCGGAAAGTGAAGTTCAAAAAGCGCCGACCCCTGCCCCCTTTTATAGACAGGGCGCGGCTCTTCGGGAAACCCGCAATCCAACAGGGCGCGGCGCTTCGGGAAACCCGCAATCCAATAGTACGGTGTCAATCAACGGTCATGTCAGAAACCCCCGAGGAACCACTTCGAGCGAGGGCAGCGTCTCCGCCATCTAGCGACGTCTTCGGCACCAGGTGACTTTGTCGAACTGGTCCCTCGGAGGGCAAATGTTGGGGCGAAGGCAAAGACGCCACCCTTCGCTCGAGGCCTTCGCTGCAGTCGCTGGTCTGACGGAGACAAAACGGGCAGGGACACCCTTCGCTTGATACGGCGCCAGACGAAGGCCTGCGACGTCGTCTCCCCACCGTGCGGCCTCGTCCGGCTCAGAGGCCCACGTGTGATCCGGCCCATTGTAACGGGCCCCGCGTGGCCGCTGCGTGTTACGGGCCTAATTTGCAAAGGCATTCCTATAATTACAATCTGTAACCCTGCTTTATGGGAATATTCTGGGGATAACCTAGGTATCTGAGGGCACATGCGTCCTTAACACAAGGCGCTGGGCGCTCAGACACCTATAAATACCCCCGCACAGTGCCCGTGAGAGGGCAGATTAACAGAGCTATTGCCATCTTGCGTGAGAACCCTGTTGACGTCATTGTTCACCTTTGTTGGATCCCCTTGCAACTGAGAGCAAGTTCCAACATCTGCAAAACAGATTGAGACACAATTACATATTAAAAATTAGTAGAGGCACAGTTATGTATTAAAGATCAGTATAGGCATGCATTGAATGCTAGGTGCAGTGGCTCTGGTATATCTTATAGAGCATACGACTAGGAAACCTGAAAAGGTCTAAAACTGGTATTTCCGATCTCCATTGGCTGTGATGATTGTTCTTGTTCATAGTTCGAATCCCATCATAGTGCTGATCTTCCCTCTACACTACACTGCTGCTTGGATAGGCTCTTCTACTATGTCCGCATCTTCCAAACACCATCCAGTTTTTAGCTAGCATGTGCTTGTAGTGACTATTGTATTAGTTATTACTGACTTGCAGGATGGATGTATTTGCTTAGTTAAAATAAATTATAGTTGTGTTTGCTCATCTGATCATTATGATTTATGAGCACACATATTTATTAACGTATATGATTATTTTTATATTTTATTGAAACGAGAGCTATTTTTCGCGACATTACATAAGGTCTTGCAACATCCTATATTACTGACACATCTACTTTCGCATAGGAGTAAGCTGGCTGCTTTGGTTCTGGCAAAGTGACGCTATCGCTGATAAGAACTGCAACGACATCAGGCATTGTGGGACGATCTACTGTTTTTTCTTGAACACACAGCAAGGCCACAGCAAGGTATTTCATCAGCTCTTCCAGTTCGTAGTCATCACCAAAGGATTGATGAATGAACTCATTCCATCTTCTATCCTTCCACAGTTCCCAGGCCTGAAAAGAAAATTGATTCTTTACATGTGTATGGTGGTATAGCTTTAGCTGTTAGATGTATCTACAACTCCTAGTGCTAGACAATAGCAATAAAACAGGGAGGTACAGGAAAACACCCTATGCTTTGAGCCCTATACTTCATGGAAAGAAATAATGTACAACACCATACAGATACACTATCAATAGTTACTGATCTGTTAGTATAATGCAATCTTGTTATAAGGGAAAACATATCTGTTTTACCAATTCTACGGATTTTCGGGTCCTTGGTTGCTTACGTATTCAAGAAGGTTGTAGAACTCTCCATTGTGCTGAAAACCCGAGCTCCTCTTTCCACTTATAATCTCAAGAAGCAGGACCCCAAAACTAAAAACATCTGACTTGATCGAGAGAAGGCCATCAGACACATATTCAGGAGCCATATATCCACTAGAGAAGGAGAGAATGCATGTAGTCAGAATGCAAATGCTTTGGTAGAAATATTAGTAACAGAACTGTACTGATCTAGTTCAGTCGACTGCAGACCCAGATTCAGCCTCCCTTTTCTCCTATTTCTCCATAAGAATAGAGCTACCCTTCCCACATCAAACTTATTCACTGAACATTGATCTTTCAATTTGTTGTAAACTTCCAGAGTCAATACCTTACAGGTTTCGAGTTATAGAGCCCCAAAGTGAGGCATATCACACATGGACCATAGTTTCACTCTACTGAAAACTGAACCCAGAATTTCAGACTGTCAAGTTTTGGTCTAAAGGGTGAAATCTAAGATCTGACCTTAATTTGCCAAAAATCAAAATACCAAAGTGTTGAAGCCCTAAATCCATATGGAATCTGTTAGAGAAATTGACCCAAAATTCCTATCCTCAAATCTGAATTTTCAGACTTAGTGATAATTCTGGGTTCTGAACTTTTATGCCTAAGCCAACTTTGAAGTCCATTTATTATTTAGTCCATTGGGTTTTAGCTTAGGTCCATGATATCAAAATGGTAGAGGATCTATGAATGTGCAACTTTGTTGAAGGGAAATGGACTCAGTACTACATAAAAAGTGGCTGTTCTAGACAGTTTGAATCTGGGTTCTTTATAGAAAAGCTGAAGAGTACATATTGGTAAATTATTTAACTCCACTAGTTTTCTAGGTGATTCTGGTGTGCAGCCGTAGGCCTGAACAGATGGGGTTGAAGGGGGGGGATATTTTCCATCTGGTGTAGCCTTTTTTACTGAAGATGCAGCTGACAACTTGGAGAACCATCTAGTGATGACTCAGCTGCTTGAACTATTTCAAGTGCTGTCCAACATGCATTAAAAAAGATTTCTCCTGGTCACACTGTTTGAAGTGCTGAATCCATATTTCTCCACCATGCCCCACCATTCACACATCTTTGGGTAATCTCTCAAACCCTGTTTAGCCCTCTATCACACATCTTTGAGCTGCAAGAATGAGTATAACTCTGACAAACTCCATCCTAGCAACTGGAGCAAAAAACTTCATCAAAGTCCACTCCATGCCTTTGAACATACCCTTTTGCCACCAATCTAGCTTTATGCTTGATTATGTCTCCTTTTTCGTCATGTTTCAGCTTGTAAACCCATTTTAGACCTATTGGCCTATGCCCCTTTGGCAATGTTACAAGTGACCAAGTCTTGTTCTCCTTGATAGACTGCAGTTCCTCTATCATAGCACCACGCCAGAGTGGGTCTTGAACAGCTTCTTCAGTTGTGGCAGGTTCGTCCCCTATTGCTGCTAGTAACTCTTCAACGAGTCCCATGTCATTTTGCACTCGAGCATTGCCTGAACCAAGAATGTGTTCAAGAGTTTTGTATCTGCGTGGAGCATCATCATCATGATCTGCATCAAGGTCGGGGGTCACTATTGGTGGTGTTGCAAACTCCACAGCACCGGGTGTTGTAGGGGTCTCTAATGACTGACTTCCACCTGGAGTGATTTCTGAAGACTGGACTGGCATGTGCTGTGTCGTGGATGGTGACCTGGATGGTCCAGCAAAGTTTTTCTCCCTAACTGGTGTATTGTCTAGCTGCTGATCCCCACCAATCTGCATGAACTCAACACAGAAAGGGTTCTCATAGTCTACCTTCTCGGCATCACCCCAGTCCCATGCTCGATTTTCTTCAAACACAACATCACGAGACACCAACACACGCTTTGTGGCAGGGTTGTAGAACCGCCAAGCTTTGCTGCCATGCTCATAGCCGATGAACACCAAGAAGGGGCTGAGAATGAGGTGCTGCAGTTTCAGTTAGCAGACGATGAAATAAGGGAGGATGAAGATAACCGAACTGAAGTGAGAAAATGGGATGCGGCTAAGAAAGTACAGGGTGACTTGACAGACGATGAAACTAGTGAAGATGAGCTGCATAAGGATGAAGCATGGGTTTCAGAGGATGGGGGAATCGTCTCTACTGACGAGGGCGACGAAGGTATTGATGAGTCCAACGAAGGGAATTGCACTACTGATGTAGCCCAGAGGTTGCACGGAACTGGGATAGCGGAAGAGGCCGATGAAGATACCTCTACCGAAGATGATTTCAGTGGTGAACCACCAGGGTAGGACAATATCATAATATTCGGTGAAGCTGAATTTGATAGTGACAGTGTTCCTCTAGTGTTTAAGGAAAACCAGACTGTTGCTGCACCAGCAACCAAAAAGGTAAAGCCCCTGGTTGATTTGGCCATCAATGCAGAGCATGAGGAAGGTCCTAAGGAGCTTGCTGCTACTAAAAAAGCTGTGAAAGAGGTTGACAACAGTGTGCAATCCCTGGATGAATTCATCTTCAAGAAAGGAGCACCAGCCATTTTCTCGCTGAGGCAGCAGAGGGTTCTATTGTATTCAAGCAAGGAAAACTTTGTTCATGCCTAGCACAATGACATAACCCTGTCAGCAACTACTTATCATGTGGCACAATTGTGTGTGAACAAGAGCGTGAGGGATCCTATAGTTTCTGTGGCGCGCTTGTCTTGAAGGAAGGTAGTTCTTATGCTGGGTTAAGTGTGGTTGGGCTACCCTTTTCAAAAGTTGCAGCTGCAGCTGAAGCATATGCTAAGAGGCTTGTTGACTATGATAGAAATGCTTCAACAAGGACTGAAGTTTGTGATGGCCGAAGTGACTACTATAAAATGGAAGGAAACAATTGTCTTTCTGCAAAGGAGGGGTCAGTTCTAAAGCAGCAGCAAGAGGAAGCCGATGAAGCGGCTATAAGCTACCAGGGGAAGTGATTATTATAATTGATTTAGGGGGTTGTAAGAGGATTTTGCACAAGGATGGAGCTACTGAGATGGATGAGCTGGTGGGGTATGAAATGTTCATACATGATTTTTGTGTGCTCTAACAAGAGGGGTAGCACCATCGATGGAGAGGTTTTCAATACAAACGTGCCACGATTGGGTGTGTTCAGTCCATGGACCCAAATCAACCTGCTATGGTTCAGCACAAAGACGCCATGGATGTATAATGATTTCAATTCTGATGGGCACGTGCTTGCAGGGGATCCAAGAATGGATCGTTCTCATTGGTCTTCACCTGCAACAACCACATTTACTTCTGGCTGTTTCTGTTCTTTCTTCTCTCTTTTCTAACTAGCTATCCACTAAAGAAAACGGCAAGAATAAAAAGCTAGCTATCCAACGAGATTAATACTAACTAGTGAATCTTATTCAGACTAACATGCTGTCCATATGATTTGTTACTGCCACCTGCAATTTCTGCCTGTTCTGAAGGTTGAATTGAACCTGTACATAATCTGATATGTGTTTGCCTATTTTGTTTATGAAAATTATAGAATGAAATGTTTGTTTCTTGCCTAAATTTTGGATAATGAAATTCTTAATTTCTAATCTTAGCTCTTAACTTAGAATGCAATTTCACAAGGCAACTAACATGCTCATCTTTTATTTTCTTGATCTCCTATATGTAATAAGCAGAATCAATCATGACAAGAGGACTTCGAAGATTAAATAATTTGAACATTGATGGAGATGGTGCAGAATCTGCTCAGGAGGAGCACGAAAATGTGGCAGATAATGAGAACAATGAAAGTTTACAGTCCCCTTCTGATGTTGATGGTTTATTAGTCCGCCTGCCACACCAACCTCGAAGTCCAATTAAGATCATATGTAAGTTTCAGGTTTGTTCTTGTATATCTTGGTACAATGTGAAATCTTACATTTTCATATATGTAGGGCCAAATGGAGAGGTTAGACAGATTATAGGGGAATTCACACTTTCAAATTTACTAGCATTACAAGGAGGAAAGGTAATTGTAGAGACAGATGAAAATGGTGTCCCAAATGAAAGGTCAGCCTCCATTCATGGGCAGCACCTTGGCCATGTAGCAGAAAGCCCAACCTTAGCCCCTTTAGACATCCCAAGATTTGAAAATAGCAGGTTTAATTCACACAAGGAACAAATAATAAAGGATGTTGAGGTAATTTTTTGTTATCGGTGCAAGCATGTACCTTCATTTTTTATATATGTACTAACATATACCTTCCTGTATGTAGCTAAAGTTTGCCTTCCCAAGGCAAACCATACATCTTACAAGGTACTGGATCCTAAGGACAGTTAATAATAGGTGGCGAGCGTACAAATCTAAGTTGAAGAAACAATACTTCAATCGTGACGAGAGAACTCTAGAAGAAATCCTAAGAGAGAAGCCACTTACGACTAATGAACATCAATGGAGATCTCTAGTTGGAATTTGGTGCCAAGAGCAACATAAGGAATGTTACATTATTGCTTAATCATTGCCTGTCTTTGCAGAAATTATGTTCCACAAACTCTCGTTGTGCAAAAGAACAGAAGACTGCACACACATGTGGGAGGAAAAGCCTTGCTAGATTAAAAAAAGAGATGGTGATAAATATTCATCCATATTTGTTAAATTTCACTATCATCTATCTGAGGATTGAAATGATAGCCAAATAACTCAATTATGCAGGAAACCAGAACTAAACGAAAGGTTCATAGGATAGAACTATGGGAGGCAGCTCATAAAAAGAAGAATGGTAGATACACAACAGAAAAGGCAGAGACACTGATGGTACGTACATTTTCTGGTATAAATTATTTATGCTTGATCTAAAAATCAGCTTATAGTTCCTTAACCTTCCTATATACTTGTTTCAATAGGCTGCATCTTATGAGGAATTTAAAAAAAGGCGAGGGAACAACGATGGTAATCGTCTTTCATCTAAAGATTACAATGAAGTGTTCAATGATATTGTTGCCAAGGATTTCAAAGCACGTGGGTACTATGATGATAAGTACTGGAGTCAAGTACAAGCTTTTCAAGGTTTACCGTTTGTTATTCAAACGGAGGGAGAAAGAAGGTACCAAGAGAAAGTAAATGAAATTGACAATAAAATGGAATCCGTGAGTGGTCTCATGAAGCATTGGCTTACTTTTATGTCAAAAAAGTATCCAGAAGATTTAACCCCAGAGATGAGAGAAGCTTTACAAAATGAAGTAAGCTTGCATTCAACCATGGCCCCCCTCCCTCTCTAGAATAAGAGCATATTTTTAACAGTATGTTGGTTCAAATATTTCAGGGTGGTGATAGTTATGACCAATGCACTGAAGATGACAAATCTGAAAATTATGCTGCCAAAGATACAAGTAGCATCCAAGAAGATTCAAATGCTGACGTGACCTCTCGAACAAATGAAGTGCATGTATACTTCCTTTATTACAATTATTAAATATCATTAGCTACTATATAATAATATTCAAGCTCTTGCTAATGGCTTGTAGAACATGGTTCATGTTGAGCAGCAGCAACAACAATCTGTCCATAGAAGTCTTGGACGAACTCAAGTCCATACATCTACACCACATGAGCAAACACCTTCAAAGGTATGTTAGAAAGGCCTACTCAATTACCAATGCACATGTATCTTGTATTTTTTTGTATTTTGTTACCTGCTTCAAAGTTGTTATTTTGCAAATTTGAATACTTGTAGTTGGATATAGATTGTTCTTGCAGAATAGAAGAGATATAAAGGATTTTCATGTGAGATAAATTTGCAAAGTTTCTTTTCACATGTTGATTTATTGCTCTTTGATTCTGTGTAGTTTTTTAAGAAGAACTACTGAAGTAGCATGTACTCTGCTTTCATTCAGTTGTTAATCCGTCTCATTTAGCCTATATAAAAAACTCCCTTTTAGTTTAGTTGCCTAATTAATTAGCTTTCTTTTGCAACTCTAGGGTTCAGTAATTGGTTCCTGTTCGTCTACATTCCCTGTTAAAATCTAATATTTATAATTTTCTTTTTCTATAATAATTGAGTGAAACTATGCCTGTAGGAGGCACAACTTGATGGCAATGTAGTCACAGATTTTCCAAGTGACCCTATATTGCACAACATGGTATGTCTAAGCTAATTGTATTATTGTTTCAATTAAAATATAAAGCATAATTTGATTAAGTGATGCTATGATTTGATGTTTATTATAGAGAACTCGAAGGGTTTAAGCTGCCAGCATGGGCATATCAGAATCAGTATGTGGTTTTATTTGCCTTATTTCTTTCCAATTATGACGTTGTTTTACCAAAAGATCATATGTTCATGTTTTGTAATTTGTAGAGACAAAAGCATGTCTACCTTATTTCACTGATAAACAAAGGCAGAGTTGTGGCCAAAGGGAAGTTAGTGACTATAGATAGCCAAAGAGAAATATTAGGAGCAAAGCTTGGACCAGAATATTGTGGGGTTCTTGTTGAAGGCCTTGAAAATATTGAACTTGGCAATATTATATATGAGGAGGTACCTAGACCATCTAATCAGATTCGTACACTAATTGATGCTATTGGCTATGTTGTTCCTTGGCCAATTACACATGTAAGTTTCTTTTTTATTTGAAATAGTACATGTGTCCCCATAACAACTTCAAATTGAGTTATTGATCTAACACATGCTTCATAGGTGAAGCAAGCTAGAAGCTCATCTTGTACCCGCAACAAGTTGGTACCTGCAACACGTGGACAAAGCTAGATGGCGTGGACAAAGCTAGATGGGAAGCCTAGTATAATTGCAAAGTGAATCAGTTAGATTCTAGTAGTTACTAAAATTTTTAAGTGATATTTGTATGATATTGCCACTTTGGCTTTGCTTCTTTGTGAACACAATTGGCAGTTACTGAACATGTTTGCTATCGAGTTAGTTAGCTTCTTGATATTTTGCCAAGGCCAAAAGCAATATTATTGAGGGTTTATAATTTGATTTTTTAACATTCATCTCGATGCACATTTATATATATAAATATATAAATGAAAACATCTTTTTTGGCACGTAATAAAGTGTTACAGTATAACGTGTCTATATTATTACAAACAAATATAGATGTATGTACAAAATCATTTCTACAGGTCTTAATACACACTTTGACGTTACTATATAACGTATTGATATGCGTAGGCACACAATACAAACGTGGCTATATTATTGTTTCTACTTTTGTTAACACGCGTTTTGGCATTACTATAAAATGTGTCACTCGCCAGTTCAGCTGACACGTCACCTTTCCACATCACCTGCCATGTCATTTTTCCACATCACCTGCCATGTCACCTATCCACATCACCTGCCATGTCATCATTCGTGTCACCTACTATATCGTCTCTATACTCCTTAATGCGCAATAAAGCGTCACTATAAAACGTGACTATAGTAATACACATGAATTATGAATGTATCTGTAATATCGTATCTATATTTTTTCACACATAATGAAATGTTACTATATGACATAATAACAATAATAGACACATGTTATATGCGCATCTATAAAAGCGTATCAATGTGTCTAAACATGCATCTAACGGGTCTATGAAACGTCTATTCATCTAATATATACGCTTACGATAATCGTTTCTACAAAGTCTGATACGGTCCATACGAAGACGCTTCTAACACATTTTTGGAAAGCGTGCGTACATTCGTATAGAGACGAATTAAAGCGTGCCTATTGTCCAAAAAAGCATAGCTACAAGGGGGGTTTTCTAGTAGTGTAGAATACCATGGTTTTCTTCCTTATAGCAGATGTTTGCCTTTGTGAGGAATCTCCACAAGTTAGAGCCTCTCACCCTTATAATATTGAGCATAGTGAAAACCACAAGAGTAAGTGAGGGAATAGAAACACACGCAAGAGCTTAGAATCACAGCAACGACACGCACACAAGTTAAGAATCAAGCACACAAACACAGCACAGCGAGTTCACAACTCCACAAGTGCTCAAATCTCAAACGCAATGATCTGGGTGCATGCTTGCAGAGTCTGGGCGTCTTAGGATGTTCAATGGAGGCTTGGTGTACTGCTCCATGCACCTAGAGGCCCCTTTTATAGCCCCAAGGCAGCTAGGAGCCATTGAAGCTCCATTTGGCAGGCAATTCTTGCCTTCTTTCCGTTGGCGCACCAGACAGTCTGGTGCACCACCAGACATGAACAGTGCACGATTTGTTTCCTTATTTGGTGAAGCCAATCGTTGAACTCTCGGTCCACTTGGCACACCGGACATTGTCCGATGTGCATTGGACAGTCCTTTGCGGCCTCGTGACTGTTGGCGTATGCCACATGTCGCCCATTGATTTCTCGCGGATCGCTCTGCCGACCATTGGCGCGGACGCTATTGGCACACCAGACAGTCCTGTGAATTTTAGCTGCAGCATCCTCGGCGATTTCGAGAGCAGTGAGTTTGTCGCTGAGCCAGACTGTCCGGTGCACACCGGACAGTGTCTGGTGCACCCATAGCTAGTGCAATACTAGCTATTTCAGCTGAACTCCTTTTGCTCCTTGTGGACTTGACATAATTGAGTTCCTAGCACTTAGACAAGTGTAAAACCCAATTTTTAAGAGAATACTAAAGGAGAAAATTTTCCTTTTTATATGCGCCCTCTTTATTTACCATCCCATGTGAACACCTAAAAACAAATAATTAATAAAATACATACCACTAAATCATGCATCATGCTGGACATTATTTTGTGTGCATTTTGTGATAATATAAAATAATGTTGATAGAAATCAAGTTGGACATTTAATTTGGAGACAAGTTTGCCACGTAATTCAAAGTTAAAATTAAATTGAAGTTTGGATTTGGGAGAGAAGGGAAAAGGAAAAGAAATTAGAAAAATGAAAAGGAGAAAACCCATCTGGGTCGCCGACCCCCCCCAATTGGGCCCACTGACTCTTTCCTCTGCGCGGCCCATTACCTAACTCCCGCGCGCGCCGCACTAAGGTGTGGGCCTGTTGCTCAGCATCTCTTCTGCGCAACGCCTCCCGCTCATCCACTAGACTGCTGGGCCGGCTTCGCCAGACCTGCGCCTGTCTTTGTTGTGCTGACTGATGGGCCCCTGGCGCCAGACTCCTCAACAAACTCTCCGAACCTTGTGCCCATGACGCGAGATCCCTGACGGCGACTTCACCCTGATTCTGGACCTCGATCTGGGTATAAGCCTCATCATGCCATGCCCCCGGGACCCTACTCGACCTTTTAGACGGTTAGAGCATACCACTAACCTGTGAATCGGAGAGAATAGCGCATCGCCGGCGCTCGGTCACCACGAGCTCAGCCAAATCGCATCCCGCCGCCATTCTGGTCAATTGGTGAGGTCAGAGGGCTTCACCGACATGCGGCGGAAGTAACCGTGGTGTCGATGGGAGTCCGTGACCAGCGGGGCTCGCGGAATTTCTCACCGGAGCTCGGTTCCATGGCGGATTTTTCCCCTTCCCGTGGGCAGAGCACGGTGCGCCATCAACGTCGGTAAGAACTTCCCAACGAACTCGCGTTAACCCCTACTGCATTTTAGAGTCATTAGTCATGTCGGTGATGGTCGGGGTATCGAATTAGCCGATCACCGACGTCTTGCCATCGCGGCCGGATTTTTTTTCTGGGTGGAATCGCGGCGTGAGGTAGAAGACGTGTCGGGATCGACAGTTGTTTGATCCAGGGGTGGGATTAGATGGGAAATAATGATTAGATATGTTAGATCGTAGCCGCCCATCTGGATAGGACGATGGGCATTATAGAGCAGGTTTGGGGAATCTCCAGCCGTGGGATTTTGACCAGACGGCCGCGATTCGGTTTCGGTATGGGAAAACCTAGATCTAATTGGGGCCATCCCTTCTTCATTGGACGGCCTAGATCGTTAGATACCTCTTCGCCATGCACTTTTACATAAGAATACCCGAGAAAATTACTAAACAACCCGCAGTCCTGGTAGTGGGATTCTGAGTCTTAGAACCTTTTGTGTAGTGGACCCTGAACTTTCTAATTATAGCAACGCAGTCCGGTCAGAGAATAAACTGGGAAATTCATTTAGAAAAAGATTATTAGTGCAAAATTTATTCTAGAATCTTGTTTAATTCCTAGAAAATTCATATTAAGTCCAAATCGATCCATTCTGGTTTCTATAATTTTGTAATATTATTGTATATCACCCAGTGTCCTTGTTTTGACATGAAAACAGTAATAAATTTGATTTCCTAATTAATCTTGTAACCAAGACATAAAACCTTTGCAAATTCATAACTTAAAATCTATAACTCCAAAATTAATGGTTCCTGTTCCTAGGATCTTATTTTAATGTGTAGATTATTATTATGTATTTTGTTTTGCATGTTTGGTGTGATGTTAATTTTCTCTATATACTATGATTGTTTGTATTGTGGCGAGTAGAAGAGCTAATGGTTGAGGATCCCGGTGTTCAGCAGATAGAAGTTACTGAGCAGGAGCTCATTGAAGGCAAGTTATGCCCTTGACCACTTTTTACCTAATAATGTTCTTTAATATCAATTACTCATGCATAGGGTTAATTTTGATGAGACCCAATAGGTCACCCTAGTCTGATTATCTTTTACCTTGTTTACCCCTGAATCATTTGGGTAGTTATGCTATTGCTTTACATGGTTTTGGGTTAATATTTCATTATATCCATTTTCCAATTATTCTGTTATTTTATTTATGTTCATGTCAAGATCATTAATTTTAATTGGAACATGGAGCTTAACTTGAGAAACACGTGCCACCACAAGGGAGGAATGGGACCCCTTGGCTGACTAATTAGGAAAGCTAGTGGAAGACTACCTTACTCGAAAGGGGCAAGGACAGTAGGGGAGTTGCATGCAGGAAGGTTCTTGGGTTGATTTTGCTGCGATGGCAGTCAGACGAGGGATTCCTGCAAGTGCTCTTCCGATAAACTGTAGCGGGTTTTCGGAAGGTAGTGGAACTTTGTAAAGGCCTCGTAGTGGATCCCTAGCCATTCACCTTGGTAGTGTCTAAGGGCCTTGCAAACCCTGGCAACATGGGATACATGACTTGTGGGTACAGGGTACAACCTCTGCAGAGTGTAAAACTAGTATACTAGCCGAGCTCACGGTCAAGAGCAGCTCAGGACTCTTGCATGATTAATTTATGGAACTAAATTCAATTTGTCATTTGCATTGCAAGGGATTATTTATTAATTTTGTTCTATTATTCTTATTATGGTTTGGTATTTACTTACAATTAGTAACTGCTAATAAAATTTGACCAACTTATTAAAAGCAATGCTTAGCTTTAACCCCTATTGTTGATCAGCTTTACACATCACATGAACTCCCACCTTTGGTGAGTTCATGCCACATTATTCCCCATAACTTGTTGAGCGATGAACATGTGTGAGCTCATCCTTGCTGTCTCACACCCCTCCACAGGAGAAGAACAGGTGGTTCAAGAGGAGCCACACAACGAGGAGTTTGATCTGGTCTAGGTGGCGTCTCCCAGTTGACTTATTGGCGCGAAGGATGGATTTTAGCTCATTTTATATTTTTATATTTTATTTTGTAAGACTTCCGCTATGTAATAAGTACTATAATGTTATTGTGACATTTATCTCTATACACTCTGTTATTATATGTGTTGTCTTCTTTAGCGCATATATGCGATGCACCTGGCTTTGTCCCTTAAATCCGGGTGTGACAACAAGCATGTTTAGCACATAAAACAATTGACTAAGTGTCTAGAACTTACCTTTACACTTGATCCATCTAGATATTCCTTTGCTCAATATTATGTTAGTTCACACATAGTGTGTTGTGCATCTAATCACCGAAACAATATATAGAAATAGCCCAAGGGCACATTTCCCTTTCAAGTTCAAAGCAGGGTTTTGAATTCAATTTGAATATTTGAATTCAGTTTGACTCATTGGAAATTGGAGAAGAAAGAAAACAAAAGAAAAAAATAAAAGAGCATAATCGGGCCAGGTTCCTCAATTTTGACCCATTTTCCCTTCTCGCCGCACAGTCCAGCTCCCTGGATGCTGCGCCGATAGGTGGGCCCTATGGGGCGGTGTCACGGTGCCCACGCTGTTGCGCCTTTGGTCGCTGTCGAGTGGGCCTTTGATGTCACCTCCTCATCCGCCCGTGTGATGGCACGTAGCTCTATCGGCTGACGTGCGGGCCCTGCAAGTCAGCCGGACATTACACGCTAGCGCAAGAATGCTTGTCCCTAGCGAATGGGCCCAAACTGTCAGCCTCCTTCCCCTCTCAACGCCATTACCGTGCGGTGTGAGCTCAACAACCCGTGTGAATAACCGGGCGTCGTTGCTACAATCCTAGACCTCCCTGTGCTCTATGAATGCGGGTCAGGAGCCGTTCTCCCCTCGCCCCTTGTTGACCCGAGCGAAAAGCCAACGCTGCCGTGAGAGGACACCATGAAGTCCAGATCTTGACCTCCACCGCAATTCTCCACCTTGCCTCCGATCTACGTCGAGAGTCCGGTGTAGTGGGAGCGGGGAGAAGGGTGGAACGCGCTCTGGTGGACTACACACGCGAGAAGGCCGTGATTTGGTCGAAATTCCTTGCCGTCGACGTGCGCCGTGGCGCGCTGTGAAACGCTGCTTCGCCGGCCACTGAACTAGGTGTGTTATCCACCTGCATGCTCGTTGTGTGCCCCGCATCATGTAGCAGCAATTCAATTTGGATTTAGGGTGTTGAGGTTGAAAACCGGGTATCTCCGGCAGGTTTCGCCGTGATGGGGGCGACGCCGCCGTCTTGGTCGTCGCGGTGATGGGTGTGGTGTTGCGACGATTGCCGACCGTTGGATGGCATTGGGGCGGCTCTGATTAGATCTAGAATAATGATTGGATTGGATTGACTGGGTCGTCGATCATGTAACCAATGACACCGATTAGAGTTGGGTTCATAAAATTTGAACCATGCGTCGTGGATCTGTTGGTCCTGATAGGTGCATGACCATACCACGTTTTTGTGTCGATCGCAACCATTGGCTGTCGATCGAATGGTCTACCTAAAACCCTGGCCTCCACCGTCGATCTAGGGATCGATGGCCCTTGATACAAACTCTATGTGGATAGGGCCAATCTAATATGGACCCTAAGTTTCATATCGGGTGTTGGTGACTTGTTCTCAAATGCTATGAATTAAGAACAAGGCAACACAAAAATAGGTTAATGTTTAATGCCCTTCGTCCTTCGAAGCATTATATCCCTGAGGATATAACGATCTTCGGACGAAGGTTATGAAGGACGTACCTTCATCATTGCAACATAAATCAATGAAAGACGAAGCATATAAACATAAAACATATCAACATGGATAATTATATGACATCATAATATATCTTTTTTATATAATCAGGAATGAATAAGAACAATATCAAATTACATTTCTACCTTCGGCTTGATTGAAGGTGAAGGTGCAAGCGTGACGCACAAGCGAGTACAAGTACGTGTGAACAGTACGAGGGTACTGTTCACACGTTTATAGGGCACAGCCTGTGGGGATTTACATTCATGCCCTTTATAAATAGTTACAATCAAGACACAGATTATTATGGGCCAATCGGTCTTTTCACCTTTAAGTCGGTGCTACTCTTCGTCTCAAAGCATGTTATTATGCCAAAGCTCCCTAGATGGTAGCTTCGGCGTTGCTTCTGTGTTGATCGTCTGAAGGTGTTTCTTCTTGGAGGACCTTCGGCGACGAAGCAGACCCCCAACATCGGGTGGCCCAAATTCCACCATACCCCTTCGCTGCGCACACTTTCAAAAAAAGCCCCTGAAGTTTGTAGAAACCAACCCGTAGTCCCCTTCTAGGGTGAAATAATTACAGTTAGGTCCTAGTTTTTATAAGCCGATCCCTGAGCTTTCTCATTTTTACAGCCGTAATCTAGAGAGTGAGCAAAAGGGTATAAATTTAATTCAGAAAATGTTTTCTAATGCAAAAATAATTCTAGAACTTGTTTAATTCATAAGTAATTCATTTTAATTCCTTTTTGACCCATTATAGTTGCGTTAATTTGGTTTTAATATTGTTTATCACCTGATAACTTTGTTTTATCATGAAACATAGATTAAAATTACTCACCTGGTATATTCTGTACCAAATACTTAATAACTTCAGAAAATCGTAACTCGATAACCGTAACTCCGAATTTAGTGATTCTTGAACCTACGTTCTTGTTGCGATGCGTAGAATATTATCATGCATTATATTCCCCTTTTTGGTGTGATGTTAATTTCTCCTCTACCATGTTTGTTTGTATTGTTGCGAGTAGAAGAGCAAGTGATTGAGGAGCCTGAAGCTCAGCTGGTGGATAATTCTGAGCACAAGCTCGTTGAAGGTAAGTTGTGCCCTTGACCACTTTTCTTGTTCTATATAATCACTCTGGCATTTTTAGGCTTAATTTTGATGGGACCCAATAGGTCACCCTAGTCTGCTTTATCTTGTGCCTTGATCACCATTGAACTTTTGGGTAGTCACTGCTATTGCTCTATGTGGTTTTGGGTGTTGAGATAAATATGCTCCATGATCATACTTTATTATTGTAACACCCCTAGTGTTACTGTCACTAAAACTTGAGCATAACATCATAAGCATTGGCATATCATGTGTTTGTTACACTTAGAATGCATTCACTAGGCAAAAATTTCAAACAAGTTGTACTGAAATGACTTGATGTGTGGATAATCGTAGGGTAAAGTGCTTAACCCTAGATTAGGGCTTATGAATATAAGGAGAGCCAAACATGTGAAAACTTCAAAAGCTATGAGAAATGATCCTAAGATATCCTCTTAGAAGGACTTGAGTGGCATCAAAACCCTAGAATACTAAAAACCCTGAAAAGGTCCCTAGAAAACCCTAAACTAAGATCCTAGGGGGTTAAGTGCAAATTGTGTACACTTTTGGACTAAAGTGCAAAAACAAAGGTAACATAACACCACAAACTATGTGCTTCTCACGTTTAAGGATTTGCAAGTTTAAAAGTGGGGTTTGGACTTAATTGCAAAAAGTACCTTTTGAATCCCCATATGCTTAAGTCAGAATTCAGTGCAATTGGAGCAACTTTGGAGCCTTATATCTGTTAATCCATGAAGATCTTGTGCTAGATCACTACATCAAGAGGGTAGGGCTATCATAGGAGAACAAATTTGACTAAGTGACTAAGCACTGATGCTGAATAGAAATTGGAGTAAAATGAGCACAAAGTCGGGCTGTCAGTCAGTTATAAACTGAAACATGCCCACCAGTGGCATTGCCCGAATTTGGGATCAAGTTTGAGTAGGATTCAGTGAGAATTTGACTAGTGATGCTATAACAAAATTAAAGAGGGATTGAAGCTCAACAACTTTGATGCGGACGGGTGATGATGTTGTCACATAAATTTTGGAGAAAATGACCCCTGAATGTGCTCTGTTAGTTGTTCTAAAGAACAAACATGATGGTACAGTAGCAAAATATCTGCAGGTTCAGGGAACCTCACCGCCGATGACCACACGCTCGGATTCACGCCGGACGCTACAATTCGTGCTCAACGGAGTACTGATAGTTGCTCGGGGTAGTAAATATCACCTTGTGGATGAACTTGAGCCACTATTTCACTCCGGCCACCGTGTCCGCCTGACTCACGGCTGATTCGGATGAACTCACCGGAGTTAGCCACCTTGCGACCTTGCGCCATGTGCTTTGGTGCTTTAACCACGTCGCAGTGAGTCACCTTAGCCCACCTATTCATCGCCGGGGAGCTTGCCACGGTGAACGCCAAGAATTGCTTGCGCCAGTAACCTCTTCCCTCTTGGCCGCCACCGCGCCATCTCCAATTCACGAGCCACCACCCTCAGGCCCTATAAATTGAGCACACCATGAGCTCTGCTAGGTAATCACGAAGCTAGAGCACCCGCTCCTGCCTCCGATTAGCCACCATAGCTCTCTAATTCCTCTTTCTCCCCAAATCGGTTTTCCGCACCCATAAACACCTCACCATGGTCGGACATCTACAGGTTAGCTCATGCTCTTCTATGTGGTGTCCTAGCCTCTCTCAAGTTCCCTGATACTCATAGACCATTTGAATTTAATTAGATCGCCCTGGATAACTCAGAACACGTCGGTGTATTCTCAGTTTTTTGCCATTGCCATAGACAGTGAACTCCCAAACCGGAATCGTGCAATTGATTGAGGGGTAATGATCGTTAGGGGTTGAATTAGATGTCAGCTGAGTAGGGGGTCCAGTCGTTGCTTGTTTTGGTCGGTATAGGATCGCCGGAGGGTGTGTTCACTGACGTTCAACATCGGGGACTTGGGTCTGCGAAGAAACAAAAGTGCAGGGACTTAAGTGCATATGTCAGTGAGACATGGAAACAGTGCCCCGGATTCTTTACTGATTGTTTTAAAAGCCAGTGTTCTCTGCGCAAAATAAACCGCGCAGGCGCGTTCTGCCTGTCGTGGGCTGGCTCGGGTTAGATTAAGCCCAGTACTATTCATGCTTTTCCCTTTTCTTTTTCTACCAGACTTTGGAAATCCATAGAAAATTCTAGAAAAATGCCAAAAATATGAGACCAATTTTGGTGAACTCCTAAATTTCTATAGTATTTAATAAAAATGGTTTCCAGATTTTTAGTCCAAACCAGGAATTAGGAAGTATTTAAAATAGCTAAAACGCATACCTCTGGAATTTTAGAAATTATTTAGTAACTCCAAAAATCACTAAACTTTTTGGATAAGCCTAATATGATATTTAGAAACCTTGGGTGAAGTTTGGCATGATTTGGATAATGTTTGATTTCTAAACCCCAAAACCCTAATCTTCTAAATAGTGCATGCTCTATGAAATAAAATACTGACTCCAAAAACCCTAGTTTCCAAAAGAACCGTGAAGGAAAATTGTATTCAAGACATAAAATGATATACCTTTATTATCATTGCACTTTCATAAGCATCACATAAGCATTCATGATTATGTATGGTTATATATAGAGAACGAGGAAGAGGTAATAGTTAAAGAAGGAGTTGCACCACCACCACCCGAAGACCCACCTGCCAAGAACTGCTTTTATTTTGATATTTGTGGAGCAGAACCCGACTCTCCTATAACACAAGGCAAGCCCTGGTGCATTTGCCACCTACTTGCTGTTTTAAAATCTTTCTCACTTGCTTGATGCATTAGGTGATAGGAGTTGTGTGCCAAACAATTGATGCATTTCCTTCCTTGAAAAATTAATTACTTTTCATTGATTACCTGGTTTATGAAAAGGTTCTTCTGATGCTTAGTCCTGCTCTAGAAAACAAAATGTTTTGTTTTGACAAAATATGATGCTTCAAGTGGGATGGGATGTTTTCAAAAATAAAACTTGATGGTGGATCCATCATGGCCGTGATTGGTTCAACATCGAAATAGATGTACCTCTGCCAGGTACCAAACTTTGGGTTTAAATGATTAAAGCTGAGACCGGGCAGGTGGCTTGCACGAGGAGAGAACCTCGGTGTAGTGTCTCCGTCTGAGTCGATTAAGGACCATGCTCGATGTGGGCCTGATGACCGAGGACCCTTTAAATGGTCAAATGCCTCGTCATGGGTAAGCTTTGCCTCGGGCAGACTAATACCAGAATAAGATAACACGCAATGGGAGTGGAGAGATGGCGAGAGTAGCGTGTACCCTCCGTGGCAAGAGGCTGGACGGTGGTGTATCTGTGCTCTCGGTTGGCGTGAACCTGATCTGGTCTTAAGAACCCTGGTGGCGAGTTAACATATGCAAGGGTTAAGTGCTACATATGTCGTGTGATTGGAGATCCTCAACTGAGTATTAATCGATTCGGATCACCGTTACTTCTCGGACATGAAGACTTGGTCACTGACTTACACGTAGTTTCTAGTAAACTAAAAGGGATGACAAAAGATGGCTAGTAGGCCAAGTGCTTGAACAAGGATAGAAAGAACTCTAGATTCAGGAAATAACTTAACTTGCTAATAAAACTGGAATTTTAAGGATCCACTATTAGTAAGCATTTTTGCAAACAGAGTCTTGATTCTTGATTTAGCCTTACCTTGACTCCCTCCAAGCCAGCATATCCTTGAGAGTCTTTTATTTTGACGGGTAAGACTTTTGAAAGTACACTTAGTACTCTAGGTTTTTGAACCTATGTTGTTGTAAGTGAGGAGGCAGCAAACTTTTGTTGCTTTTGCTCTAAGGTGGTGCCAAAGGAGGAATCGCAAGAGTGAAGCCTCGGGAGGATGCTGTCCTCCTTTTGAAAAACTTTATATCTGATTGCAGGAGGGGTTTTTGCCTCCCGAGTTTGTAATAATAATACTTCTGCACTCATATACTACTGGTCTGTAATAATAACACTCTTTCTATATTTTAATGTAAATTAAGTTGCTATAATTGCTTCCGCTTATTCGTTCCTCCGATGTGTTGTAATATCTACGTGACGGGTGAAACGCTCTTGGGAAAGGCAAAGGACACAGATACCAAACTTGTCGAGTGATTAGAACCATCTATAGGGTTGCCCAAGGTCCGCTGGACAAGGACAACTGTAGGTGGGCCTAATGACTTGGGAGGTTCCGTCACAATTATTGTTATTCTATTCCTTAATGTTCTTGATAAGACTATGGTGTTAATTGGAACATGGAGCTTAACTTGAGAATATAGTGCCACCACAAGGGTGGAATGGGACGCTCTCGGCCAAGTAATTAGTAAAACTAGGGAGAGATTACCTTACCTGAAACGGGCAAGCGAGGAGGCATCGCTACAGAGTATAGGAGGTTCTCGGGTCAGATTGCCTAGCTTTCCGGACGGGGGATTCCTATGCTTCCTTCTTCCTGAATCCATAGCGGGTTTTATCGAACTAGTGGAACTTTGGAAAGGCCTCGTAGTGTTACCCTACCTCGTCTCCTCGATATAGATGAATGGGACTTCTAGGCCCCTTGGCAACTAGGTGACACGACTTGTGGGTAAAGGGTGCAACCTCTGCAGAGTGTAAAACTGGTGCTCGCAGTCACGAGCAGCTCAGGACTCTCGCATAATTAATTTATGAAAGTAAATTTAATTTGTCATTTGCATCGCATTGTGGTTTATTATTAGTTTTGATCTACTATTACTTTGGGTTGGTATACACTTACATTTAGTAACTGCTAATAAAATTTAACCAACTTATTAAAAGCAATGCTCAGCTTCAACCATTATTTATTGATCAGCCTTACACTTCACATGGGCTCCCACCTTTGGTGAGTTCATGCACATTATTCCCCACAACTTGTTGAGCTATGATCTTTTGTGAGCTAACCCTTGCGATATATAAAACCCCTACAGGAGAAGAACAGGTGGTCCAGTAGGAGACCTACAACGAGGAGTATGAGCTTATCTAGGTGGCGTCTCCCAGTCAGCTTGATAGTGCCAAGGAATAATTATTAGTTCGTTTTATTGTTATCATTTATTTTTGTAAGACACTTCTGCTATGTAATAATATTTGTGACATTTATATTTATACACTTTGTCATTATATGCGATGTTCTTCTTTGGCGCACATATGAGACGCACCTGGCTTTATCCCTTAAATCTGGGTGTGACATTGTCCCTAGGAGCAGTAACTGTCAGACATTATGGTCGGTATGATGTCAATGGTTTTCGTTTCTGTTCTACTAGGTTCGAAGATGCTCATTCTCTTGCAGCCACAACCAATTCTGGAGTTGTAACTAGAGCTATCGATGATGAAGGGAAGGTGACTAATTATTATAGAGTCATTAATGATATACTTGAGTACAAGTTTTTTAGAGATAAACAACTCAAAGTGGTGTTGTTTGATTGTTATTGGTTTACCCCAAATAGTGCAACGCGAGAAACCAATATGGCATGGTGGAAGTCAAACACAATGATCGATTTCAAGGCCACGACACTATAATACTTGCCCACCAATGCGATCAGGTGTATTATATGATATATCCATCTTTGGTTGATTGAAGGGTAGTGTACAAAGTTAATCCTCGTGAACGACTATATGCTCTTGGTGATGCTGGTTAAGTTGAAAGTCAAATCGAGTAGGAAGTGAGGGCTGCTGAGATTTTCCAAGACGACAAACTTACAAGCACATTTAACGTACAAACTAAAATGTTGGAAGAATCCTTACTAGGTGATCAAAATGGTGTAAAATTCCTCCAAAAAAGAAAACGAGTGTTGAGAAAGAAGAAAGCTCCTTGGCATCCATTGAATCGACGGAAACAACTGGATCCTGATTTTGATTATGATTATGATTGACGAATATGGATCATTATTTGTTTCATTTTTTAATTTGTTTCATTATTTTATATTTCATATTTTAGATTGTGTACTAACTTGTTTTTGTTAAAATAGGATGTCAAAGAAAATGAGATCTTTTGCTCGGAATTTGCTTGGGACGAGGAGTAGCTCGAGGAGCAGCCCGAGGAGTGAGGACTCAGTGTTTCAGGGCACAGTTTCTTCCATGAGCATACACAGAGCGCTGGCAGACCATTTGCCTCTAGACGATTAACATGATGTAAGTTACTTGTTAAATTACATTATGTAAGTTACTTAATATTGCATGATGTAAGTTACTTATTTCATAGGATGCTGAAATCGAGCGACAATCGAGAGAAGATGCTACAGTTAGTGCGGTGGTAGGGGACCATGCGGGAGATGGTGATGGAGATGATGCTGGAGACGATGCTGGTGGATTTTCAGTTGGTGTGGATTCTGGTGCTGGTGGAGATTTCGTAGCTTGGTCTGGATCTTCTCGAGTTAGGAGAACAAGGAAGCTACATTTTGTTGGACCATCTCTGGAGCTTCCACCTGAGTCTCGGGTTTTTATAAAGCCAAGTGAAAAGTGAGTGACATAGTCTTTGTTTAATTGTTATCGCAAGTTATTTATTTATTTGTACATTGTTTTGTGCTTGCAGGACTTGGATCAATGACTCCTTCACAGGCACAGGACACTACATGCATGTGAACATGGTCCTTGGTATTCTTGTTTGTGTCCATTGACCTGGTCTTGTGACTTTGTCTAGTGGCGAGTCTGTCCCGCCACCACTTGGGATCATTATCACTATGGTGTTTGTAGAACGTTTGGCAACACAGGAACTAGATTAAGATGCATTATGAATATGAATTTTCTTTACTACTTTCTCAATCTCATGGTTGCTTGTATGATATAACACTATTTTTTGCAGAAACAATACATTGTCGGAAGATGGGTGATATGATCTGAACGCTCGTTACGTGTTTAAGTATAACACGAACGATGTCGTTGCAGATGCAATGTACTATGCATGACTTCAGGCTATAAAGGCATGGTACAGGGCAAGTGATGATGACTAGCTGATGTCGAAGATCAATGTGGAGTGGTCATCAATTTAGCTTACGAAGGAGCAATACATTGAGGTAAACAAGTTGTTGTACCTTCTATTTTTTGCTGATTCTTGTTTTGGGTACATGTTAATGCATCAATTTGCTTGATTGAAAAACATTTCATGTAGGTGTCTGTGCCTTGGGTGGCCACCCGATCAGAGTGTTATCAGGCCTTGTGTAGGTGGTGGGCTTTCCCTGAGTTTCGTGCCATTTTTGAAAGGAACAAGGGAAACCGTGGTACTGAGTCGTTCCACAACTACGGTGGCGACGAACATGTGCACTTGGCTAAGCGAGTGGTATGGCATAGTATGTTGTAACTACGAAATACATAGAAATGTGTCATTCTAACTTGTATGTACAGGAAGTCAAAACTGGTCATACACCCACGGATGTGGAGGTGTATATTCAAGGGCATAGGGGTTCTGATCCTTAGAATCGTGATCTTTTATGCACTCAGACAGCTACCGACCGTCTAGTGAGTTTTTGGTACTCTAGTATATGTTTGTGCATCAACTTGATGATGCATTTATATTTGGTATGTTTGCCTCCAGGCTTCATATGGGTAGGAGATGGTTCAGTGCCATGGGTAGGACTATGACTGGAGGAGCCAACTAATCGACCCTCAGGCAGCATATGCTAACGCGGGAGGACAAGCCCATTGCCACACCCGGCTTTAAGGAACAAAGCCAGGTGCATCTCATACATGCGCCAAGAAGACAACATATATAATAACAGAGTGTATAGAGATAAATGTCACAATAACATCAGAGTATTTATTACAAAGTGGAAGTCTTATTACAAAATAAAAGATAAATATAAAACGAACTAAGGATCATCATTAGCGCCAATGTCAACTGAGAAACGCCACCTAGATCAGATCAAACTCCTCGCCTTGCGGCTCCTCATGAACCACCTGTTCTTCTCCTGTGGGGGGTGTGAGACAGCAAGGGTGAGCTCACACATGATCATAGCTCAACAAGTTGTGGGGAAACCAGTGGGCATGAACTCACAAAGGTGGGAGTTCATGTGATGTGTAAGGCTAATCAACAACGGGGGTTAAGGCTGAGCATTGCTTTTAATTAGTGGGTCAAAATTTTATTAGCAGTTACTAAGTGTAAGTAAATACCAAACCTTAAATAAAGTAATAGAACAAAATTAATAATAATCCCATGCATATGCAAATGACAAATTGAATTTAAGTTCCATAAATTAATCATCAGAGAGTCCTGAGCTGCTCATGACCGTGAGCTCGGCTAGTATACCAGTTTTACACTCTGCAGAGGTTGTACCCTTTACCCACAAGTCATGTTACCCATCTGCCAAGAGACGGCCAATCCCATACACCACTACCGAGGAGGCGAGGCAGGGTAACACTACGAGGCCTTTACAAAGTTCCACTAGCTTCCGAAAACCCGCTACAGTTTATGGGAAGAGCACTTGCAAGAATCCCCCATCTGACCACCATCGCAGCAAAATCAACCCGAGAACCTCCTTGCATGCAACTCCCCTACTGCCCTTGCCCCTTTCGGCTAAGGTAGTCTTCCACTACTAGCTTTCCTAATTAGTTAGCAAATGGGTCCCATTCCTCCCTTGTGGTGGCACGTGTTTCTCAAGTTAAGCTCTATGTTCCAATTAACATTAATGATCTTGACATGAACATAAATAGAATAACAAAAGAATTGGAACATGGATATAATGAAAAAAATTTATCCCAAAACCATGTAAAGCTATAGCAAACTACCCAAGTGATTCAGGGGTAAACAAGGTAATGAGATAAACAATCTAGGGTGACCTATCGGGTCCCATCAAAATTAACCTATGCATGAATAAGTGATATTAAAGAACATTATTGGGTAAAAAGTGATCAAGGGCACAACTTGCCTTCAATGAGCTCCTTCTCAGCTACTTCTATCTGCTGCTCACCAGGATCCTCAGTCACAGGCTCTTCTACTCACCACAATACAAACAAGCACAGTACATAGAGAAAATTAACATCACACCAAACATGTAAACAAAATACATAATAATAATCTACTCATTAAAATAAAATCCTAGGAACAGGAATCATAATTTTTGGAGTTATAGATTTTAAGGTATGAATTTACAAAGGTTTTATGTGCTTAAAATAGGATTAAATGAGATATTAATTTTTTTACTATTTTCATGTAAAACAGAGACTCTAAATGATAGAGAATAATATTACAAAAATTTAGAAACTGGAATGGGTTAATTTGGAGTTCATATGAATTTTCTATGATTTATTAAAGTCCTAGCACTTATTTTTGTGTTAAAAAGTAATTTCTAAAATCAAATAACTGAAATTACAGCGCTATGGACTAGGCGCACTATTTACAGGGAACTTAGGGGCCTTGGGGTAAGATTCCTAAGACACAGGGAACAGCCTGCCTGGACCGTGGGTTGTTACGATGAAACGCCGAGGACTTTAACGTAAATAGCTCGGCTGAAACGGTATGAAGGGCTCTTGGCCGCCCGATTAGAAATCTAGGGTCCCGATTAACACACTAGGATGACTGCCGTGCTTGAACCGAGACCGTCGATCCCCAGATCGACGATGGAAAGTAGATCTCCCAGGGAACCGATGGATCGATAACCTACGGTTGGGATTTAATGCTCCGAATCGGTATAACACATCTAATGGCAACCCTCCAACGTAGATCGCACGGCCCAGGGCTTTCTTCCTCTACTCTCTCACTCCCGCGGTGGCGCCGCCCGCATGTTCGCAGCCGAGCTCCGGTGAGGGCGCCAATCGGTGTTGCCCGGGCGCTAAGCATCAAACTTAATCGAGATATACCATGCGGAAGGCAAGACGAACACGAGGGACAGATCTCTTAGAGAGGGAATGGAGCACAGGGGCACGACCACGACAAGGTGCGGGTCCGCCGTGGAGTTGGTGCGACGGCGAGAGATTGCCGCCCCACCGAAGACACCCGCGCACCGCTAAATCCATGAATCGACCACTTAGGCTAGCCCGAAGATTGTCACACCCGGTTTTAGAAGGTAAACCGAATGCGAACCATGTACGTGCCAGGATCAGTTATTCACGTACACAGCAGTTACATAACATGGACATCATCACACAGTGCTCAAAATAGTATTAAAAAGGGAAATAATAGTCGATTACATCATACGTCTGAGACGTCCATATAGTCCTTACAATAAATCAAAGTGCGAAAACGAAACGTAGATAACTGCGGCCTTCACAGGCAGCCGACTGGGGGTTGCCGCTAACCCACACCTAGAACTCGTCGTAGTCTTGGAACTCCTGGAAGTCTCCTTCCACAGCTTCATCTTCTTCTGAGCAGTGGTTGCAATGCTGACAACCTGGGGGGGGTTTGGTGTGTAGAGCAAGAGTGAGTACACATCAACATACTCAGCAAGCATCCTGTTTGGCTGTAGTGGACTAGCTTTATGTGGGGGTAAGTCAAGCAGTTGCTTTTAGTTGGTCAGATTATTATTTACTAATAGAAAGCCAGGTTTTAGCATTAACCCAAGTTATTAGCCCGGTGTACCCTTTCCAAACGGAAAGAATACCACTTACCAACACCATAATCATAACCAAAACCATCAGTCTCATTGCCATCTGTAAAACCAAAATGTCTCTGATCAAGTACCACTAATCATTGGAGCTCCCTTGGCCGCTCATAACCGCGAGCACGGCTGATATATCAGTTCTCAAACACTTTGCAGAGGTTGTGCACTTTACCCACAAGCCGTGATTCCCTTTCTGCCCGGAGAGAGCTACTCCCCATTGACCACTACCTAGGTGGTCCAGCAGGGCATCACTATATAGCCTTTACAAAGATTCCCCGAGGCTGTAGCCGCCCGTTAGGTTTCCTAAATGTACCGCACTCCTCCCCAAGGGACAAATCAACCTTGGCAGAGCGAGCCGCATACACCGAGCCCCATTGACGGCACAACGGCTAAGCGAACTACACCCCGGTTCCTCTAATTACTCAGCTAAGGGCGTCCCACTCCACCCTCATGGTTGCACTGTTTTCCGGGCGGTCATCCATAGAACAGGTCCTTACGGAGAGGCACTCGAGAAACCGCTCGAGCCCCCTTGAAGACCACAAGTACAACATCATAATAAGAGAAGGGAAAACAGCGTATCATATATAATCTCATCATGTTCATTGATTAGAGTTTGAGCAATAGCATAGAGCTAAATAATAATAATCCAACCCAAATAGGTAAACAAGGACATGGATAACAAAAGTTAGTCAATCCTTAAGTATAAATGTGTAATGCGGGAGGTGAATTAAAGAATGAATAGGACAGAGATAGGGCAAAGGACACTTGCCTCCACCAACCGACTGCTGCTCAGGGGCTTCTCCTGCGAGTTCTTCGGGCTCTCCAACCGGATCGTTCTCTAAGCGATTGCAAGCATACATACATCCATCCATTGAAATTAGGAAACCAACAATACACCATACAAGAGAACAAGTAGATTAAACATGCATAAAATATCACATACAATAATGAGTTTACCATGGTTAGAAAGAAATGAGAAAAGGTCTCGCGAGAGTTAAAGCTTATGCCCGAGACGCACTACGGGTTGGTGAATAACTAGACGTCACGTGTTCTAGTTTCCAATTGGTTCTAACAAAAGAATTAGCTACATGCACTAATGTAAACGTGACCACTTTTAGTAGATTAACATTGAATAAGATAGACGATTAGCTATACAAATTAACTAACGTAACCAATTTCCAAATTGAGACTCCTATCTTATTAATATAAATAACGTGATTAGCGCATATAGGATACGGGGGGGTAGACGGGGCTAGGGGGTAGACGATCGTGTCACGAGCGCAACAGGGCGCTATGCGTCGCGTCGCGAGCACGACGAGCTACGCCAGAACGCTGCGCGAACACGCGCACGCGCAAAGCCACTCTTAACGTGCCGCGAACGAGTCGCGCACGCGTCGGGGCCATGCGCTGGCCGAGCTCGAGGCTACGCCGAGGGCCGACATGACGCGAGCAAGGCACGGCGGGGCGAGCAGGCAAGCACGCCGGGGCAAGCGGGCACGGGCGAGCGAGGACACGGTCGGTCACCACGTCGGGGCGGGGACGGAGGCGGGTTTGCCGGGGGACGGCCGAACGCGGGGCGGGACGGTTGGGCCGGGGCCGGGGCGCGGGCGGCCGAGCCGAGGCCGGGGCGGCCGAACCGAGCGGGGACGGCCGGGCCGGGGCCGGGGCGCGGGACGGCCGAGCCGGGCGGGGCGCGGCGAGGTCGGGCGAGGTCGGGGCCGGGCGCGGCGAGGCGGCCGAGCCGGGGTCGGGGGGCGCGGTTGAGCCGGGGCATGGGGACGGCCGGGCTGGGGGCGGCCGAGCCAGGGCATGGGGCGGGCGGTTGAGCCGGGGGGCGGCCGAGCCGGGGCACGGCGGGGCCGGCGAGAGGGCGGCCGAGGCCGGGCGCGGGGGCGGTTGGGCCGAGCGCGGGGGAGGGGTGGCACGGGCGGCCGAGCCGGGGTCGGGGGCAGCCGAGGCCGGGCGCGAGCGGCCGAGGCCGGGCGGGGGAGGCGGCCGAGCTGGGGCCGGGCGGCTGAGGCCGGGCGCGGGAGACGGCCGAGCCGGGGCCGGGCGGCCGAGCTGGACGCGGGGAAGGAGGAGGGAGAGGGGGAAAGGAGAGGGGAGGAAGGGGGGGGTCTCACCATGGCGGAGGAGGGCGGCGCGGCGGGCACGGGGAAGGGAGCGGTGGCGGCGGCGCTAGGGTTAGGGAGAGGGAGAGAGAGAGGGAGAGGGAGAGGGAGGGGATTTTTGGAAAAAGAAAAAAGAAAAGGGGAGGGGGTGGCTGGGCCGGCTGGGCCCAAAGGGGGGGGAAGGGGGCGCGCGGCTGGGCCGGCGCGGGGCCCACGCGGGAAGGGGGGGGAGGGCGGCGGCTGGGTCGCCAGCTGGGCCGGCCGAAGGGGGGGCGGTTGGGCCGAAAGGGGAGAAGGGGGGAAGAGAAAAGAAAAAAAAAGAAAAGGCTTTTCTTTTTCCTAATTTCTAATTTCCTCTAGATGAAAGCATTCACATTTTTAATCAAACAAAAAGTATGCATGGTTCGGCATGGTGCATCACACAAAATAAAATGTTTTTAAGGTTTTGCTTTACACGAGGTATAAAGCCAAAACCCGCTATGACTTTGGAAAAGATCAAGGTTTAGCGAGGGGGAAAAGGAAAAGAAAAGGGTAACGCCTGAATTTGGTGAGAGAAAAGAAGAAAAAAATTCTACCCCCAAATTCAGGGCGTTACAAACCTATCCCCCTTAAAAGAATCTCGCCCTCGAGATTCACGGTTGGCTAGCAAATAGCTCAGGGTATTTGGCCAACAGATCATCTTCACGCTCCCAGGGTGCTTCTTCTTCTGAATGGTGATTCCACCTGACTTTGCACATTCGGATGGTCTTCCTTCGGGTGACTCTGTTTGCAACCTCAAGGATCTGCACTGGCATCTCAACGTAGGTCAAGTCCTCCTGGACTTCAAGACCTTCCACTGGCAACTGCTCCTCTGGCACACGCAAGCACTTCTTCAACTGAGACACATGAAAAACATCATGCACAGCAGACAAATTCTCTGGCAAACTGAGCTGATAGGCCACTTCTCCACGCCTTGAGAGAATTTGGTACGGACCAATGTAGCGGGGTGCTAGCTTGCCTTTGACTCCAAACCTTCTGACTCCTCTGATCGGTGACACTTTCAGATAGACGAAGTCTCCGACTTAGCTCTCTTCTTCTTATATCTGCATAGCTTCGCTGCCTTGATTGCACTATCTTCAGGTTTTCTCGGACCATCTTGATGTTCTCTTCGGCTTCAAGCAAAATGTCTGGCCCGAACACTTGCTTTTCCCCAGGCTGATCCCATTGCAACGGAGTTCTACAACTCCTCCCATAGAGCGCTTGAAATGGTGACATCTTCAAACTGGCCTGGTAACTATTGTTATAAGAAAACTCTGCATAAGGCAATCGCTTATCCCATCCGGACTAATCTTGCAACGCACAGGCTCTCAACATATCTTCGAGAATTTGATTGGTCCTTTCGGTCTGGCCATCTGTCTGCGGATGATAAGCTGAACTAAAATTCAGATGTGTGCCCAAGGCTTCATGCAACTGCTGCCAGAAATGAGAGGTGAACTGCGTTCTTCTGTCTGACACTATCTTCTTTGGCACACCATGAAGACAAACGATCCGAGACATGTACAATTCTGCCAATACTGCACTGCTGTAGTTGGTCTTGACAGGTATGAAGTGGGCTGACTTGGTCAAGCGATCCACCACTACCCAAATGGAATCGTAGCCGGCTCGAGTGTGAGGCAATCCGACTATGAAATCCATACCAATTTCATCCCATTTCCACTGAGGAATTCGCAACGGTTGCAACAATCCAGCTGGTCTCTGGTGCTCTGCCTTAATTCTTCGACAACTATCGCACATAGCCACATGCTCTGCGATTTCCCTCTTCATTCTGTACCACCAGAATTTCTTCTTCAGATCTTGATACATCTTCTCACTGCTAGGGTGAATCGAATAAGTAGTCTCATGAGCTTCCTTGAGAATCAACTCCCGAATGGATTGGACATTGGGAACGCACAAGCGGTCTTTGAACCATATCACACCTTCTGCATCTTTTCGAAAATCTTTGCCTCTGCCATCTAGAATCAGTCGCCGAATCTCACTGATCTTCTCATCATTCTTCTGCGCTTCTTTGATTTCTCGCTCCAAGGTAGGTTCCAACTCAACTGTAACTCCTCGCGAATTGTTCAGAAACCCGAGACTCAACCTGTCAAACTCCTTGGCCAACTCATAAGGCATCAGACGAGCGTCCATCAGATTGACTTGACTCTTCCTGCTCAAAGCATCTGCCACTACGTTTGCTTTGCTTGGATGGTAATGGATCTCCAACTCATAGTCTTTGATCAGCTCTAACCATCTTTGCTGCCTCATGTTCAACTCTGACTGAGTGAATATGTACTTCAGACTCTTGTGGTCTGTGTAAACATCGCATTTCTGTCCATACAGATAGTGCCTCCATGTCTTCAGTGCGTGAACCACTGCTGCCAATTCTAGATCATGGATTGGGTAATTCTTCTCATGAACCTTTAACTGTCGGGATGAGTAAGCCACAACTCTTCCCTCTTGCATCAATATGCATCCCAAACCTGTGTAACAAGCATCACAGTACACAGAGAAGGGCTTGTGCACATCAGGCAAGACTAGGACAGGCGCTGTTGTCAACTTCTCTTTCAGCGCTTCGAAAGCCTCTTGACATTTTTGGGTCCACTTGAACTCAACCTTGTTGCCTAGCAACGCTGTCATTGGTTTCGCAATCTTCGAAAACCCTTCAATGAATCGTCGATAATATCCGGCCATTCCAATGAAGCTCTTGATTCCTCGAGCATCCGTTGGCGCTTTCCAGTTCAGAATGTCTGCCACTTTCTTCGGATCCACAGCCAATCCTTCTTTGTTGATTATGTGACCCAAGAACAGGACTTCATTGATCCAGAACTCACATTTGCTCAACTTTGCATACAACTGGTGCTCTCGCGATCTCTGCAATACCATCCTCAAATGATCTGCATGCTCTTCTTCGCTTTGAGAATAAATCAGAATGTCATCGATGAATACCACCACAAACTTATCAAGGTAATCCATGAATACACTGTTCATCAAGTTCATGAAGAACGCTGGTGCAATGGTCAAACCAAAAGACATCACAGTGAACTCATACAACCCATACTTGGTAATGAATGCCGTCTTCGGAATGTCCGAAGGTCGGATCCTGAGCTGATGATAACCTGATCTCAGATCAATCTTGGAGAACACACTGGCTCCTCTCAACTGGTCGAACAGATCTTCTATTCTAGGCAAAGGGTACTTGTTCTTGATCGTGACTTCATTCAAAGCTCGATAATCGATACACATCCTTTTGGTGCCATCTTTCTTTTCTACGAACAAGAAAGAGGCGGCCCAAGGCGAGGTGCTTGGCCGGATGTAACCTTTCTCTGACAGCTCATCAATCTGCTCCTTAAGCTCAACCAATTCTGGTCCGGATATTCTGTAAGCTCTCTTAAAGATGGGGGCGGTTCCAGTAAGAAGCTCTATGGCAAACTCAACTTTCCACTCTGGTGGCATACCCGGTAAATCCTTTGGAAACACATCTGGAAACTCAGACACAACCTTGATACTCTCAATTGGGTCTGCTTCACTGCTATCGACAGCCATCTGATAACAACTTCCTCTCTTTGGCTCAGGCGGGACTAACTCGGTCACCACTTCCTCTCCTAGTGGGGACACCAACTTGATTGTCCTTTTATCACAACTGATAACTGCCTGATACTTATCTATCCAATTCATCCCTAGGATGACATCTATTCCATGAGTACCCATTACTATAAGGTTGGCGGGAAACACTATCCCCCTTATTTCCACACTTATATTCAAACAAATGCTATCAGCTCGAATTCTACCACCGGCTAAGTCAATTTGAATGGGGTTGACATGGTAGTAATTGGAAGATTATGTGCTTCTACCCATGATGCAGTAATGAAAGAATGAGTTGCTCCAGTATCAAATAACACTTCTGCAATATGGGAGTCGACTGGGAACATACCTACTATCATGTCGGGAGTCTCCTGAACTGCTTCAGCCTCCAAGTGGTTCAGTGTTCCATGATTATGGCGCGGTTGAGAGCGGTTGCCTGCTCCTGGCTGAGGCACATTCTGCTTTGCTGGGGCATTGGGGCCTGACTGCTGCTAGGCTGCCTTCTTCGGACATTGCATCACCCAATGGCCTTGCTCTCCACAGTGGAAACATGCTCTATTTCCAACCTGAGCTGGTGCTGCCTGATTGTTCTGCTGGTTTGCTGGGGCAGGAAGACGAGGTGTCTGCTGATTCTGCCTCTGAAACTAACCTCCTGACTGATTGTTCTGACGGTTCTGATACTGGTGCTGAGGGTACTGCCTTCGGAACTGTTGATGCTGCTGAGGTGGACGCTGGTTCTGCCTGAACTGCTGAGGTTGATTGCCTGAGAAACGAGGACGGCTGCTGCTTCTAGGCTGGGGTCCACTGATCTTGCGCTTACGATCCTCCATCTCCTTATGCTTCCTTTCTGTCATGATTGCTCTGTCAATCAAGTGCTGGAATGTCGGGAAGGTATGATTCATCAGTTGGTACTGAAGAGGGTCAACCAAGCCTCTCAAGAAACGGTACTGTCGCTTGGCGTCGGTGTTGACATCTTCAGGAGCATAGCGAGACAACTGCAGAAACCTGTCTCGGTACTCACTGACAGATGATGACCCTTGCTTGAGGGCTAGGAACTCCTCCTTCTTCACTGTCATCAGACCTGCAGGCACATGGTACTGACGAAAGCTACCTCTGAACTCTTCCCAAGTGATGGCATCGGGGTTGGCATGGGTGGCGAGATAAGACTCCCACCATGATTGGGCTGCTCCTCTCAATAGACGAGGACCATACAAAACTTTCTCTCTGTCATCGCACTAAGCGGTATGCAACTCCCGCTCCACAGTGCGCAGCCAATCTTCAGCATCCATGGGGTCAGAAGAATGAGCAAACGTTGGTGGATGACCTCTCATAAATTCAGCACGCTTGTCTCTGGGCATCTGAGGCATCTGAGGTTGAGGTGGGGCCTGCTGCTGTTGCTGCTGAATGGCAGCCAGAGTCTGACCGATGGCTTGAACTGCCTGAGTCTGCATCAGAAACATCTGCTCGATCGACATCGGGGGCGGGGGCGGCAGGTGCTGCTGCTGGGGCACCTCATCCTGCAGAGCGGCTCGCTCCTGCTGAGCACGCCTTCCTCCTCTGCGCCTGTTCTCTGACATCTGCAGAATGCAACCACACATCAGAACTGATCTGGCAAATCTTGCAGCATAAGAAAAGAGTATAGAATTCTCCAACAGCACTGAACAGATGAGCATCTTCACTGATCTCCAACACAGACCACACAGCTTCTCAGATAAAGGGGAAAGTGGGATAAAAGGTTTCCCAACTATATAACTAACTCCATTAACATATAACAGGTAAACCATAATGCAGGGGATACCCACACTCTGGTGACAGTCATTACAAAGATCCAAACCAAACATAGTTCATCATGACAAACATAAATGCACAGGATATAGCAAACTACCCTGTCTAACTAAGACTAACTAAAAGCGAGACTAACGCTAAGACTGTAGCTTCTACGTATATATTTTGTATTAATTACAATATCCGACTCTAGCGATCTATGGTTCTAGATTTATCTTGGTCTTGCAGTCGGGATTGCCATAAGACTGGTGTCCACGCCGAGGTGAGCGGTACGGGTGCTGAGTCCCAACGGGGGCGGGGGAACCACCATCCAAGTGACGACGTTCCGCGCGCTCAGCCCGCAGCAGGGCGATCTCAGCACGAGCCCTACTCAGCTCGTCTAGTGCATGGTCCAGCTCCGTGTTTAGCACGGCGGCTAGGTTGACTGTGCTGCTCAACCTAGGATTATCCTCACCAGCAGGTGAAACAATCACGCCTCATGTGCTGCCAGATGGATGGCGGGGGTAATACTTCAGGTCGAGACCGTCAGCTACCCCACCGAGAACCGAGCAGTAGTGCGAAAGTGCACACCGTGCAGCGTCCTGCATGGCTGCCTCAGCTGAGTCCCGCTCAGAGATAGAATAGTGCTCTGAGCAGGCCTCCGCACCCTGGAGACTGTTCTCCGGACGGCGCACCAAGCAGGTCGCCTCCCAGCGGTCCGGGTAAACCCCGCGACTATGCTGGTAGACCACACGGCGATACACGATAGACCAAGTACGCCGGTCAAGTGCCCGACGTAGCAGGATGTCGAGCGCATCGTGGAAGTGACACCCGCGAGCAGCGTCACGAGTGATGGGTCGAGCGACCCATCCTTCCGGCTCATGGTCAGCAGGGAAATCAGTGTCGTGGCTCAGGCTGTCGTCGCCACCTCCGTCGTCTGGGTCTCCTCCAACAGCTACTCCAGGGGATGGGGCGCCCAATGGTGGTGCAGGGGGCGCCTCCAGGGGAAGCACAGGAGAGCAGCTCCTCACAGACTCTATCTCCTGCTAGAGCGAGAAAGAAGAGCCCTGCTGCTCCTGTCGTCGACGTTCCTGCTCCTCATGTAGGCGGTGGTGCAGTCTCTCCAAGTGGCTGGACTGACCGGCCACGGGACGGCGAAGCGGACGCTCAGCAAGGCGGGAGGGTAAGAAGGGGATGACGGACTTTCGTGCAGTGTGTCTAAGTCGAGCCATCTACAAAAGACACCGCAAGAAAAAGAGTGAGAACAGAATTAATATGACCAGCAAATAATGAACCATAAATAAATGAAGGATTAGAATAAAACAAAATTTGCAGCAAGGTACAATATATAGTAGAACATAGGTTTGGTCAGTATGACCAACTTTTGAAGGGGTACCAAAGTCAAGGCAGGGACAGAGGTCTATAATCCTTAGAACGACCATTCTACTCTAGGTTAGCGGTCCTACAGTCAGCACGGCTTTGATACCACTTATGTCACACCCGGTTTTAGAAGGTAAACCGAATGCGAACTATGTACGTGCCAGGATCAGTTATTCACGTACACAGCAGTTACATAACATGGACATCATCACACAGTGCTCAAAATAGTATTAAATAGGGAAATAATAGTCGATTACATCATACGTCTGAGACGTCCATATAGTCCTTACAATAAATCAAAGTGCGAAAACGAAACGTAGATAACCGCGGCCTTCACAGGCAGCCGACTGGGGGTTGCCGCTAACCCACACCTAGAACTCGTCGTAGTCTTCGAACTCCTGGAAGTCTCCTTCCACAGCTTCATCTTCTTCTGAGCAGTGGTTGCAATGCTCACAACCTGGGGGGGTTTGGTGTGTAGAGCAAGAGTGAGTACACATCAACATACTCAGCAAGCATCCTATTTGGCTGTAGTGGACTAGCTTTATGTGGGGGTAAGTCAAGCAGTTGCTTTTAGTTGGTCAGATTATTATTTACTAATAGAAAGCCAGGTTTTAGCATTAACCCAAGTTATTAGCCCGGTGTACCCTTTCCAAACGGAAAGAATACCACTTACCAGCACCATAATCATAACCAAAACCATCAGTCTCATTGCCATCTGTAAAACCAAAATGTCTCCGATCAAGTACCACTAATCATTGGAGCTCCCTTGGCCGCTCATAACCGCGAGCACGGCTGATATATCAGTTTTCAAACACTCTGCAGAGGTTGTGCACTTTACCCACAAGCAGTGATTCCCTTTCTGCCTGGAGAGAGCTACTCCCCATTGACCACTACCTAGGTGGTCCAGCAGGGCATCACTACGTAGCCTTTACAAAGATTCCCCGGGGCTGTAGCCGCCCGTTAGGTTTCCTAAATGTACCGCACTCCTCCCCAAGGGACAAATCAACCTTGGCAGAGCGAGCCGCATACACCGAGCCCCATTGACGGCACAACGGCTAAGCGAACTACACCCTGGTTCCTCTAATTACTCAGCTAAGGGTGTCCCACTCCACCCTCATGGTTGCACTGTTTTCCCGGGCGATCATCCATAGAACAGGTCCTTACGGAGAGGCACTCGAGAAACCGCTCGAGCCCCCTTGAAGACCACAAGTACAACATCATAATAAGAGAAGGGAAAACAGCGTATCATATATAATCTCATCATGTTCATTGAGTAGAGTTTGAGCAATAGCATAGAGCTAAATAATAATAATCCGATCCAAATAAGTAAACAAGGACATGGATAACAAAAGCTAGTCAATCCTTAAGTATAAATGTGTAATGCGGGAGGTGAATTAAAGAATGAATAGGACAGAGATAGGGCAAAGGACACTTGCCTCCACCAACCGACTGCTGCTCAGGGGCTTCTCCTGTGAGTTCTTCGGGCTCTCCAACCGGATCGTTCTCTAAGCGATTGCAAGCATACATACATCCATCCATTGAAATTAGGAAACCAACAATACACCATACAAGAGAACAAGTAGATTAAACATGCATAAAATATCACATACAATAATGAGTTTACCATGGTTAGAAAGAAATGAGAAAAGGTCTCGCGAGAGTTAAAGCTTATGCCCGAGACGCACTACGGGTTGGTGAATAACTAGATGTCACGTGCTCTAGTTTCCAATTGGTTCTAACAAAAGAATTAGCTACATGCACTAATGTAAACGTGACCACTTTTAGTAGATTAACATTGAATAAGATAGACGATTAGCTATACAAATTAACTAACGTAACCAATTTCCAAATTGAGACTCCTATCTTATTAATATAAATAACGTGATTAGCGCATATAGGATACGGGGGGGTAGACGGGGCTAGGGGGTAGACGATCGTGTCGCGAGCGCAACAGGGCGCTATGCGTCGCGTCGCGAGCACGACGAGCTACGCCAGAACGCTGTGCGAACACGCGCACGCGCAAAGCCACTCTTAACGTGCCGCGAACGAGTCGCGCACGCGTCGGGGCCGTGCGCTGGCCGAGCTCGAGGCCGCGCGCCGAAGGCACGCTGGGCCGAGCTCGAGGCCACGCCGAGGGCCGACACGACGCGAGCAAGGCACGGCGGGGCGAGCGGGCAAGCACGCCGGGGCGAGCTGGCACGGGCGAGCGAGGACACGGTCGGTCACCACGTCGGGGCGGGGACGGAGGCGGGTTTGCCGGGGGACGGCCGAACGCGGGGCGGGACGGTTGGGCCGGGGCCGGGGCGCGGGCGGCCGAGCCGAGGCCGGGGCGGCCGAACTGAGCGGGGACGGCCGGGCCGGGGCCGGGGCGCGGGGCGGCCGAGCCGGGCGCGGCGCGGCGAGGTCGGGCGAGGTCGGGGCCGGGCGCGGCGAGGCGGCCGAGCCGGGGTCGGGGGGCACGGTTGAGCCGGAGCACGGGGACGGCCGGGCCGGGGGCGGCCGAGCCGGGGAACGGGGTGGGCGGTTGAGCCGGGGGGCGGCCGAGCCGGGGCACGGCGGGGCCGGCGAGAGGGCGGCCGAGCTGGGGCGGGGGCGGCCGAGGCCGGGCGCGGGGGTGGTTGGGCCGAGCGCGGGGGAGGGGTGGCGCGGGCGGCCGAGCCGGGGTCGGGGGCAGCCGAGGCCGGGCGCGAGCGGCCGAGGCCGGGTGCAGGAGGCGGCCGAGCCGGGGCCGGGCGGCCGAGGCCGGGCGCGGGAGACGACCGAGCCGGGGCTGGGCGGCCAAGCCGGACGCGGGGAAGGAGGAGCGAGAGGGGGAAAGGCGAGGGGAGGAAGGGGGGGTCTCACCACGGCGGAGGAGGGCGGCGCGGCGGGCACGGGGAAGGGAGCAGCCGCGGCGGCGCTAGGGTTAGGGAGAGGGAGAGAGAGACAGGGAGAGGGAGGGGATTTTTGGAAAAAGAAAAAAGAAAAGGGGAGGGGGCGGCTGGGCCAGCTGGGCCCAAAGGGGGGGGGGGGAAGGGGGCACGCGGCTAGGCCGGCGCGGGGCCCGCGCGGGAAGGGGGGAGGGGGCGGCTGGGCCGCCACCTGGGCCGGCCGAAGGGGGGCGGTTGGGCCGAAAGGGGAGAAGGGCGGGGAAGAGAAAAGAAAAAAAAGAAAAGGCTTTTCTTTTTCCTAATTTCTAATTTCCTCTAGATGAAAGCATTCACATTTTTAATCAAAAAAAAGTATGCATGGTTCGGCATGGTGCATCACACAAAATAAAATGTTTTTAAGGTTTTGCTTTACACGAGGTCTAAAGCCAAAACCCGCTATGACTTTGGAAAAGATCAAGGTTTAGCGAGGGGAAAAAGGAAAAGAAAAGGGTAACGCCTGAATTTGGTGAGAGAAAAGAAGAAAAAAATTCTACCCCCAAATTCAGGGCGTTACAAAGATCCCCACGGCACCGACGGCACCGACTGAAGGCATGCGGTCAGAGTCCTCTACGACGACTATGGCGGCTCCGATTTTCACCTCGCCGAGTGTAAACCAGCGGTGATGGCTGTATTTTGGGTGATCAGGGAGTAGTCAAGGTGGGTTTGTCGCCACAGAATTTGATTTATAAAGGAACAGAGAGGGTGAGGTGGAGAGGGGAGGGTTGCTGGCGCGTGCCCAGGAGAATCACCACGCATTCCGCGCAGGCTGTTACAACGGCGGGCGACGGTGATGACAAGTGGGGCCGTGTTGTCGGTCACTAGAGAAATGCTGCCAGGTCCACGCGCGTGGCCGTGGGCTGACCGGTGGGGGCCACACGTCAGCGCCAACCCCCGACCTGGGCCGCACAGAGAGACAAGATGGGCCGGGAGTGGAGTTTTGGCCCAAGCGCGTTTTTAACCTTTTTCTTTTCTTTCCTTTTATCTTTTTCTTTTAATTTCTAGAATTCAAATTTGAATCCAATTTTAAATGTGAACTTATATTCATTTGAAATGTACAAATTGAACCCGATGATAGGAGTGGTTTAACTATTTTTATCTATACATTTTTCTTCATTTTTTGTATGTAATTTCTCTTTCTCTTCCCTAAACTTCAATTTACAAATTGGGGTTAAATCTCCAAATTTTGGATTTTGATATATTCCTTTTTACACTGTTTTTTATATTGTCACGAAATGCACACAAAATAAAATACCAGCATGATGCATAATTTGTTTGAGTGCCTTTTATTACTTATTCATTTGTATAAGTGAGGTGTCCACATGAAATGACAAGTAGAGATAACACACATACATATATACATGAATTTCATTTCTTCTTTTAGATTTTTCTTACAAAGTAGGTATTATAAATCCTACCCCCCTTAAAAATAATCTCGTCCTCGAGATTTAGGAAGATCTAGGGAAAAGATGGGGAAAGTCTATGCGAAGCTCTTCTTCTCTTTCCCATGTTGCTTCATCTTCGCCATGGTGACTCCATTGCACTTTGCACATCTTTATCACCTTATTTCTTGTAACTCTAGTCAAAGTATCAAGAATCTTGATCGGGTACTCCGTGTAAGTCAAATCACCCTGAACACTGAGTTCTTCCATCGGTAATTGTTCCTTAGGGACATAGAGACACTTCTTAAGGTGTGACACATGAAACACATTATGCACATCCGATAGACTAGTAGATAGCTCGAGTTGGTATGCCATCTCCCCAACTTACCTAAAGATCATGAATGGTCCAATAAAGCGAAGGGACAATTTGCCCTTAACTTTGAATCTCCTCATTCCACGAAGCGGTGACACCTTGAGGTAAACATAATCTCCTTCCTCAAATTCCGGTGGTCTCCTTCTATTATCAGCATAGCTCTTTTGCCTAGCTTGAGCTACCCTCAAATTCTCTCGAATTATACGGACTTGTTCTTCTGCCTCTTGAATCAGTTCAGCTCCAAAGAATTGTCTTTCTCCAGTCTGATCCCAATATAAAGGAGTCCTGCACTTCCTCCCATATAACGCTTCAAAAGGTGATATCTTCAGACTGGCCTGATATCTATTATTATATGAGAACTCAGCATATGGTAAACTTTTATCCCAACTTCCTCCATGCTGAAGCGCACAAGCTCTCAACATATCTTCCAATACTTGATTAGTCCTTTCAGTCTATCCATCAGTCTGAGGGTGATAGGTTGTACTAAAATTCAACTTTGTATTCATGTTCTCATGAAAGCTTCTCCAGAATCTTGAGGTAAACTGTGAACCTCGATCAGACACGATCTTCTTTGGTACTCCATGTAGACACACAATCCGAGCCATATATAACTCCGCCAGCTGTGAGCCTTTATAAGTAGTCTTGACTGGAATGAAATGAGCTACTTTAGTCAATCTATCCACAATCACCAATACAGCATCATATCCTTTCGAGGTGCAAGGCAGTCCAGTAATGAAATCCATACCAATCTCTTCCCACTTTCACTCAGGTATCTTCAGTGGGTGTAATAGTCCCGCTGGCCTCTGGTGTTCAGCCTTCACTCTTTGACACACATCACACATAGCCACATGTGCAGCCACATCTCTCTTCAATCCATACCACCAATATTTTTGCTTCAAATCCTGATACATCTTTGTGCTCCCAAGATGAATAGAATAATCCAAGTCATGAGCCTCCTTCAATATAGTCTCACGAAGGCTTTCAATATCAGGAACACATATCCCATCCTTGAACCATACAGTGCCTTGATCATCTTCCGTGAATTCTGGACCTCGACCTTCAGTAATCAGATCCTTAATCTCTTGTATTTTAGCATCACCAATTTGTCCTTTGCTTATTTCTTGCTCCAAAGTAGGTTCCACATCAATAGTAACTCCTTCAATGTGAGCAAATATCCCCAGGTTAAGTCTCCTTAAATCCTCAAAAATCTCATCGGGTAGCTGGGCAACAACAGCTGAATGAACATGCTCCTTTCGACTCAAGGCATCTGCAACCAAATTTGCCTTGACCGGGTGATAGTGAATCTCCAAATCATAATCCTTAATAAGCTCCAACCAACGGCGTTGCCTAAGGTTGAGATCCTTTTGAGTGAATATATACTTCAAACTCTTATGATCCGTGTATACTTGACACTTGGTCCCCATGATATAATGTCTCCAAATCTTAAGCGCATGCACAACGGCTGCCAATTCTAAGTCATGAGTAGGGTAGTTCAATTCATGTTTCCGCAACTGACGAGACGCGTAGGCGATCACATGTCCTTCTTGCATTTGCACACATCCTAAGCCTTGACCACATGCATCACAATAGATATCAAATCCTTTCTGTAGGTCTGGCATAACCAACACTAGTGGCGACATCAACCTCTTCTTTAATTGATCAAAACTATCTTGGCACTTCTCGTCCCACTTAAACTCTCTTCCATTCTCCAGAAGTGAGGTCATAGGCTTAGCGATTTTAGAAAAATCCTTCAATAAAACTCCGATAATATCCTACAAGACCCAAGAAACTCCAAATGTCCGTAACTGTAGTGGGTACGCTCCACTCCATAATCTCCTTGACCTTAGCAGGATCCACTAATATTCCGCCATTAGAAATGATATGTCCAAGGAATGGCACCTCACCAATCCAAAACTCGCACTTGCTAAACTTGGCATAGAGTTGATTATCTCGTAGCTTCTGTAGTACCAATCTCAGATGTTCCTCATGATCACTATCACTCTTGGAATAGATAAGAATATCGTTGATGAATACCACAACGAATCTGTCCAAATACTCCATAAACACCTTATTCATCAAAATCATAAAATAAGCTGGTGCATTGGTTAATCCAAATGACATAACAGTGAACTCATATAATCCATATCGGGTCGAGAATGTTGTCTTGGGAATATCTGATGGTCTAATCCTTGTCTGATGGTATCCCGATCGGAGATGAATCTTCGAGAATACCCTAGCACCTCTCATCTGATCAAATAGGTCCTCAATACGGGGTAACCGATATTTGTTCTTCACCGTAACATCATTAAGTGATCTATAATCCACATAGATCTGTTGTGATCCATCCTTCTTCTGTACAAACAGAACCGACGCTCCCCAAGGTGAGGAACTCGGACGAATGTACCTAGCCTCTTGCAACTCCGTTAACTGTTTCTTAAGTTCCTTTAACTCCTCTACGGACATCCTGTATGGCTGTTTAGAAATAGGGGCAGTTCCAGGTAAGAGATCTATGACAAACTCAACTTCCCTATCTGGTGGCATCCCTGGTAACTCCTCTGGGAAGACATCCAGAAAATCTCTAACCACATGAATGTTGTCACTAACAAACTCCTCAGGTATAAAGAACATTGCACGTTTGGATGAGGTGGTTACTGCAATATTAACTTGAAATCTTTCTCCTTTAGGGCTGGTGAGTTCTACGGTACCTCTACCGCATGCTATAATGGCCTTTGCCTTTCTTAACCATGACATACCAAGGATCAGATCTATACTGCTTGCCTCAATATTATCGCAGTAGCTCCAAATTCTCTTCCCATAATTGTTAATGTCAATCTACGTGTCATTTGATTTGCCTCAACAGGCCCTTTAGGTGTAATTACTATCATTGGTTTTCTCATATTTAGTAGGGGTATCTCATTTGTGTTGGCATATCGAGCAGACATAAATGAATGTGTAGCACCAGAATCAAATAATATGGTTGCAGGAATTGCATTAACGTAAAACATACCAAGTATGATGTCAGCCCCATCTGGAGTAGCATCAACGCTGACTTGATTAACCCTAGCAATAGAGTATCCCTTGCCAGATCCTAGAGTTTGTTGCTTATTTTGAATTGGAGTAGTAGCAATCCTCTGTGGGCAAACATTTGCATAATGTCCAGTCTTCCCACACTTGAAGCAAGTAGTGCCTGCACTCTATCTTGAAAACTTCATCGAGGTGGCAGTGGGGGTAGCCTGACGAGGCGGTGGAGTCCTCTAAGGTGATTGCTGAACTGGGCGCTGGCCTCTGCCAGTGCAAATTGGTGTGCCCTGGGGTGAACTGTAGCAAGGACGAACACTACTGCTTCCTTGTCCTTGAGATATAGCTTTCCTCTTCAAATCTCCCAGCTGAACACGATTGTGTTCAATAGCTAGATCCTTATCAAGCAGCCTCTGAAATGATGAGAATGTATGTGCCACCAGATCATACTGTAGAGGTCCATTAAGTCCTTCAATAAAATGCTCTTGCTTCCTCTCATCCTCAGCAACTTCATCTGGAGCATATCTGGATAGCTAGATAAACTTGTCGCGGTACTCGCTGACTGAAATACTTCCTTGCTTCAGCGATAAAAATTCCTTCTTCTTAATCTTCATCAATCCAGCTGGTATATGATAATTCCTGAACTGTGTACTGAACTCTGCCCAAGTAATAGTATTAGCAGCATCGTGGGCAGCAGTATATGAATCCCACCAATCAGCAGCAGGACCTGTCAGACGACCAGAAGCATATAGAACCATCTCCCGGTCAAAGCATTGTGCAATATTCAACATCTTCTCAACAGCCTTCAGCCAATCATCTATGTCCAGTGGATCAGGAGAGCTTGCAAACGTCGGTGGCTTATGACTCATGAATTCCTAGTGCTTATCACGGGGTGGAACTGGTGGTGGTGGTGGAGGCAATGATACTTGTTGTTGTTGTTGTTGCTGTTGTTGTTGTAGTTGTTGTTGCTCCCTCCTCTCCAAGCGTATCTCTTCTCGTTCTTGACGCAGCTCTCGACGTATCTCTTCTCGTTCCTGGTGCATCTCCTGGCGTTCTTGCTGCATCTGAGCATGCATATCTGCCATAGTGTCTGCTATTTGTTGCATCATTCTCATCTGAGCTGTAACAAGTGGGTCAACTCTGCCTGGTGGAGGATTAGGAGGATTCATCTCTGCTGGTTGTGGCTGGGGTTGTCTAAATATCCTTCGAGTGTGTCGTCTAGGAGGTAGATCAATTCCGCCACCCCTCCTGGTATTGACCATCTGAGTTAGATACATATGGTAAGAGAATAGTAGACAAGGCAGGTAGTTACGAATCATGTTACTTTGGGGGGTTTATTAGCTAAGCAGATTAATGTTTTACTACTACAGCTAACTCAATACCTTATGGTGGTACATGTTAAGATGTCCATCTATAATAATTCAATCAATCAAAGAAGCAAATCAGGCATTTATCATTAGAACAATCAACCAACATTTTAAATATAGAAAATAGTTTTAAATTTTGTCTTAGGTTCCCTATCTCTTAAAAAGATCATAGTTGTAGGATTCCAAGGTGTGAAATCCATCATGTCTTAGAATAGGAAAGATAAGAGTAATCAGAGTAGAAAAGCAAAAGGTGAGACAAAATCAAGATGAGATAAGTATAGAATGAATCAGAGTAAGGTAAGTAGTGAAGGGTTTTGTCCATTTCTATCTAGGTTTCATCCTACAGTCAACATTTCCTATGATACCACTTCTGTCATACCCGGCTTTAAGGAACAAAGCCATGTGCATCTCATACATGCGCCAACAAGACAACATATATAATAACAGAGTGTATAGAGATAAATGTCACAATAACATCAGAGTATTTATGACAAAGCAGAAGTCTTATTACAAAATAAAAGATAAATATAAAATGAACTAAGGATCGTCATTGGCGTCAATGTCAACTGAGAAATGCCACCTAGATCAGATCAAACTCCTCGCCTTGCGGCTCCTCCTGAACCACCTGTTCTTCTCCTGTAGGGGCTGTGAGACAGCAAGGGTGAGCTCACACATGATCATAGCTCAACAAGTTGTGGGGAAACCAGTGGGCATGAACTCACAAAGGTGGGACTTCATGTGATGTGTAAGGCTAATCAACAACAGGGGTTAAGGCTGAGCATTGCTTTTAATTAGTGGGTCAAAATTTTATTAGCAGTTACTAAGTGTAAGTAAATACCTGTTGGGGGCCTTCGGCTTCCGAAGGTCCTCAAAAACAAGATTTAACAATGTTTTTTGGAGTATAATACATGAACAGGTACCTTCGAACATGAACCCTTCGGATAAGTCAAAATTGCTGAATGAAGAAACACAAAGAGAACGAAGGACGGAACAGAGCCGAAGCTGTGCGCAATGAAGCTTCGGCATGATGGTAGAAAAGAGGGAACCGACTTAAAGAGGAAAAGACTATCTAGACCTCGATGGATTACTATAGAGTTATTATCAAAAGCAAAGGACCTGGATGTAATTTTATATGGGCTGCGACCCATGCCTATAAATAGGTGAACAGTACTCTCGTACTGTGCACGCGGACTGGACATTCATTTTTGCGTTACGCTTGTACTTTTGCTTTCCTTCAAACCGAAGGTACATCTGTAATTTGTTGTCATCTTTATAATAATAAAATAGATATGAGCTTATGATGATATTTAAGTATTTATGTCATTTCTCATACTTTATATGAATCCCCTTTTTCATTATTTGTTATACTGATGAAGGTGCATCCTTCATATCCTTCGTCCGAAACTCATTATATCCAAAGGGAAATAATGTTTCGGAGGACGAAGGGCTTTAACGTTTAACAATTTCTGTGTTGCCTTGTTCTTAATTCATAGCATTTGAGAACAAGTCCCCAACATTGGCGCCCACCTCCGGTGAACCCTTTTTGACCACCATTCGGCAAACATCGACCTTCGTCATGCCGCCAAAGAAAGCTTCAGCAACAGGGGTTGCCGCTCTGCAGCCACTGGACCCGAACCAGGAGACTCTTTCCCTTCGGGAAGCCCAAAGCCAGAAGAGGAAGGCCACTAGTCCAACGCTTCAGGAGGACGATTTGGACCAAGAAATCAGGAATATGGAGATGCTGCATCAACAAGTGCAAAAGGAAGAAAGAAAAGATGGCTCGGCTAGCTGACCTGCAAAGGCAGATAGACGAAGCCTCTGAAGAGGTTCGTCATCTCACGCAAGATGAACAGAACCGGAGGCCCTAGTACAGAGAGCTTCACCAAGAGGGCTTCATCAACGAGGATGACTGGTATGATGATTTCCATCATGGAAATTTTGCTTTTGAAGATGCTTCTCCTCTGTCAGCTGAACTGCAGGCTACACCTTGGCCCCCATCTTACAAACCACCCCAGCTCCCAATGTATGACGGACACTCAGACCCGAAGCAATTTCTGATGAGCTACGAAGCAACCATATCTTCATATGGTGGCAACACTGCAATCATGGCGAAATCCTTCGTCATGGCAGTCAAAAATGTTGCCCAGACCTGGTACTCTTCTCTTCGGCCAGGAACAATCACATCATGGCAAAAGCTGAAGGATATGCTTATTACCAGCTTTCAAGGGTTTCAGACAAAACCGGTCACTGCTCAAGCTTTGTTCCAGTGCACTCAGGATCATGAAGAATACCTTCAGGCGTATGTCCAAAGGTTTTTACGACTAAGGGCATAGGCGCCAATGGTGCCTAATGAGATTGTTATTGAGGCCATGATTAAGGGGCTTCGGCCAGGACCTACAGCCCAATACTTCGCCAGGAAACCCCCTCAGACCCTGGAGAAGCTACTTCAGAAGATGGATGAATATATCAGAGCAGATAATGACTTTTGGCAAAGGAGGGAGGAAGCTTATAGGTTCTCCGAAATGACTAGGGGCTTTGGAGGGAGAGTTCACCCTAGGCACATTAGGACTATCCATTCTACTCATAATGACGATAGGGGAAGTCAGCTATAGGGGCCGCAACATTCCTCTTAGGCTTCGGGGCAGCAACAGAGCTATCCTCGGCTCCCAACTCCAAGGGGTAGAGGCGCTAGGGGCTTCGGAGGAAGGTTTGGGAATCAGCCCAGGAAAATTTACTGCCTATTCTGTGGAGAGGACAAGGGCCATACCACCAGGATGTGCCATGTCACCATTCAAAAACAGAAGGAGATAGTAGAAGTTGCAGCCCAACAGAGTCAGCCGAAGCAAGTTATGCATACTGCTTCGTACCACTCACCATACATTCTAGAATATGTGGGCAACCATCCTGCATCTTCTGTTGCTTCGGCAAGCCAACCTCAGGCATCTTGGCAACAGCTTCCACCTCCACCACCAATGCAACCCGCTTATCCCCAAGGCCAGCAGCCAGAAGGGAGCCAGCACAGTCACCAGCAGAGAGACTTCAGGGAGCAGTCCGAAGCTCGCATAGTCAATAGTACTGTGCCAGAATCAAAGCACATCTACTAAGATATATCCTACCTCAGAAACAGCCTTTACATTTGTCACCATTCACCCTTTCAATAAAGAACAAGCATTGAAAATTCATTCCTTTTGTTGTTTTCAATTTCCTGTAATAGCTTTGTCATTATTATGATGAATTTATCTTCTTCAAACATTGACGAAGTTCTAAAGGTTTTGATGAAGGAATGCATTACAAATTATTGTCGAAGCAACAAAAGTCGTTCTAAAGGGAACGTAGCGTTAGTTTTCTGCTCAAAAGTCGTTCCAAAGGGAATGCAAAGCTTACAGCGAAAAATAAATGCCGATACCGCCGAAATAGAAGGCGAAGAAGCTCCTAAGGGAGGCTTACAGCGAAAAATAAACGCTGATACCGCCGAAATAGAAGGCGAAGAAGCTCCTAAGGGAGGCTTACAGCGAAAAGTCAACGCTGATTTACCAAAAAATTACCAAAAGATTGTGTGTTCCACTGGGGAAAGTGTGTAAGCCTTCGGCGCGAATTCCACTTTGCATATCATTCCATCATTACATCGCGTGCATAGCATAGCATCATACATCATATTGCATCAATAGCACAAGAAGGGGTGCAATACGGATCTTTGAAAAGGTACACAATGTTGACCTACATTATTGAGCTTCGGGGATCGTTTCGAAGAAGTGCCAAGGCACAAAATAGGTTTTTAAGAAATACAGCTTCGTCACTTTGATATGAAAAGGAGATCTATTGTTCACAAGGCATAGATGTTTTCCGGAAACCGTAATATTTTCACGGAACATGGATATTCTTTACGAAGCATGAAAAGAAGGGAAGGTGTTTTTTCGCCGAAGGCTCAAAAACGGTATGTACGTAAAGTTTCATGCATCGTAAAGAGTTGAATCATAAACAGTTTATATATTACATTTAAAATTACAAAATATTATACATATTGTCCAGCAAATATTACATTCCAAATGTCTTTACGATAATAGCTAATCTTCTTGTAAAACTACTTCTGTAGCTTCGTTTAGTAGTTGATCAACAACTTTATCCATAATAGCTTTGGCCATTTTTCTAATCTCGTCATCCCCCTTTGCTTTGGTGTCTGCCAATGGCTCGGCGGGCTCTGGGGGAGGAGTTTGTAAGGCTGTATTGCAAAGTGTAAATAAGTCCGAAGTCATAAAATTACAACATAAAGTCAAAAAGTTAGTAATCAATACCTATTCGTCTCTCGAGTTCTGCACTTTTCTCAGTGGCCTCTGCCACTTTTCTGGCATCGTGAATACCTTTGTCACTTCTCCTTATGATTTCTTGAGCCATCTCCCGACCGCCATTTTCCCAGATGTCGGTGAAAAATTTTCCACCAACCAAGCTTGGTTCGGCCGAGGGGTCTTTTACATCTTCAGTAGTTAAGGCGGCCTCGGTTTGCGCCAAGGATTTCACATGATCGCAGCCTCTTCTCTCCAAAATAGTGGCTATCCCCCTAGCACCCGAGAAGGCGCATATGTCCCCACGGTCGCTCAAAATTTCTTCAAAAGCCTCGGCCACACTGTTGATCCAGTCGATTGGACCTTCGGGATCTCCCAGTACAAAGTTGCTTTCATTCAAAAATGTGCCGGCGCTCGTGAAGCTACTTTTAATTGTTTCCACACATTTCATGGATTTTTCATAACATTTTTCTTTTGAAGACTGAAGCTCTATAGTTGTTTTCTCCAAATGATTCTTCCAGTAGTCGCTGACTTCAAGGTTAGCTTCGGCAGTTGCACACCTTAGGTTTGCCTCAGCCAGCTGTTTCTAAAGATTTTCAATTTTGCACTTCTGGGCTTCAGCTTGAGCCTTGGAAGCAGCTTCGTCCTCTTTTATTTTGTTAAGCAATGAATGTAAAATTTTGTCTTTCTCAAGACCTTCGTTCCTTAGCTCAATCACTTCGGAACGAAGGTTATTCAATGCCATGGTGCATCCCTCGTCTTCAGCGTTTTTCTGGGCTCTTAGGGCATTGCTAAGAATAAGGCCCTACAAAAGGAATGTGATATTAAGAAATAAGCACACAAATTTTTAACCACGAAATAAAAAAAGTTTAGTTTCTCACCTTTAAGCTGTTATATGCTAAGCTGTCGGCCAATTCATCTTTTGACAAAACTGAAAGCCCATCTTCCAGGGTGGGGAATCCGAAGCTTCTTGCCATCTCCCGGCAGACAGAGATCTCCTTGATGTTTGGGAGACAATACAACAAGTCCTCTTCTCTGCTACCATTGAATATCAATGCCCCTTTCGGATATTTTAATCTTTGGGCATAGTGATGGGCTTCTCGTTTTTCTCCTTCAGATAGTATTTTGCCCGAAGCATGTCGCACAATATAATCAGGCAATTTGGAGAATGCTTCGGGAATTGAAGAAAGAGTTTTTTCCGACAGAATTTGTTTTAAAGTCTCCTTTCTACTTTCTCCTTCGGTTTCCAAGGATTTTTCTTTGGTAGACTCTGAAGGTCCAGTTTTGATTTCAGCCTCATGCTTTGTAGTTTCGCCTCCAGAGGTTGTTGTTTCAATTTGTGCTTTTTGAGCTTCGGCAACTTTTTCGGTGTAGAGCTTGAAGACTTTATTGTCTCAGTACATCCAAAACATTAACCATCCTTTTCCTTTTGGGGGTCACAGCTGGACCCTTCGGAACTTGTGGCACTCCAACTTCTGCCGAAGGGCTTAAAATCTCTGGTATTTTTGTCCCTTCAGCTTTCGACTCTTTAGTTCTTTCAGATTTCGGTGTTGTAGACAGCTCTTCAGCTTTCTGCGCAGGTATAGGTTTTTTGCTTTCAGTAGCCGAAGAGGTCTCACCGCCAAAATCAGGCACTTCAGCCAGTTCAATGTAGCGCGGTTGGTGAGCAAGGATTTTCCTCTTCGGTGCAGGAACATCATCTTTCCTGGAATCTTCATTTTTCCTTTTTTGTCCCCGGGGCGGGTAACGATAGTCGGGATACATGAACCTGATGGCATCAAAAACTCTGTTCAACCTCTTCTTTTGACGGTTCCCGAAGGCCGCAGATAATGCGTTGTCTTCTGCTCTGGAATACAGCCCAAGCAGATCATCACTTGTAGCTTCGACGCTTTTTAGCCAGTCATCGTCTGGCTCGATAAACTGGTCTCGGAATCTGAAGGTATATTTCAGCCGAACTAGACCACCTTCGTGGGGATTGCTGATGGACTCTTTTGGCATCTCCCAGTCGGCTAGCAGCGGCCATATCCTGTAGGCCACGTGCTCTTGAACTAAATCCCTTGTCCTAATGAAAGAGCAGACTAGGCCGAAAGCCTTGCGGCATTCTTCGGTCGCTTCGTCAATTTCTACATTCGGTTTACAGAGCCTGAAGCGTTGCCAGATAGGGCGCATGATTATATCTTTGATGTCTTCTCGTTCCTTTAAATTATTTTTTACATAAAACCACTCTTTTGTCCAGTCTCCGGGCCATCTCTTCCAAAAAGTCGGTACTGGCGAGCTTGAGCCAGAACGAGCAATGAAACTATAGCAACCAAAATTATTGTGATACTGTTCCTTACCCCAGGGTTTCGTCTCGTACAACAATTCATGCATGCTGCAGAAACTTTTTTCATTTGGCTCCAAGCCTTGACTCCTTAAAGCCCACACGAAGATTCCCATTCTTACAATAGCTTTCGGGGTAATCTGGTGAAGGTAGATCTGAAATATCTTCAAAACCTCGACTACGAAGCTACTAAGAGGAAGTCGAAGCCTAGCCTTCAAAAAGCTCCGAAAGATCACGACTTCATTCTCCTCTAGGGTAGGACAAGTTTTTTCTCCATCGTCAGCCCTCACAACAGTCATATTCCGAAAGTATTTCCCCCTCATGTTGTCAAGATGGCTTTGATTAATAATTGATTTTCCAAAAACTGCATGGCTTGGTCTCCAGGGTCTATCTTCGGAGTCTTCCCCGCCGCTCTCCACATCATAGGTGTCACTGTCACTGGTATCTTCAGACAAACCTTCCAGAGTCTCCCTAGCAATCTTCTCCGCATTTGTCCTCGCTATCGATTCAATAAAGCCAAGATTCATCTCTTCAGAAAGGCTCAGCTTCGTTCCAGCGGTAGCCTTCTTATCCTCAGACATCTTCGAAAGAGTTGAGAAAAGTGCTCTCAAACCGAAGCTTCAAAATTTAAAAAAAATCTGGTCAAGTGTGTCTAAGCAAAGAGCTGTTTGAGCAGGCAAGGCAGATGGCAAGCAAATGTGCCAAATGAGCTAGTGGTACGCTCTTATTTATACGCCTGGTGTATTGTGCGCTGGAGGGCCCGCTTGTCAGTGGCTGTTGCTATTCTAGCAAAGCGAAGGTGTTTTTTCGGACCTTCGGCTTAGGGCCTTCGTCCATATCGCAATTTGAATTTATTATCTTAACAAATTAATATTGTGAGGGGCTACTGTTGGTGGCCTTCGGCTTCCGAAGGTCCTCAAAAACAAGATTTAACAATGTTTTTTGGAGTATAATACATGAACAGGTACCTTCGGACATGAACCCTTCGGATAAGTCAAAATTGCTGAATGAAGAAACACAAAGAGAATGAAGGACGGAACAGAGCCGAAGCTATGCGCAATGAAGCTTCGGCATGATGGTAGAAAAGAGGGAACCGACTTAAAGAGGAAAAGACTATCTAGACCTCGATGGATTACTATAGAGTTATTATCAAAAGCAAAGGACCTGGATGTAATTTTATATGGGCTGCGACCCATGCCTATAAATAGGTGAACAGTACTCCCATACTGTGCACGCGGACTGGACATTCATTTTTGCGTCACGCTTGTACTTTTGCTTTCCTTCAAACCGAAGGTACATCTGTAATTTGTTGTCATCTTTATAATAATAAAAATAGATATGAGCTTATGATGATATTTAAGTATTTATGTCATTTCTCATACTTTATATGAATCCCCTTTTTCATTATTTGTTATACTGATGAAGGTGCATCCTTCATATCCTTCGTCCGAAACTCATTATATCCAAAGGGAAATAATGTTTCGGAGGATGAAGGGCTTTAACGTTTAACAATTTCCGTGTTGCCTTGTTCTTAATTCATAGCATTTGAGAACAAGTCCCCAACAATACCAAACCTTAAATAAAGTAATAGAACAAAATTAATAATAATCCCATGCATATGCAAATGACAAATTGAATTTAAGTTCCATAAATTAATCATCAGAGAGTCCTGAGCTGCTCATGACCGTGAGCTCGGCTAGTATACCAGTTTTACACTCTGCAGAGGTTGTACCCTTTACCCACAAGTCATGTTACCCATCTGCCAAGAGACGGCCAATCCCATACACCACTATCGAGGAAGCGAGGCAGGGTAACACTACGAGGCCTTTACAAAGTTCCACTAGCTTCCAAAAACCCGCTACAGTTTATGGGAAGAGCACTTGCAAGAATCCCCCGTCTGACCGCCATCGCAGCAAAATCAACCCGAGAACCTCCTTGCATGCAACTCCCCTACTACCCTTGCCCCTTTCGGGTAAGGTAGTCTTCCACTACTAGCTTTCCTAATTAGTTAGCAAAGGGGTCCCATTCCTCCCTTATGGTGGCACGTGTTTCTCAAGTTAAGCTCTATGTTCCAATTAACATTAATGATCTTGACATGAACATAAATAGAATAACAAAAGAATTGGAACATGGATATAATGAAAAAAAATATCCCAAAACCATGTAAAGCTATAGCAAACTACCCAAGTGATTCAGGGGTAAACAAGGTAATGAGATAAACAATCTAGGGTGACCTATCGGGTCCCATCAAAATTAACCTATGCATGAATAAGTGATATTAAAGAACATTATTGGGTAAAAAGTGATCAAGGGCACAACTTGCCTTCAATGAGCTCCTTCTCAGCTACTTCTATCTGCTGCTCACCAGGATCCTCAGTCACAGGCTCTTCTACTCACCACAATACAAACAAGCACAGTACATAGAGAAAATTAACATCACACCAAACATGTAAGAAATACATAATAATAATCTACTCATTAAAATAAAATCCTAGGAACAGGAATCATAATTTTTGGAGTTATAGATTTTAAGATATAAATTTACAAAGGTTTTATGTGCTTAAAATAGGATTAAATGAGATATTAATTTTTTTACTATTTTCATGTAAAAACAGAGACTCTAAATGATAGAGAATAATATTACAAAATTTTAGAAACTGGAATGGGTTAATTTGGAGTTCATATGAATTTTCTATGATTTATTAAAGTCCTAGCACTTATTTTTGTGTTAAAAAGTAATTTCTAAAATCAAATAACTGAAATTACAGGGCTATGGACTGGGCGCACTATTTACAGGGAACTCAGGGGCCTTGGGGTAAGATTCCTAAGACATAGGGAATAGCCTGACTGGACCGCGGGTTGTTTGCACGAAACGCCGAGGACTTTAACGTAAATAGCTCGGCTGAAACGGTATGAAGGGCTCTTGGCCGCCCGATTAGAAATCTAGGGTCCCAATAAACACACTAGGATGACTGCCGTGCTTGAACCGAGACCGTCGATCCACAGATCGACGACGGAAAGTAGATCTCCCAGCGAACCGATGGATCGATAACCTACGGTCGAGATTTAATGCTCCGAATTGGTATAACACATCTAATCGCAACCCTCCAACGTAGATCGCACGGCCCAGGGCTTTCTTCCTCTACTCTCTCACTCCTGCGGTGGCGCCGCTCGCATGTCCGCCGCCGAGCTCCGGTGAGGGCGCCAATTAGTGTTGCACGGGCGCTAAGCGTCAAACTGAATCGAGATATACCATGCGGAAGGCAAGACGAGCACGAGGGACGGATCTCTTACCGAGGGAATGGAGCACAGGGGCACGACCACGGCGAGGTGCGGGTCCACCATGGAGTTGGTGCGACGGCGAGAGATTGTCGCACCACTGAAGACACCCGCGCATCGCTAAATCCACGAATCGACCACTTAGGCTAGCCCGAAGTTCCCCACGGCACCGACGGCACCGATTGAAGGCGTGCGGCGAGAGCCCTCTACGACGACTATGGCGGCTCTGATTTTCACCTCGCCGAGTGTAAACCAGCGGCGATGGCTGTATTTTGGGTGACCAGGGAGTAGTCAAGGTGGGTTTGTCACCACAGAATTTGATTTATAAAGGAATAGAGAGGGCGAGGTGGAGAGGGGAGGATCGCCGGCACGTGCCCAGGAGAATCGCCGCACATTGCGCGCAGGCTGTTACAACGGCCGGCGACAGTGATGACATGTGGGGCCGTGTTGTCGGTCACTAGAGAAATGCTGCCAGGTCCACGCGCGTGGCCGCGGGCTGACCGGTGGGGGCCACACGTCAGCGCCAATCCTTGACCTGGGCCACACAAAGAGACAAGATGGGCCGGGATTGGAGTTTTGGCCCAAGCGCGTTTTTAACCTTTTTCTTTCCTTTCCTTTTATCTTTTTCTTTTAATTTCTAGAATTCAAATTTGAATCTAATTTTAAATGTGAACTTATATTCATTTGAAATGTACAAATTGAACCCGATGATAGGAATGGTTTAACTATTTTTATCTATATATTTTTCTTCATTTTTTTGTATATAATTTCTCTTTCTCTTCCCTAAAATTCAATTTACAAATTGGGGTTAAATATCCAAATTTTGGATTTTGATATATTCCTTTTTACACTGTTTTTTTATATTGTCACAAAATGCACACAAAATAAAATACCAGCAAGATGCATAATTTGTTTGAGTGCCTTTTATTACTTATTCATTTGTATAAGTGAGGTGTCCACATGAAATGACAAGTAGAGATAACACACATACATATATACATGAATTTTATTTCTCCTTTTAGATTTTTCTTACAAAGTAGGTATTACACCCATAGACGGTGAGAGTATTTCATTTGGATTTTGATGTTATGCTCATATGCTTGCAATTAAACTATGTCCATGGTTTACTCTACTAAGTCGATGGTTAACTCTACTAAGTCCACGGTTCACTATTGTAGGTTGGGTATTTTTTATTCCGCGAGTGATTCTAGGGAGCTAAGACACCGTGGAAGACAGTACGCATCCTCGTCTTCACTGGCGTCTCATTCGCGATCCTCTGCCCAAGACATAGAGACTGCAGTGTTGCGTCAGCGGACAAATTATCATCAAGCAGTTTTAAGGCAAGAATGTAGTACTAGAGGCAGCAAGCTTAGTACCAGAAGAAGGACGAGTACTATTCAAACCTCGTGGCCCAGAATCAAGCTCTCCTCTCGGTAAGTTGAAGTAACATTTTGTTCGTAACAACTAAAAACACATGGTGTGTACCTTATTTTCTCAACAATTGTTTGCAACTAATTTGTAGCTACTGGCACAACAAGCGGGCGTATCTTTGCCAACATATGTGATACCGCCTCCGGACCTTGCACTGTCGCCGCCAATGCTGTCGCCTCCACCTCCACCACAATTTCCTATGGTATGTACATATATGTGTGTGTTCTATGCTTATTTATGCCCTTATGTGGTAAATGAAGAACTTAGTGGTTATTATCTCATGTGCATATGTTATAGGGCTTTGAGACACCTCCTGCTTTAGTTGCCGCACCTGGAGATCCGTGTAGTCAAGACGACGCCTCAACTTCTTGGGTGAACAACATTTTCAACACCCTGTGTCCAGCCTGAGGAAGTGGCTACAACTCCAACCAACTAGGTGACGGATATGTGTGACAGTTGTGGAGCTGTGTTTGATTTGGAACTATGTCAATGTTGATGTCAAAGACTATGTGAATGTCGAACTATGATGATATTATGTGAACGATGTTGAACTATGTGTGACGGATGTTGAACTATATGTGATGTTGAAGTGTGTTTGTGAATATGAATTGATGTTTGAGAATGTGAATTTGAATTGATGTTTATGAATGTAATTGTGAATGTGAATGTGTGGTTGTATATGAAATCTATGTATACATAAAATATGTATATATGAAACCTATGTATTTTTGTAAATGTTAGAAATAAACAAAAAATACGGGTTTTTTGCCCCTGCTGGAAAGTATTATGTCTGATGGCTATTAAATAGCCGTCGGACATCTCACTGCCTTAAATCCGAGGGCCACTGGAAGCCGTCGGACATAAGACTGTCTTATGTTCGACGGTTTGAATAATGCCATCGAACATAATAGCTGTAGGGTCCACGAGTGTCCGTTAGGGCATTAACTGTTATAAATACCAACGACCCTTTACGATCGTCAGACATAGGCTATTTCCGATAGTAGCCGTCGGAAATAACACTATTTCCGACCCGTTACAACCAAGGGATGGCTATCGTCGGATATAAGCCCATGGCCGTTGGAATTAACTAATGTCCGACGATTTAGGTCTTATTTCTGACGGCTTTAGACGTCAAAAATTTTAAATTTTAGTGTTGTGGGTCCCATAAGTTGCAAAAACTGTCTCTAGCAAAGATTGGACGGCCATCCGTTGCTTCTCAAAATCTATAGTTTATTTCTCAACTTCTTTACATATTTAAACAAAATCTATACTAAAAAGAGCCCTTCTGCAACAACTTATTAATTCAGTTGCTTCTCAGAATAAACTAATAATAAAAGTACGCAATAAGAAGAAGCTCAGATAGACTGTTTTCTCGACGAGCAGCGGCTATGCCAGCAGTACCATACGAACACTGCCAGTTCGTGTATTTGAATTTCTAGTGTTATATAGCCTTTTCACTACCAGTTTTTTTATTCGAGCCATCAATAATACTTGCATGGAACAAAAACACAACGTCCTCCTCCCTCCCATCCTAAGCACGCTCATGCAACGAGGCATATTTTTCCACCTCTTCCTCTATTGTTGGAGCCATTGTTGGCCAAAATATTCATGAAGGTCTTCACTTTTAAGGATGGGCATGATCTTCTTGTTGTAATGTTAGTGAGAAGCATCCACTTCTTTGAACTCTTAGCTTTAATTTTCAATTATACTTTGATGGCTAGATTGCTTGATTCCCATGCTAGTTATTTCTTTATTTTAGAAAGAACTTTTCAATGGGATCTTGGAGAACACGTTCAAATTATGGTGAATATCCATCTTCCAAAAGGTTAGTTTCTATGAACCTGTTTAATTACATGCAAATTGCATGGTGGTTTTGAGGATTGTTAGTATATGATGCTTTACTTCTTGTATGGAATAGAGTAGAGTAGTTTTAATATGGCTAGCAATTTTAACGTTGATGAACACATCCATGTGACACCTAGCAGCTCATTGCTTTTAGCTACAATTAATATTCATGAAATTTTCAATTTTTATTTTCATATAGATATTCTCCATATTTTTGTGTTGCAGGAAGTAAAATAATTGTTCTTTGAGAGAGGGCTACCAATTTTAATTTAATGACTAAATACATGTAACACCTAACAACCTATTGTTTTAATCTACAATTGTTTTTTATAAAGGTTTCATTTTAAATTTTCTATATTTTGTGTCACACCCAGATTTAAGGATAACCAAGTTGCATCTCATATGTGTCACACCTAGAATCAAGTTTCACACGTATGATGACTCAGTGTACGAAATCAATGTCACAATCTTTATTACATAATAATAGTTCTGTACAAAATAAATAAAATAAACCATATGACGATGATCTTTCACATGCATAGTTGACTAGAAAATGACGGCCTAGACCGCTGTGGAGTCCATAATAGTCTTCCTCTTGATAACCTGATTCTAAACAAAATCCCACAAGGGTTAGCACACTTATAGTGGGGGACCAGCATGTGTGTAGGAACAGGTGTAGTGTAAGGCTCACTAAGGAAGTAAGGATATGACTCAGACTGAGCATTAACTTTTAATTAAGTTAGTCAAAAAATTTAGCAAATACTAAATATAAGAATATATCATCCCAATTAAAATAAATGATCATAAATGAAATACCCACAATGCAATGCATGTTCAATTTAATTTAATTTTATAATTTGCTTATGTGAGCGTCCGAGCTGTTCACTACCACAAACGTTACCTTTTCTGACGTTCTCACGTTGATGAAACACCAATATATCACTATATTCTTTCGTTAATGACGTTTTTAATTTCGGTCTTTACTTTGGTGACATTAGTACATTGTTTGTCATTAACACTGACCCGAAATCATCATAACATCTCATTATGACTCTGCCCACGTTCGTCATAGGTTACAGCCATTCTTTTTATTACCAATATATATTTTATATTCCATCGGGGCATGCCAAGTGTCACTTGTGGGACCATTAGAAGCCTGTGTCGGTGATGTCATAGCATCTGATTATGACGCTGCCTGTGGGCGCTATAGTTTTTGGCCATTCTTTTTATATACTGATATATATTTTATATTCCACAGTGACATGTAGGGATGAAAACGGACGGAAACCCCCCTCTCCCATTTTCGTATCCACATTTTATCATCGGAAACGGAATCGGGTCCGGAATAGTCGGGAACGGAAACGGGAGCGGGATAAACGGAATTGCGAAAACGAACGGAAATGGAAATACTAACGGAAACTCATAATTTAATACAAATAGAAATGTTATTGATGTTTGACTAGTGATTGATTGGCAGAATAATAACATAAAACAAATAGATATAGAGAGACAACATTCTATTGTTGTTTGGTTGCTAAATGTGTACATTTAGCTACATCTGATGTTGTTTAAGACTTTAGATCACTTGTCATTTGAAAAGAACCGATGGTTACAATGGCCAATTGTGCTATAATTTGTCATCTAAATACACGAGGATTTAGTTTATATACTAATGCATATTAGGCTCGTCCCATATTTGTCAAATACGGAATAAATACGGGTTCAATCCGGAAAAAAACGGGATCCCGCAAAAGCGGACGGAATAGGTCATCTCCCGTTTCCGTCCCGTTTCCATATTTTTCCGTAAATACGGAAACGGTCGGGTTAAATGTAGAAAACGGTACGGGTCGGGACGGGATTTTTTCCGTCCGTTTTCAACCCTAGTGACATGCCAAGTGTCATTTGTGGGACCATTGGAGGCTTGTGTGGGCTTGGCTAAGGATGGCGCACACATTCGGCCTTGAATTATATATCAGATGAAAAAAAGGAAACAATCACTATCTTTAGCATAGATCGGACATGTTAGAACTCCATGAAAACTCCATAGAAAAAAAATCATAAGCCATGAAATCATATATCAACCACAAATAAGTAGCTGGAAGGTTGAATGCCTGCTTCTTATAACAATCGTACGCTTCGACTCCTTCCCACAACAATTTCAAGTCTTCAACCAAGGGTCTTGTCATCACATTGAGCTTTGTTCCAAGATGTTCTAGACCGAGTATAATGAGACACAAGAATATAAAATGATATTTCTTGGAAAGAGTTAGCAAAAGGCTGTGCAGAATAGAAAACACATGCCAACACGAATACAATGGCACGATTACAATAAAAGGCGAGAAACCATCTATTGTCAAGCTGATGCAAAAATTTCTCACATCACTAGCAAAACTCAGATCAAAGGCATCTAGTGCCTTCCATGCATTAATATCAGCTAGGTGCATCAACACATCAAGATTGCATGTACGCCTTCTTTATGCCACATCATGTGTCAGGTGGTATTCTTCGAGATAAATCAACGTTTCAACTAAGGTACAAGAGGCATGCAACGGAGCTGCTTATGTGCTACCTCTGTTTTCATGCTCACACCATCCTCGTTTACAACCTTTACGAACCTCGACATGCCACATGTTTTGCATTTCTTCTCATTCGGTAGTATCCTTCTAGAAAAGCATATAGTTATTATCATCATAGTGAAAGGGAAATGTGCCCTTGGGCCATTTCTAAGTATTTTGGTGATTTAGTGTCCAGCACAAGTGCCTAAGTGTAAAAAGGTGGACAAAGTACAAATCAAGAATTAAGGTATGTTTCTCAGACTTAGTACATTGTTTTATGGACTAATGTATTGTGTCTAAGTGCTGGAAACAGGAAAAATCCAATTGGAAATGTCTTGGCTCGAGCAGCCAAGAATCTGCTGAGTCTGCAAGCACCGGACTGTCCGGTGGTGCACCGGACACTGTCCGGTGCGCCAGGCTGGCTCGAGCGAAGTGGCTGCTCTCGGGAATTCACCGGCGACGTACGGCTAAAATTCACCGGACTGTCCGGTGTGCACCGGACTGTCCGGTGAGCCAACGGTCGGCCGGGCCAACGGTCGGCCGCGTAATCTGCGCGGGACACGTGGCCGAGCCAATGGCTAGAAGGGGGCACCGGACTGTCCGGTGTGCACCGGACATGTCCGGTGCGCCAACGGCTCTCAGGCTGCCAACGGTCGGCTTCGCCATTTAAGGAAAGAAATCTGGCACCGGACAGTGTCCGGTGTGCACCGGACTGTCCGGTGCGCCAGACGACAGAAGGCAAGAATTGCCTTCCCTGATTGCTCTCAACGGCTCCTAGCTGCCTTGGGGCTATAAAAGGGACCCATAGGCGCATGGAGGAGTATACCAAGCATCTCCTAATCATTTCTAAGCACCAAGACATCGATTTCGCGCGTTCTTTTCATTGTGATAGCATATAGAGCTCTAGTGGAGTTGTGAACTCATTGAGTTGTGTTGCGAGCTCTTGTTGAGACTTGTGTGCATGTTGACACTCTGATTCTTGTGTCTTGTGTGCGTTGCTAATCCCTCCCTTGCTCCATGTTCTTTGTGAATTTCAAGTGTAAGGGCGAGAGGCTCCAAGTTGTGGAGATTCCTCGCAAACGGGATTGAGATAAAGCAAGCAAAACACCGTGGTATTCAAGTGGGTCTTTGGACCGCTTGAGAGGGGTTGATTGCAACCCTCGTCCGTTGGGACGCCACAACGTGGAGTAGGCAAGCGTTGGTCTTGGCCGAACCACGGGATAACCACCGTGCCATCTCTGTGATTGATTTATTGTGGTTATTGTGTTGATTCCTCTATAGCCACTTGGCAATTATTGTGCTAACAATTAACCAAGTTTTGTGGCTTAAGTTTTGAAGTGTTACAGGATCACCTATTCACCCCCCCCCCTCTAGGTGCTCTCAATTGGTATCAGAGCCGTTCTCTTCAAGAAAGGGACTAACCGCCTGAAGAGATGGATCCTAAAGGCAAGGGGATGGTGATCAACGACAAGGAGAAGGAGTCCTTCGTCAACGAGCCCAATGATGACAGGCCCACCGACTCAGGCTCGGGCCACAAAAGAAAAGACGGGAGGAAGAAGAAGACAAGGCGCATCAAGGAAATTGTCTACTACGACAGCGACGAATCTTTCTCCTCCCAAAAGGACGACGACGACTACGATAGACGAAAGACGGTTAACTCAAACTTTTCTTTCGATTATTCGTGCATCCCGCATAGTTCAAATGCTCAATTGCTCCCCATTCCACTTGGCAAGCCCCCTCACTTTGATGGAGAGGATTACGGATTTTGGAGCCACAAAATGCGTACTCACCTGTTTTCTCTCCATCCAAGCATTTGGGAGATTGTGGAAAGTGGAATGAAATTTGATAGCTTGGATAGCCCTGTGTTTATTAATGAACAAATTCATAAAAATGCACAAGCTACTACTGTGTTGCTAGCCTCTTTGTGCAGGGACGAGTATCACAAGGTGAGCGGCTTGGACAATGCCAAGCAGATCTGGGACACCCTCAAGATCTCTCATGAGGGAAACGACGTCACCTTGCTCACCAAAATGGAGTTGGTGGAGGGCGAGCTTGGACAGTTCGCGATGATAAGGGGCGAGGAGCCGACACAAACATACAACCGGCTCAAGACCCTTATCAACAAAATAAGGAGCTACGGGAGCACGCGATGGACGGACCACGACGTCGTCCGCCTAATGCTAAGGTCATTTACCGTTCTTGATCCTCATTTGGTGAACAATATACGTGAAAATCCCAGGTACACCAAGATGTCGCCCGAAGAAGTTCTTGGGAAGTTCGTAAGCGGGCGAATGATGATCAAGGAGGCAAGATACGTGGACGACGCGTTGAACGGTCCTAGTCATGAGCCTCAACCCATTGCTCTCAAGGCAACAAGGAGCAAGGAGGCGCTACCAAGCAATGTGGCTCAAGTTGAGGCGGCCGGACTCAATGATGAGGAGATGGCCCTCATCATTAAGCGCTTCAAGATGGCGCTTAAAGGTCGCAAGGGGCAGCCAAGCAAGACCAAAGCCAAGGGGAAGCGCTCATGCTTCAAATGCGGTAAGCTTGGTCATTTTATTGCTAACTGCCCCAACAATGATAGTGATTAGGACCAAGGGAACAAGAGAGAGAAAAAGAAGCATTACAAGAAGGCCAAGGGCGAGGCACATATCGGAAAGGAGTGGGATTCGGATTGTTCCTCCTCCGACTCTGACAATGAAGGACTCGCCGCCACCGCCTTCAACAAGTCATCCCTCTTCCCCAACGAGCGTCACACTTGCCTCATGGCAAGAGAGAAGAAAGTAAGCACTCATACTAGTACTTATGCTTCTTCGAGTGAAGATGAGTCTAGTGATGATGATGAGATAGATTACTCATGCTTATTCAAGAGATTAGATAGAACCAAGGTAGATAAAATTAATGAATTAATTGATGCCTTGAATGACAAGAATATGCTTTTAGAAAAACAAGAGGATTTGTTGTATGAAGAACATGATAAATTTGTAGAAGCACAGAAATCTCTTGCTCTAGAAATTAAGAGGAATGAAATGCTCTCTAGTGAATTATCTTCTTGTCATGAAACTATTGCTAAGTTAAAAAGTTTTAATGATGATTTAAATGCTAAACTAGAAGTAGCTAGTAAATCTAATTCTTGTGTAGAAATTGTTGAAACTTGTAATAGGTGTAAAGATTTTGACATTGATGCTTGTAGTGATCATTTAGTTTCAATTTCCAAATTAAATGATGAATTAGCTAGTCTTAATGCCCAACTTAAGACTAGCAAGAATGAATTTGACAAGCTAAAATTTGCAAGGGATGCCTACACAATTGGTAGACACCCCTCAATTAAGGATGGACTTGGCTACAAGAGGGAAGCCAAGAACTTGACAAGCCATAAGGCTCCCATCTCCGCCAAGGAGAAAGGGAAGGCCCCTATGGCTAGTAGTGTGCAAAAGAACCATGCCTTTATATACTATGATAGAAGACAACCTAGAAATGTTTATAGGAGTTGTAATGTATATAATGCCTTTGATTCTCATGCCATGGTTGCTTCTAGTTCTTCTTATGTGCATGATAGAAATGTTGGTAGGAGAAATGTTATTCATAATATGCCTAGGAGAAATGTCGTTAATGTTCCTAGGAAAGTTAATGAACCTTCTACAATATATCATGCTTTAAATGCTTCTCTTGCTATTTGTAGAAAGGATAGGAAGATAGTTGCTAGAAAATTAGGGGCAAGATGCAAGGGAGACAAAACTTGCATTTGGGTCCCTAAGGATATTTGTGCTAACCTTGCAGGACCCAACATGAGTTGGGTACCTAAGACCCAAGCCTAAATTTGCCTTGCAGGTTTATGCATCCGGGGGTTCAAGCTGGATTATTGACAGCGGATGCACAAACCATATGACAGGGGAGAAGAAGATGTTCACCTCCTACGTCAAGAATAAAGATTCCCAAGATTCAATAATATTCGGTGATGGGAATCAAGGCAAGGTAAAAGGGTTAGGTAAAATTGCAATCTCAAATGAGCACTCTATCTCTAATGTGTTTTTAGTAGAGTCTCTTGGATATAATTTGCTATCTGTTAGTCAATTATGCAATATGGGATATAACTGTTTGTTTACAAATGTAGATGTGTCTGTCTTTAGAAGATGTGATGGTTCACTAGCTTTTAAGGATGTACTAGACGGCAAGCTTTACTTAGTTGATTTTGCAAAAGAAGAGGCCGGTCTAGATGCATGCTTAATGGCTAAGACTTGCATGGGCTGGCTGTGGCATCGCCGCTTAGCACATGTGGGGATGAAGAACCTCCACAAGCTTCTAAAGGGAGAACACGTGATAGGTCTAACCAATGTTCATTTCGAAAAAGATAGACCTTGTGCAGCTTGTCAAGCAGGGAAACAGGTGGGAGGCTCTCATCACACCAAAAATGTGATGACAACATCAAGACCCCTGGAGCTGCTACATATGGACCTCTTCGGACCCGTCGCCTATCTGAGCATACGAGGAAGTAAGTATGGTCTACACTACCGGAATCAGCTTCTTTGCCGTGTGTCTGAGACACACGGCAAAGGCTATTTTACACTCGGCAAACGCTTTGCCGAGTGTAACACTCGGCAAAGAACGCTCGGCGAACTGTACATCGGCAACAGCATCTTTGCCGAGTACTTTTTGTCGGGCACTCGGCAAAGACTTTGCCGAGTGCCATTTGGCACTCGGCAAAGAAAAGTCACCGTCACGGCGCCAAGTGACGGTGACGGAACCTTCGCCGAGTGCCCACGGCGACACTCGGCAAAGGAGGTTTATTTGCCGAGTGTCTGGTGGACTGGCACTCGGCAAAGAACCCTCCAGTGGGCCCCTTTGCCAGTCCCTTTGCCGAGTGCCTTGGCAGTGGCACTCGGCAAAGACATCTTTGCCGGTTCCCAGGTTGCCTTCTTTGCCGAGTGCCATTTTCAGCACTCGGCAAAGACGGCTTTACCGGTTCCCAGGTTGCCTTCTTTGCCGAGTGCCATGGTCAGCACTCGGCAAAGATGGCTTTACCGGTTCCCAGGTTGCCTTCTTTGCCGAGTGCCATGGTCATAGCACTCGGCAAAACGACCTTTGCCGAGTGTTACACTCGGCAAAGTGACCAGGATGTCCCTTTTTTATTTGTTTTTGCTGTTCCATCCAAACAAACAAAAGATATATATCATTCACATCACATTATATATCAATCGCATCACAGAATGAACACATTTATCATCAACACCATATATATCACAAAGTGTCACTAATATAAGTCTCACAAATACAAGTATGTGTATTTACCAAGTCTGGATCACTAGCCAAACATCACCAACCGTCACATATATATCACAAAGTGTCACTAGCCAAACATCACCAACACTCACAAGACCAAGTCTGGATCATCAACGAGGTGGGCATCTGGACTGGTTCGGCGAAGGGCTGGACGAAGCATGAGGGTTGTTCGACGCCGCCGATTGACCCTGCACAGAGAATAGATTGTATGTGTGAGAACATATGAATATATATCATGCAGTACTAAAATTTTGATACTCACAGGAGTAGTGAACTCAGCAGGGTCAGTTGCAGGGAACAACGGAGGTGGTGGAGCATGACCCTGTGCGGCGCCAAGGCTCTGCACGTACGCGAACAAATCCGCCATCCTCTTCTCCAGCTCCTCACGTTGCCTCCTCTCATCATCTAGCTGAGTCTGTAATATTTCGCCCTAATGTTACGATAATGCAAACCCAAGGGACCCTCAAGCGCTTCCTAAGGAGAGCTCAAAATGAGTTTGAGCTCAAGGTGAAGAAGATAAGGAGCGACAACGGGTCCGAATTCAAGAACCTTCAAGTGGAGGAGTTTCTTGAGGAGGAAGGGATCAAGCACGAGTTCTCCGCTCCCTACACACCTCAGCAAAATGGTGTGGTAGAGAGGAAGAACAGGACGCTCATAGATATGGCGAGGACTATGCTTGGAGAATTCAAGACCCCCGAGTGCTTTTGGTCGGAAGCCGTGAACACGGCTTGCCACGCCATCAACAGGGTCTACCTTCACCGCCTCCTCAAGAAGACGTCGTATGAGCTGCTAACCGGTAACAAACCTAATGTATCGTATTTTTCGTGTTTTTGGGAGTAAATGCTACATTCTAGTGAAGAAGGGTAGGAATTCCAAATTTGCTCCCAAAGCCGTAGAAGGGTTTTTATTAGGTTATGATTCAAATACAAAGGCGTATAGGGTCTTCAACAAATCATCGGGTTTGGTTAAAGTCTCTAGCGACGTTGTATTTGATGAGACTAATGGCTCTCCAAGAGAGCAAGTTGTTGATCTTGATGATGTAGATGAAGAAGACGTTCCAACGGCCGCGATACGCACCATGGCGATTGGAGATGTACGGCCTCAGGAACATTTGGAGCAAGATCAACCGTCTTCCTCAACTATGGTGCATCCCCCAACCCAAGATGACGAATAGGTACCTCAAGTGGAGGCACATGATCAAGGGGGAGCACAGGATGTTCAAGAGGAAGAAGCACCTCAGGCACCTCCAACCCAAGTTCGAGCGACAATTCAAAGGGATCATCCCGTCGACCAGATATTGGGTGATATTAGCAAGGGAGTAACTACTCACTCAAGATTAGTTAATTTTTGTGAGCATTACTCTTTTGTCTCTTCTATTGAGCCTTTCAGGGTAGAAGAGGCCTTGCTAGATCCGGACTGGGTGTTAGCCATGCAGGAGGAACTCAACAACTTCAAGCGCAATGAAGTTTGGACACTGGTGCCTCGTCCCAAGCAAAATGTTGTGGGAACCAAGTGGGTGTTCCGCAATAAACAGGACGAGCACGGGGTGGTGACGAGGAACAAGGCTCGACTTGTGGCAAAAGGTTATGCCCAAGTCGCAGGTTTGGACTTTGAGGAGACTTTTGCTCCTGTGGCTAGGCTAGAATCAATTCGTATCTTGCTAGCATATGCCGCTCACCATTCTTTCAGGTTGTACCAAATGGATGTGAAGAGCGCTTTCCTCAACGGGCCGATCAAGGAGGAGGTGTACGTGGAGCAGCCCCTTGGCTTCGAGGATGAACGGTACCCCGACCACGTGTGTAAGCTCTCTAAGGCGCTCTATGGACTTAAGCAAGCCCCAAGAGCATGGTATGAATGCCTTAGAGACTTTTTAATTGCTAATGCTTTCAAGGTTGGGAAAGCCGATCCAACTCTTTTTACTAAGACTTGCGATGGTGATCTTTTTGTGTGCCAAATTTATGTCGACGACATAATATTTGGTTCTACTAACCAAAAGTCTTGTGAAGAGTTTAGCAGGGTGATGACGCAGAAATTCGAGATGTCGATGCTGGGCGAGTTGACCTACTTCCTTGGGTTCCAAGTGAAGCAACTCAAGGACGGCACCTTCATCTCCCAAACGAAGTACACACAAGATTTGCTAAAGAGGTTTGGGATGAAGGACGCCAAGCCCGCAAAGACGCCGATGGGAACCGACGGACACACCGACCTCAACAAAGGAGGTAAGTCCGTTGATCAAAAAGCATACCGGTCCATGATAGGTTCTTTGCTTTATTTATGTGCTAGTAGACCGGATATTATGCTTAGCGTATGCATGTGTGCTAGATTTCAATCCGATCCTAAGGAATGTCACTTAGTGGCTGTGAAGCGAATTCTTAGATATTTAGTCGCTACGCCTTGCTTCGGGATCTGGTATCCAAGGGGGTCTAACTTTGACTTGATTGGGTACTCAGATTCCGACTATGCTGGATGTAAGGTCGATAGGAAGAGTACATCGGGGACGTGCCAATTCTTAGGAAGGTCCCTGATGTCATGGAACTCTAAGAAACAAACCTCCGTTGCCCTATCCACCGCTGAGGCCGAGTACGTTGCCGCAGGACAGTGTTGTGCGCAACTACTTTGGATGAGGCAAACCCTCAGGGACTTTGGCTACAATTTGAGCAAAGTCCCACTCCTATGTGATAATGAGAGTGCTATCCGAATAGCGGAAAATCTTGTTGAGCACAGCCGCACAAAGCACATTGACATCCGGCATCACTTTTTGAGAGACCACCAGCAAAAGGGAGATATCGAAGTGTTTCATGTTAGCACCGAGAACCAGCTAGCCGATATCTTTACCAAGCCTTTAAATGAGAAGACCTTTTGCAGGCTGCGTAGTGAGCTCAATATCTTAGATTCGCGGAACTTGGATTGAAATGTAGCATACATGTGTTTATGCTTTTGATTATGTTCATTCTGCATATTGTTGCTTATTGTGGTGCTCAAGTTGTACAAACACTCCCTGGACCTCACAAGTCCTGTTTGCAAGTGATGCACATATTTAGGGGGAGCTGTGCTACAACTTGACCCTTTGTGGCTAACCATGTACTTGAGTTTGGTTGTTGTTGGGACTATGCTTCGTCGCCGAAGGTCTTGTAGGAATAAGCGGTTTTCAGCTGAAGCTGTTTGTATGAGTTGGCCGAAGGTTCCTCTTCATGAAGCTTCGGTATTACAAACCGACTTAAAGATAGAATGACCTTTTAGTCCATAAAGGTCTGAGTCAATGTTGTAAACTTTTATGAGGGGCATAATTGTAATTCTTCACAGGCTGTGTCCTGTGTCTATAAATAGATGAACAGTACCCCCGTACTGTTCACGCTGACTTGTACTCGCTCGTGCGTCACGCTTGTATTTTTGCCTTCTATCAAGCCGAAGGTACAAATGTAATTCAATATTGTTCTTATTCTTCCATGATTATATAATAAGGACATGTAATAATGTTATGTGATTATTCATGTTATTCTCTCATGTTTCATATGCTTCTCCTTTTATCAATATAAACTGTGATGATGAAGGTATGTCCTTCATGACCTTCGTCTGAAGATCGTTATATCCTAAGGGAAATAATGCTTCGAAGGACGAAGGGCATTAACCATTAACTTCTTTCTGTGTTGCCTTGTTCTTAATTCATAGCATTTGAGAACAAGTCTCCAACATTGGCGCCCACCTCCGGTGAACTCACTTCCACTTTTTTTGAGCTGATGGCTTCGTTCAACGATCAAGCTGGAGCTGCTTCGGCTCCGAAGCTGCTACTCCCGATAACAGGCGGTTCATGTTCAGAGCCAGCCAACAAGAAGCAGAAGAAGGAAGCACAGAGAAGGGTACAGCATGTTGGGGTGCAAGGACCCTTCATCAAGTCGAGATGGTCTCACATTCCTATTACCTTCTCCCAAGAGGACCTTCAACTCAAGGATTACCCACACAACGATGCCATGGTTATCTCTTGTGTTATCAAAGGATTTCTGGTCCACAATGTCTTGGTTGATACAGGCAGTGCAGCTGATATCATATTTGCTAAGGCCTTCAGGCAAATGCAAGAGCCAGAAGATAAGATTCATGATGCTACGCACCCTCTCTGTGGCTTCGGAGGAAGACAGATTGTAGCACTGGGCAAGATCACCATGTCAGTGACCTTCGGGTTCATCAACAACACTAGAACTGAGCAAGTTGTGTTTGACATTGTTGACATGGAATACCCTTACAATGCAATTATTGGTCGTGGCACCCTCAATGCTTTCGAAGCAATTCTTCATCCTTCCTATCTTTGCATGAAGATACCTTCGGATCAAGGACCCATCGCTATTCATGGAAGACAGGAAGCTGCCAGAAGGGCCGAAGGAAACTGGACTGACTCAAAAGCAATCCATAACATAGATGGAGCTGAAGCTTGTGAACAGTACAAATTCAGAAGGGAGAAAGCAGCTTCAGCAGATCAGCCGAAGCCCATGCTCTTATGTGAGGACATAGCAGAGCAGAAGGTGCTGTTGGGTTCTCAATTATCCGAAGAGCAGGAGAAAACCTTGATAAGGTTTTTGTTCAACAACAAAGATGTTTTTGCATGGTCAGCCAATGACCTCTGCGTAGTAAATAGGGATGTTATTGAACACTCGCTCAATGTTGACCCATCCTTCAGACCCAGAAAGCAGAGGCTTCGGAAAATGTCTGATGATAAGGCCGAAGGTGCTCGTAATGAAGTCAAAAGACTCCTCAGTGCAGGAGTTATCAGAGAAGTAAAGTACCCAGAATGGCTAGCTAACACTGTTATGGTAAAAAAGGCCAATGGCAAGTGGCGAATGTGTATCGATTTTACAGATCTCAACAAGGCTTGTCCGAAGGACGAATTCCCATTGCCAAGGATAGACTCTTTAGTTGATGCAGCAGCTTCTTCAGAGCTCATGAGTCTGCTAGACTGTTACTCAGGCTATCACCAAATCTGGATGAAGAAGGAAGATGAGCCGAAGACTAGCTTCATAACCCCAAGTGGCACATATTTCTATCTTCAGATGCCTGAGGGGCTCAAAAACGCTGGAGGAAGTTTCAGCAGAATGACTGCGAAGGTTCTCCAGTCTCAGATAGGCAGAAATGTGCTAACTTATGTTGATGACATCATTGTAAAAAGCACGAAACAGGAAAATCATATTGCTGATTTGCAGGAGACCTTCGCCAGTTTCAGACAAGCTGGCTTAAAGTTGAATCCAGAAAAATGTGTCTTCGGAGTAAAGAAGGGGAAATTTCTTGGATGCTTGGTTTCAACAAAGGGAATTGAAGCTAATCTAAGTAAAATTGAAGCTATACTTCGAATGGAGCCACCAACTACAAAAAAGGGGGCCCAAAGATTAATAGGGAGGTTGGCATCTCTTGATAGATTTATATCCAGATCAGCAGAAAGAAATTTACCATTCTTCGAAGTGCTGAAATCAGCCGAAGTCTTTCAATGGGGACCAAGCCAACAAAAAGCCTTCGAGGAACTAAAGCAATATCTGATAGATTTAACAACATTAACTCCACCAACGCCAGGGGCTCCTTTGTTATTATATGTGGCAGCTTCGCACTCAGCGGTAAGTGCAGCACTTGTCCAAGAGAAGCTTGATGGCCAAGTCAAGAAGCAGGTCCTAGTGTATTTTGTATCTGAAGTTCTTAGTATATCAAAGAAAAACTATACAGAATTAGAGAAGGTGTTATATGCTGTTTTGATGGCATCCAGGAAGCTTCGGCACTACTTTCAAGCATACAATATTGTTGTTCCTTCTTCGCAGCCATTGAAGGATATTATGAGAAATAGAGAAGCTACTGGGCGAATTGGAAAATGGGCTGTAGAGCTCAATGAATTTTGCATTGATTATGTGCATAGATCCTCGATCCAGTCCCAGACGTTAGCAGACTTCATTGCTGACTGGACGCCAGGGGCTCAGGATGAAGAAACAAATAAAGATGCCGAAGTTTGGACAGTGTTTTGCGATGGGTCTTGGGGAACCTTCGGGGCAGGAGCAGCTGCTGTGTTGGTCTCGCCATCCAAAGTTAAAACTTGTTATGCGGCAAGACTCGATTTCAGTTGTACAAACAATATTACTGAGTACGAAGCCTTGCTTTTGGGTCTTCGGAAGCTAAAAGCAATGGGAATCAGAAGGGCCATTCTTAAAACTGATTCCCAAGTTATTTCGGGTCATATCGACAAGAGTTGCAAGGTTAAAGATCCGAAGCTTGAAAGATATCTAGACATGGTTCGAAGAGTCGAAGCTTCTTTCGAAGGATTTTCTGTCAAAAATATCCCTCGAGGACAAAATGAGCATGCTGATTTGCTAGCTAAGTCAGCAGCACAGGGGCTGCCTTTACCTTCGGATGTGTTCTTCGAAACAATAAAGGCACCTTCAGTGGAACTCCTTGAAAGAGCAGTCCTCAATATATCTCCTGTTTATAGCGAAGATTGGAGAACTGAGATCATCTCTTACCTTCAGGGTAAATTCCTTTCAGATGACGAAGCTTATAACAGGAGGATAGAGGCAAGAGCTCGTCCATATGTCATGATAGAAGGGGAGTTGTACAAGCATGGAGTTTGCGCTCCGCTACTCAAGTGTTTATCTAGAACCGAAGGTATAGAGTTGATGAAAGAAATACATGCAGGCCTGTGTGGATCTCACATTGGATCTAGGCCGTTACTTGGAAAAGTTTTCCGCCAAGGGTTTTATTGGCCGAAGGCAGCTTCGGATGCAGCGGAATTAGTTCAAAAGTGCGAAGGCTGTCAGAAATGTGCAAGAGATCAAAAACAACCTTCGTCCTTAACACAGCTCATACAACCCATCTAGCCATTGCAAAGGTGGGGCCTTGACTTGTTAGGTCCATTACCACCGGCCCAAGGGAACTTAAGATATGTTGTAGTGGCTGTGGAATATTTTTCTAAATGGATTGAGGCAAAGCCTTTAGTCACAATAACTTCGGCCACTGTCCAAAAGTTTTTCTGGCAGAATATTGTTTGTCGTTTCGGGGTACCAAAGGCCATCACTGTAGATAATGGAACACAATTCGACTCCGAAGCTTTCAGAGATTTCTGTGATCAAATTGGTACGAAGATCCATTTTGCATCAGTCAGGCATCCGGAGTCAAATGGGCTCGTTGAAAGAGCCAATGGCATTATAATGACAGGAATAATGAAGTTAATCTTCAATCAACCCAGGGGAAAGTGGCCAGATCAGTTAACCAAAGTGGTGTGGAGCCACAATACAACAACATCAAGGTCTACAGGCTTTACTCCATTCAAGTTATTATTCGGTGACGAAGCAATAACTCCGGAAGAAGCTAAAACTGGATCAATAAGAGTAGTAGCTTCGGCAGAATCAGGTTCTGAAGATGCTTGTTCTGTGGAAAAAGATGCTTTAGAAGGGATCAGGCTTCAAGCTGTGGAGAATATCAATAAATACCAAGCCGAAACAGTCAAATGGCGAGATAGAAAAGTTCGGCTAAAGAATATTGAGTCAGGACATTTGGTGCTTCGGAGAGTGGCCAACCCAGACACAGTGGGCAAGTTACAGTTGAAATGGGAGGGACCTTTCTTAGTAGCATCTTCGTCAAGACCCGGTTCATACAGATTGAAGGATATGGACGGCAACGACATTCCTAGATCTTGGAATGCGGATGAGCTTCGGCGATATTATGTGTAACTTGATGTAACTTTTTATGTCTTTTCTTTTTCATGGCACCCTTTTCCTTTCTAAAGGGGGAGAAAGGTTTTTAATGGGGCCATCATATGTAATTTCCTTTTTTAGTTCTATAAGAGCAAAATCCCCCAAGGAATGTAAATGTAAAAGCTGAGAACGCACCATTGAGTGCCGAAAAGTAAAAAGCGAAGAAGCTCCAAAGTCGTTCCTAAGGGAATGCAGAGCTTATAGCGAAAAGTCAACGCTGATTCCGCCAAAAGTAAAAGGCGAAGAAGCTCCAAAGTCGTTCCTAAGGGAATGCAGAGCTTACAGCGAAAAGTCAACGCTGATTCCGCCAAAAGTAAAAGGCGAAGAAGCTCCAAAGTCGTTCCTAAGGGAATGCAGAGCTTACAGCGAAAAGTCAACGCTGATTACGCCGAAAGTAAAAGGCGAAGAAGCTCCAAAGTCGTTCCTAAGGGAATGCAGAGCTGATGTGTGATTGTTTCTAAGGAAATAATGGCTGAGGGTATGGCTTCGGATATGTGTTTGGACATTCATTCGCACATCACATTACATCATAGCATTTGCATTCATAAACATTCATTTAGGCATATGTAGGATAATCATCATCATGGCATAAGTGGTTGCTTCGGCATAAGAGAAGAGCTTCTTCGTGTACAAAAAGGAGAGCTTCGGAAGAAAGGGAAATGTTGTTTTCTATGCTTCGCTGTGTACGAAAAGAAGGGAAGGTGTTTTTTCGCCTTCGGCTCAAAAAAGATAATTTCGTCCACAACAAAGCACTTCACATACATTAATAGAAGGGTAAGAGCATAATACAAGGTATGAACAGAACTCATTAAAGACAAGTTTAGTTACATTTACACAAGTTATCTCAAAAGTTTCCTGAGTCTGTCTACAGTCTACTCCTACTTAATCTTCGAGGGATTTTAGCTTCGGCGTCACTCTTTTTAATCATCGACTTCGGCTTCGTCATCCTACATGAATTAAGTTGTTGTAAGTCAAAATCGAGCTTGAAGGAAGAGGTAAGCACAAGGTATGATTTCTTACTGGTTCAAGATGACTCCGAGCTTCATCTCTAGCCTTTTCTCGCCCGCCTTTTGTCCATATCATTTTTATAAATCTATTGGAAATACTTCGGGCGAGATTAGGGATGTTATCTAGGATTGATGGTGATAAAGTGAAATTGGGCCTATTGACAATCTTTCCATGGTCGCAGCCAGCTTTTAGGAAAGCTGCAGCAGTGCCCCGAGAAGCTACCCAGGCACAGAAGTCACCGTGCCCAGCTATAACTTCGTCGAGCTCGTCAATTTCACCCTCAATATGTTCGAAGGTCTTCGGTAAATCTTCAGCTGAGGGGGTGAATTTCTCACTGCTGGCTCCAACTGAGTGAAAAATTTTTCTTAGTCGTTGAATGCATTTGTTGCTAAATTCCAAACATTTTTCTTGAAGGTCCGCCAATAGTTTTTTCAAATCTGAATTTTGTTGAGCTTCGGCTTCAAGTTTTGCCTTAAGTTCTTGCTTTTCTTGTTCAAACTGCTTAGATTGGCGGAGAAGCTTCGTGTTCAGTTCTGTTATTTTTGCTTCGGCTTCCGCCAATAAACCTTCAGTTGCCTGGAGCTCAAAGTTTTTCTTCTCAATAGCAGCTGATTGCTCCTTTATTTTGTTTTCTAAATTTTCAATTATAACTTCGTGTTTCTTGTCTTCAAAATCTTGCTGCATTTTCAAGGCTTTGCTCAACAGCATACTCTGCACGAAAACAACCTTCGTTAGACATGTTTTCATTATTAAAAACAATATAAGTTAAGGGAAAAGTAGTTCACCTTGAAATTGGAATAAAATAAACTACCAACGATATGTTGTCGTCGGTAGCGGCTAATGTCCGTTTCTAGCTTCGGAAAACCGATATTCTTTGACAGAGTACTGATAACTTTGGCTCCAGTTTGGTTTCGGATACAATCTAATTTTTCATCATCAATACCTCCGAAGAGGAGTGCTCCTGGTTTGTACCCGCAAGATTTGGCATACTCTTTAAGCTCTTCTATTTCGGGTTTCGACAATTTTTCTCCAACTAAATTTTGAAACATGAAGGCTTCGTTCTCTGAAGCTTCGTCAGCAATTTCCTTTCCTTTCCCCGACGCTGCGGCCGCGACCTTCGAAGGTGTCATTTCAATATCTGTTCTTTCCTCAGCCGCTGGTGTCTTCTGAGCCGAAGCTCTTGGTGGTGTCTTGTCAATGACCTCTGTCACAGTGATAATTCTTTGTCTCTTTGCTTTAGTCGTCTTCTTCATTTTTTCGGGCTCCTTTTCCTTCTGAAAAAACTTTGTCAGTTGCGGCCCCAATGGACTTAGCTTCGCAGGCAGGGATTCAGTCATTACTTTCAAAATTTCCTCCACGTCAGTGGCAGAGGGTGATGCGGGGGTTTCTTCTTCGTCAGATATTTTTTGCTTCGGAGAAGACGCTTTCCTCTTCTTCGGAATTCTCTTCTTTGATGGTTCTTTCTCATCTTCATTTAAGGCTTCAGTTGTCCTTTTCCTTTTCTGGCCCCCGACACCTTTGTTCAGATTTTCATAGTCAGGGTATTCAAAACCCAGGGCGTCCAGCACTCGATTCAGTCTTCGCTTCGGACGGGTGCCGAAGGCCGCAGTCATCAATTGATCTTCTTTTTTGGAGTAATTGCCAAGTATTTTATTGCACATTACTTCAATTGTATCCAGCCACTCTTGACAAGGTGTTTTAAAGTATTTCTTAAACTTGAAATAGTAAGGTAAACGCACAAGTTCACCTTCTTTCTTCTCCTCCTTTAGCTTCGGCATTTCCCATTCTTTTAAACTAGGAAAAACCTTGAAAGCCAAAAACTCCTGAACCAGGTCTCTTGTACTGATATGCTCTGCAATAATTCTGAATTCATCCAATGCCTGTTGTGTTGGACCTTCTGGTGTCATGTTGCAGCGAGGTCGGGTTTCTCCGAAGATTAGTTCGAGTGGACTTTGCACAAGCTTCTCCTTGTCGTCATCAACCTTGACATAGAACCACTCCGACTTCCAGCCTGCTGCCCATTTGCTCCGGTAGCTGATTACAGGAAACTTTGTGGTTTTCCGATAAGCAAAATTATAGCAACCAAAATTGTCATGCAATCCATCTTTTCTAGCCTTCGTCTGATAGTGCAGTTCGTGAACTCGACAAAAGCTGTCTGCAAACGGCTCCACCGCTTGGCTTCGGAGGGCCCAGATATAAACATTAAGCCTAACGATAGCGTTAGGAGTTAACTGATGAAAGTAGATACCAAACCTCTTCAGTACCTCTGCAATAATCTCATGTAGGGGGAATCTCAATCCAGCCTTTAGAAAGCTCTTGAAAATGACAATTTCATCCTTCTCCGGCTTTGGGGTAGTCTCTTCTCCCCCGAAGCGTAATAGCTTCTTCTGATTCTCATTGAAAAAGCCCGACTTTACCATTTTGGAGAGATCAGCCTTCGAAACAGTAGACTTTCCGAAGTCCAAGTGGCTGGGCTTGCTTGGCATGGCAATACGATAATCGTCTTCGGGATCAGTTTCCTCAATATCTTCTTCTTCTGCTTCAGCAATTGCTTGTTCTGCCTGTTCTGCATCATCTCTGGGGATCTTTTCCGAAGTTACCAGTCCGGACCTTTGCATCACTTCGGAGATGGGAACAGTCTCCGAACCTTCAACTTCGCCCCCCTCACGCTCAACCCTAGCGGTAGATCGCACTCTAGCCATTTAATTCTGAGTTTGTGGAAATTAAATACTTTTTTCTTCCGAAGTTTTTCCTTCTGACGAAGCAGGCTTCAAGTTGGAGCTTCGTTCGATTCCGAGAGTCAAGCTTCGGCGATGGTTAAAAATTTTGGCAGCAAAACAGTGCAAATAGCAATGAATGCTGTGGTAACTTCACACCTACTCGTCTGTTTATATAGTACTGCAGGTAAGAAGGCGAACCGCCAGGATTTTTACACCAAGCGGACACCCGCTTGCACTCGCTGCGTGGTGGACCGCAGAGACAAACAGTAACTCTGCAAGGTGGGACCGATACACGCTGGGAAACTGAATCGTTTCTCGACAACGAGCTCGGGGAAGGTGTTTTTTCGGACCTTCGGCTCCCCGAAGCTTAAGAGACTTTTTTCACGGATCAAGCTCGTTACGAAAAACGATCTAGCACCGCGAAAGGGGCTACTGTTGGGACTATGCTTCGTCGCCGAAGGTCTTGTAGGAATAAGCGGTTTTCAGCTGAAGCTGTTTGTATGAGTTGGCCGAAGGTTCCTCTTCATGAAGCTTCGGTATTACAAACCGACTTAAAGATAGAATGACCTTTTAGTCCATAAAGGTCTGAGTCAATGTTGTAAACTTTTATGAGGGGCATAATTGTAATTCTTCACAGGCTGTGTCCTGTGTCTATAAATAGATGAACAGTACCCCCGTACTGTTCACGCTGACTTGTACTCGCTCGTGCGTCACGCTTGTATTTTTGCCTTCTATCAAGCCGAAGGTACAAATGTAATTCAATATTGTTCTTATTCTTCCATGATTATATAATAAGGACATGTAATAATGTTATGTGATTATTCATGTTATTCTCTCATGTTTCATATGCTTCTCCTTTTATCAATATAAACTGTGATGATGAAGGTATGTCCTTCATGACCTTCGTCTGAAGATCGTTATATCCTAAGGGAAATAATGCTTCGAAGGACGAAGGGCATTAACCATTAACTTCTTTCTGTGTTGCCTTGTTCTTAATTCATAGCATTTGAGAACAAGTCTCCAACAGTTGTTTTAGTCTCCAAGGAAAATTGAAAGGGAAAAGGTGGACTTGGACCATGCGAGACTTCCACTGCACTCCGATGAAAAGAGTAACTCTTCCAAGTTCATCGTTATACTCTTATTGCCTATTTGCTCTTAGTTGAAGATTTTGGTGAGGCAATGGGGTTAAAGGGCCAAGATTGATCCCGTTTTGGTGCTTGATGCCAAAGGGGGAGAAAATAAAGGCCAAAGCGATAAATGGATCAGCTACCACTTGAGAGATTTTGAAAATAGTAGAATAGAGCTTTTGGTTTGTCAAAACTCTTTTGTTGTCTCTCTTGTCAAAAGTTGGCTTCTTGTGGGGAGAAGTATTGATTATGGGAAAAAGGGGGAGTTTTTGAAATCTTAAATCAATTTCTCTTAGAATGACTCTCTTTATGTCTTAACATGTGTGTTTGACTTAGAGATAGAAATTTGAGTTTGATTTGCAAAAACAAACCAAGTGGTGGCATAGAGTGATCCATATATGTCAAAATTGAATCAAAACAATTTTGAGTTCTTATTTGATTTGATTTTGTACTTGTTCTACTTGCTTTATGTTGTGTTGGCATAAATCACCAAAAAGGGGGAGATTGAAAGGGAAATGTGCCCTTGGGCCATTTCTAAGTATTTTGGTGATTTAGTGTCCAACACAAGTGCCTAAGTGTAAAAAGGTGGACAAAGTACAAATCAAGAATTAAGGTATGTTTCTCAGACTTAGTACATTGTTTTATGGACTAATGTATTGTGTCTAAGTGCTGGAAACAGGAAAAATCCAATTGGAAATGTCTTGGCTCGAGCAGCCAAGAATCTGCTGAGTCTGCAAGCACCGGACTGTCCGGTGGTGCACCGGACAGTGTCCGGTGGTGCATCGGACAATGTCCGGTGCGCCAGGCTGGCTCGAGCGAAGTGGCTGCTCTCGGGAATTCACCGGCGACGTACGGCTAAAATTCACCGGACTGTCCGGTGTGCACCGGACTGTCCGGTGAGCCAACGGTCGGCCGGGCCAACGGTCGGCCGCGCAATCTGCGCGGGACACGTGGCCGAGCCAACGGCTAGAAGGGGGCACCGGACTGTCCGGTGTGCATCGGACATGTCCGGTGCGCCAACGGCTCTCAGGCTGCCAACGGTCGGCTTCGCCATTTAAGGAAAGAAATCTGGCACCGGACAGTGTCCGGTGTGCACCGGACTGTCCGGTGCGCCAGACGACAGAAGGCAAGAATTGCCTTCCCTGATTGCTCTCAACGGCTCCTAGCTGCCTTGGGGCTATAAAAGGGACCCCTAGGCGCATGGAGGAGTATACCAAGCATCTCCTAATCATTTCTAAGCACCAAGACATCGATTTCGCGCGTTCTTTTCATTGTGATAGCATATAGAGCTCTAGTGGAGTTGTGAACTCATTGAGTTGTGTTGCGAGCTCTTGTTGTGACTTGTGTGCGTGTTGACACTCTGATTCTTGTGTCTTGTGTGCGTTGCTAATCCCTCCCTTGCTCCGTGTTCTTTGTGAATTTCAAGTGTAAGGGCGAGAGGCTCCAAGTTGTGGAGATTCCTCGCAAACGGGATTGAGATAAAGCAAGCAAAACACCGTGGTATTCAAGTGGGTCTTTGGACCGCTTGAGAGGGGTTGATTGCAACCCTCGTCCGTTGGGACGCCACAACGTGGAGTAGGCAAGCGTTGGTCTTGGCCGAACCACGGGATAACCACCGTGCCATCTCTGTGATTGATTTATTGTGGTTATTGTGTTGATTCCTCTATAGCCACTTGGCAATTATTGTTCTAACAATTAACCAAGTTTTGTGGCTTAAGTTTTGAAGTGTTACAGGATCACCTATTCACCCCCCCCTCTAGGTGCTCTCACATAGACATCAATTTTTTCATAGTCCTTATTGAGACCTGAGAGTAATTTATTGGACTGATACATTTCTTTGTGCATCTTATGATTCACTGGAAATATATCATTGATCAAGTTCACAAGCTCCTTGTAACTGTTGTTTGGGAATACAAACTTTGACTTAATAGCCATAAGACGAGTGATGAAAGTGAGGATGGTCACTTTCGTGTACTCGCACAATGGCTCTTTGGAAGCAACTCAAAGACTTTACAACCTACAACGTAGGTGGATCCTGAGAATTGTCAGGTGGAGGTGGGTTCTTAGAATCATTGAGTAAAAGATCAGGCCATACATCTTCAAGCATCTCTTCCATCCTATCATAGACCCTCTCTTCATTTTTTTAAACTTTCAATATATTTTGACGAGGTAGTTCTTCATTGTGTTGCACCCACATCACATAGCCAGGCATAAAGTCATTTTACAAACATATATTGATATAGTCCTCTTGTTATGGAAATAATTGTTCTGACACTTGCTAGGACACCTAATGTTGCTACCGGTCTTTGACCTATTAAAAGCACAGTCAAGAATTCACTGGACTTAGCAGCCCACTAACTAGATAGAGCCCCTCTCTTCTTCCATTCTTCATGCATCCAAGGATGGTCCTCACCCATGCTACAGGCAAAATATTAACTTAGATGAATCATGCACGAATCGCCCATTATTATGAATAAATGATAGTTGACAAGACATTAGTTCAAACAAATTTTGACAACATAACCCCACTATTCTCTATTTGCATGCCAAAAATGGTGGGATGGATAACAACGGAGTTATGCTTTCAAAATTTTGGTCGATGTGGCAGAACCTCCAAAGTTATTGGGCCCACATGCACCTGCCCTTGTCTCAAAGACCTCAGACGACTATGCATGTGCACCATATAACTTAACAGGATCGTTCGAGTGTCCCAAGGACACCGAATAAACCACTTACAACCAGGACCGCAAGATCAAGTAAACACAAATCACACACCAACATTTTGCAACAGAATTTCTTTATTACAAAGTTACAAGTTACAACAAATTTACATTATGTTTATCGGAGTGATTACAAAAGTGGTTCAAAGAAATAAACTTTGAAATGTTATAAATTATTTATAAGTTCGAATTATATGCTAGCTCAAGTGACCATCCTCAATAAGAAGTATAGAAGAGTTATTTAGACTTATAAGAAGGTCGTGCCCACCGGTGCTTAACACCATCCATAGCAGCACAAACCTAGTACCTGCAACAACATGGGTTCAAAAAACCTGAGTACGAAGTGTACTTTTGCAAGTCTTACCCGTCTAAGGAAAAAGACTCTCAAGGATATGCTGGCTTTTGGGAATCAAGGTATGGTTTAACAAGATTCAAAGACTCTTATGTAGAAAAGCTTACTATGAGTGGATCCTTAAGAAATCATTTTACTTGTCAGGTTAAGTAAAGTTACCTGCATCTAGAGTTCTTTCTATCCTAGATCAAACACTTGGCCTATACTAGCCGTCTTTTATCACCCTTTTACTTTACTGGATTGCTACGTGTAGGGCAGTGACCAAGTCTTCATATCCGAGAAGTAACAGCGATCCGAATCGATTAATACCCACTAGGGATCTCCAACCACACGACATATGTAGCACTTAACCCTTGCATATTGTTAGGGGCCTTCGGCTTCCGAAGCTCCTCAAAAACATGATTTGACAATATTTTCCGAGTGAAACATGTGAACAGGTATCTTCGGAGTCGGGTTGTGGGTGTACAGGAGCATGGTCAGGACGAAGCTTGACTGGGGCGTAAAGCGATCACGACGAATGATAGGACGATCACGAAGCTACGTACAGAAAAGCTTCGGCATGACGAAGGAAAGGAGGAACCGACCTAAGGATGAAAAGTCAAGTTAAACCTCGAAGGATTGCCATAAAGTTATTATCAAATGTAAAGGGCATTAATGTAATTTTACACGGGCTGCGTCCCGTGCCTATAAATAGATGAACAGCACTCCCGTATTGTTCACGCTGACTTGTCATACGCTTTTTCAAGTTACGTCTGCATCCTTACTTTCCAACAATCTGAAGGTACACTTGTAATTTGTTTTTATGAATTTGGCGATAAAGATAAGTTGATAATAATACTCGAGCCATTGTTTATATTTTATATAGGTGTCCTTTTTTATCACTAATCAATCTTGTGAAAATCTTTTCCTTTGCAACCTTCGTCCAAGATTCATTATATCCGAAGGAATATAATGTTTTTAAGGACGAAGGAGCTTAAACATTTAACACTTTCTATGTTGCCTTGTTCTTAACTCTTAGCATTTGATAACAAGTCCCCAACATTGGCGCCCACCTCCGGTGAACTCATGCCCATTTTCTGAAGTTCTGAACATCTTCGGCAAGTGTCACCTTCGTCATGCCGCCTAAAAAAGCTTCAGCGACAGGGGCTGCCACTCTGCAGCCGCTGGACCCCAATCAAGATGTCGTTTCTCTTAGGGAGGCCCGAAGCCAGAAGAGGAAGGTCACCAGTTCAACGCCTCCGGAGGACGACTTGGATCAAGAAATCCAAAATTTAGAGATGATCAATCAACAGGTCCAACGGAAGAAGGAGAAGATGGCTCGTCTAGCTGATCTTCAAAGGCAGATAGACGAGGCCTCTGAAGAGCTTCGACATCTTGCTCAAGATGACCAGAACCAAAGGCCCCCGCGCAGAGAGCTTCATGAAGAGGGCTTCTACAACGAGGGCGACTGGTATGAAGATTTCCATCACGGAAATTTTGCTTTTGATGATGCTTCTCCCTTGTCAACAGAACTACAGGCTGTTCCTTGGCCACAGTCTTACAAGCCGCCTCAGCTCCCCATGTACGACGGTCATTCAGACCCGAAACAATTCTTGATGAGCTATGAGGCAACTATATCTTCGTACGGTGGCAACACGGCGGTCATGGCAAAGTCCTTCGTCATGGCTGTCTGGAGCGTTGCACAAACTTGGTACTCTTCCCTTAGGCCAGGGACAATCACCTCATGGCAAAAGTTGAAGGATATGTTGATAACTAGCTTCCAAGGGTTTCAGACGAAGCCAGTCACTGCTCAAGCTTTATTCCAGTGCACCCAGGATCACGAAGAATACCTTCAGGCATATGTCCGAAGGTTCCTACGTCTGAGGGCACAGGCACCAACAGTGCCCAATGAAATTGTCATTGAGGCCATGATCAAGGGGCTTCGGCCAGGACCTGTAGCTCAGTACTTTGCCAGGAAGCCTCCTCAAACTCTGGAGAAGCTGCTCCAGAAGATGGACGAGTACATTCGAGCTGACAATGATTTTCGCCAAAGAAGGGAGGAAGCTCTCAGGTTCTCTAAAATGACTAGGGGCTTCGGAGGAAGATTTTATCCAAGGCACGTCAGGTCAATTCACAATTCTACTCAAAATGACGACAAAGGGAGTCAACAGCAAAGGCCACAGTGCTCCTCGCAAGCTTCGGGGCAACAGCAAAGCTCCTTCCGACCGCCAGCGCCAAGGGGCAGAGGCGCCAGGGGCTTCGGGGGAAGATTTGGGGATCAACCAAGAAAAATTTACTGCCTATTCTGTGGCAAAGGCAAGGGCCACACCACCAGGATGTGTCACATTACCATCCAGAAGCAAAAGGAGCTAGCAGAAGCTGCTGCACAACAGAACCAGCCGAAGCAGGTCATGCATACTGCTTCGTACCATTCGCCTTACATTCCAGAATATGTAGGCAATCACCCTGCAGCCTCTGTTGCTTCGGCAGGCCAACCCCAAGCTTCCTGGCAACAGCTTCCACCGCCACCGCCAATACAACGAGCTCCGCAGCCAGAAGGGAGCCAGCACTCTCATCCCCAGAGGGACTTCAGGGAGGAGTCCGAAGCTCGTACAGTCAATAGCACTGTGCCAGAGTCGAAGCACATTTACTGAAAATATCCTACCTCGACAGCAGCTTTTTGCATTTTCGCATTCAGTTTTACTTTCTTTGTAGTAAAGAACAGTTATGGGAAGTTTAAATGTCTTTTATCGGTCTTTCAAATTCTTGTAAAAGTTTAGCTTATTATCATAATGAAAATATATCTTTTTCATAGGCTTGAGTTACTGAGGCACAAGAAATTATGGTGGCACGGAGAACCTTCGAATTATCAAAAACTTGTTTTAAGGAACACACTGTAACTTCTTCAAAGTAGTAAAAAGCCGTTCCTAAAGGAGCGCAGTGTAAGTTTTCTGCTCAAAAGTCGTTCCAAAGGGAATGCAGAGCTTACAGCGAAAAATAAACGCTGATTCCGCTGAAAGTAAAAGGCGAAGAAGCTCCTAAGGGAGGCTTACAGCGAAAAATAAACGCTGATTCCGCTGAAAGTAAAAGGCGAAGAAGCTCCTAAGGGAGGCTTACAGCGAAAAGTCAGCTCTGAGATAAAAAGAGTATGTGCTCTATTGCAGAGATGTGTGTATCTTCGGCATAAATATCATTTTGCATAGCATGACATCATCGCACCATTTTGCATAACATAAGCATCATACATCATATTGCATGAAGTTCGAGAAGGGGACATAGTATTGATCTTCGAAGAATGTTTTGGAAAAAGAGAAAATCGTGCTAAAGCATAAGATAAATTGGGAAGAAGTATAGCTTCGTCAGAAAGGCAACATAAAACTTTTTTTTTATAGCTTCGAAGAATGTTTGCACGAGGCTTGGATATTCTTCATCAAGGGAGGTATGAAAATTCTTGTGATACATAAAGGATTTTCTTCACGAAGCATGAAAAGAAGGGAAGGTGTTTTTTCGCCGAAGGCTCAAAAAGCAGTATGTATGCAAAATTTCATGCATCGTAAAGAATTGAGCCGTAAAAAGATTATATATTACATTCAAAGTTACAAAATTTTACACATGTCATGTTCCAAGTGTTTTTTACATTAGCACTTAATCTTCCCTAAGAACTACTTCTACAGCTTCGTTTAGTAACTGATTGACAACTTTGTCCATGATGGCTTCGGCCATTTGTCTAATTTCGTCGTCCCCCTTCGGGGGGGTCCGGAGCTGCCTCAGCAGGTTTTGAGGGAGGAGAGGATACGACTATATTACTATTACAGAATCGCGAGCAAAGTTTAAAATCAAAAATCACAACAGAATAAAAGCCACTAACTAATACCTATTTGCCCTTCGGGCCCTGTGCTTTCTTCAGCAGCCTCCGCTACCTTCCTAGCGTCATGGATGCCTTTTTCGCTTCTCTGAATGATTTCTTGAGCCATTTCTCGGCCGCTATTGTCCCAAATGTCGGTGAAAAATTTTCCACCGACCTGGCTTGCTTCGGCTGAAGGGTCTTTGATATCTTCAGAGGATAAAGCAGCTTCAGACTGTGCTAAAGATTTCACATGTTCGCACCCTTTCTTTTCCAAAATAGTAACAATTCCTCTGGCGCCTGAAAAAGCACAAATGTCCCCGCGACTATTCAAGATTTCTTCGAAGGCCTCAGCTTCGTGACTGATCCATTCAATCGGGCCTTCTGGATTCCCTCTTGTGAAATTTTCCTCACTAGAAAATGCGCCCACGCTGGCGAAGCTGGATTTTATCTTTTTAACACATTCTATGGATTTATCATAGCACCATTTCTTCGAAGCATGAAGCTCTTCAACATTTACTTCCAAATGATTTGCCCATTGATCACTTAGTTCTCGTTTTGTTTCTTCAAGAATGCGTTCTTCTTTAGCTCAGGCTAATTGTTTCCGAAGATCTTCGATTTCCCGCTTCTGAGCTTCGGCTTGAGTTTTAGAGCTAGCTTCGTCTTCCTTCATTTTATCCACCAATGTAACTAGAATCTTGTCCTTTTCCAAGGCTTCGTTTCTTAACCTGATAACCTCTGTTCGAAGGTTGTTAAGAGCAATAGTGCAGCTCTTGTCTTCAGCATTCTTTTGTGCCCTTAAGGCATTGCTGAGTAGTAAGCCCTATTCAAAAGAATGAATGGATTAACATAACAGTAAAGGACTAATTCAAAATTCACAAAATTCAAAATTTACAATCTTTGTACCTTCAGACTATTATATGCAAGACTATCTGCAAGATCCTCCTTCTTCATGGCGCAAAGGCCAGCTTCAAGCTTCGGGAATCCCATGCTTCTAGCCATCTCCCGGTAGACAGATAATTCTTTATTGTCTGGGAGGCAGTACAGGAAGTCATCTTCGTCTGTCCCATTGAACACTACGGCCCCCTTCGGATACTTCAGTTCTCGGGCATAGTGATTAGCTTCAAAGATCTCTTCTTCAGATAATTTCTTTCCCGAAGCATGTCGCACAATATAATCACGTATTTTGGAAGATGCTTCGGGGACGGCAGTGTCAATTTCCTCAACCAAAATTGGCTCTATCATTTTTGTTTTTTCGGTTTCCAAAGTTGCCTCTGTCAATTTTGTTTCTTCAGCTTTTAAATGTTTTACCTTGGTGGGCTCTGAAGGCCCAGCTTCAGTTACAAATTGTTGCTTCAAAGCTTCAGTAACAAAGGCTTCAGTAGACACTTCAGAAGCTTTAGCAGTTTTCTTTGGAGTTATGCTCGAAGATTTAATTGTTTCCAAAACATCTAGCACATTAACCATCCTTTTTCTTTTCGGGGTCGCTGCTCGACTCTTTTGGATTTTTGTTGAAGGACTTAAAATTTCTAATGTTTTTGCTTCTTCAGTCCTCGGTTCTCTTGTTTTCTCCGCTACTGGTACTTCGGCCATTTCCTCGATTTTTGCCACTGGAGTTGGTTCTCTGGCTTCGGTGGCCGAAGAGGCCTCACCAATAAATTCAGGCACTGTGGCCGGCTCAATATAACGTGGAGGGTGTGTGAGCACCTTTACCTTTTTCCTCTTCGGCGTTGGCTCACTAGGAGCAGCTGAACCAATTTCCTTTGCAGGAGAAGTATTTTTCCTTTTTTGGCCTCGCGACGGGTAATGGTAGTCAGGGTAGATAAACCCAATTGCATCAAATACTCGGTTAAGCCTCTTCTTCTTTCGGCCTCCGAAGGCCGCTGATAGTGCAGTATCTTCGGCCTTCGAGTACACCCCAAGCAATTCGTCACTTATGGCCTCAATACTTTTCAACCAGTCATCATCTGGTTCAACAAACTTGTCTCCGTATTTGAATGTGTATTTTAGCCTAACTAGCCCGTCTTCGTCAGGTTCCTTGACGGTCTCTTTCGGCATTTCCCACTTTTCTACAAGTGGCCAAACTCTGAAGGCAATATGCTCTTGGACCAAATCCCTTGTCCCAATAAAAGAACAAACCACGCTGAAGGCTCTCTGGCATTCTTCGGCTGCTTCATCCATTTCCACCTTCGGTTTTCGAAGGCCGAAGCGTTGCCAGATGGGGCGCATAATGATACCCTTGATATCTTCACGAGATTTCAGGTCGTTTTTCACGTAAAACCATTCTGTCATCCAGTCGCCGGGCCACCTCTTCCGAAAGGTCGGCACTGGGCAGCTTGACCCCGACCGAGCGCCGAAGCTGTAGCAGCCAAAGTTGTTATGATACTGCTCCTTGCCCTAGGGTTTTGTCTCATACAATAGCTCGTGTATGTTACAGAAGCTCTTTGCGTTAGGCTCCAAACCTTGGCTTCTCATGGCCCACACGAAAATGTTCATCCTTATGATTGCTTCGGGGATAAGCTGGTGAAGGTAGATTTCAAATGTCTTCAATACTTCTACGACAAAATTACTCAAGGGAAATCGTAATCTAGCTTTCAAGAAGCTTCGGAATATCATGACCTCATTTTCCTCGGGAGTTGGACAAGTCTTCTCTCCTTCGTCAGCCCTCACAATAGACAAGTCCCGAAAGTATCTCCCTCTCATATTGACAACATGGTTTTCCTTAATGCTGGACTTACCAAAAACTGCATGGCTTGGTCGCCACGGTCGATCTTCGGAATCTTCACCACCACTATCCACATCGTAACTGTCACTGTCGCCAGTATCTTCAGATAAACCCTCCAAAGTCTCCCTGGTAATCTTCTCTGTATTAGTCTTCGACATTGATTCAAGAAAACCCAGGTGCATTTCCTCAGAAAGGCTTAGCTTCGAACCACCAACGGCTTTCTTATCCTCAGGCATCTTCGAAAATGCTGACAAAACACACTCGAAACCGAAGCTTAAAAATCTAAAATCGAGCAAGTGCTGTTGCGTGCAGGCTAGAAATTTTTTGGGTGACTAAAAGCGGATGGCAGGAGAGCATGCCAAATAAACTTGTGGCAAGCCCTTATTTATACACCCAGTGTAGGAAACTGGAGGGCCCAGTCTGTCAATGACTGCTGCTATTCTAGCAGAAGGAAGGTGTTTTTTTCGGACCTTCGGCTCAAAGCCTTCGTCCACGTCGCAATATGAATTTATCATTACAGTAAATTAATATTGCGAGGGGCTACTGTTGGGGGCCTTCGGCTTCCGAAGCTCCTCAAAAACATGATTTGACAATATTTTCCGAGTGAAACATGTGAACAGGTATCTTCGGAGTCAGGTTGCGGGTGTACAAGAGCATGGTCAGTACGAAGCTTGACTGGGGCGTAAAGCGATCACGACGAAAGATAGGACGATCACGAAGCTACGTACAGAAAAGCTTCGGCATGACGAAGGAAAGGAGGAACCGACCTAAGGATGAAAAGTCAAGTTAAACCTCGAAGGATTGCCATAAAGTTATTATTAAATGTAAAGGGCATCAATGTAATTTTACACGGGCTGCGTCCCGTGCCTATAAATAGATGAACAACACTCCCGTACTGTTCACGCTGACTTGTCATACGCTTTTTCAAGTTACGTCTGCATCCTTACTTTCCAACAATCCGAAGGTACACTTGTAATTTGTTTTTATGAATTTGGCGATAAAGATAAGTTGATAATAATACTCGAGCCATTGTTTATATTTTATATAGGTGTCCTTTTTTATCACTAATCAATCTTGTGAAAATATTTTCCTTTGCAACCTTCGTCCAAGATTCATTATATCCGAAGGAATATAATGTTTTTAAGGACGAAGGAGCTTAAACATTTAACACTTTCTATGTTGCCTTGTTCTTAACTCTTAGCATTTGAGAACAAGTCCCCAACACATATGTCAACTCGCCACCGGGTTTCTCAAGACCAGACCGGGTTCACGCCAACTGAGAGCACAAATACACCACCGTCTAGCCTCTTGCCATGGAGGGTACACACTACTCTCGCCATCTCTTCACTCCCATTGCGTGTTGGCCTTTCTAGTATTGGTCCGACCGAGGCAAACCTTACCCATGACGAGGCATGTGGCCAGTTAAAAGGTCCTCAATCAGCAAGTCTACATCGGTACGGTCCTTAATCGACTCAGATGGAGACACTACACCGAGACTTCCTTCTCATGCAAGTCACCCACCCGATCTCAGCTTCATTACTTAAAACCCAAACTTTGGTACCTGGTAGAGGTACATCTTTCCAGAAGTTGAACCCATCAAGGCCTTGAGGGATCCATCATCACAAGTTTTTCTTGGTAAAAATTCCCACCCAATCTGAAGCATCACTTTTTGTTTTAAAACAAAACATTTTGTTTTTCTAAAGCAAGGCTAAGCATCGTAAAATCTTTTCATAAAAGGGAATCAAGGAGTGGTAATCAATTTTCCAAGGAAGGAAATGCATCAATTGTTTAGCACACAACTCCTATCACCTAATGCATCAAACAAGGTGATAAAGATTTTAAAACACAAGGAAAGGGATAATGCACCGGGGCTTGCCTAGAATAACACTAGGTTAGTGTTTGTTAGATGTCGATCACTTGACGAGCAGCTTTTGTTCTGATACTTGCTTCGTCTGTCCATCTTCAGGTTCGTCCATCAGCATCACCTCGCGAGTGGCTCATGCTTTACAGCATCTTGTGGTCGACTTGGTTCTGGTCCTCCACATATCGTGATTAATTAACGTAACTAAATGATTTGCATAATGCACATGAATGCATATAAACAAGAATAGCACAATACTAGACAATGTTACACGGTCGAGGATTACACACTACTAACAAGTCATTAGAACCAATTATAGGGAACGCCAGCTGTCGATATAAGACTAACTATAGTATTCGCGCTTCGTATTTAATCGGATCTAATTCAAACATTAAGCACTCGTGAACCATGGTTAAGCACTAAATCTTCATAACTTTACCATAGCTTAAACTTATCAACCTAGGGCATCTACAACTTAGAATAAAATAGACTTGAAGTGCCTAAATACATTTCCTCACTATAAAGTTCTCGGATTTGCATAGAAACAACTTTATTTATGTTACTCACTCCTAGATACTAGGAGGAGCAAGCAACATCTATCTATGGTGTTTAACCAACCATTAAACCTTAAGTATAATGACGACTAAAACAGGGCATCACATTCTTTTAATTCGTTTAACTATTTATTACACGTATAATATGATGACAATTAAAGTAAAGTATCACTTTATCATACAAGCAAAAATAACACCATAACATTGACGGAGCTTGTCGACTACTCATTCGAGATACTAAACCTATTGCTAGCTTTACAAATCCCACCACACATATTTATTCAATCTATCTAACAATACGACTAACAGGAATAACAAATCGTCTCACCATATTAAAATCCTACTTGAACCCACGAAATCGACGACGCTTCCCGGTCCGCGCATATCATCAAATGCGTGACGAGCGATGTACTAGACTTCACTATTCTACACGATTAAATTTTATTCTCGCAATAATCCACTACTGCGATTTACGCGTACATCACTGGCCCACATTAACAGTGCAAGTGTACCAAACTGATGAGAAATATTAAAACGAAGAGCGGGGGCAACGATAGCTCACCAATAATTTGATACGTCTTGAAGGCCATGATTGCAGCTACGATTTCCAATTCTGCCATTACGTCAAGCATGTGGTGAGCACCACGTGGACTTCACTGCCTTCTAAATAACAACAGCACCCAGCACGACTACTTCAAAATCATGAAAATAATCACATCGCATTTATCGAACTAATTCAATAATACTAGACACATCCATTTACCAAACCAATAATTAAGCTAACAGAAATAAAAATTAGCTTACCCACGACTAAATTTGATGCGATATCCATGAACACGGCAAGGATTCCGGTTCAGCCCTTGTGTCGAGCATTTGGTGAACATCATGCTGCTAGCTTTATCTTCACCCAAGTCTTGGGATTTCTTGATGACGCACGGAACGACGACGAGATCGATAATGCACACGTGTGATAAGGCAGGGTTTGCTGAGATGTGTGAAAGGGAAGGTGAGCTCGTGGTGCCGAGAGTCGGCGGCATGGTTCGAGATGGCTGAGCACACATGTGAGCTATGAACAGTCCCGGCGCACAGCACGACGACCAAAGGCCAGAGGCACGGCTGGTGCCGGGACGAGCTAAGGACGAGATGCCAGACAACGACATGGCTGAACCAGAAGAGGGCATCGGTGGTCGTTGATGAGCTACTGGAGAAGATAACGCTGATGAGGTCAAGCAAGTAAACAGGGACGCGAGCTGGAGCAAATAGTGCTTCTCGGCGAGCATAGGAGCAGGGGCACGAGGTTCAACAAGGTCACGGCAACCGGTGGAGATGGCATGGGGACGGAGCTCGACGCTGGCAACCACTGGAGCTGGAGATGTCTGGCGGCGCTGGAGTGGGAGCCGAGCAGAAGACTTGCGCGAATAGGAAGAAAGGGAGGGCGCGGTCCGAGCAGGAAGATCCTGAGCGCCATGAGAGAGCTACAGGGAGCTTCGACCGAGCGCCGGGGAGAAGGCGGAGCTGGGGACTGGGCGCCGAGCAAGCTGCAGCAGGGAGCTCAGCTGGGCGCTAGCTGCTGGGCGTGGGAGGACGCGCGCGAAGGGAGATGGGACGAAGCCGAGCGCCATGGAGGAGAGATGGAGGGAGAGAGAGAAGCAGGAACCAGGGCGTGCTCCCGTGGGAGAAGCAAAGGTCGAGCGGCTGAGGGGATAAGCACCGGCGACTAATGAAATATATTAGAGAGAGAGCGAGACGGTGGAGGATGAGGATGAAGCAAAAAAAAATATCACGCTGATGAAAATATCAGGAATGGCTGGGATATTTTCTTTCTCTTTTTTTATAGCACAAGAATATCCTTACGAGCAGATATCTCGTGCGAGTGTTGTTCGGCTTGCGTTTTCTGGTACTGTAGCAGCTAAAATGCTGTAACTGTATCTCATACAATTACCACCAGCAGCAATCTAAATAGTTACTTTTATTCGAAGATTTCGAGCTGGGCAAGAAACACATGGACCGAACAAAAACGATATCGGTTATACTAGTATAAACTGAGTCTTACACAATTTAAAATCAGATACTTTCATCTACCACTCGAACATCTGATTGCTCTGCATAGATTATTTATTAGAGAATCAAATCTCAATTATAAATCCTCAAACACAATTTCTCAGCTGGCGAGCAGAGACAGAATTATTTTGCACCAAAAACTTTAGTTGTCGAGTTCTGCTTAATTTGTTTGGGATAAAAATCATCAGAGTGGGTTGAGCTTTCGAATTTGTATTCTCGAATCTATAAATTTTAAACAGACACAAGACTTGACATATCGCGAAATAAATACGCGAGATCAATGCGGCATCAAAAGTGTGATCCTTTCGGAAGCGACGTCGCGCATCGTTCATGTGGACGAGATGTTGTGCACTGTTCAGACACGGATTTTGCACCCGCCACACGCGTCACGATGTCAGGCCACAAATAGACTTATGTGACGCAAGCGTGAAAGAATTTCAAACGAATTTTTAAGGAACCACATTCGATTTCAAGGATTATAGTGCGGGGCAAGATGTCTATGGCTTAACCCCAAATGATACTGGATTTGATGTTCCGGAAGATTACTAAAGTCTAAATTTTGCAAAATAAATTAGGGCAATTTAGACAGATGGAGACAGACACGATATCAAAATCGTGATAGACGAAGATAATGAGACCTTAGTGTCTGTTTTATTTACTGATATCCCGTGCTTAAAACCATACTCGTTGTCGCGCGTAATATAAACACCTGGGGTATTACAGCCCTCCCCCTTAAAAGAATCTTGTCCCGAGATTCGGATCGAAAGACTTCTAAGAGTAGCGAAGCATGTAACCCTTGTCCATACCAGCAATAATCATAAGACAGTTCCAAGCAAAGATGAGTGTCTCAAGAGGTTGTTTCTCTAGTGGATATAACATGCATCGCCTTAAGCTAATTTAGAGATGTCCACCAATAGAGACGATATCTACCAAAGGAATACATAAGGTTCCATGTGTGCAGTTTGCTTTTTCTGATGACACTGTACTATCCGAGTCTGTTGGCCGAGCGGTAGATACGCGACTTTACCCAAACATAATTAATTGCGACCTCTTGGGTAAAACACATAAAAAGAGGTTTACCATCAAGTGGTCATTGGAAATTCATCGCACACAAGATGAGTATGGATGTCGAATAACATCACAATTAACTCGTGACTAGCCAGAAAATCCAAGTCCAAGAAAAATGATAGACTCGAAAAAATCACCAGCGAAGGGATCTGCAGATGAGGTCTTTGCAACCAGTCCGTTTTATCCAGCACTAATCATGGCTCGACTTGATCACCCACGTTGGAAAACCATACATGAGGCGATCGAGACACGACTAGAGCTGTGGTTAGGCGGTTAACAGTTAGCTAAGGATGGCAAAGTACCTCGACCAACAATGTAGGGTTAAGATACATATGCTCATAATCTAAACCAATATGGCACAAGATCTGCGCATATGTTCATATCCTTCACTTGATCTTGATAAGGGTTTCTTCAGGATAGACTGAACTAAAGTGAGTTTAGACAACTCGATAAAACAATCTCTAAACTCAACCTTTGTTCATTGGGCAGTTACAAGTTAGTAAAACCAACTTGTTGAACTACTTATGACATTGAGTAGGTCCTCTTATTATCCATCGGCAATCCAATGGTCGAGAGTTCACTCTTATTAACAGTTGACCATGCATTTGAGTAGAAATCCATTTGGTCATGTTGTTCATTCGTTTGTTCATGTGAGATGAAATGACTTAGTTCGGGAATACATGGATTAAATGAGAGAGTGAATGGACAAACTCCTACATTTCAGCATCAGGAGAAGTCAATCTCCATTTTGAGAGCTAATCAGCTATCTTCCAACACTAAAAAGCTTCAAGGCTTCACCATTACACAAAGGATGTAAAGGGAACTTGTATAAGTAGTCACTACCAAGATCAAAAGAAAAGAGACCACACATGAAAGCGGTATGCCCTTTTAATCCAACAGAGACGACAGATGTTGCTTGATCATTTGACAAACAACATAGAAATTGTTTCAAGGGAGGAGTCCATGGAAGATCACACATCAGTGTAGTTCCACAATGGATCATGACTAGAGACCTCGATACTAGCATGCGCTAAGCAGCATAACCTTGCGTGTACATTCACAAGGGGCTCTCAGTTTCACTGCGGCACCATAAGTCATTAACCATGACACCATTACTAAACAACACCAACAATGAATCCCACATGGTAAAAAAAATTGTGCCAAGATAACACATTGATATAGTCTCATAATGGATTACAACTACTAACCGTGATACTAGCGCGTGCCGAGCAGCACAACCATGTGTGTACATTCACAGGAGGCCCTCGGTTTCGTCGCGGCACCATCGATTTTAGTCATAACACCATTACCAGACATAACCAATAAGAAATCTCATGCGACACAAATAGATTGAGCAAGGGTGACAATATACAAAGAGACACTACCTATCAAAACGGTTACAAGTAGAGAGACAAATAGATCATGGCCCGATGAAATGAATAAGGCATGGCCATAACCTAAATTGGTTGGTGAGGGAGTACGATGGGGGACAGATACTTCAGCTCCAAACATATTTTTATGCCCATCATAGAGATTATAAGGTCAAAGTTCAGTATCTAATTAGATACAGAGGGAAAACAATCATAAGATTAAGTTGGTATGCCTTTGATAGATATGAGGAAACCAAAGGCATCAAACTCAAGGAAATGATCGAACATGTCTTTCCTGGGTTAGGTTGATAAAACAACATGGCGATCCTTAAGAACAGGCAAACTGGATAAGGGACATCAGCTTGCGCCAATCGAATAAGGGTATGATCTAGGATGGAAATATGACAACTAAAACGTCACAGAGTAAATAGCAAGAACACTGACTCAAAATTCTAGCTTTAAGCCCATGCACATCTTGTGTTGGATAAAGAAATTATCCAAACATCCATTTGCATGAGTCTGGTCATGGAGGGATAACGAAAAATTCAAATTTGGGTCATGGTTACCTAAATAAGAACATGGCCTGGTTTTGGGTTTAGGCAAACAAGTCACCAACATTCTATCGGCACATAAAGCACAAGAGCAAACACAATTTGCACTAATGGTCAAATTATGAAAAGTTAGAAGCAATCTAAACCCATATCCCTAAGACACCACATCATTTACAATCATCGGCTACTGGATAAAGGTGAGAGAAGCATTTTAGATGTATAGGTGACAAACACGATGCAACAATCAGGATGCATGCTCGTCCTACACGTCCTCACAAATTTTGCCAACATAATGTGGCAATAGCGTTCTATCTCAATGGCATACTTATGACTCCCTCGGTATTTTGCTAGTCGTCAGCTACACATACGCTTTTGAGGTTAGTGTACCTGTAGAAAAATTTCTATCACAGCCCAATTCCCAATGATGCAATTCACACATGACAGTTTATCACGGTTTATACTCCATATATTGCTATATGGAGGCCACCTCTTCATTAAGCGCCAAGCCACGCATAGGCGCGCTGCCACACTTTAACCACAGGGCAACCCATTATGGTAACTTACCTTCTTACCTGAGCGTAGGTGCGTCGTTACAAGTACATTACACTACTCAGTATTCCCATGTTTGTATACCCATACACATCCATGGGGTACTGAATTCCCAGAAAAGTAATTACTCCACATCGTAGCCTTCATATATAAATATGTAAAATAGGTATATAATCAAGTGCCACAATTAAACATTCCCCTAGATCGATGTTTGTTCGGTCATGCTCTCACATCTCACCTTACCTTGAGTGTTGATCCATTCAAAGCTGAATGGCCTCAAAAACAACATTACACATGTATGCATTATTCCCTAGGTTGTGGGTTAATGTTTTAAATAAGCCACCTGATAGTCCTTAATTTAGGGCTTGACAGAGGATGTCGCTAGCATTATAGTTTTTTAAGTTGTTTTTCAAAGCCAAACAATGTGTTTAGTTGAAAATAGGTTTTACAAAACCAAAACTTTGTTTTGAAAATACGTATGTGACAGTATTATACTTAATCTTGCTTTGGTACCAGCTGTGGCAGAATCTCCCAAGTTATTGGGCCCACATGCACCTGCCCTTGTCTCAAAGACCTCAGACGGCTATGCATGTGCACCAGATAACTTAACAGGATCCGTCCCAGTGTCCCAAGGACACCGGAGAAACCACTTACAACCAGGACTGCAAGATCAAGTAAACACAAATCACACACCAACATTTTGCAGCGGAATTTCTTTATTACAAAGTTACAAGTTACAACAAATTTTACATTATGTTTATCGGAGTGATTACAAAAGTGGTTCAAAGAAATAAACTTTGAAATGTTATAAATTATTTATAAGTTTGAAATATATGCTAGCTCAAGTGACCATCCTCAATAAGAAGTATAGAAGAGTTACTTAGACATATAAGAAGGCCGTGCCCACCGACACTTAACACCATCCATAGCAGCAAAAACCTAGTACCTACAACAACATGGGTTCGAAAACCCTAAGCACGAAGTGTACTTTCGCAAGTCTTACCCGTCTAAGGAAAAAGACTCTCAAGGATATGCTGGCTTTTGGGAATCAAGGTATGGTTTAACAAGATTCAAAGACTCTTGTGCAAAAAAGCTTACTATGAGTGGATCCTTAAGAATTCATTTTACTTGTCAGATTAAGTAAAGTTACCTACATCTAGAGTTCTTTCTATCCTAGATCAAACACTTGGCCTATACTAGCCGTCTTTTATCACCCTTTTACTTTACTGGATTGCTACATGTAAGGCAGTGACCAAGTCTTCATATCCGAGAAGTAACGGCAATCTGAATCGATTAATACCCAGCTGGGGATCTCCAACCACACGACATATGTAGCACTTAACCCTTGCATATGTCAACTCACCACCGGGTTTCTCAAGACCAGACCGGGTTCACGCCAACCGAGAGCATAGATACACCACCGTCCATCATCTTGCCATGGAGGGTACACGCTACTCTCGCCATCTCTCCACTCCCATTGCATGTTGACCTTTCTGGTATTGGTCCGACCGAGGCAAAGCTTACCCATGACGAGGCATGTGGCCAGTTAAAAGGTCCTCAATCAGCAAGCCTACATCGGTATGGTCCTTAATCGACTCGGACAGAGACACTACACCGAGACTTCCTTCTCGTGCAATTCACCTGCCCGGTCTTAGCTTCAATATTTAAAACCTAAAGTTTGGTACCTGGCAGAGGTACATCTTTCCAGATGTTGAACCCATGAAGGCCCTGATGGATCCATCATCACAAGTTTTTCTTGGTAAAAGTTTCCACCAAATCTGAAGCATCACTTTTTGTTTTAAAACAAAACATTTTGTTTTTCTAAAGCAAGGCTAAGCATCATAAAATCCTTTTCATAAAAGGGAATCAAGGAGTGGTAATCAATTTTCCAAGGAAGGAAATGCATCAATTGTTTAGCACACAACTCCTATCACCTCATGCATCAAACAAGGTGGTAAAGATTTTAAAACACAAGGAAAGGGATAATGCACCTGGGCTTGCCTGGAATAACACTAGGTTAGTGTTTGTTAGACATCGATCACTTGACGAGCAGCTTTTGTTCTGATACTTGCTTCGTCTGTCCATCTTCAGGTTCGTCCTTTAGCATCACCTCACGAGTGGCTCATGCTTTACAACATCTTGTGGTTGACTTGGTTCTGGTCCTCTACATATCGTGATTAATTAACATACCTAAATGATTTGCATAATGCACATGAATGCATATAAACAAGAATAGCACAATACTATACAATGTTACACGGTCGAGGATTACACACTACTAACAAGTCAATAGAACCAATTACAGGGAACGCCAGCTGTCGATATAAGACTAACTATAGTATTCACTCTTCTTATTTAATCAGATCTAATTCAAACATTAAGCACTCGTGAACCATGCTTAAGCACTAAATCTTCTTAACTTTACCACAACTTAAACTTATCAACCTGGGGCATGTACAACATAGAAGAAAAGGACTTGAAGTGCCTAAATACATTTCATCACTATAAAGTTCTTTGATTTGCATAGAAACAACTTTATTTATGTTACTCACTCCTAAATACTAGGAGGAGCAAGCAACATCTATCTATGATGTTTAACCAACCATTAAACCTAGAGTATAATGACGACTAAAATAGGGCATCACATTCTTTTAATTCGTTTAACTATTTATTACATGTATAATATGATGACAATTAAAGCAAAGTATCACTTTATCATACAAGCAAAATTAACACCATAACATTGACGGAGCCTGTCGACTACTCATTCGAGATACTAAACCTATCGCTAGCTTTACAAATCCCACCACACATATTTATTCAATCTATCTAACAATGCGACTAACAGGAATAACAAATCGTCTCGCCATATTAAAATCCTACTTGAACCCATGAAATCGACGACGCTTCCCAGTCCGCGCATATCACCAAATACGTGACGAGCGATGTACTAGACTTCACTATTCTACACGATTAAATTTTATTCTCACAATAATCCACTACTATGATTTATGCATACGTCACCGGCCCACATTAACAGCGCAAGTGTACCAAACTGATGAGAAATATTAAAACGAAGAGCGGGGGCGACGACAGCTCACCAATAATTTAATACGTCTTGAAGGCCATGAGCGCAGCTACGATTTCCAATTCTGCCATTACATTGAGCACGTGGTGAGCACCACGCGGACTTTACTGCCTTCTAAATCACAATAGCACCCATCACGACTACTTCAAAATCATGAAAATAATCACATCGCATTTATCGAACTAATTCAACAATACAAGACATATCCATTTATCAATCCAATAATTAAGCTAACAGAAATATAAATCGGCTTACCACGACTAAATTTGACGCGAAATCCGCGAACACGGCAAGGATTTCGGTTCAGCCCTTGTGTCGAGCATTTGGTGAACATCACGCTGCTAGCTTCGTCTTCACCCGAGTCTTGGGACTTCTTGATGACGCACGGAACAACGATGAGATCGATAACGCACACGTGTGATAAGGCAGGGTCTACGGAGATGTGCGCAAGGGAAGGTGAGCTCGTGGTGCCGAGAGTCGGCAGCAAGCGTGGTTCGAGACGGCCAGGCACACATGCAAGCTACAAACAGTCCCAGCGCACAGCACGACGACCAAAGGCTAGAGGCACGGCTGGTGCCGGGGACAAGCTAAGGACGAGATGCGAGACAACGACATGGCTGAACCAGAAGAGGGCATCGGCGGTCGTCGACGAGCTGCTGGAGAACATAGCGCTGATGAGGTCAAGCAAGTAAACAGGGACGCGAGCTAAAGCAAATAGTGCTTCTCGGCGAGCAGAGGAGCAGGGGCACGAGGTTTGGCAAGGTCGCGGCAACCGGTGGAGATGGCGTGGGGACGAAGCTTGACGCCGGCAACCACTGGAGCAGGAGATGGCTGGCGGCATTGGAGAGGGAGCCGAGAAAAAGACTTGCGCGAACAGGAAGAAAGGGAGGGCATGGTCCGAGCAGGTAGATCCTGGGCGCCATGAGAGAGCTGCAGGGAGCTTCGGCCGGGCGTCGGGGATAAGGCCGAGCTGGGGACTGGGCGCCGAGCAAGCTGCAGCAGGGAGCTCGGCAGGGCGCTAGCTGCTGGGCATGGGAGGACGCGCGCGCAGGGAGACGTGAGGAAGCCGAGCGCCATGGAGGAGAGATGGAGAGAGAGATACAAGCAGGAACCAGGGTGCACTCCCGTGGGAGAAGCAGAGGCCGAGCGGCCGAGGGGATAAGCACCGGTGGCCAATGAAATATATCAGATAGAGAGAGCGAGACGGTGGAGGATGAGGATGAAGCAAAAAATCTCATGCTGATGAAAATATCAGGAATGGCTAGGATATTTTTCCTTTTTTTTATAGCACAAGAATATCCTTACGAGCAGATATCTGGTGCGAGTGCTGTTCGGCTGGCGTTTTCTGGTACTGTAGCTGTATCTCATACAATTACCACCAGCAACAATCTAAACAGTTACTTTTATTCGAAGATTTCGAGCTGGGCAAGAAACACATGGACCGAACAAAAATGATATCGGTTATACCAGTATAAATTGAGTCTAACACAATTTAAAATCAGATACTTTCATCTACCACTCGAACATCTGATTGCTCTACCAAAGATAATTTATTAGAGAATCAAATCTCAGTTATAAATCCTCGGACGTGATTTCTCAGCTGACGAGTAGAGACGGAATTATTTTGCACCAAAAACTTTAGTTGTCGAGTTCTGCTTAATTTGTTCGGGATAAAAATCATTAGAGTGGGTCGAGCTTCCGAATTTATATTCTCTAATCTATAAATTTTAAACGGACACAAGACTTGACATATCGTGAAATAAATACGCGAGATCGATGAGGCATCAAAAGTGTGATCCTTTCGGAAGCGACGTCACGCATCGTTCACGTGGGCGAGAGGTTGTGCGCTGTTCAGACATGAATTTTGCACCTGCCACACGCGTCATGATGTCAGGCCACAGATAGACTTGTGCGACGCAAGCGTGAAATAATTTCAAACGAATTTTTAAGGAACCACATTTGATTTCAAGGATTATAGTGCGGGGCAAGATGTCGATGGCTTAACCCCAAACGATACTGGATTTGATGTTCCATAAGATTACTAAAGTCTAAATTTTGCAAAATAAATTAGGGCAATTTAGACAGATGGAGACAGGCATGATATCAAAATCGTGATAGACGAAGATAATTAGACCTTAGTGTCTGTTTTATTTACTGATATCCCGTGCTTAAATCCATACTCGTTGTCGAGCGGAATATAAACACCTGGGTGTTACAGTCGAGGTCATGGCTTGTCATAAATACGTGCTCTGCCAGTCACTCTGAGGCTACTGGAAAAACGGATTATTTCGAACCAACACACCTCATATGTGTCGCATATGAAATATGTCGGTCCAATGCGGGTAACACATAACACTACGTCATATTTATGGTATCATCATCAATCCATGTATTATTATAAATAATTCAAGGAATAATTAAGTATACAATATTTTATACTAAGGTCATGTTCTAAACCTCTAAAACTAATAATTAGCAGCTAAAATTAGCCGATGGGTTTAGAACGGGAGAGCTAATGGACCATCTAATTATTAGTTACAACTCTTAAATAGCAATTAATTGTTAGATGCCTCAACCTAGCTAAAACCAGCTAATAACTTATTAGCTAGCTAATAATTAGTTTTAGAGGTATGGAACATGCTCTAATCCCTACTATTATTAAGAACGTAAGGTGGGCGCAGGAGCGACACCACGGCTATGCCTCCCCCTCCACGCACCCGCCCCTGCCACCACGCGCCCCCGCCTGCACCTGTGCCTTTCGCGTCACCGACATCCACGCGCCTCACCGAGAATCCTGCCGCCCACGCCCCCTCCCTTAGACATCAACGCCGCTCCCTTCGTGTTCCCGGCATCCACACGCCTCACCGAGAATCCCGTCGCCCACGCCTGCTCCCCCCGACATCCACGCCTGCTTCGGCGCTATTCCTCCCCCTTTCTATTCTCTATCTCTACTGCACCGCACGATGCTACACAGCTTCCCATGACCCCACTCGCAAAAATATAACCCTTCCCCACATTGTCGTGCCCCACCTCGATGTCGCGCACTACCTCCTTCCCCCAACATCGCTGTCGCGACCACGTAAGGAGTCTGAAGGGACGATGACGACACGACCGCGCAAGGCCAGCAGCGGGGAACCGGTTCCTATTGCTGCGCTAGACCGCTGCCGCTGTGGGATGCTGAAGCGTCTCGATCCTTTGGGACTCAAATGTGATACAATTACTAGTCTCAGGAGGCTAGTAACCACATTCCTTACTTCAAATAGTACAGAGTCCGAGTAAAAGTTATTACAATACCAGGGTACAAGCTCGAGAGTGAGCCGGAATTATAAAATGCAGTGGAAGGTAAACTAGCCCAGGCCACAGGTAGAACTGGGTGAAGACACAGCCCCCCTCAATCAAGCATAGCAGAAAAGAAGTCTTCAGCTGCTGAAAAACATAAATAAATCTGGGTGAATACACTAGGTATTTCGCAAGCCCACCCGGCTCCCATAAAGAGAAAGAGACCTATATCATACATGCTTCATATGGTGGAGTTGAAGTCACTCTTCTTTTTCTTAGAGAAAGGCAATACTTGTTTTTAGGGTTTTCCCGAAGAAATATAATAACACTTGCTTAACCACCACCGAGCTTCCCGCTCCCGTGGCACCATTTTCTTTTCCAGCGACACACTCACACACACGTGTTTCCCTGTTCCCGGTTGTTGTAGAAACACTAATTGTCATACCACACCAGACTTGTCCATACCAGTGGACACGGACTATTTGAATAGGTTTAAACTCTGCGCAGAGGGGTACACTTTACCCACTAGTCTGGCTCTACGATCTCATAGCCAATGAGATCCGAATCCGAAACTCTTCCCTTCCTCGCATGTCCTAACCTTAACGTTATACCGGAAGGAGTCAGGCCACCGCCATGTCCAAACCGGACAAAACATTCCCCCTCCTTATCCTCCCGGTGCTCCCCAGCCTTCATAACCCTGGGGTTGGGCCGTACGAGTTTAGATCGAGTGAATGCCCACACAGCCTCGAGTGGTTGTACTTTTCATGAGTACAGGTAGCGAAGGATGACAAACCGATCCTTATATGAGAGGACAATCCTTCTGCTCACGCCTAAACCAGTTGAGCCATCACCTTAGGCCCTCCCCTAAACCAGGGAGTCCCTGATCATCCTACTCACTAGGTGATGAGGGTGAATACCCTTCATCGCATACTTTCGAAAACATCGTTGGTACAGCCTTTTCGCATCCCATATCTTGTGATCAAAAGGTATTAGTTAATGCGGGCTCTCTCATGCTCACCATGCAAATAGATTCCATCCCTTAGTCCCGGCTTAGGTAGTGGTAGAGAGAATAGGTAAATTATGCATCAAGGGAAGGATGGACTTGCCTTCGTCGAAGCTTTCCTAGCACAAAGATTTATCTCGGAGGGGTCGGGTTCCTGCCCTTCTTCCAGAGCTACAAATTCCGGAGGATTGGATCCCTCTTCCGCTAACAAGCATAGATAAGAACAATACATCAATCATGGTGACTTTAGTGGGGTGTGCCAATTCTTATACCTTATTATTTTTGTGCCCTATGATTTATTTAAACTATTTTTGGTGCATAAATTATCAGTATATAAATATATATATGAAAATGGGAAAAAGAAATGGGAAATAAAAAGATAAGGGAATTCCTGCTCGCTGGGCCGGGGGGTGATTTTGGCCCATCCGGGCGCGGGGGCGCGGCAGGCGGCCCACTCGGCCCATCAGCGGGGGAGACGGTGGGGAACGGCGCCGTGGCGCGGGCCCACACGTCAGCGAGGGGAGGACGGGTTAACGGCGCGGAGCGGGCGACGGAGGGGGGAAGTCGACCGGGGCTCGGCCGCCGGTGAAATCCCGCTGCGGTTCTCCGCTGTGAATCCGGTTCTGTGGCGGGGGAGCGGTGGCGAGGCACGGGCGGGGATAGGGGATCACAGGGGTGGGGTCAATTTGACCGGGGGGGCTCCGGGGTGGCTGGTCCACGGCGGGTGGCGGGCGCTCGCGGCGGTGAGGTCGCCGGCGAGGCTACTGGGTGCGATAGGCATCGAGAGGCCGTGTGCTAAGATCGTGGCAGAGTGGCGGACCTCAAGCACTAAATCAATCCGACTGAAAGCTACCAGAGAGGAGAGAACAAAGCTCACCGGAGTGAAGGAGGAATGCGGCGGCGCTAGCTCAATCGGGCTTGGGAAGGAGTGGAGGAGGTGGTCGGGGCTAGTGTGGAGAAAGCGGAGCTCAGGTGGTCCCTTTTATAGGCGCCCGGGAGGGGGAAGGAAGGGAGGGGACGACGAGCGTCGATAATCTCGCCATGATGGCGGGGATGGAGCAAACGGCGACGGGATGGCTCGGGCAGGCGAGGGGTGAGGGGATGGCTCGGGTACAGTGGCGGGGAGGTAGCTGAGGCCGGTGCGCTCGTTAATGGCGAGGAGACGGGACGGCAGTGGTCGGCGGCGAACACACCTGTGAAGGCATGGATGGGACGATGGTCCTGACAGACGGGCCCGTGCTGCCAGTGGGAGAGCGGCGTGAGAGGGAGAGGGGAGGAGCCGCTGACTGGTGGGGCCGGGCTGTCAAGAGCGGCGCGGGCGTGCGCAGCTGGGCCGCTTGGGCTGTGGGAGGAGAGGGGGGAAACATGGGCGCGGGCGCGACTTGGGCCAGAATTGGCCCAGCCGAGGCAGGGGTTTCTTCCTTTTTCTTTTTCTGTTTTCTATTTCACTTTTCCATTTTCTATGTTTGTTTCTTTTTATTTCCTTTTCTTTTGAATCAATAATTTGTTAAAAAAAATCTTAAGTGTTGAAAATAATCTATGTGAGGTGTTCCTAACAATCCAAGTGTATGCATATGATGAGATGACCTAAGGGTGGAGTTTAGGGAGAAAATAGAAATAAGGGGGGGGGGTAGGAGATTAGGGTTCCAAACCTTGGGTTGAGATTTTGGGATGTTACAAACCTACCCCACTTAAAGGAATCTCGCCCTCGAGATTTAGACTGGATTTGAGAAAAGATAAGGGTATTCCCTCCTCAAAGAGTCCTCACTCTCCGAGGAAGCTTCCTCTTCTCCTTCTCTGCTCCACTGAACCTTATAGAGTTTCACTTCTGAGTTGCGGGTCTTCCGGACTGCTGAGTCAAGAATCTTTACTGGCTTCTCTCGTACTGAAGATCTTTCTGAATTTGTATTGCCTCTTCTGCGATGTGACTTCCTGGTGCTTGCAGGCATTTGTGGAGCTGGGACACGTGAAACACATTATGGATGTCAGACATGGATTCTGGTAATTCAAGACGGTATGCTGCGAGTCCTACTCTGCCGATGATGGGATAGGGACCGACAAATCGTGGTGCTAGCTTTCCTTTCACTTGGAACCTTCTGACACCACGCATCGGGGAGACCTTGAGGTAGACGAAGTCTCCTTCCTCAAATCTGAGTTCTCTCCGCATGTTGTCCGCATAACTCTTCTGACGACTCTGAGCTTCAAGTAATCTTCTGCTGATCAGGGCAACTTTCTCCTCAGCCTCTTTGACAAAGGCATGTCCTTCCAGTGCCCTTTCCCCTACATTGGACCACATGAGAGGGGTCTGGCATTTTCGTCCATACAATGCTTCGAACGGTGACATCTTGATGCTGGCCTGATGGCTGTTATTATACGAGAACTCCTCATAAGGCAAACTGGATTCCCAACTTCTATCGAATGTTAACACACAGGCTCTTAATAGATCTTCGAGGACCTTGTTGACCCTTTCTGTCTGCCCATCTGTCTGAGGGTGATAGGCGGTGCTGAAGTCTAGCTTGGTGCCCATAGCTTTCTAAAGGCTTGTCCAGAATTTGGAGGTGAACTAGGTTCCTCTGTCTGACACGATCTTTCTTGGAATGCCATGGAGTCTGACTATTTCTTTGAGATAAATTCAGGCAAGGGTGGCTCCTCCAAAGGTAGTTTTTACTGGGACAAAATGGGCCACCTTGGTAAGACGATCTATTATCACCTAGATAGAGTCATTCCCTTTTTGCGTCCGGGGTAGTCCGGTTACAAAATCCATGCCTATTTCTTCCCACTTTCATTCAGGCACTGGGAGGGGTTGCAATAGGCCTACAGGCTTCTGGTGCTCGGCCTTCGTTCGTTGGCAGGTGTCACACCGGGCCACATACTGTGCTATCTCTTTCTTCATCCCTTTCCACCAGTATCTGGTTTTGAGGTCTAGGTACATCTTGGTAGTCCATGGGTGGATGGAGTAGGCTGAGTTGTGAGCTTCCTCGAGCAGGACTTCTCGTGCCTCCCCTTTTGGTACACACAGACGATTCTTGAACCAAAGGGCTCCTTGCTCATCTGTCCTGAGGTCCAGAAGTTGTTCTTTGCGAGCTTTTTCCACAAGTCTTGCTGTCTCTGAGTCTAGGTGTTGAGCTTTGCATATGAGATCTTCTATCATTGGTTTGACTTCGAGACTGCCGTTGTTTCCCAGACATGCATTCAATTGAGCTGATTCCTTCTCCAATCTTCTAAAAAGTTGGTTCCCTTTAATCCGAAAGGTTTTTAGCTGAGGGCGTCTGCTACCACGTTGGCCTTTCCGGGGTGATAATGAATCTCAAGGTCATAATCTTTGATCAGTTCCAGCCATCTTCAATGACGAAGGTTTAGATCTAGCTAAGTGAAAATATACCTCAGACTCTTGTGATCGGTGAAAATGTGACATTTGTTCCCAATTAGGTAGTGCCACCATATCTTCAAGGCATGCACTATGGCTACCAATTCCAAATCATGGGTGGGATAATTTTGCTCGTGCGGCTTAAGTAGGCGCGATGCATAAGCAATGACTTTCTCATTTTGCATCAGCACACACCCTAAGCCTTGCCTCGAGGCATCACAGAAGACGACGAAATCCTGATGTATATCCGGTAGTGTCAAAACGGGTGCGGTTGTGAGCTTCTCCTTTATGATCTGGAAACTTCCTTCACACTTCAGGGTCCACACAACCTTGTGGTCTTTCTTGAGGAGTTTGGTCATAGGTCTTGCTATGCTGGAGAATCCCTTGATAAAGCGGCGGTAATATCCTGCCATTCCTAGAAAGCTTCGAACTTCACTGACGTTGGATGGCTGCCTCCATTTTGATACTGCTTCTACCTTGGAAGGGTCTACTTCTATTCCTTCTGTAGTCAAGATATGCCCAAGGAAGGCTATCTTTTCCAACCAGAATTCGCATTTACTGAGTTTAGCATAAAGTTGGTGTGCCTCGAGTTTTCCGAGGACGGTCCGGAGGTGACGCTTATGGTCTTCGCGGTTCTTGGAGTAGATAAGGATGTCATCAATGAAGACTACGACAAACTTATCCAGCTCTTCCATAAACACCTTGTTCATGAGGTTCATGAAAAAGGCGGGTGCGTTTGTCAGTCCGAAAGGCATCACTGTGAATTCATATTGTCCGTACCGGGTGACAAATGCAGTCTTCTGAATATCTGCTTCTTTGATTCTCAGCTGGTGATAACCAGACCTTAGGTTTATCTTGGAGAAGTATTTGGCCCCTTGAAGCTGATCGAAGAGGTCATCGATCCGAGGGAGTGGATACTTGTTTTTGATGGTGACTTCATTTAACGATCGGTAATCGATACACATCCTCATACTTCCATCCTTCTTAGAGACGAAAAGGACGGTTGCTCCCCAAGGGGATGAGCTGGGACGAATGTACCCTTTTTGTTGAAGATCTGTGATTTGGAGCTTCAATTCTGCTTACTCGGTAGGAGCCATGCGGTATGGTCTCTTTGCGATGGGCGCTGTTCTAGGAATCAGATCTATGTAGAATTCCATTTCTTTTTCTGGTGGCATTCCTGGCAACTCTTCTGGGAATACATCCATGAATTCTTCTACCACTTATATGCTTTCTATTACTACATTAAACATCATTGGATCATTGGCGGGTGGCTGAGCCTGACAAGAGACTGACTTTCCTTGGTGGTATGTGAGAAGGACTGTCTTGTTTGTGCAACTGATGATACCTTTGAGCTTGGTCAACCAATCCATTCCTAAGATCACATCAATCCCTTAGGATGGCAAGACGGTTAAGTCTGCCAAGAATACTACCCCACTTAAAAGGATTCTAACTTGGGAGCATTTGTGCTGGCATAGAAGGTCTGACCCTGGGGTTCAGGTGACCAAGGGAATCTCTAGGGGGGTAGAGGGAATGCCATGCTTTTCCACAAAACTAGTGGCTATAAAAGAATGGGATGCTCCTGAATCAAAAAGTATAGTAGCGGGAGTAAATTCAACAAGGAACTCATCGAGCACTACTCCCGGCGCTTGTTGTGCCTCCTGAGCATCGACGTGATTTACTCGTGCCCTTCCTTGATACTGGGTCTTGTTCTGCTGGCTGATGGAGGAGGGCGCCTTGGGAGCAGATGCTGAGGTATTCTTGGGGCCATTCACTGAGTTGGAGTAAGCAGGTCCTGATGGCTTCAGCTGGGGACAATTGTTCTTGAAGTGACTAGGATCTCCGTAGTGCCAACACGCATTCGCCGGTGGCTGGTTGCTTGCAACTGAGGGGGCATGAAAGGAGCTCTGACTCTGCTGACTGAACCGTGACGGGGTGGGTCTAGCTGGTCTACTGAAGCTTGGTCCCTCGGGTGGAAATCCAAAGGGTCGAGTTTTTTGGTGTCGGTCTTGCTGCTGGGCTCGGAGGACTTGGAATTTCCTCTTGAGATGGCCTTTTTCTTCTTCCTTTTCCCTTTCCACTTGCATGGCTTTGTTGGAGAGGTGCGAGAAACTGAGGAAGTCTTGGCTGGCTAGGATGGTCTTGAGTTCTGGTCTGAGCCCCTTCAGGAAGCGGGCCATCTTCTTGACTTCGGTGCTGATGTCATCCGGTGTGTAGCGGGCCAACTCTGTAAATTTGTGCACGTACTCACTGACAGATCTTCCTTCTTGAGTCAGTTCCCAGAATTCATCTTTCTTGAGCTGAATGATCCCTTGGGGCACATGGTGCTCCCGGAAAGCCGTTTCAAACTCTGCCAAGGTAGCATCTCTGACGGTGACATTGAAGGTATCCCACCAGGCTAAGGCCATTCCAGAAAGTTGATGAGCCGCCAGTTGAACACGCTGATTTTCTGGGCATCCGATGGCTTCCAGCATTCTTTTAATCGTGCGCAGCCAATCATCGGCATCGAGGGGATTGCTAGATCTGGCAAATGTGGGAGGCTTGAGCCTCAGCAAATCCCCCATCCTGTCTTGCGGTCTTCCACCATTCGGGCGTTGATTTTCCAGACTTCGAGTGAGGACCTCGATGAGTTGGGTTTGGTTGGCTAGAACTTGGGCTAAATCTAAGGGTAGTTCTGGAGGTGCGGGGAGGTGGGTCTCACTTTCCTCTCTACCGGCTTCTCTTTCAGCTCTCAGGGGAAACCCTGCTCCAATCCCGGAGGCGGTAGGCGTGGTTTTATCCGAAGCCATCTGCCAGGGGGAGAGAGTCACTATTATGCACATGCCAGTTGTTTTCAACCAAGTTATTTTATTCATTACACCAATACATTACAAGCATACGGCTACTACAAGTCGTACTACACGCGAGCGTTCTTTGAGGTACTACCGAACTCTTTCTCTAAAGTGTCCCCAAATTCCTTGAGAAGGTCATCAAGGCTAGCTAGGGACATATCCTCGACGTCGGACAAATTTTCTATCTTGGCGGGAGCTGGTGCCGGAGGGGCCTTCTTCCTCCGCTCAGCTTGGCCTCCTTGGTTCTTGGTCTTCTTTTGGATTTTCTTTGTGGGGGCAAGCTTCTTCAGCTTCTTATCGTAATCCATCTTCAAGGATCGGTAGGCTTCATGGGTGTTGGCCTCCTCGCCTTCTGCTATATCGAGACACTCTTAGAGGGATGCCTTCTCCTTCTTAAGTTCCTTGACCTGCTGCTCCAAGCTTTCCACCCGGGAGTTTAGGTGGGTGCAGTGGGAGGAGAGATCATCGTAGTGGTTATCGAGAGTGTGGAGGTATCCGGCCATGTAGACAATGGTGGGGTCATCCTCGGTGGGGTCTCTCCCTGACAGGGCCTGAAGTCTTTTCCTCCAGGTGGGGGTATTTTTGTTGCTAGGTGGGAAGTAACGAAGGGGGGTTTCAAAGATCTCTCTGCTGTAGTTTTGGTATAGCTGTTTAAGGCTTTTCGGTCAACACTTTGGCAAGTGTCTGGGAAGCGGTGCCCGATGAAGGTGACTTGCAAGGGAGGGTGGTTTGGGTAACTTCGGCTTTCTCCCAGGTAGACCGCCATAGAGCACTTCTCTATTCCATTTTCGCGGTATTCCTTCCAGACATATTCGGGCTTCTTGCGGATCCCCATGCGTAGCGCGCAACTCCGTAGGAGGTGAGGAAATCCTTCCTCCTCTGAGCAGTAGGATGTCCTAATGACCCAAGAGCCTTCCATCTGGTAGGAGAAAAGAAGGGTCTGTTAATATCGGGGAAAGGAGATGTGGGAGAACCGCCCGAATTATTCCAACTTAAGTGTCTAAGTCCCACCTTAAAGGCTAGACCACACTTAAATGGGAATAACCTGTCAATCCCTCGGATCTAGTCCGATGAGGCCACTAACAGGATCAAGCACCACAATCTCACTCGAAGGTGAGTCACAGAAACCTGTAAAATTATGCCACAAGCAAGGCGGAGTATACTAATACTCAGCTAGACTTACCCGGTGTGAGGAGTCTACTCCTCTACCTCTAGACATGCAGCTGTTTGGCTGTGGGGTTTGGTTGCCAAAAGCACTAGCTGAGTTTCTAAATTCCAGTTTTAACTTTGTCAAATTTAAGTGTGACTCTCTTAAGGCTAAATGTGTACTATCTACTCACACATAGTGGCAAACATTTTTAGCAATCAACATCTTATATCATCTCATCGTATTTCCACTTTTTACTCAATGTAGCAGCATGGATCAAGTAGTCTCATTAGCTGCGAGAAGCAGACGATTCGAATCGAGTTTTTATCCTTGCAAGGTAAACCTAAACACATGACATGGCGAGGCACTCCGTCCCCACACACATCAACCGTCCCCATCGATTCCATGTCAGCAGATCAGGGCTCACCGCCTTGGCGTACAATGCCTTACTGACCCCGACTGTCGTCGTGCAGTGACCGCACTTGTACCCACCATAACCGGAATGAGAGACCACGTCTCAGGTCGCGTGAGGGGATATGTCCACTGCCAGGTTCACTCAGGTACTAGGCTTACCGATTTACCATATTTCTCGGCATGTGCTTAGTACGTTCAAACGCTTGACTCACGGTACCACACCTTAATCTTTATTCCAATTTCCACCTCGTAGACAACCAATCCCCATGGATTGTTGTCCACAGACCAACATCATTGTGATATAAAAATGGATACAACCAATTCCTGACCTCGCGCGAGTGCTAGAAAAATCACTCGACTTCTACCGAGATCCTACTTAATAAAGCAGCTACTCGACTTAGCATACTAGTATCCATCTCAAAAGGAATCCTGAGTTCATGCAACTATGGCTTCAAACAACTCCTACACTTAAGTGCACAAACAAACCTACAATCATTAAGTGTAGTAAAATAGCATAAATAACAGGTTATGCATAAAACCGGGGCTTGCCTTCCAAAGCTGTGGCAGGCAGATCCTCTGGTGCAGACTCGGGTGCTGGATCCGGGGCTACTTCCTGAGCAGCTCCTTGCTCCGGCACGAGGACGTACTCTCCGTCAGCAAGGTTACAGTCTATCGAATGCAATGAACATGTATGTCATGATTATGCAGGATTTAATAACATTATGCTAAAGAAGAAAACTGAGTTAAGGAGTAACTTAGGGTTCCTTGGTCATGTGGGGCTTTTAGTGGGTTATGTTCATCACTTTTAGGTTTAAGTTTTTATTGAGGATAAGTATAGGGAATTGGTATTGCCTTTATATACTTTAGTGGACAAGTTATAAAGAGTTTTTAGGATGACATCAATTTCCTGTTATTCACTTTTCCCTTTCTTCATTTTCTACTTATGGTTTCTATTGTAGGTTTGAACTACGACAGTGGTTTAACATTTTCCAAAAATTCTGTAAAAATTACAGTGGGTTGCCATTGGCTATTCTAGCCTGTTCTAGGAATTTGGGGCTTAAAATAAAAAGGCTATGCTTTAGACAAAAATGACAAAAGTTGTGTAAAATGGGCTACTTGCACTACATCTCTTCATTAGAGGTGAGTTCTTTCCTAAGGGTTATTTTTGTTGGTATCTAACAGTAATAATAAACCTCTGTGCCAAAAATCACAAAAAGTTAATTGGTGGTTATTTAGTTGTGATTTTCTAAAGTTTTATGCCAAAAAGGTGCTTATAACTAACTTGTCATTTGAAAAATATCAAACAACAGATTTTTGTATTTTTCTTATGTTCATAATAACAAAACATTAGTTATCCCAAGGTTTGAGGTGTTTTCATCTTAGGGTTATTTTTGTAGGGTTTTTCTAAGCTTTCCTTGTTTTCTTAAAATAAAAGGGATCCTACTTATTTTATACTAAGCCAAGGTATAATAGATTTTTCTAGTAAACTACATTGAATAAGTATTCTAACAAAAATAGGGGTGCCCTTTGGTTCATTATTTAAATCATCTTTTCCAATTTTCTTAATCTTAAGCATATTGTAAAATAAATGGCAAAAACTAACTTAATGGGTTGGACAGAGAGTTTTAGCATTTTTAAACAGGTCAGTAAGTGGATATAAACTTCTCCAAATTTTTCTAACCCTAGTCAAATAGTGCAACTATTTTTATCCCTATTATTTAGCTTTTGGCCAAAACAATAATTAAATTAGAACCCTAAAGTTTTCTGTAGTACATAGGGGTTTTATATTTTTCCTAAGTAGTTTACATTATTTAGAGTCTGACAAAATTGGTTTGACCAAATTCAGATGAACTAAACAAAAGTTATGAATTATTAAAGTTTCTGATCAAATTTAAATTCAGATTTAATAAAGGTTTTCTGGAAAAACAGTTTACACCGAGGACCCTGGGGTATTTCCAAACTAACTCTCTCAGTTATACCCCCGCACTACTATTCATTTGAGTCACTGACACTTCACAAAACCCCCAGACTTCCTTCACCCCCGCGGTCCTTCCCTAGGTTTGAACAGTGCCCGCAAGAAAGAAAAGGGTGGCGCGGCTTACTGGCGGCGAGATAGGTCCGGCGAGGGGTAGGGTTAGCTCGGGGAGGCTCTGGCGGTCACAGCGATGTATGGCTCGACGGCGGGGATGGCCGGAATCGCCCGGTCCACGTGCGCAGGCGGGTGTCCTCGTCGGCGGCGGGTGTGCCGGCCAAACCACGGCGATCTAAAGCAATCCAGTGGCACGGTGAGCTTCACGGGGTGATGTAGAGACTGTGTGCACAAGGAATCGGAAAATGGTCCAGTGGGTTACCCGGTCCACGTACTCCGGCGGGGCTGTGAACTCCGGCGACAGTGGACTGGCCTCTCCGGCGAAGCAGGCTTCGATTCCTCGCTCGGGGAGCTTCACCGAGGTGTGCTCACTCGTCTCCGAGGATTGGACGGGGTTGGGAAAGGCTGGGCTGGCCGGTCCACGACGGCAGGGGCTCGGGTGGCCGCGGACACGCCGTGCACGGGCAAACGGCGGTGAGTTGAGCTCCGGTGAGGTTTGGGCGTGCGCGGAGAAGTGTGGTCGACGCTTGAGTGGGCTTTATAGGCGCGGCGCACACAGGGAACACGGGCGCGGCTCAGCGCGGCGCGGGGTCGGGCGTGGGCGTGCTCTGGCGTGCGCAGAGCGCGTCGAACACGTGTAACTTTTCTTCTGCCCTGGTTCCACAGCTCACCCAAGTCGCAAACATGCGAATCTTGGCAAAAATCCGGCGCGAGTCTTTTCCTGGCACCTAGGGCTGTCTCTCATCCGTGAGTTGCCATGGCAGATACGGCCTAGGGAGGGAGATCTTCGGTCGCCAAATCAGGTATGTCACTCTGCCCACCTCGCGACAAAAACCATGCCAAGGCATGTCAAACGTCAGAGTCTCGGGCTCAACTTTTTCCAGTGGGTGCCCTAGGTGGTATGCCACATTTTTGGTATAGAACACAGGTGGTTTTGGTGCCATCTTCAAGGTGAACACGGTTGATCATTAGTGTAGGTGTAGTTTTTGACTTAGAGAGAATTTGAGAGCTCTAGCTCTCACTCTACTTGGAGATTTGATTTGGGGTTTCTCCAGGGGTCTTTTTGCAATATTTCCTCCCTATAATTGCAGGTTAATAAGTTACTTAACTTTGTGCCAAAATTTTAACTCATGGTTTGCACAAATGCTCATTCCCTCCCCCTTTCAACCATGGCTTTGGAAGATGGGGTTCAAGAGGGGTCTAGGGTTTATTCTCCTCTTGTCCAAGGTGGTATGTGCACAAAAGCTTGAGTGATGCTCTTAGGTCATTAACATCCTTGATTAACCCATGGCTTCCAAGATTCTTAGGCTCTTCTCAAGTTTCTACCACATGTGATCTCAGTTACCAGTGCATAGATGTGCCCTAGCAATGGTAACACCTAAGGTGTTACAGGAGAGGAGGTTTTTCTTAGGGGTAAGAGGTGTTTTCTTGTTAAGGCAACTTATAAAGTCAGGGTTGCGGTCTATGGCCAGTCCTATGGGCTCTGATACCACCTGAAGCGTCCCGATCCTTTGGGACTCAAATGTGATACAATTACTAGTCCCAGGAGGCTAGTAACCACATTCCTTACTTCAAATAGTACAGAGTCTGAGTAAAAGTTATTACAATACCAGGGTACAAGCTCGAGAGTGAGCCAGAATTATAAAATGCAGTGGAAGGTAAACTAGCCCAGGCCACAGGCAGAACTGGGTGAAGACACATCCCCCCCCTCAATCAAGCATAGCAGAAAAGAAGTCTTCAGCTGCTGAAAAACATAGATAAATCTGGGTGAATACACTAGGTATTCCGCAAGCCCACCCGGCTCCCGTAAAGAGAAAGAGACCTATATCATACATGCTTCATATGGTGGAGTTGAAGTCACTCTTCTTTTTCTTAGAGAAAGGTAGTACTTGTTTTTAGGGTTTTCCCAAAGAAATATAATAACACTTGCTTAACCACCACCGAGCTTCCCGCTCCCGTGGCACCATTTTCTTTCCAGTGACACACTCACACACATGTGTTTCCCTGTTCCCGGTTGTTGTAGAAACACTAATTGTCATACCACACTAGACTCGTCCATACCAGTGGACACGGACTATTCGAATAGGTTTAAACTCTGCGCAGAGGGGTACACTTTACCCACTAGTCCGGCTCTGCGATCTCATGGCCAATGAGATCCGAATCCGAAACTCTTTCCTTCCTCGCATGTCCTAACCTTAACGGTTATACCGGAAGGAGTCAGGCCACCGCCATGTCCAAACCAGACAAAACATTCCCCCTCCTTATCCTCCCGGTGCTCCCCAGCCTTCATAACCCTGGGGTTGGGCCATACGAGTTCAGATCGAGTGAATGCCCACACAGCCTCGAGTGGTTGTACTATTCATGAGTATAGGTAGCGAAGGATGACAAACTGATCCTTATATGAGAGGACAATCCTTCTACTCACGCCTAAACCAGCTGAGCCATCACCTTAGGCCCTCCCCTAAACCAGGGAGTCCCTGATCATCCTACTCACTAGGTGATGAGGGTGAATACCCTTCATCGCATACTTTCGAAAACATCGTTGGTACAGCCTTTTCCCATCCCATATCTTGTGATCAAAAGGTATTAGTTAATGCGGGCTCTCTCATGCTCACCATGCAAATAGATTCCATCCCTTAGTCCCGGCTTAGGTAGTGGTAGAGAGAATAGGTAAATTATGCATCAAGGGAAGGATGGACTTGCCTTCGTCGAAGCTTTCCTGGCACAAAGATTTATCTCAGAGGGGTCGAGTTCCTGCCCTTCTTTCGGAGCTACAAATTCCAGAGGATCGGATCCCTCTTCCGCTAACAAGCATAGATAAGAACAATACATCAATCATGGTGACTTTAGTGGGGTGTGCCAATTCTTATACCTTATTATTTTTGTGCCCTATGTTTTATTTAAACTATTTTTGGTGCATAAAATATCAGTATATAAATATATATGAAAATGTGAAAAAGAAATGGGAAAGAAAAAGAAAAGGGAATTCCTGCTCGCTGGGTCGGGGGGTGATTTTGGCCCATCTGGGCGCGAGTGCGCGCGCGGGGGCGCGGCAGGCGGCCCACTCGGCCCATCAGCGGGGGAGCCGGCGGGGAACGACGTCGTGGCGCGGGCCCACACGTCAGCGAGGAGAGGAGGGGTTAACGGCGCGGAGCGGGCGACGGAGGGGGGGGAAGTCGAGCGGGGCTCGGGCGCCGGTGAAATCCCACGGCGGTTCTCCGCCGTGGGTCCGGTTCTGTGGCGGGGGAGCGGTGGCGAGGTACGGGCGGGGATAGGGGATCATGGGGGTGGGGTCAATTTGACCGGTGGGGGCTCCGGGGTGGCTGGTCCACGGCGGGTGGCGGGCGCTCGCGGCGGTGAGGTCACCGGCGAGGCTACTGGGTGCGATAGGCGTCGAGAGGCCGTGTGCTAAGATTGTGGCAGAGTGGCGGACCTCAAGCACTAAGGCAATCCGACTGAAAGCTACCAGAGAGGAGAGAACGAAGCTCACCGGAGTGAAGGGGGAACGCGGCGGCGCTAGCTCAATTGGGCTCGGGAAGGAGTGGAGGAGGTGGCCAGGGCTGGTGTGGAGAAAGCGGAGCTTGGGCGGTCCCTTTTATAGGCACGTGGAAGGGGGAAGGAAGGGAGGGGACGGCGAGCGCTGACGAGCTCGCCATGATGGCGGGGATGGAGCAAACGGCGACGAGATGGCTCGGGCAGGCGAGGGGTGAGGGGACGACTCAGGTACAGGGGCTGGGAGGTAGCTGAGGCCGGTGCGCGCATTAATGGCGAGGAGACGGGACGACGGTGGTCGGCGGCGAACACGCCGGTGATGGCATGGGCGGGACGATGGTCCTGACAGGCGGGCCCGTGCTGCTAGTGGGAGAGCGGCGCGAGAGGGAGAGGGGAGGATCCGCTGACCGGTGGGGCCGGGCTGTCAGGCGCGGCGCGGGCGCGCGCAGCTGGGCCGCTTGGGCCGTCGGAGGAGAGGGGGGGAACGCGGGCGCGGGCGCGACTTGGGCCAGAATCGGCCCAGCCGAGGGGGGTTTTTCTTCCTTTTCCTTTTTCTGTTTTCTATTTCACTTTTCCATTTTCTATGTTTGTTTCTTTTTATTTCCTTTTCTTTTGAATCAACAATTTGTTAAAAAAATCTTAAGTGTTGAAAATAATCTATCTGAGGTGTTCCTAACAATCCAAGTGTATGCATATGATGAGATGACCTAAGGGTGGAGTTTAGGGAGAAAATAGAAATAAGGGGGGGTTAGGAGATTAGGGTTCCAAACCTTGGGTTGAGATTTTGGGATGTTACAGATGGCGGGTGCCGACCGGCGGAAGTGGAGGATGCCGGCACAAGAGGAGTCCAACGCAAGGAAGAAGTGAGCAGAGGTGACCGGGCCCGTGCGAGGCCGTCGACTGGGTGGAGGCGAGCATGGCGCCGCGAAGTTGGCCTCGCATGGCCTCCATGGCCACCGGGTCCTCGACTGGGAACACGACAACGTCGTTGAGCCACCTCACGTCATTGGCACTGCAGCTGGACACCATGCTCACCTCGAGGCACCGAACAAGCAGGTTGCAGCGGCCTCGATGGTGTCGACACTAGGAATGTCGAGCAGCACTACAGCACCTCCGCGACACGGTCATGGTTCATGGCCACATAGCTTCAGAAGGTGGACCTCTCCATGAACCGGCTCACGGTATAGAGGCGTCTGCTCCCTAAATCCCTTCCACCCACCTGCTCGACGCAATCCACAAGCAGCCATGGATCTTTGCTCAAGGTGTTGTTTTCTGTTTTTTCTTTCTATCTTGAGTTCTTTCTTCATCGACATATCTTGTTTGCGCCCCGCCGTTGATTGATGCGTTTGCTCATCTCACATGGGTGGGACTCTTTGTTCTTGCAGCACCGCCTGTCTAGCGGGAGCTACTCCAGCTTCTGGACACCAACTCCAGCACCCCCGTATGGAATAACAAATCCACCCTCACTGTCTGAACAGCGATGTCAGACCATGACCTTGTCTTGCACCTTCCCTGTTGCCTTCATTTGTCTCTTCTCCACATCTTGGTTTCCTTTTTCACCCTTGGACGATCATGTATGTTATCACTATATAGTAGCATATATGTTCTTGATTTGTGCATGATGTGTGCTACCTTTTTTGCTTTGGGGCATAATATTGCACTACGAAAGGTTGGTTGTAGTAGTTGACCAGAGGATCTCGCTTCCTATTCATTCAAAGCTTACATCTTTATGTTCTTTTGATTGATTCCTGGTGACTAATTTTACTGCTCTCCATATATACAGATTCATTCACCTGTCATATAGTTTCATCGATGAATCTAAGACTTTTATTGTTCCTATGTTGCCCCCTGTCTAAAGGTCATGTTCCTTGGATCAACTGTAAACTGACCCTTTTGTCCTGATATTTTTACCAACCACAGCTGTACTCGTAAGTTGCTTAAGGGAGAGGAAGTACCTTTCAATACAAAATGCCTCCATGGAGTCATAGTGATAACCTTAGGTGAGGGGCAGTTGAAGGGTACTAAAGTTAGACGAGGGTAGTCATAGCTGATTGTTACTGACACGATATATTTACTTTTGATGGTTACCTAGGGTAGGGCTGAATCACTACCAAGACGAACAAACCTATGTCTGTTACATATCCTTGAAGTCAGATATGTAGAACCATGAACGAAGTTATGCATCGATGTGTTTATGCAGAGGAAATATTTGTACTCAGTCTTATACATTACAAAAACAATGTTCGTGGTAAAATCATGGGAAACCACTAAAAATTAACTTGTGTTTAGGGTAAGGGTTTTGCTTCACTAATTATGCATTCACTTGAATTGCACTCTACACCTACACAATATGCCTTTACTCTGCACCTACATTCACTTGAGCTTGGTATGTTGCTCTATGATTTCACTTGAGCTTGGGTATTATGTTGGGCTTCATAGGGACATATATTATCTTTGATTTCTTTGGTTAGAGATTAAAAACATTTTCTATCCCTTATTTTCTTGCATTAATATTTATTACTCTCGCATCCTCCTTGTAGAGTCCTAGCACAACATTGCTATTGAAGAGCTAGAAGCTACTAGCCTGGATTTGACAGGGCATTGCGAGTCTCTAGAGGAGAGCTTCAACAAGGAGAAGCCAAAAAACTGGTGACAGGTGATCTCATTGGGCCGTTGTGTGATAACTTCTATATTTCCGACTGAAGTTTTATATTCTCAATTTTACATATGGCAGATCACTGTGGAATCTTACGAGAAAGTAAAGTAGGAAAGGGAATCATCTGAGAGATCTTGAGATGCGCTAACTGTGGACCTAGAAAGGATCACTCATGATGCTATGGTTTTATTGGGCAGGTAATGGTTGGCAGAATGTATTTTTGAGAAATGGTGAACATAGTCTTATTGAATATTTTTACATGGGTTTCTACACCTATTTGTTAACATAATATGTGTTGTGTTAAAATAGCTAAAAATGGTCCAAGACATGAATAAAAGGGTTCAATAATACAATACCAGCCTGCAACAATACAACTATAACCTTCAGGCTGATGCCTCAAAGCATGGTGAGACTATCTCAAAACTTCAGAAAGAGAAGAGTGCCATGATGGAAACTATGGCAACTCTGGGAGTGTGTAACAACTTAATGGGCAACCAACTTGAATCTTCTAGAGTGAGTATTTCCATGAAATATATTTGATCGATTTATAATCATGCTCTCTCTTCTGCCTTGAAAGCTTAAGTGCTCTCTCTTCTGCCTTGAAAGGTTAAGAACAAGGCTTGAGTCCCTATATATTTAAATGATGTTTGATGCATATCTCGTTTGGTAACCGTTATGGATTTCAAGTGAGAATCTGAGCCCTTACTTTTAAACCAAAAGAAAAATACTAGGGTGTAGAAGTTAGCGATTCCTTGCTTCTTGTTTGTGTGGGCCTAAACAAATAAGTATGGGTTGATGGAATAAATATTTTTGGCCTTTTTGGTTGTTTGAATTTCACAATTTAGGGTCATAGCATTAGCGTGCTAGATTTACATAATGACAAGCAGTTCACTTTACCTATACAATTTTTTATTTCATACATGTAAGGTACTAAAGAGCAGACTGTCATCGTTATACTTCCAGCTCCTACAAGTATGCATGCTATTACTAATACATTTCCTTGCTATTTTGCAACAAGTCCACAACAGTTGCTTGTGTGTATTTCCTCTGTCTCGGGTAAGCAGCATAGTAGTAGAGTGGGTGTTCAGTAGCAGTACAAAGTCCTCCAATATTTGGTTAGTGTCTATTCTATTCATATTGTAATGTTTATGAGGCATTTGAAAAAAAATTGTTACATTAGCAACACAAGTATGTGATGTTGAACAAAAAACTTAGATGAATAGAATGTGGGGCTTCTAGGTTGGGATGTGGTTAGTGACTTTGATTAGCAGCACTTATGTTAGTTAGGCTAACATCACCGATTTTAGTAGTATGTTAATTGTGTGATACGTCCAGCTATTTGAATATGATTTGACATATATTGTAGTCACCCCTGTAAATCATTTTCTTTATTCTTCCATAGTATTTCAGTACTGTTAGTAGGATGTTTCACCATGCTCTTAAAGAATCAAGGCCAAAATCTGTGCTATGCGTTCATCTTGTTGTTTAGACTTTCTTGGCTATAGCCGTAAGTCATGCTTATTTTTTCTAATGTACCTAGGTCGCTCATTTTTGGTAGTTCATATTGACGCCAACTAAAATTAGTGTTTAAGTAGTTCCATTCATCTTTCTTGTCCTTGCTGATTCATGTGTTGTAAACTACAGATGGTAATGCGTCTTCAACCTATTTTATCGGCTTTGGTTGATTGCCATAATGTGTTTTGGTACAAGTTTGCAGTAGTTTAATTCCACAGAAGTATTCAAATGTTGAGTGAGTGTAGCTTGTGGCCTATCTTATGATCATACTCATGTGTACTTTAGTTTATGAGAAGCAGCTACAATTTTTTTAATGACATAATGTTCCAGGCTCTTGTTTCCTGAGATACAATTAGTCCATTGCACCTACATATTTTGTTTTTAAGAAAAAAATCTTCATTTGATGGTTCAGATCCATGTAAAGGGAGGAGCATGCTTGTGACTACACTTATGGGTATCATCACTTCAAACTGTGATAATGCAGACTACTCATTGTTTTAGCCTTTACTGCATGCAGATGCTAATACAAGAGACAGTGGTCGGTGTCCCCCTCTCATCAGAAGCCATCTCAACTGATGCCATGGACATATAGTAAGATGCTTTTATCCTTGCTTTCTATACTTGATTTGTAGAATTGAGGAAGTGGTGTCTTTGTTGATGAAAATGTGCAAGAAAGTGCAGCAAAATTCTACAGGGCAGCCCTAATCGACATAGTAGAAGGTGAGCAAAATGTCAGTATCTTTGGATTTATTTGGTATTTGTGATCGATATATATTGATCATTTTGTGTTATATAGGAAGTTCGTCAAGAAAATTACACCGAGGAAGAAGAAATATACTTGATGTGTGAACTTCGGGTTAGCTATGTATTCAGTTATGTATGAACTTTGGGTCAGTTATGTATTTAGCATGTTTTAATTTGTGATGTTGATTAATATTCGCTACATATTTATCATTGTTTATTTTTTTAATAAATGACAAAGCACATGTACAATCTTATATATCTTTTAAGGTATGTAAATATCCACTTTTAGTGATGCTAACAAAAATGTAGAATAATAATTATTGTTTTTGCATATCGATGTATTTTATCATATTGATTCGGTAGCAACGCACGTGCATACACCTAGTTAACATGATTATCTTAACAAACACGGTACTAAATGACCTACTTATAACCTTATTTCTAATGGTTTAATAATTACCAACAGAACTTAGAATTTTAAAATTCTAAACACATGTCGGTCAACAAAAATAACCTTATTAAATTCTCTAATCATATAGAGCCATCGAAACTAACAAACACTTAATCATGTAAAATATATCAATCAATTTTTTGTGCAAGTCTTCCATCCTATACCAACAATCAACTTACACCAATATTACGCTTATATGTATAGAACAAATATACTTACTTTGACAACAGGAAGGAGAGGTTGTCACAACGGTAAAATAGAGAATTTCCGATGGCTAAAAGCAGTCGGAAATAAGCCCTAAGCCGTCGGAAATAGCTTATTTCTGACGGCCAAAGTCTTATCTCCGACGATACCCAGCCCTTGGACGTAACAGGTCCGGCAGCGGCCGTCGGACATAATCTATCTCCAACGGCCATGTCAAGCTGTCGGCGATTATCCTCATCATCCGTTTTAACGGCCGCTGGTAGGGCCCACAGGACCTTATGTCCGATGGCCTAACTCAAGCCGTCGGACATATGGTCCTGTTATGTCCGACGACTTAAGTTAGACCGTCGGACATAATGTCCTTTATGTCCGACGGCCAAACTTAAGCCGTCGGATATAATGAATTTCAGCAATTGCAAAAAAAATCCTGTTTTTATAAGTTTCTGACATTTACAGAAAAATCTCAGATTGCATATACATGTGCACATATTTCATATACAACCACATATTTACATTCACAAACATCAATTCACATAAGTATTCACATTCACAAATTTAACATCACCTCACATTCACAAACATATAGTCCCAAATAGTTGCAACAAGTCTTTTACATCAACATATAGTTCCAAATTAAAAACTGACATAGTATGACACATAGTCTTTGACATGAACAGTGGCATAGTTCCAAATCAAACACATTTGATGAACTATCACTCATATCCATCACCTGGTTGTTTCGAGTTATAGCCACTTCTTCTGGCTGGACTCTAGGTGTTGAAAAAGGTTGTTCACCCAAGAATGTGATGCGTCGTCTTGACCAGATCCATCTCCAGGTGCGGCAACTCAAGCGGGTGGTGTCTGAAATCCCTATAACACGCACATAAAATATTAACCACTAAGTTTTTTATTTTAACACATAAGGCATCTATGAACATGTCACACACGCATATGTGTACATAACATAGGGAATTATGACGGAGGCGGAGGTGGAGGCGACAGCATTGGCATCGGCAGTGCAAAGTCCGGAGGCGGCATCCCATATATCGGCATCGGGACGCCCGCTTGTTATGCCAGTTGCTACAAATTATATACAAGCCATTGTTGAGAAAATAACATTGTCACGAGTGCCAAATTATATAAAATAACCTTATTTCCGAGGGCATAATAAAAACCCTCAGAAATTAAAAGATTAAATTATCTAAACACCACTAAGTAAACTGAAACAAATTAAATTTATTACATAATCAAATTCCGGTCGTTGGACATAACAAGCTAAACAATATTAAACATACAAAAATTTTAATACTAAAAAAGACAACTAGAAAATAATATATACATTGACAAAATTAAAAATACTCACTTAGTGGCTTGACGGCGGGACGGTGGTCGGCGTGGGCTGGGCGAGGGACGAGTCGGGGCCGCCGGCGTCGGGACAGGTGCCGGGGTGGCCGCGGTGACCGCCGGCGGTTGTCGGCGGCGGTGGTGGGCGCCTGGGCGGCGGGCACGGGCAGGGCGAAGGCGACGAGCACGGGAGGGCGGTGGCGGTTGATGGCAGCGGAGCATAATGCATGGTGGCGGCGGCGACGGAGTAAGCAGCTAGGCGACGGCGGCAGCGCGGCAGAGAAGATGGAGCGGATGGAAATGAAACGGCGGTGCCTGGCCCGCGCGTTAAAATAACTTATGTTCGACGGATGTTAGATAAGTCGTGAACATAGTCTTATGTCCGACGGCTATCAGTCCGACCGTCGAACGTAAGCTTATGTCCGACGGCTTATCTGACAGCCGTCGGACATAAGCTACTATTTTCGAGGGCCACTAGAGACCGCCGGACATAACCTTATGTCCAACAGTAGCATAGAAAATTATCGAAAGTTAAGTAATCGTCGGATCTGCATCGTTTTACTGTAGTGTGGAGAAGTCGGGACGGGGCCGGCGGACGGACGACAGTGGTGGCTGCTGGACTGCTGGACGAGAGATGCGCGCGAGAACAAGCGTCGAGTGTGTCGTTTCGTTTGGCAGTAAAGCTTACTTCCTACAGCTTAATTGAGGTTCCCTCGAAAATAACTTTATTTTTGACGTTGATCTGTCAAAGTAATCCATCGAAAGTTATGTTATTTCCAATGGTTGTCAGCAATTATCCTATGTCCTATTGTTACCCGTATAACCGTCGGGATTTTTTGTGTTTCTTGTAGTACATCAACGAGTTCGAATTGAAGAATGTATTTTTAAAGTAATTTAATATACATAATTAGTTTATATGAGTATTACCTGTAGAGAAGTATTAATTATGGTAATGTTAGATATATACATTAAATATTATTTTTTACCATATTTTAGTTCGATTTCAGCCCCGAAATTGGCAGGACAGGCACTGGCGGGAACCTGGAAAATTACGTTTCTCCAAACCACAGGTGCGGTTTGTCCATTCGCTAGGCTAGGCAGCAGTGTGAGAGCACAAAAAGCAAGACTATTTCTGAACTCAAATAACTGCGTTGTACACAGCTTTGCAAGTTGCAACACCAGAGTTATTTGTGATAAGACACAACAACAGATAAGGCCTGCTGTTGTATGTGATTGAGAACAGCATAGGCTTTGTAAGGTCCATTATAATATGGGTTGTAACTCTCATCTAATTTTCTTTCAGTGGGCCATCGAAAGCTTAAACTCTAAATGTGTGTTGGGCTTTGTTGGGTTTATGATCTCTTGATTTAGACCTTGATTTTGGTTTACCCTTGTTGAGTTCTACCTCGAACAAATTTTTCCTTGGACACTATCAAATTTTTCCTTAGACAATAAATTTGACTTAACATTATCAAATGTCAGTGAAGTATGATTTCCATATAACATAATTTCCTTAAAATGCTTAAAAGAGGAGGGCAACGAGACTACCAACAAAATTGCCTTATCTTCATCATCTATCTTCACATTCAGACTCTCAAGGTCGACACAAATAGAATTAAATTCATTGAGATGTGATTGAATAGATGTATCTTCTGCCATATGAATAGTATAAAGGCGCTCTTTGAGACGGAGCTTATTAGCAAGACTCTTAGTCATATATAGCTCCTCCAATTTATTTCACAATTCTGTTGTATATTTTGCATTCATTACTCCACGCCGAACATCAGGAGATAAACTGGTTGTTAGGCAGACAAAGCTTTTTCATCGAGATCTTCCCATTTATCATCAGCCATATCAGCAGGTCGCGGTTGCAACACATTTCGTACACATAACTGGGTAAGAACAGCTAAATCTACCAAATTGCAAAACTGATTTTGTCATCAAACTTCGGAATATTAATTTTAGTCAACATTATAATCCAAAATAAAATAATCCTAAGCGAAACAGAGATCTATGTATGATCTAAAGAGTGCACTTAGCAAAGGAATAAAGAATTGTTTCTTGGATCTCCTAATCGTGACCACATTTAATTGTTCCTCTGCACCTCTGCACTTTACGTGGAATTCTAGAGACGGCAAATCCTTGAATGGTGTCTGCTGCTGTGTCTGACAAGATGCCCGCCACAGAGAGAAGGTGAGAGATGCCCTGACCAAATGCGAAGTGAGCGGAGCAGAGCGCCACAGATGGCGAATCCGACTTGAGACGAAAGCGGACTGCAAGAAACGTGGATACCAATCTGGCGAGAATCTTTGACGGCGGCGACAAACTGCATGAGGTGATAAATCAGCTGCGACGGAGGCGGGGAATAACTTCTTTTTGTCACTATTGCACGATGTCAAGAGATCGTAAACCCTTGTTATTGCAAAGCTCATAATCATGTGATCTCCGAGTGTCCTAAGTTGAAAAATAAGAAAGAAAGACAGAAGAAAAAGGAAGTTGATAAATCAGCTGCTGAGGATTGTATTATTGAAAATAGTGATGGTGGAGAAGCTCTTATGATCACTTCTAATGATAAAAAGTGTATGATTTGGGTTCTTGATTTAGCTTACTCTTTTCACATTTGCTCACATCGAGAGTGGTTTTCTGATTATTCTCATATTCATGATGGTGACGTTATTATTGGTGATGAATCTCTATGTGAAATATCTGGAATTGGTTCTGTTCAAATTAAAGTACATGATAGCACATTCAAGACCCTCACTAATGTTCGCTATGTTCCTAAAATAAAGAGGAATCTTATTTCTTTGGACACCTTAGAAGCAACATGATTCAAATTTTCTGCTGATAATGGTATTCTTAAGGTTTCTCAAGGCAACCGTGTTGTTTTAAAGGCTGAACGTATAAATAATCTCTATTATTTGCAAGGTTCCACTGATACAGGTACTGTAGCTGTTTCTATTGTATCCAACACTTCAAATACCAAGCTTTGGCATATGCGCTTGGGACATATGAGTGAAAAAGGTATGCATCTATTGCACAAGAGAGGTTATTTAAATGATATTGGCAAATTGGAATTTTGTGAACATTGTGTATTTGGCAAACAGAAGAGAGTCAGTTTCTCTTTATCTACTCAATGCACCAAAGGTGTTCTTGATTATATTCGTTCTGATCTTTGGGGTCAGGCTCCTCATTCTTCTATTGGAGGTTGTGATTATATGATCACTTTTATTGATGATTTCTCTCGCACAGTCTGGGTTTATTTTCTGAAGCATAAAAATGATGCTCTGACTGCATTCAAGCAATGGAAAGCTTTAGTGGAAAATCAGACTGGCAGAAAAATCAAGAAATTGAGAATCGATAATGGATTAGAATTTTGCAATAGTGAGTTTAATTCTCTTTGTGCTCATCATGGTATTGCTAGCCACAAGACTGTTTCAGGTACTCCCCAGCAAAATGGTGTTGCTGAAAGAATGAATCGTACTATTCTGGAATGTGTTCGTTGCATGCTTTATAATGCTGGTTTATGGGATAAGCATGGTTTGTGGGCGGAAACTGCTAATGCCGCCTGCTATTTGATTAATCGTTCTCCCAAATCAGTTATTGATTTTAAAATTCTAGAAGAGGTATGGACAGGTAAACCTGTTGATTATTCTAATCTTAGAATCTTTGATTGTCCTGCTTATGCTCATGTGAACAATGGGAAGCTAGTGCCTAGAGCTCAAAAATGCACTTTTATTGGCTATGGTTCTGGTGTCAAAGGATATCGTTTATTGTGTGCTGATTCTAAGAAGGTGATTGTCATTCGTGATGTTACTTTTAATGGAAGTACATTTTCTTTCTCTGGAGGTGTTTCTGATAGTGGTTCCTCATCCACATCTATGCCTAAAACTACTGATGAGAACCTTGAAGTAGACGTACCTAATAATGTTGATTCTATTACTCCTATTACACAGTCAATTTCAGCTTCTGTACCTCCTGTTAGCAACAATCACTCTATTGCTCAAGATAAACCAAGAAGGAATATTGTTTTGCCACATCGATATCGTGACACTGATTGTATGGCTCATTGATGCTCAAGAAACTAATGTTGTATTTGAACCTTCTTATTTGGAAGCTATCTCATGTGATAATTCATCCAAGTGGTTAGTTGCTATGAATGATGAATTTGAGAGTCTTCAAAAGAATTCTACATGGAAATTGGTTGAGCTTCCGGAAGGTAAAAAACCTTTAAAGTGCAAGTGGATTTATAAGAAGAAGGAAGGTATATCTGGAGTTGAACCTGCAAGATTCAAAGCTCGATTAGTTGTGAAAGGTTTCGAACAAAGGGAATGTATTGATTACAATGAGGTGTTCTCTCCTGTTGTTCGTCACACTTCTATTCGAGTTATGGTTGCTATTGTTGTTGTATTTGATTTGGAGTTAGAGCAACTTGATGTTAAAACTGTATTTCTTCATGGAGATTTAGATGAGAAGATTTATATGACACAACCTCAGTGTTTTTCTGCTCCTGGTCAAGAGCATTTAGTTTGTCATTTGCAGAAATCTCTTTATGGTTTGAAACAAGCTCCTAGATAGTGGTATAAGAGGTTTGACTCGTTCATGCTTGCACATGGTTATTCTCGAAGCAATTATGATCATTGTATTTATTTGAAGCAGTTCCCTAATGAATCTTTTGTGTATCTGCTACTTTATGTTGATTGCTTCTCATGACAAGTCACTGATTGTTGAATTGAAGGCTCAACTTAGTCATGAATTTGATATGAAAGATCCTAGGCCAGCAAAGAAAAATCTTAGGATGGAAATTCAGCGTGATCGTTGTGCTGGTACCCTTTTTCTATCTCAGAAAAGTTATATTGAGAAAGTTCTTGAAAAGTATAATCTCAGTAATTGCAAATCTATTGTTACACCATTTGCTTCACATTTTAAATTGTCATCGAGGCAATGTCCTGTTACTAAAGATGAGAAAGAACACATGTCTCACATACCGTATTCTAATGTTGTTGGGAATCTCATGTATGCTATGATCTATACAAGACCTGATTTGGATCATGATGTTAGTGTGGTTAGCAGATTTATGCACAATCCTGGTGAAGAACATTGGAATGCAGTAAAGTGGATTCTTCGCTACTAGAAAGGTACTTCTCATTTTGGATTATTGTTTGACAAGAATTCAGTGAAGGAAATTGGTGTTATGGGATTTGTTGAGGGATTTGTTGATTCTGACATTGCTAGTGATCTTGATAAGAGACGCTCCATATCTGGTTATGTATTTTCATTATGCGGTTCTGCAGTGAGTTGGAGGGCTTCACTTCAGTCTGTTACTGCTCTTTCCACTACTGAAGCAGAATATGTCTCAGCTACTGAAGGGGTTAAAGAAGCTATTTGGATGCAAGATCTTATTTCTGAACTTGGTGTTCCTCAGGATGTCACTAAGGTTTATTGTGATAGTCATAGTGCTATTTGTCTGACCAAGAATGACATGTATCAATTCAAGACCAAGCATATTGATATCAAGTACCACTTCATTCGTGATATTGTTGCTGAAGGCAAGATTAAAATGGACAAGATACATACTGATGAAAATCCTGTAGACATGCTTACAAAGCCATTATCTAATACCAAGTTCCCTTTCAACTGGCCCAATTGCGTCTTTGTCAACGGGTAATAGTGGAGGATGTACTCATCATTCCCACCTTCTTAAAATGGCCCCTAGCTTTGATACCCGATGATACACCCATCCTAGGTGGGGTTTGCCAAGGCCCAACAAATTAGGGTTGCTCGAAGCCCAATAGTTCTTTAAGCACACCCAACTTAGGGAAAGGCCTAATCACACCAAAAGACAAGTCTAATGGGGGAAGGGTGGCTCTCCCTTTTAAAGTGGATTCCTTCTCCCAAGTTAAGTGAGGTGGGATAATTCTGACGCTCACATGATCGTCGTCTGACTACAACTAGGATAACTAGACTATTGGGGGCCTATTATGCCAAAGACCCTCATTCAACCTTCACTTCGGCATAAACAAGTGTGTTTTAGGTACACTTCTATTGGCGGACGAAGCTGGCCTTTGGCCGAAGCAACATATAAAGAAGCTTCGCATGTGCGCACAAGATGCAAAGATGTTAACCGAAGTTGGTAGCTTTAGCAACAAGGATGAACTTCGAATACAAACCAGTGGAGAAGCTTCCACTAAATGGAGGCCTAAACCCGCGTAACCGAGAAAGAGAAAATACACTATTTCCGTGACGTCATTTGTAAATAATGTGTGTAAAACCTTGAGGGGCATTATTGTAATTTTGTATGAAGGCAGTTCGTCTTCCCTTAAATAGGTGAACAGTGCCCTGCATAAGAGACCTTTTTTAAGGGCCATAACTTCGTGCTGCTTAGCCTTCGAAGAACCTTCGTGCCATCCTATGTCTAGGAACTGAAGGTATGCTTGTAAATTTGTTTGATATCAGAAGAGATGGAATAAAATGCTAAGGCAAATGAGATGGGTTTTATATAGAATTCTACATTGTATTTTTCACATTATCTCATTATGTTTCTCTTTAAAACCCTTGTTCCTTCGTTCTAACACTTCAAAGAAGTGTTATATCAAAGGACAAAGGTCTCTACATCTAACTTGTGTTGCCTTGATCTTTGACACCTTTAGGGAAACTGAAATCAAGTACCAACATTGGCACCCACCTCCGATGATCTCACAACCACAACAAGCTACATTACGGCGAAGAGCATGGCAAGCCATCAAGCTTCGTCAACATCCATTGAGAAGCTTATGCTCCCCATCACTGGGGGCTCAAGCTTCGAACCTAGCAACAAAAAGGAAAAGAAAGAGGCCCAGAGAAGGGTACAACATTTAGGAATCCTAGAACCCTACATTAGGACCAAGTGGTCCTATATTCCTATTACCTTCTCTCAGGATGACCTTCGTCTCAAAGACTATCCACGTAGATATGCCATGGTTATCTCTTGTGTTATCAAAGGCTTCGTAGTGCACAATGTTCTAGCCGACACAGGTAGTACTACAAACATCATATTTGTCAAGGCTTTCAAGTAAATGCAAGAGCCCGAAGATAAGATATAGGATTCAGCTTTTCATCTCTGTGGCTTTGGAGGACAACAGTGATGGCATTAGGAAAGTTGACTATGCCTATTACCTTCGACTATGTTAATAACACAAGAACAGAGGAAATCATGTATGAGATTGTTGATATGGAATTCCAATACTATGCTATCATTGGAACAGGAACTCTTAATGTATTCAAAGCAGTTCTGCATTCAACTTATCTTTGCATGAAGATACGCAACAATCAAAGAGTTATATCAGTTTATGGTAGCCAAGAAGCAGCAAGAAGGGCAGAAGGGACCCTTCAAGAGCCAAAATTTGTTTATAACATAGACGAAGCTGAAGTGCAAATCCAGTAATATGAAAAAACAGTAAAAGAAAAGGCATCTTCGAAGGATTAGCCAAAACCAGTACTTCTCTGTGATGATGTTGTAGAACAAAGGGTTTTCTTTGGTAATCAGCTACCTTTGGAGCAAGAGTCTAATCTCTGAAGGTTTTTGTTTCACAACAAGGATGTCTTTGCCTAGTCAGCAAATGACCTGTGTGGAGTGGACAAAAGCGTAATAGAGCATGCTCGAAATGTGGATCTAAGTGTGAGACCACGTAAGCAAAAACTTCACAAAATGTTCGAAGACAAGGCCAAAGGTGCAAAGGCTGAGGTTATGAGATTGCTTACTGCCAAGGTCATAAGGAAAGTCGCATACCCAAAATGGTTGGCCAGCACAGTAATGGTCAATAAATATAATGGCAAGTGGAGGATGTGTATTGACTTCACAGATCTTAATAAAGCATGTCCAAAAGATGAATTCCCTTTACCAAGGATTGATTCTCTCATAGATGCAGCTGCCACTTTGGAGCTCATGAGTTTGTTGGATTGTTACTCAGGGTATCATCAAATCTGGATGAAAAAGGAAGATGAGCCGAAGACCAGTTTCATAACCCCCAGTGGCACTTACTGCTATCTTCGGATGCCTAAGGGGCTCAAGAATGCTAGAGAAAGCTTCAGTAGAATGACATCAAAAGTGTTGAGCTCGCAACTGGGCAAGAATGTTTTGACTTACATTGATGACATTATTGTAAGAAGTACAAATCAACAAGATCACATTTTAGATCTTTAGGAAACCTTCACTAATTTCCTAAGGGTAGGTCTAAATTTGAAATGTGTCTTCGCAGTAAAAAGGCAAGTTCCTGAGTTGTCTTGTGTTAACAAAGGGCATAGAAGAAAATCCAAGCAAAATCAAAGAAATACTTCGGATGGAGCCACCAAAGTCAAGAAAAGGGGCTCATAGGTTAGCAGGGAGGCTAGCTTATTTAAATAGATTCATATGAAGATCTATTGAACGAAGCTTGCCGTTCTTTGAGGTCTTGAAATCAACAGAGGTTTTTCAATGGGGCCCTCCTCAACAACAAGCCTTCAAAGAATTGAAGGAGTATCTAATAAAGCTAATGACACTTTCTCCACCTTTGCTAGGGGCTCCTTTGTGACTCTATGTATCAGCTTCTCGGTCAACTGTAAGTGCTACCTTGGTTTAAGAAGTAGTAAGCGAAGGTGTGAAAAGGCAAATGTTTGTCAATTTTGTATCCAAAGTATTGAGCCCATCCAAAAGAAACTATACAAAAATGGAGAAGGTCCTCTATGCAGTCCTAATGGCTTTAAGAAAGCTTCGACACTACTTCCAATCCCACAACATTACCATGCCATCATCTCAACCCCTCAAGGATATTATATGAAACCAAAAGGCTTCGGGACAAATTGGAAAGTGGGCACCAGAACTCAATGAGTTCATCATAGACTTCATTCACATGTCTTCCACTCAGTCTCTAGCATTAGCAGATTTCATTGTTGATTGGACTCTGGGCTCATAAGATGAAGCAACCCAATCAGGCAAAGTTGTCTGGTCAATCTTTTGTGATGGTTCACGGGGGTCCTTCGGGGCTAGTGCTACAACTATCATTATTTCATCATCCAAAGTAAGAAGTTCGTATGCTGCCAAGTTGTAGTTCTAGTTCATAAATAATATAGCAGAGGACGAAGCTTTACTCCTAGGATTAAGAAAGATAAAGGCAATGGGTGTAATAATGGTAGTTTTGAAATTAGACTCCTAGGTCATCATAGGTCAAGTGGACAAATCAAGCAAAGTAAATTGCCCGGGCATGGAGAAGTATTTCGATATGGTCCAAAGAATGGAGCCTTCCTTTGAAGGGTTTTCACTAAAAACATCTCGTGATTAGACAACGAGCATGCTGACATGCTGGCCAAGTCTGTCGCTCAGGGCCTCCCCTGCACCCCGAAGTCTTCTTCGAAGTCTTAAAGGAACCCTCGATTGACTTGATGGAAAGTGCTATCTTAAATGTCTCCCCTACACATAGTGAAGATTTGTCACAACCCAACCAAGTTATCAGGCCCACGTTCACCAATCTTTGCCCTCAAGGCCTCAGATGGTTATGTAAGTGTACCAGATGACTTATTCGAGGTGCCGAGTTTCGATGAACTCGTTCAATCCCAAAGATCGACAATCACCTAGATCATGTACATTACAGTAATCACATTTGAAACATACATCGGAGAAAGAGAAGAAGACTTCTATAACAAAATAATATTACATTATTCAAGCTCAAGTTCATCACTTACAAAGTAAGGATTATTACAATATAGAATGTACTTGTTATTACATGCCCAAGTAGTGTCAAGTGTGATAACTTAAAACTTAAGGAAGGTAGAAACTTTCCCAAGTACAACCACAAACAATAACTACTCATCCTTCTCAATGGGAGCACCCTCAAGCAACAAGAACACACGGAATACTCCTAATCACCTGCAACAACATGGGTTTAAGGAACCCTGAGTATGAAGTGTACTTTCGCAAGTCTTACCTGACTAATGAAAAAACTCTCAAGGATATGCTGGCCATTAGGAATCAAGCTAGTAAGGCTCATCAAGTTTCAAAGACTCTTTTGCAGAAGAGCTTAATAAAGTGGATCCTTAAGCCTTCTTTTAAATTTTTAGGTTAAGTAATTACCTTTCTCTAGATTGATCTAATCTAGCTCATTCACTTGGCCTAGTCTAGCTTCCTTTTACATAAAACAAATCTTGTTATACTACGATGTAGGGCAGACGATCAAGACTCCATAACCGAGGAAGTCCGGCGATTCGAGTCGATTTACCCAACTGGGGATATCTAAAGCACACAACATATTTACCACTAAAACCTTTCATATGCCAACCTGCCCACTACTGTCTCAAGACCAGAATGGGTTCATGGCAATTGAAAGCCCAACACCCCACCATCTAGCCTCTTGCCAGGTGGGCACACGTTACTCTCGCCATCTCTCTGCTCCCATTGCGTGGTAGCCTTTTTGGTATTGGTCAAGCTGAGATTAGGGCATATGGCCAACTAACAAACATGATTTAGCAGGCCTACTCGAACGGTCCTTAAGCGACACAGGCGTGTGTCCTTTCCTGCTCAACGTCTGGTCTCCATTTTAAATTATTTCCCAAAATTTGGTACCTGGCAGAGGTACTCTTTTGAATGATGAACACATCAAGGCCTTGATCCGTTCACAAAAAACCCATGCCTAGTGTGGCACATCATCTTTAAAGACAACAAGTTTTAACCTTCTAAGTAGGGCTAAGCATCTTTAGTACTCTTTTATAAACAAGAATCAAGGAATAGTAATCAAATTCCAAGGAAAAGAGTGCAGCAATTGTTAATCACCCAACTCCTATCACCTAATGCATCATTTTAGGTGAGAAAATCTTTTAAAATATAAGAAGGGGTAAATGCACTGGGGTTTGCCTTGGTGAGGAGGAGATTCTAGTTCCTCTACTCGGAATTCATAGTTAGAGTTATTCTCAACGAGAGGAGCTTCAACTTCTGGAGCTATTTCTTCTTGTTCTTCAACTCCCACTTCCTCCAGGTGTTCTACAAGTCAATTATAAAAACATGAATGCTTATGTAATGATATGGAATGCAAATTCTCACAAGGGAGAGATGGGGAACACATAAACACTACTAATAAAGCACATGGCAAGCATACACATATTTCTATTTAACCTAACATATGATCTGAAGGACCAAACTGAATTTACTTGCACAAACCAGAGGGCCAAATGTACTAAAGTCTACTAAGCTTGTTACCCAACAATTTATATGGTCCAATTTCTTCTAGATATACATTAAATCTAAATTTGTGGATTTAAATACCTCTCTTTTTTGGCTTTTTCAAGGTTTTCTAGGAAAAACAGATTTCAAATAGGTTTAAACTTTTACTGAGTACTAATTTGGACATGTTAAACCTATCCAAAAAGTTTTATAATTTTTGGAGCTAGAATTTTATTTCTAAAATTCATTTAAGCCTTCTTCTTAGAGCACTTTTTAATTACCTAAAATTTATTATCTTTTGAAATAAATCCAAAAATTAGTTTTTCCAAAACCCTTGTGACTTTATGTACTCAGCAAAACTAGTTTCACTATTTTTACATTTTCCTACAATTTTTAGTATATTTTACAATCTGCTAGTGAAATAAAAAGAAAAAACTCTCAATAGTATTGGGCCGATTTTAGCCCGACACGGCCTAGAGCCGACAGAGCACGCGCACACACCCGAAGCCTGCGCCCACCGACTCCATTTTGCAGGAATCCCCCTGGCGCTCAAACAAAACACATCCGCACTCGATGTACTTTGTAAACCTCTCAGTGACAATTCCGTAAAACCCCCTCACCTTTCCCTTCTTCGCAAACCCAAGGCCACGACATGACCGCACTGTACGCCGGCGAAACCAGGGCTGGACCAGCCAAAAGAGCTGGCTCAGACGACGGAGATAGCACCCACACACTCCCCGGACCACGGCGAACTTAGGCAAGGGTTTAAATCATTGACTAGGACTCCGGAACCACACTACCGGCGACGGCGACGACGGACATGGCTCGGCAATCCCGACCATGGGATATCAACACGGTAGAGCTCAAGTCTAGGGCTGGGAAGGCTTCACGGACTCTCGGAGAGGCTGATGCACGTGCCAAAACAATCGGATAAACACGGATACAATATATTGATGTTGAAGCAGCTCTCGGCGTTGTCTGGCGGCGAGCTCCCCGTTCCCGATTACTGCACGTAATAGAGCTCAAAAGGGAGACTTGGTGAACATCATGGGCATTAAGCGATCCAGGAACACGAACTAAATGAACATGAAACATCTTACGTGATCCTGGCCACGGCGGGGTCGAGTTGGGAGACAATGGCGATCAGAGATAGCAGTATATCTCAAAGTGAGCTCTGGTAGGAGGACTAGGAGCAAGCAACGAGACTGAGGTGACTTAGGCGCAAGGTGAAACGAACCTGAGTGCACAACTGACTTAGGCGAAGGGAGCATGGACACGGGCACACGGCTACTTAACCAGACCCGAGAGCCATAGTAAACCAGGGACAAAAAGATCGTCCACACATGGTCTCACTGAAGCCTATCCTAGGGGAAAAAACTATAAGCGTGCCCTGCCGGCAGCTACAGAAGCATGGATACGTAGGGTCACTGCATAGCCCCGCGCAGCACCAATTTCATGGCCACACTGAGATGTCGAAGGGGACAGAAACAAGCAGGCGGGGGGTTCACCAGGGATAACTATGAAGTCTTTGGATATTTACAGTATTGAACCTCACTGAACCTTAGCACTAGAAACTTCCAGGCCATCTCTGATTCACCTCTAGCAACACCCAACTTGGACATCACGAGTGGAATCTCAGCAGGGGGGAACACAAAGATCTTTTTTTTCAGATTTTAGAGCCGCCCAAACTGAATTCACACCCTACTGTCCACCTAAACTCCTCCTGTTCATGCCCCTTTATCTCATCATTTCCTATGGCTACATACCAAGTCTACTTAAAAAGAGTCATACATTAATGTATGATCTACAACTTTACTATCGAGAGCAGGGTTCACAAATCCATGGATTTAGCACAGCAGAGCTCTGAAGTTGGGCTATTAACCCTGAATCAGGTTTTTAGGGCACAACACAGACTGACAGCACATATTTCAGGACATTTTACTCCCATCTTTGTGTAGCACCAGACCAAACTCACTTAGGGCTTGTTCGGTTATTTTTAATCCATACGGATTGGAGGGGATTGATACAGATTGAAAGAGATTTTGACTCACTAGAGATTGAAACCGCCTCAATCCCCCTCAATCTATATGGATTGGGGTAGAACCGAACAAGCCCTTAAGGAATCTTGTGCTCCTATATATGGTTTTTTTACTCCCTTATAGAACCTTTAGTTCCAAACCCCATGGATTAGCCACAAGAGAATTCCAAAGTTGAGCCAAACTCACTAAACTCAATTCAGTGTATGCATCTGTCTGAAACTCCAGAGATCTGCCAACCTTACTTTGGATTACCTTTTCTCCAAGTTCCATGTAGCTTTAAGGGTGTGACCCTTAACCAAACTTACACACCAACACATGGTCTCCCACTTTTGTATATAACCCTTAGTCTATAACTACACGGATCAGTCATAAACGAATTCCAAAGTTGCTCAAAATATAAAGATTTTAGATTCAAATATTACACCAAGTCTGAAACTCAGAATCTAACAGTCCACTTTTGAGCAAGCTTTACAGCTAGATTCATATGGCTTTAGGGTTACGTAGATTAATCAAGCTGGTACTCATATTGTTGATCAACAAGTTTGTTATAATGACCCTTAGCTAAAACCTCCTGGATTCCAAACTACCAAGGCCCAAGGTTTGCCCAAAACACAACAACACAGAGGCTGACTCAGCATCAAGTCTGAAATCCAAAAACCCGGCAACCCCACTTTGGACCACTTTTTCTCCCAGTTCCATATAGTTCTTGGGCTAGATTGCTTAACCAATCTTGTACACCTAATGTAGCTCTACAACTTTGTTATAGTGACCATTTTCAAAATGACCATAGATAAAAAAAAATTAGAAAGATCTAATTTTGGCTAATTGATATCATTTTCAGAAATCCAAATCTGATTCCAAAACTGAATTTTGCAATTTACTCCAATTTTCTCAACAAAACTTGGATATCTCTACACATAAAATTTGTTTGGTTTAGAAAACTCTATAGCTTTGGTATTTTTACTTTTGGCCAAATATTGCCAGATCATGAAGTTCACTTTTGGGAGTCAAAACTAGAGTTTTCAACTAGGTTTTCCATTCCTTACCAAACACCACATCACACATAGCTTGATCTTTATCCTAGTGAATGCATTCTAAGTGTATCACGAACAATATAATGCTAATGCACATGATGACATGCCAAGTTTTAGTTTCTCGTAACACTAGAGGTGTTACAAGATTGGAGAACAGAAATTATAATGTTCCTTCGAGGAAACCATCCAGCTGATGACGAAGCATATGTCAAGAGAATGCAGGCAACAACAATGACATATAGAATCATATAAGGGGAATTATACAAAGAAGGTGTCTGCTTACCTTTACTAAAGTGCATCTATAGAGATGAAGGTCAAGATTTAATAAGAGAAATTCATTTGGGACTTTGTGGATCGCATATCGGCCCTGTGGCTTTACTGGGAAAAGTCTTTCATCATGGTTTTTACTAGTCAAAGGTAGCTTCAGACATATCATAATTTGTGCAGAAATGTGACAATTGACAGTGATGTGCAAGGGACTAGAAGCAACCTTCATCCTTAACTTAGCTTATACAACCTACATGGCCTTTGCAGTGATGGTGGATGGACATAATAGGGTCGATGCCTGCGGTGCAAGGAAACCTGAGATATGCAGTAGTGGCAGTAGAGTACTTCTATAAGTGGATCGAAGCAAAAGCCCTAGCAACAATAACTTCAACAACTATCCAGAAGTTCTTTTGGCAAAACATTATTTGCCGTTTTGGGGTCTTGAAGTCTACACAGTTGACAACGGTACTCAGTTCGACTCTGAAACAATTAGAGAATTTTGCAACCAAGTGGGAACAAATATACACTTTGCATCAGTTAGGCACTGAGAGTCTAATATGTTGGTGGAAAAAGCAAACAAAATAATTTTGTTGGGAATCACAAAGTCTTTGGTTGGATTACCCAAAGAGAAATGGACTGAGGAGCTTATCAAAGTTGTGTGGAATCACAACACATCTGTATCAAGATCCACTGGTTTAACATCATTCAAGCTTCTCTTCGGGGATGAAGTAGTTACCCCCGTTGAAATCAGAATGGGGCCAGCAAGAGTCATAGCTTTGACTCAGGATCAGGATGATGAAAAAAATTCGAAAGATACAATAGAAGAATCAAGGATCAAAGCAATCGAGCACATAAGCAAGTATCAATCAAAAACCATTAGGTGGAGAGATAGAAAAGTGAAACTAAAGAGCATAGCACCAGGTCACCTCATGCTCTAAAGAATAGCTAACCTAGACACAATAGGAAAATTACAAGTGAAGTGGGAAGGCCCTTTCCTGGTTTCAGCTTCGAACAAGCCAGGCTCATATAGATTGAAGGACATGGAAGGAAACGACATCCCAAGGTCACGTAATACCGACGAGCTTCGAAGATACTACATCTAATGTCAAACTTTGGCACCCTTTTTCCTTATAAAGGGGATAAGGTTTTTTAATGGGGCCAAAAATGTAACAGTTTAGCAAAAAGTACCTAAAGGCAATAAAAGGTGCTATACCCCGAAAAAGTAATCTATATTGAAGTCAGCAAAGGATCCAATCTCCAAAAGCTTCCAATATGATGGTAAGTTTCATCACCAAGGAAAGGTGAAAAAGATTCGAAGTCATTCCTAAGTGAATGCAGAGCTAAAGTTTCATCACCAAGTAAAGGTGAAAAAGCTCCGAAGTCGTTCCTAAGGGAATGCAGAGCTAAAATTTCATCACCAAGTAAAGGTGAAAAAGCACCTAAGTCGTTCTTAGGGAAATTCAGAGCTAAAGTTTTATCACCATAGAGAAAAAGCTCCGAAGTCATTCCTAGGGAATGCAGAACTAAAATCTGATGTAAAAAGCTCTGAAGTCTCGTGTAAGATTTGGATGCTTCGTTTTGGGTGAGAATAAGGGAAGGTGTTTTTCGCCTTCGGCTCAAAATATTGGTAACATTTGATTTCACACATAACAAAGCACTTAGAATTAAAAAGTAAGACCAAAGAGTTATATTACAGTAAACAGTAGTTTGATTACATAAATATTATACAAAGTTTCTTCGGCCTTATAATCAAGCAAAGCTTTGATTTTTCTTTACTAGTTGACCTTCGTCTTCTTTTTTGCATCCTTGCTCTACACAAACAGTCATTGAGAGAATAAAAAATGTTTAGTAAGGAAAACTCATGAATGAAGCTTCAAATAAACACAAGTTTAGAGATAAAACCTTTCTTATATATTCTTCGGCCTCTAAAGCGGCAAATTGTCGACCGCCTTTATCCCAAAGTTCAAAGAAAAATCTTTTCGCGGCACCAAGTACACTCTTCGAGGGAGTCTTGATATCCTCCACAGTCATGCCGAAGTCATTTTTCCCCATAGCCTTAACATGTTCACAACTAGGCTTCTCAAGAACAGAGGCCATGCCACGAGATCCGATCATAGCACAATAGTCGCTTCGGGCATTAATAATATTTTCAACTTCATTTAATTTCTTTTTAATCCAATAAAGTGTCCCTTCGGTGTCATCATTGCCAAAGGAGCTATCCCTTGAAGTTGCACCAACTTAGGAAAAAAATTTCTTCATAGTATCACAACACCGACACGCAAGATCAAAGCAATTCTCCCAAAGCTGGTTTAGAGTCTCCAGTATTTTTTTATTTTCTTTGACTTCACTAGGAGCATTCCTTTATGCTGCCTTAACGCTGGCACGAAGTTCTTCAATAGGATGCTCCTGTTCTTTTATCTTTGTTATCGCTTGTTTTTTATTTCATTTGCTTCGTGTAATTTTTCTTTTAAAGATGCAACTTCGCCCTCCTTTTCTTGCAAAGAAGTTCGAAGTGTTCTAGTTTCGCCATGTAGCTTTGATAGCTCATCATCTTCTTTTTCTTGCTGAATTCTTAGAGCTTTGCTCAACATTAGCCCCTGCATCAAGAAGATAACTAGTCTAAGTTAAAAATACACTTTATCCGAAGCTGCATCGAAACAAAAGAATTTCTCTTACCTTAATACTAGTATAAGCCAAACTATGAGAGAGTTTTCTCTTTTTGACTTGGCTCAACCATTCTTCAACTTCTGGAAATCCAATGTTTCGAGTAATATTTCTTACAATCTTTGATTCATCAGGATCAGGTATGCATATCAGCATTTGATCTCCCCCCAAGAGCAAAGCCCTAGGCCCATACCCCATAGCTTCACCTTTCTTTTCTATGTCCGAAGCTTCTTTGTCATCAAGTTTTCCCCCATCAAGATGCCTCAGGAAAAATCCAAGATCTTCTACTTATTCACCCATAGTCTGAGTTGCTTCGGTTGCATCTTTCTCAATAACAGGGCTCGACTTTTTCAGCTCTCTCTCCTCCTTTTCATGCCCTGAAGATCTGCCTCCTTCGGCGGTCATTATCTTGTCTTCGGAGGATGTTGAGTCTCTGAAGGCAGCGCCTCCAAGACCCAAAATTCATGGCCTCTCTACTTCCTCCTCAGATGAAGTATTTTTAATCATCGAGGAATGGTCTTCTTTGTCAGTTTCCTTTGTAGTTGGCATAAATCGAGTCAGTATCGGTCCTAAGAGACTTAGAGGGGAGAATGGCAATGGTTGTGTCATTACCTTGAGAATCCTTGTACGTCCCAAAGAAGAAGTCGTCATAGCACTCCCTTTCGCTTGGTCTTCCCTAGCAGCAGATTTTTTCGAAGTTTTCGCTTTCTTCTTTTCTGGGCTCGAAGATGGTTCTTCGTCGACCTCTAACTCATCATTTTTGTAGTAGCTTTAGCAATTTTCTTCAACTCTTCCCAACACTCTTGGTAATCCTTTTTCTCTTCTCCCGAGTTCCAGTATTGATAGTAGGATTTTCATAATCTGGATAATTAAAACTAATTGGCATCCATGACCCTATCGAGACTAAGTTTCCACCGGCCTCTGAATATAGAGGACATCTCTTTGTGTTCCCTTGTAGATAGTTTCCACATATTTCATTGCATTTCCCGTATAAACCTAAGCCATTGAGTCGAAGGAGCTTTATACAAAGGTTATTCCTTAAAACTAAAAACTAGAGTAACAAGTCCTTCATCCTTTGACTTCACCTCCTTCGGCAGCTTCCACCCAGACCAAGTTGGATAAATGTTATAAGCAAGTGCCTCCTGAATTAAATCTTGAGACCCAATTTTCTTGAAAACTGTATTGAAGGCTTCATAACACTCTTCAGCAACCATGTTTAGTTCGCACTTCAGTCGTTTCAAACCAAAGCTAATCCTTAAAGGACTCATGGGCACACCTTTAAAGTCCTCACGCTGTTCGAAGTCAACTTTGGCATAAAACAACTCTTTTGTCCAATATCCATGACACTTGGTTCGATATGCGAGAACCGGCTCAGTTGTATCCTTACAATACGCGAAGTTATAGGATCCGAAGTTATTGTGAAGGCCTGTTAGACCCTTGGCCTTTGTTTGATAGTGCAAATCATGCACCCTGCAGAAAGCATTAGCATTTGTATGACCCCCTGGCTTCGTACAGCCCAAATGAAAACGTTAAGGCAAACTATGGCATTTGGAGTCAATTGATGCAGATACCTCATAACCCTGAAGTATCTTTGCAATCATCTTGTACATTGGAAGCCAAAGTCCTGCCTTGAAAAAGCTTTTGTATACAACCACCTCGTCCTTTCCCAGCATTGGGGTCCCCTCATCCTTAGGGAGGCACAAATTGACTTTACTACTGAAATAACTGAAAGGGAAATGGCCTTAACCATTTTCTATATTTGATTTTGGTGCTTGACTACCATCACAATTCTTATGGACTAACTAGTTTGTCTAGCTGATTGATTCACAAGTGTGTAGCTCCATCCATTTTGGACTAGAGAACTTTTTAAGTTTACTGAGCCGCAGACCGTCCGGGCTCTTCCGGCGGACCGTCCGTGCTGCCTCAAAGCACCTCGGACACGAACTATGTTGAAAACCTCACTTCTACTGCGGACTGTCCGAAGGAGAGAAGAGCACCGTCCGAGACCAGGCAAGGACTGTCCGCCCATTGAAAACCAAAGAAATCCGAAGATGATGGGTTCGGTGCAATTCATTTTTAGTGTCCTTGCAGACCGTCCGGGGTACACGGCCGAAATGTCCGTGATTGCTTTATATAACATATGATGACACATTTAATGCACTTATAGCCATTGATATAGCCATTTGTCGGGGACCGTAATTAGGGGTACCCCCGATGCTCCTTAATCCGGCTGGAAAACATCTTCAGAACAAACCATACACGGCTGATAAGGCACGGTTCAAGTCAAGGCCACGTCTACCGAGGGACGCGACCTCATCCGAGCCCAGCCTCGGGTGGGAACAGTAGTCCCAAACGAATTCACGCCTCGCCCGAGGGCCTCCCCAGGCAGTGGGCGCACCCCCGGCTCGCCCGAAGCCCAGCTCGGGCAGACTTTGTCGTGCAGCGACCTCGACCAAATCGCCTTACAAACCGACCTTATCGCATGCACATTTAATGCGGGGATCGCCTGACACCTTATCCTGACACGCGTGCCTCAGTCGGCAAGGTCGAAGTGACCGCAGTCACTTCGCCCCTTTACTGACCGTTCTGACAGGAAAACAGCGCTATTCACCCCGCTCCAGCAACTGTGCCGGCCACCAGGGAAAGACTAACAACAATCACGGCCTTTCCCGAGTTCGGCCTCGGGCACAACAAGGAGCTCCGCCTCGCCCGACCCCAGGCCTCGGCCTCAGCTTCGGTCTCGGGAGAAGGTCTCCGCCTCGACCGACCCCGACCTCGGCCTCAGCCTCGGCCTCGGGAGAAGGACTCCGCCTCGCCCGACCTCAGCCTCGGCCTCGGAGGAGTCATCGCCTCGCCCGACCTCAGCCTCGGCCTCGAAGGAGTCGCCGCCTCGCCCGACCTCGGCCTCAGATTAACTACTCTACTGGGGATCCATCATTACCCTACCCCTAGCTAGCTGCCTCGGGCTATGAAGGAACAAGACCGGTGTCCCATCTGGGTTACTCCGGTAACAGGTAATGATGGCTCCCCGCGTGCGCCCGTGACATCAGTTGCTCTCAACCCCCTACGGAAGCAAGGAAACGTCAGCAGGATCCATGCCGCTCCGCCAGCTATGCTTCTATAGGGCTCAAGGCACTTCACCGACGGCCACGTTAGTACATGTACAGGGCTCAAGACACTTCACCGATGGCCACGTTGGTACATGTACAGGGCTCAAGGCACTTCTCCGCCAGCCACGTTAGCTCATAGCTACACCCCCATTGTACAGCTGGGCATCTCCTTGTATCTATAAAAGGGGATGTCCAGGGCCTTCCAACGGGGGGAAGGACAGGGAGACGGACGGAGGGGGAGAGGACGGAAAAAACGCACGTCCGTCGAGCGGAGGCAGGCAGAGTAGGAGAGACGTGGTAGAGGCAGACTCAGACAGCTCTCCTCAAGGCCGAACTCTCTCTCTCTCGCTCTCCCGCAACGCTTGTAACCCCTACTACGAGCACCCCGGTACAAGATAACATAAGCCTCGTTTCCCTCTTGTGTTCCATCTTGCATCAACCCATCTGGGCAGGGACACGCAGCGACAAATTTACTGGTCGGTTGACGGTCCTCACGGATCCAAAACACCGACAGTTGGCGCGCCAGGTAGGGGCCTGCTGCGTGTTAACAAATACTTTCCCGTTGAGTTCCAGATGGGTAGCTTTCAGCAGCCTCTTCAGCCCGGGACGGTGCTCCGCTTCGGAAGTCTTGAGTTAATGTCCCTCGACGGCGGCTACGACATGGTACTGCTCCCCTCGCAGCACGACGACGGTCGTCGGCCCGCCCGGTGGAGGCGAACTCGACGACGGCATCTCCTCGCGGTAGAAGAGGAACACCCGGGTTTGCCCCGCTACCCTCCTTGCCGGAAGAGGAGGAGACGGGGCAACCATGGCTAGACAGGAGGTGGCACCTCGTTGGCTGTCGGACCAGAGCGAGTCGACGACGACGGCACCCCTGCGGGGGACATGTCGGGTGTTGTCCTCGCACTTGAGACAATGGTGGGTGTCGCTTCCCCGCAACGTGCCAACCCAAGCGGACTGATGACGCCAGCACCCTCACGAAGGATTTGTTGGGCGTTAGCCTCGCACCTGAGATAACGGTGCAGTCCGTCCCCGATGCGACTTCGCCACCGTCCATCAACCAAGAGGTACCATCCGTTTTTCACCCTGTTCCCTTTAGATTCAGCTTCGATCCACCAAGCGACCCTGTTTTGGTGAGTGCTTTCGCTAGGGCATATCCTGACCTTCCGGGGTACCATATGTGGTCAACTTGGGATCGACTGACGGCCGTCTCAACCTCTGGACCCGCGGATTCCGAGGAAGAGGACGACCCCGACGTCAGTTGGGATTTCTCCGGACTCCGTGATCCCGGTGCCATGCGTGACTTCATGTCCGCATGTGACCACTGCCTCTCTGGCTGCTCTGATGATGGCCACAGCCTTGACGATGAGGGTTGCGACCCAACTCGCGAGTGCTACCACATCGATCAGGAGGATCACGACGGAGAAAACCACCTTGGCATGCCAGGAAGTGATAGCGCCCTTGCACCTGCGTCTCGTGTTGAGATCCCGCGGGAGCTAGCTATGGTCCAAGTCCCTACGGGGGGTCAGGACACACAGCTTGAGCAACTCCGTGAGATGCAGGCCAAGCTCGACGAAGAAGCAGGGCGACTTGTACAGCTCCGACAAAACATCGAGCAGGAATGGGCAGGCCGGGCGCTCACCGGAGGAGCATGTCATCGGGCCAGAGACGTCCAGCGCCGCATTGTTGACGATGTCAGGGTGATGCCGCCCCCGGCCTTCGACGGGGCCGGCCAGAACCTAGCTGCAGCGGCGATGCTACTTCGAACAATGCTGGAGCCATCCACCACCGAGGGGCGACGTATCCAGGGTGAGCTCAAGGGCCTCATGGAAGACGCCGCTGTCCGACAAGCCGAGAGCTCTGCCTCCCGGAGACGAGGAGACCCCTCCGAGCATCATGCAACGCCCTCCCGGCGCATGTGGGAGGCCTCGGTCCACACCGAGCGCACACGGGACGGGACGCCAGCAGCCTCAGATCACCTCGGCGATGAGCAACTCCGCCGCGACCGTCGAACTCGACTCGAGGAGAAGGTGCGCCGAGGCTACCACCCCAGGCGCGGGGGACGCTACGACAGTGAGGAGGATCGGAGTCCCTCGCCCGAACCACCAGTTCCGTGAGTCTTCAACCGGGCCATACGACGAGCATCGTTCCTGGCCTGGTTCCGAGCCCCGACTACCATCACCAAGTACTCAGGGGAGACAAGGCCGGAGTTGTGGCTTACGGACTACCGGCTGGCATGCCAGTTGGGAGGGACGGACGACGACAACCTCATCATCCGCAATCTCCCCCTTTTCCTCTCCGACGCTGCCCGGGCCTAGCTAGAGCATCTGCCTCCTGCGCAGATCTCTGACTGGGACGACCTGGTCAAGGCTTTCGCTGGAAATTTCCAGGGTTCGTACGTACGCCTGGGAACTCATGGGATCTCCGAAGCTGCTGCCAGCAGCCAGGGGAATCCCTACGAGAGTACATCCGGCGGTTTTCAAAGCAGCGGACCGAGCTGCTCAACATCACCAACTCGGATGTCATCGGAGCTTTCCTCGTCGGCACCACTTGCCGGGACCTGGTGAGTAAACTAGGACACAAGACTCCCACCAAGGCGAGCGACTTGATGGACATCGCCACCAAGTTTGCCTTTAGTCAGGAGGCGGTCGAAGCCATCTTCCAGAAGGACAAGCAGCCTCAGGGAGGGCAGAAGGAAGACGCCCCCGAGGCGTCCGCCCAGCGTGGCACGAAGAAGAAGGCCAAGAAGAAGGCGTAGGCGAAGCGCAAAGTCGTCGACACGGATCTCGTCGCTGCTGCCGAGCACAGGAACCCTCGGAAGCCTCCCGGAGGAGCCAACACGTTCGACAAGATGCTCAAGGAGTCGTGCCCCTATCACAGGGGTCCCGTCAAGCACACCCTTGAAGAGTGCGACATGCTCTGGCACTACTTCAACAAGGCTGGACCCTCGGCAGAAGGTGGCAAAGACCAAGGCAACAACAAGAAGGGGTGCGACAAGGAAGAAGAGTTCCCAGAGGTCCACAACTGCTTCATGATCTACGGCGGATAGGTGGTGAACGCCTCGGCTCGGCACCGCAAGCAAGAGCGCCGGGAGGTCTGCTCGGTGAAGGTAGCGACGCTGGTCTACCTAGACTGGTCCGACAAGCCCATCACCTTCGACCAAGGCGACCACCCCGACTACGTGCTGAGCCCAGGAAGGTACCCACTCGTCGTTGATCCGATCATCGGCAACGTTAGGCTCTCCAAGGTCCTCATGGACGAGGGCAGCAGCCTCAACATCATCTACGCCGAGACCCTGGAGCTCTTGGGGGTTGATCGGTCCGAAATCCAAGCTGGTGCAGCACCCTTCCACGGGATCGCACCCAGAAAGCGTATCCTGCCCCTCGGACAGATTGACTTACCCGTCTACTTCGGAACCCCCTCCAACTTCCGAAAGGAAACCCTCACCTTCGAGGTAGTTGAGTTTCGAGGGACCTATCACGCGGTGCTAGGAAGACCGTGCTACGCCAAGTTCATGGCCATCCCCAACTACACTTACCTCAAGCTCAAGATGCCTGGCCCCAAGGGAGTCATCACCGTCGGACCCACGTACCGCCACGCTTAGGAGTGCGACGTGGAATGCGTGGAGTACGACCGAGGCCCTCGCCGAGTTCGAAGCCCTCATCGCCGACCTGGATTGCCTCTCCAAAGAAGCGCTCGACGCGAAGCGGCGCGCCGGCAACTTCAAACCGGCCGAGGTAGTTAAGTCTGTCTCCCTCGACCCCAGCAACGACGCCGGCAAGAAAGTCAGGATTGGCTCCAAGCTCGACCCCAAATAAGAAGCAGTGCTCATCGACTTTCTCCGCGCAAACGCCGAAGTTTTTGCGTGGAGTCCCTCGGACATGCCTGGCATACCGAGGGATGTCGCCGAGCACTCACTGGACATTCGAGCCGGTGCCCGACCCGTGAAGCAGTCCCTGCGCCGCTTTGATGAAGAAAAGCGCAGGGCCATAGGCGAGGAGGTCCACAAGCTGGTGGCTGCAGGGTTCATCAAAGAGGTATTCCATCCCGAATGGTTAGCTAACCCTGTACTTGTAAAGAAAAAGGGTGGGAAATGGAGGATGTGCAAAGACTACACTGGTTTAAACAAAGCATGTCCAAAGGTTCCCTACCCTCTGCCTCGCATCGATCAAATTGTGGACTCCACTGCTGGGTGTGAAACCCTGTCTTTCCTCGACGCCTATTCAGGCTATCACCAAATCAAGATGAAAGAATCCGACCAGCTCGTGACTTCTTTCATCACACCCTTTGGCATGTATTGTTATACTACAATGCCATTTGGTTTGAGGAATGCAGGTGCCACCTACCAAAGGTGCATGAACCATGTGTTCGGAGAACACATCTGCAGAACGGTCGAGGCTTATGTCAATGACATCGTTGTCAAGACAAGGAAAGCCTCCGACCTCCTCTCCGACCTTGAAGTAACTTTCGGGTGCCTGCGTGCAAAGGGCGTAAAACTCAATCCCGAGAAGTGTATCTTCGGAGTCCCCCGAGGCATGCTCCTAGGGTTCATCGTCTCCGAACGAGGCATCGAGGCCAACCCAGAGAAGATTGTGGCCATCACCAACATGGGGCCCATCAAAGACTTGAAAGGAGTACAAAGGGTCATGGGATGCCTTGCGGCTCTGAGCCGCTTCATCTCGTGCCTCGGCGAGAAAGGATTGCCCTTGTACCGCCTCTTAAGGAAGGCCGAGCGCTTCACTTGGACCCCCGAGGCCGAAGAAGCCCTCGGAAACTTAAAGGCACTCCTTACTAATGCACCCATCTTGGTGCCCCCTGCTATGAGAGAAGCCCTCTTGATTTACGTAGCCGCGACCACTCAGGTGGTCAGCGCCGCAATCGTAGTCGAGAGACGAGAAGAAGGGTATGCACTGCTCATTCAGAGGCCGGTCTACTTCATCAGCGAGGTGCTATTCGGGACCAAGATCCGCTACCCGCAAATCCAGAAGCTACTGTACGCAGTAATTCTGACACGACGAAAGTTGCGACACTACTTCGAGTCTCATCCGGTGACTATGGTGTCATCCTTCCCCCTGGGAGAGATCATCCAGTGCCGAGAGGCCTCAGGTAGGATAGCAAAATGGGCAGTGGAACTCATGGGCGAAACACTTTCATTCGCTCCTCAGAAGGCCATAAAATCTCAAGTCCTGGCAGACTTCTTAGCTGAATGGGTCGACACCCAATTGCCGACAGCTCCGATACAGCCCGAACTTTGGATCATGTACTTCGATGGGTCGCTTATGAAGACAGGAGCAAGTGCTGGCCTCCTCTTCATCTCACCCCTCAGGAAACATGTGCGCTACGTACTGTGCCTCCATTTTCCAGCGTCGAACAACGTGGCCGAGTACGAAGCCTTGGTTAATGGACTATGCATCACCGTCGAGCTAGGGGTTCGGCGCCTCGACGCTCGTGGCGACTCGCAGCTTGTTATTGACCAAGTCATGAAGAACTCCCACTGCCACGATCGGAAAATGGAGGCCTACTGCGACAAAGTTTGGCGCTTGGAAGACAAGTTCTATGGGCTGGAGCTCAACCATGTTGCTCGACGGTACAACGAGACCACGGATGAGCTGGCAAAAATAGCCTCGGGGCGAACGACGGTTCCCCCGGACGTCTTCTCTAGGGACATATATCAGCCATCCGTCAAACTCGATGACGCGCCCGAACCCGAGGAGCCCTTGGCCCAGCCCGAGGTACCCTCGGCCACTGAGGGTGAGGCATTACGCATCAAGGGAGAGCGGAATGGGGTTGCGCCAAACCAAAACTGGTAGACCCCGTACCTTTGATATCTCCTCCGAGGAGAGTTGCCCCTCGACAAGGCCGAAGCTCAGCGACTGGCTCGGCGCGCCAAGTCGTTCGTTTTACTAGGTGATGAAAAGGAGTTGTATCACCGCAGCCCCTCAGGCATTCTTCAACGATGCATATCCATTGCCCAAGGACAAGAGCTGTTACAAGAAATACACTCGGGGGCTTGCGGTCACCATGCAACACCTCGAGCCCTCATGGGAAATGCTTTCCGACAAGGGTTCTAATAGCCAACCGCGGTGGCCGACGCCACTAGGATTGTACGCTCCTGTCGTGGGTGTCAATTCTACGCGAAACAGACGCACCTGCCCGCTCAGGCCCTCCAGACGATACCTATCACTTAGTCGTTTGCCGTGTGGGGTCTGGACCTCGTCGGTCCCTTGTAGAAGGCACCCGGGGGCTTCACGCACCTGCTGGTCACCATCGACAAATTCTCCAAGTGGATCGAGGTCCGACCCTTAACCAGCATCGGGTCCGAGCAGGCGGTGGCGTTCTTCACAAATATCATCCATCGCTTTGGGGTCCCAAACTCAATCATCACCGACAATGGCACGCAGTTCACTGGGAAAAAGTTCCTGGACTTCTGCGAGGACCACCACATCCGTGTGGACTGGGCCGCCGTAGCTCACCCAATGACAAATGGGCAGGTGGAGCGCGCCAACGGTATGATTTTGCAGGGATTAAAACCAAGGATCTACAACGACCTCAACAAGTTTGGTAAGCGGTGGATAAAAGAACTACCCTCAGTGGTTTGGAGTCTGAGGATGACGCCGAGCCGGGCCACGGGCTTCTCGCCGTTTTTCCTAGTCTATGGGGCCGAGGCCATCTTAGCCACAGATTTGGAATATGGTTCCCCGAGGACAAAGGCTTACGACGACCAAAGCAACCAAACCAGCCAAGAGGATTCATTGGACCAGCTGGAAGAGGCTCGGGACGTGGCCTTACTACACTCGGTGCGGTATCATCAGTCTCTGTGACGCTACCATGCCCGAAGGGTTCGGCCCCGAGACTTCCAAGTGGGAGACTTGGTACTTCGGCTGCGACAAGACGCCCGAGGGCGCCACAAACTTACCCCTCCCTAGGAAGGGCCCTTCATCATCGCCAAGATTTTGAAGCCCGGGACATACAAGCTAGCCAACGATCAAGGCAAGGTCTACAACAACGCTTAGAACATTGAAAAGCTACGTCGCTTTTACCCTTAAAATGTTTCAAGTCGTTCATGTATCTCGCTTTTCTTTACATGCATAAATAAAGTCTAGCTATCAAGGAAGGATCAGCCTTGCCTCGGCAAAGCCAGACCCTCCCTCGGGGGCTAGAAGGGGGAACCCCCTCTGCGTCAAAATTTTCCTCGAAAAAGTTTTCTACCAGAACGACTTTCATGCTTTTCGACTGCGTCGATAACAGAATCCTAAAGACGAGCAGGAGAGACCTTGAGTGGCAAGGTCGATCGAGCCGAGGGACTCCTACGCCTCCGGGATACAGATACCTCACTCATCACCTTCCGCGAAAAGTAACTCGCGCTTGGATAAGCGATTCTGCTACCGACGAACAAGTCCTAACGCACGAAACGAGAAGAAAGAAAACGACTTTCGTACTTTTCGACTGCATAGATAACGGAATCCTGAAAACGACAAGAGGACACGTAAGCGGCAAGGCCGACCGAGCCGAGGGACTCCTACGCCTCCGGGATACGGATACCTCACTCATCACCTTCCATGAAAAATAACTCACGCTCGGATCAGCGATTCTGCTACCGAACAAGTCCTAAGGCTCGAAACAAGAGGAAAGGAAACACAGCTTTAAACTTCAACAATGAAAATGTTTAGGCCTCAGCGGCCGCAAAAAACATACGCATACTTAGAACAAACTGTTCCTGCAGGCTCAGACATCGGGAGGGGGAGGAGCAGCACGCTCAGCGTCATTTCCACTCTCGGCAAAATCTGGCCCGGCCTCGGATGGCAACGCAGGCGGAAGGACCTCCACCTCGAAGGAGGAAGCTAGCACCGCACTTGGGCCCTCGACAGCCGTGTCAAGCCTCTAGACCTCTGCTAAGGCAGCCTCCTCTTCGTCGGGTAAGCAGTACCCCTCGCTGACCCGCTCCAGATCCATGTCGTAGTGGGAAGCGAGCATGGCGAAGGCCCGCCTAACGCCATGGTGCAGCACCCCACGGAGTCTGCTGCGCACATGGCCGCCCAAGGCCCGCAGGTGACTCTAGGGGGAGCTACCCGAGGGGACGTCATCGAGGCCAAAGGCCCAGCAGAAAGCCAAGATAGCCTCGGACATGGCCACGCGGTCGGCCTCCTTCTGCTCAGCCGCCTCGGCAAGCACCTTGCATTTCTTGACGGACTCGTTAAGAGCCGTCTCGAACCCTGCAGACAGCCGGACAACATTCTTTAGACACAAGGAGAAGAATGGAGACAAAAAACAAAGTCACAAAGCGGGTGAAACAACCTTCGGCCCGTACACGCTGCTGCGAGGCCTTAGCTTGGGCGAACCAAGCAGACCCGACGGCCACGGCCAGACCCTCCGCAAGGGTCCCAGCCCGGGCGGTCGCCTCGGAGTCTAGAAAGGAGGGACCCCCTCTGTGCCGAAAACTTTCCTCAGAAAAGTTTTCCACCAAAACGACTTTCGTGCCTTTCGACTGTGTCGATAACGGAATCCTAAAAACGACAAGAGAGACCTTGAACGGCAAGGCCGACCGAGCCAAGGGACTCCTATGCCTCCGAGATACGGATACCTTACTCGTCACCTTCCGCGAAAGGTAACTCACGCTCAGATAAGTGATTCTGCTACCGACGAACAAGTCTTAATGCTCGAAACAAGAGGAAAGAAGCACATCTTTATACCCAAATGTTCAGGCCTCAGCAGCCACAAAGAACAAACACACGTACTTGGGATAACTATGCTACATAGATGTCGGCAGCACCCTCGGTGGCTTTCCCGACCTACGGTAGATATCTCTATACTTGGAGCAATCACATTTTGCTCTTACATTCCCTTACAAACGGGACCCAGCTCCATTCCCGCAGGAATGAACAACCTCCACACCAGAAGGCCTGCGGGACAACGAACCCTAGGTGGCCCGCCGGCGACCACTACACCGGCAGCGCGACAACGACCTCCGCCTCGGGCGGCTAGACAGCAGCAGCGATGGCCTCAGGGCAAACGCTACTGCTGAAAGGCCCTCGTTCACGTCCCCTCACAGGGGACGAGAGCCAGCCATTAAAGCCAAAGAGCCGGAGGTCCGGAGCACAGGTGGCACCGATGGTCTCATCAGCGGAGGCAACCGCTTCGACAGAGGAAGCCTCACCTATGGCAACCACCACCTCAGCACCGACGACAGCGGCCACCTGCCCACCAACACCGCACCGGTGAACGGCGCCCGCCCCAATGCGCACCGGCAGGTCCTCACTCCCGTCCTCGCCGAGGCTGTCCCAGAACACGAGTACCGCCCTCGCGGCCTACGACGTGTTGTGCGACCCCCCGGTGCAGCCGACGACGCAAGGAGGACCTGGACGTGGCCGGCCTGCGCACGACGCGACCGACACCCGTGCGGCGGATGGGCAGCCACGCTCCGCCCCAGCGGTAGGAGGTGGCACCGGAAGCAGCACCGGAGCCGCTCAGGCCAGGGAGCCAGACACGCGGCAGCTGACAGCGCCACGGGCGGCGAACGCCCTTCTCCCCCGATCACTGAGGGAAGGAGCGGGCCGCTGCCCACGTGGAGGCGGGCCTCGACTCGGTGCACCCTCCTACCCAGCACGGATGATGAACATCCTTGAAGCCGAGGGTAGGGGGGAGGCCACAACCTAGCTCGCCCTTCCCCGCCACAAAGCTGGTGGTCATCCTCCTGGATGACCATTGGTGGGGGAATGCAGCCGGGCTACATGATGAAAATCCTTGAAGCCGAGCGATGATTGGAGAGCGCCAACCCCCACGGGGTCGCGCCCCTCCAACAGCAGCAAGAAGAAGGCGACACAGGTGCACCCCATCTGGGGGCTCGGAAGGAGGAAAGGCGCGATGAATGTGAGGAGTGTGAAGGCATGGCTATCGCCGGGGGGGTCGATCCCTTTTTAAAGGCAGATCTCCTCACTCGCACCCCCAAGCGTCACGGGCAAAGTCTCCACCAACGTGCTCCAGGGATCCCACCCCATGACACGGGGGCTGGGTCCCACACGTCATGCGAGCTAACCCGAAACGCGAAGAAGGCAAACCGCCGCACGCGAAGCACGTAACCGCCCCGCGGTTATAAGCATTCCGTCATCCTCACTGAAACCAGTGGTCGAAAGGGTGGACCGCCACGCAAGAAGCATGCAACCACACTACGGTTGTGCACCCTTTCAGCTTCGTCGCATCCGGCGATCCAGCATGGAGGCCCGGGCCCACATGTCATGTAACCGGCGCAACGGTTACTACGTGCAAGGAAACCACACCGCCACTCGCGCCAATGCCTCGTCTTCTCGACTGCAGAACCAGCACAGTGACTCAGGACAGCCCTGTGCGTGACCCAACAGTGCCCATTAAGTGCGACGATCACGGGTCACTAAGCCGCGGAGATAGGCACGACGGTCGATATGATCAGAGGCGGGCCGGCAGTAATTACAGCAACAGGCGTGCGGAAGCAGCGGTCCAATCACCTACAGGTTCGCATCCTCTCCCAAAACGACAGGGGAGCCATCTCCCGCAGCATAAAAAACGATGCACCCATGTTCCGTTCCTCGAACGACTCGCGCACGCGCAACAGACGCCCCGCGAATCGTCCGTCCCGTCGCATTAACTCCTTGGCAGGGCAAGCGACACCTCCGGCAGGCGAAGTGGGCGCCGTTTCACCTCCGTCATGATGACCGCATCAAAAAAGGTGTGCCACATTATTTAAATTTATATCCTTTTCCTTTTTCCTCTCTCTCTCTCTCTCTTGCCACAGGGACCGGGAAAGGGGATATTGCAAAAAGGATCCTTCTCGGCGAAGGAAACGGACCCCGAGCCCTCCTACTGATCAGGGGTTTGAAGGTTGCGCCCTCCAGGGTTCGGCAACCGCCCTAGAGCACTCGGGCTCCGAGCCCTTTATTGATCAGGGGTTCGAAGGCTGGCCCCTCGGAAGGGTTCGACAGCTGCCCCAGAGCACGCAGAGTCAGGGATGACCCTGGGTACGTCCGTTACATGGCTGAGGCTCGAGCTACGCTCCCGAGGTACCCTAGGACATTTCCGAGACCAGCGGGAATGATTTGTAACGGAATCCCACCGAAGGGAGGCATCGAGCCCTCGGACCCTATCGAATGGGTCCGGGTTCGGCAAATCACCTGCAGGTACTTTTGGAGCGCGCCTCTGGGCCACTAGCTGACCCTTATCGAACGGGGCTTGGGCGTCCACTCGGATCACCCGCTAGCAACTCACTGGAAAACACCATGTTCGGTGCCCTCCGAGGGTAACATGGCGCTTTCCCCCCCATCCTCCTCGCGGAGAGGCGACGAAGGGGCGTACAATAAAAGTCGAGACGGTCCTTTATCGTCCTCTCGCTCCGGGCAGAGGCTTGGGGGCTGCTCTCGCGCCAGGCTACGGCCAAACTGTTGACCACGTCAACGAACCAGCTTGAAAACTCGGAGCCTGACCGTGCACCTGGGCTGCAGCCAAACCGCATGAGGGAACAACAAGGCCGACCGAGGCATCACAAAAAGGATTAAGACCTCAGAGGAGTCAAACCACTCCTCCAAGGCCTCGGGGGCTACACCCGGCGGGTGCGCTCGCGCGCACCCACCGGAACAAAGCATAACCGAGAAGGGCCGGTCCCCTTGCAAAAAATCTGGCAGAACCTCCAAGCGAGTACCAACACTCCCTTCGAGGCTCGGGGGCTACTGTCGAGGACCGTAATTAGGGGTACCCCTGATGCTCCTTAATCCGGCTGGAAAACATCTTCAGAACAAACCATACACGGCAGATAAGGCACTGTTCAAGCCAATGCCATGTCTACCGAGGGACGCGACCTCATCCGAGCCCAGCCTCGAGCGGGAACAGTAGTCTCGGACGAATTCACGCCGCGCCCGAGGGCCTCCCCAGGCAGTGGGCACACCCCCGGCTCGCCCGAAGCCCAGCTCGGGCAGACTTTGTCGTGCAGCGACCTCGACCAAATCGCCTTACCAACCGACCGTATCACATGCGCATTTAATGCGGGGATCACCTGACACCTTATCTTGACACACGTGCCTCAGTCGGCAAGGTCGAAATGACCGCAGTCACTTCACCCCTTTACTGACCGTTCTGACAGGAAAACAACGCTATTCACCCCGCTCCGGCAACTGTGCTGGCCACCAGGGAAAGACTAACAACAGTCACGGCCTTTCCTGAGTTCGGCCTCGGGCGCAACAAGGAGCTCCGCCTCGCTCGACCCCAGGCCTCGGCCTCAGCTTCGGTCTCGGGAGAAGCTCTCCGCCTCGACTGACCCCGACCTCAGCCTCGGCCTCGGGAGAAGGACTCCACCTCGCTCGACCTCAGCCTCGGAGGAGTCGTCGCCTCGCCCAACCTCAGCCTCGGCCTCGGAGGAGTCGCCGCCTCGCCCGACCTCGGCCTCGGATTAACTACGCTACTGGGGATCCATCATTACCCTACCCCTAGCTAGCCGCCTCAGGATATGAAGGAACAAGATCGGTGTCCCATCTAGGTTACTTCGGTAATAGGTAATGATGGCTCCCCGCGTGCGCCCGTGACGTCGGTTGCTCTCAACCCCCTACAGAAGCAAGGAAACGTCAGCAGGATCCATGTCGCTCCGCCAGCTATACTTCTATAGGGCTTAAGGCACTTCACCGACGACCACGTTGGTACATGTACAGGGCTCAAGGCACTTCACCGACGGCCACATTGGTACATGTACAGGGCTCAAGGCACTTCTCCGCCAGCCACGTTAGCTCATAGCTACACCCCCATTGTACAGCTGGGCATCTCCTTGTATCTATAAATTGGGATGTCCAGGGCCTTCCAACGGGGGGAAGGACAGGGAGACGGATGGAGGGGGAGAGGACAGAAAAAACGCACGTCCATCGAGCGGAGGCAGGCAGAGTAGGAGAGACGCGGTAGAGGCAGACTCAGACAGCTCTCCTCAAGGCCAAACTCTCTCTCTCTCGCTCTCCCGTAACGCTTGTAACCCCTACTACGAGCACCCCGATGCACGATAACATAAGCCTCGTTTCCCTCTTGTGTTCCATCTTGCATCAACCCATCTAGGCAGGGACACGCAGCGACAAATTTACTGGTCGGTTGATGGTCCTCGCGGGTCCGAAACGCCGACACCATTAGTGTTGACCGTTGCAAATCCAGCCGTTGATGTACAGGGGCGGACCGTCCGAAGGAAGGGCGCGGACCGTCTGCGTGTGGCAGAAAGTTGGCAACAGATAGGAAGTGGTTGGTAGCTATAAATACAACTCCAACCACCTCCATTCACTACATCCAAGTATCCCATTCATTTTCATCCCAAGACATATTCGAAGCTTCCAAAATCTTCCAAGTGCCATAATTGTGACTAGTGATCATTAGTGATTAGTGCCTTGGAAAGTCTAGAGAGAGTGTGATCTTGTGATTTTCTTATTCCTCTTGTTGCTTGTCCTTCTTAATCGTGCTTTCTTCATCTCCTTCTAAACTCTCAAGTAACTTGTAAAGCTAGCAAGAGACATCTAATTGTTTGGTGATCCTTGCAGGGTCTAAGTGACCCTCAAGGTTAAGAAGAAGCACTCAACCGGTCTAAGTGACCGTTTGAGAGAGGAAAATGGTTGAAAGAGACCCAGCCTATGTGGCCTTCTCAACGGGGAGTAGGATCTTTAGAACCAAAACTCGGGAAACAAATCGCCCGTGTCCTTATGTTAATCTTGTATTGCAATTTGATTCTTTCTCTCCTCTCTCTCTAAAGTTCTCTTGCTTGTAATCTCTTTGAGTTAGCTCCTAAAGTTATCTGCATTGATTGAGCAACTCATAGCAAAAAGAACTCTGTTCTACACTCCAATTTCATTATTACTCATTCTAACTCTAACCCCAAGCAAAGTTTGTATCAAAGTTTATAAATTTTAGGTTTCACCTATCCAACACCCTCTAGATGACTTTCAATTGGTATCAAAGCCCAGTACTTCATTAAAGTCTAACAACTCGAAGTGATGTCGAGTGAACACGCCAAAAAGGAGTTTGTGGCGGAACCACCCGAATTATTCCAGCTTAAGTGCCCAAGTCGCACCCTTAGAGGTGGCAACACACTTAAATCGGAATAACCCGTCAGTCCCTCGGATCTAGTCTGATAAAGCCACTTATCCAGGATCGAATACCACTAGCTCACTCGAAGGTGAGGCACAGAGAAATACAATAAAGCATAATACCATAAATTAAGAAAGTATCATTAGTGATTACATCATCGGATTTTTTAGAAATAATAACAATAAGTTTTAATGCAGCGGAAATAGCTAACGGAGAAAACAGAGTAACATGGTGAAGCCTGGCCACGCTACTCCCCCTGGTCCTCTCCCACGGAAGCAGTAACCCACTCGACCGTCTATCCCGGTGGCAGGGATGGAGGCCAAGTCACACCATCAACCAAATCAAGGAGGTACCTGCAAAAATTATGCCACAAGCAAGGCTGAGTATACTAATACTCAGCTAGACTTACCCGGTGTAAGGAGTCTACTCCTCTACCTCTAGACCATGCTGCTGTTTGACTGAGGGGTTTGGTTTGCCAAAAGCACTAGCTGAGTCTAAAAACAAGTTTTAGCTTTTCAAGTTCTAGAATAATAATTTAGACTAGATGAGCACCTAACTATCCATTCATGGTAGCAAGCAATTTAGTCAACCAACATCTTTTGTAAGTAACCTCCACTACACCAAAATCATACACTTCCTACGGTTTTTAACTTCCTACAGCTTTTATAACAAACCGTAGGAAATAAATAACTTCCGAGAGGCAACTGGTAGCTCTAGGAAATAAACATAACTTCCTACGGTATTTTATAAAAGCTGTAGGAAGTTAGTTTTCACATGCTGACCTATGTATTCGGTCAAGCGAGCCGCTAACTTCCTAGAGGTGCAGCTAACTTCCTACGGTCTCCTCTAAGAAGTTAGCATGAGTAGCTAACTTCCTACGGTCTTCTCTAGGAAGTTAGCTTTTAGTTGCTGATCCGCGGGTGTGGTCAAACGAGACGCTAACTACCTACAACCGACTCTAGGAAGTTAGCTGACCATGCTAACTTCCTACGACCTCCTCTAGGAAGTTAGATTTTAGCTTTTGACCAGTCAAACGAAAAGCTAACTTCCTACGGCTGCCTCTAGGAAGTTAGCATGGTCAGCTAACTTCCTACGATCTCCTCTAGGAAGTTAGATTTCAGCTTTTGACCAGTTAAACGAAAAGCTAACTTCCTATGGCTGTCTCTAGGAAGTTAGCATGGGCAGCTATGCAGAGTGATCTTTGTTGGAAAAATATGAAGTATAAGATAGACATTGATTAAGTTGGTATTTAATGTGATATGACTTGGAGACAGATTGATAAATTGAGGACAATACATAAAAGGGCTTCGAAGGACCAGATAATGCAAAGGTAAAAGCAAGTGATGCTACAATATTAAACCTAATTATTTTATGATTCGTTAATGTGATGCTACAATAAATATTTATTACTCACAAATTAATTCTTAAAAAATTGTCTTTTTAGTCTTTATCTATATAATTATTTGTATAATTAAATTATATTTAATACTTAGTGTTAGTGTATGGGGGTGCGGTAGGTTTCCGATTCCTTCTGCGCTTTTCACGGTGCCCACCCAGCATGCAACCCAGGCGAGAACCCCCTCCCCCTCCGCTCCTTCCAGCTCGCTCTGTAATCTGCACTGAGTTATTTGGAGCAGAGGTATCCCGAACGGCGGGCTTCGGAAGTTTGCTATCCCCAACCTTGCAATTGGAATCTTAGTATTATAATAGGCTTCCGGTTGGAAAATTGTCTTCGTGGGCACTTTTAACAGTCGCGCCGTCGGTTAACTTGTACCGGCTGCATTTACCGCGCGTGTGGACGGTTGGTGCCCTTCTTTTACGTTGCTAAGGATTTCCCGTTCGGCAAAACGGATCGCGAGCTCGCTCCTTTCTTCCTCTCCCTCTCTGTCCGTCTACCCGAGCGCTGCTCGTCTCCTCGACCGAACTGGGCGCTCCTGCTCTCTCCTCGACAAGCGCTCCTCCTCGACGGAGCTCATCTCCTCGACGGCGCTCCTCTCCAAGGTATCCTCTCCAAGGACCTCTCGATTGCCCACACTATCTTGACTTGATCTGCGGTCTTCCGATCCCAAACCCCTGCACTGCTTGACTTGATCTGCGGTCTTCTTCTCAGAAGAAACAATCTTGTTTCCCTGCTTCCAGATTTGCCATAGTGTGGTGTGTGAGAATGGCGGGTGAGAGTAGCACGGTTTTGTGTCAGAGTTACAGTCCACTCTTCCAAATCGATGGGTTGAGCTTTGAGCAGTTGCTCCACAGGCTCTGTAGAATTTTCAATGTAGGCAAAACCAACAGAGGGACTGAAGAATACATTTCATGTGAACACTCAAATAATCATATACCATGTCCATTCCTGCATTTACTGATTGTGCAATGCAATAGCGATAATCAGACCCTCGAGGCTTTTGTGGCTCACAGATCGCCCTCCCAATCTGAAATGAGAAAACCCTGAAACAGGAGATTAGACACATCAAATTCATAAACCAACCTAAGCTTCAATCATCATTACAAAACAATGGCGAGGTCCGGCGAGGGGACTGCCGGAGGTTGCATTGGGACTGCCGGGAGCAGTGGGGAGCGCCGGGAGCGAGGGGACTGCCGGGAGCAGTCGGGACCGCGGGGACTGCCGGGAGCAGTCAGGAGCGCCGGCGAGGGGCGCCAGGGAGCAGTCTGGAGCGCCGGCGAGGGGCGCCACGGAGCTGTCGGGAGCGCCGGCGAGGGCCGGGAGCACGGAGCAGTCGCGAGCTCGTCGAGGAGACAGCAGGAGCGAGCTAAGTTGCGAGGGAGAGGACGGACACAGAGGGGAGGGAGAGGAAGAAAGGAGAGAGCGAGCTCGCGATCCGTTTTGAAGAACGGGAAATCCTTAGCGCAACGTAAATGCAGCCGGAACAAGTTAACCGACGGCGCGACTGTTAAAAGTGCCCACGAAGACAATTTTCCAACCGGAAGCCTATTATAATACTAAGATTCCAATTGCACGGTTGGGGATACCAAACTTCCGAAGCCCGCCGTTCGGGATACCTCTGCTCCAAATAACTCATCTGCACTAGCCTCGCCCGCCGCCGTCGCCGCCATGGGGAGGGGAAAGTTCAAGGGGAAGCCCACCGGCCGCCACAACTTCTCCACACCCGAGATCGGTAACGACGCGCCCGCCCGCCAACCTTTCCGTTTGGTCCCGTTTGTAGGTCAAATTTAATTTCATGTCTGGAGCGTGACGCGGTGAGCATAGGTGACTACTCGATCTGGTGATTCCGTGGTCAGCTAATTCTTCACCGGGTTTGCATGGCCGAGCAGAATTTAAACCGTCTAGTAGCTTGTCGCGAGTTGCCACTTGAGATTCCTGCTTTTATTCTGCGCCTCGGGGTTTCCGTGTACTGGTGGATTTGATGGTGCCTCGAATCGTTGGAGGAACGATGATTTGTTGATCTAGTTGTTCGATTTGTAGGCTTACCTACCTGTGTTTGCACTTACAGTTTGGTTCGTAATTGTGTTTCAAAGGTTTGGTTGCTTCTATTCATCCAACAATGATGCAGTAGGACAACTTGGCTTTATTTTCCCTTCACTGTCAGAGATCTTCACCGAAAAGGGTTTGTGTGAAGTTTAAACGCAGTGGTAAATCAATTAGCACATTGTATCTAGCCTCAGGTGAAGCTCTAGAGGCTGAATACAGGAAAGTTTGCTATTACTTTTGCTCGATCTAATGCATGCATATACAATAAAAATTCATGATCAAATTTGGTGCCATTAATCAATGTCATCATAAAAGTTTTCATCAGCTAGACATGCCACTAAATAAAACAACTCACCAATTTGGTCATTACCTAGCTGCAAATTTGATTGTGGTTTCTATTTTCTTGCGATAATTATTGTTTTGTTTTGAAAATTAAATAGAAGGAGGAAGAGGAAGATGCGGAAGAGGTAGAAAGAGAAGAGTCTGAGGAAGAATCTGAAGAGGATTCTGATGAAAAGACTATAAGGACATTCAAATCCAGCTAGCTTATACCCCATGTACACGGTCCATTCGTAATGATCTGATATGCAGCATATGCTACCTTTATATTTGCAGAAACATAAAGGCACTGAGGGTATTATTCAGATTGAAAATCCAAACTTGGTGAAAGCCAAGAATATAAAGGCCAAGGAAGATGATGTAAGTTGCTGACTACTGGTAACATCTTTGTTTTTATTTCCAACCTTCATATCATCATGCTTTTAGGAGGTAACGATGCCTTGCAATTGCCCATTTTTTCCTTCTGTATGTTGTCTTAGCTATAATGGTACACAAATGCATCATTGTTATTTTTAATCTTGTATGCTCAAGAAGGAACATATACTTGTCCATAAAATTTGTTATTGTACAATGTGATATGATGTTATCTTGCTGGAGCTGACTTCCACAACTGTTTTGTCATGTCTAGCTAATTGTTATGCAGCACGGATACAGATACACGTTTCAGTATTGGCCGGATACCGCATTTTCTACAAACCCGATATGCGGATATGTTTTTGTATTTTATAATAAGTAAATAAATAATAAGGATTATTAAAATTCTAAAAACAGCAACACACTACCATGAACTTGAAATTGCCTTGAGTTCTTGCAATTGTGCTATTCTGTCCAGCATATACATCCAATTTTCAAAGTTCAAATTTTTCAAAATTCAAATGAGAACAGATAAGCACTTTTATTGCCAGCAGGTGATGAAGCTTGTTGTGGCGCCGCGTGTGTTAGGCGCCCACAAATGGGTGGCATGTGCCTTGCAGGTTGCATGCGTTGCCCTAGCTGCTGCATGCTCGAGCATGCTGCCGGCACTGGATCACCTCGCGAGCAGGGACAGGTGGATGTCTGGGTGAGCAGGAAGCCAGGAGGGCAATGGTGGTGTGCATGTCCGTCGCTTGTTGCCTGGCTCGTTGCCTTGTGGGGTGTGAGAGTTGAGGGTTACAATGTGCTTACTGTACTGGGCCTATCCACAAAACACTTCCATATGTCTCTGTTTACAACTGTTTTCACAATTGGCTTTGCCCAACCTAGTTGTTTTCACTATTGGCCTCACATAGTGTTCTCACAATCATAATTGGTTTTGCCATACATGGCTTTTTTCGGCTCCCGCACCATTACTGCCTCCTCGCTTTGCCGCTTTGCCTATTGCCCTGCCTTTGCGCTTTTGCCTCCTGTCCTGCCCAACTTAGCTGTTTTCGCCTCCGGTGAGCCATATTGGCACATCCGGTGCTCGTACTAGCTGTTTCCTAGCTTCGTTGGCCATCCTCACGTTTCCCATTGTTTGTATATACATATAGGACCAACCATCCATCCATTCAACCTGAGGCTATGGTTCCTTTTCATCCTTTTCTGCTGTCCATATGTACACACCATGGAGATGTCTCCGTCTTGTATCCCACGCGTATACGTATCTATATCGGATATGTATTTAACTTGGGATATGGGGGTGACATGATGTATCCATGCAACTCAGGCTTATCATTGTCGCTAGCACTTTTGCTGCGTTACTTAGTCATATTCTATTAGTTGAATCATCTGTTACCATGTGTCTGGCTAACTATGCATTCATTTTGCAGCTTGGCAAGACAACTGAGCTCTCAAGGCGTGAAAGGTGCATTTTCTTATTTGAGCTAAAATGCGCCATTTTCTTTCTTTTTACTGAAGACAATAATTTTGAGCTTTGATATTTGCAGTTCGTTTTTCCTGTTATACCTATTTCTCCTAATATCATTTGGCATGAGGAAAGCTTCTAACTAAGCCCACGAGCGGTGCATAAATAAAGTTATACTCCCTTCGTTCCAATTTATAGGTTGTTTTGACATTTCTAGATACATAATTTTTATCATGTATATTTGACATATCGTATATCTAGGTGCATAGAAAAAGCTATGTACCTAGAAAACCCAAAACGACATATAATTTGGGACAGAGGGTGGTATAATGGATCACAGAAAAATGTTACATGCCAGCCTTTTGCTTTCGTGCCAAGTTGCCACACACTTGCAAATAATGTTACATGCTCATGAATTGCAATAGCTGAACTATCTAAGTTGTCATATTTTTATCTCACTACCTAGGCATTTGCTTGTATTGGGGTTAAGGTATTCTTGATGTTAATGCTTCACCTATTATTGAACAGGGGCATTGATGGGTGATTGGGAGGAGCTTACTATCTTTAAACATGTTCTATAGATTTACTATTTACATGTTATCATGTACGTTCTGTAGAGAGGAGCTTGAGAAACAAAAAGCTCATGAACGTTATATGAAGCTTCAGGAGCAAGGAAAAACAGAACAAACATGAAAAGATTTGGGTGAGAACTATGTTACACTTGCTGATACTCTACTGTTATGTTTTTCTCCTGTGTGGATGTACTTGTGTGGTTCTAGAATGCACATGACCACAACAACCTGCAGTCTCAGCCTGCATCTGGAATGTGCTACTGTTTTTAGTTTGTTATGTAAATACATGCATCACATTGAAGGAGGTAGCCTGATACAGGGTACTAGTGAAAATCATTTGAATAAGTATCTACATCCATCTGAAGCTAACAATGACTAGTGTTAAACTTTTCACGATACAGGTAAAAGGATCAATGCTGACAAATCGGACAATCACACAATGATATTACCTTCTTATATTTAAGCATATGCCAATAGATCTTGCTTTTACTTAAGTTTTAAGCATTCTCAGTCTACATTATAAATTTGTTGTGTTTCGGTAGTGGTTTTAGGTTTGTATGCAGACCTGCTGCATTTCCACAGTTGAAGTTCCACCCGAATTTAACTTATGAATTAGGGCTAGTTTGGCAACTCCATTTTCCCAAGGGATTCCCATTTTCCAAGGGAAAATAAACTAATTCCTCTTGGGAAAATGGAAATCCTTCGAAAAAATGGGGTTGCCAAACTAGCCCTTGGTAGTTTCCTCTTTGATGTCCTGCACACGTGGAATATATGATGGTTACCTTTCCATGTACCATATTGTTTTGAAGCTAAGATGCACACCTACCATTTAATGTTGTCATGCAACTTCAAGCGCAGCTCTTGGGACATGGGAGTTCCTAGCTGATATAAATTGTCTAAAATGCATGCAAACTCATCAAATGTTGTCAGTTTGTGTCGGTATTGAAACACTGTTCCTGAACTTCAAACATCCTTAAACCTTATAATTTTCTGAATGCAGTATGTCTTGCTTTAATAAGACAACAAAGGGCTGATGCAGCAAAGAAACGCGAAGAGGAGAAAGCTGGTACGCTCCTTTATCTTGCGTCATGCACTTAAGTTTCGCTTTATGTTCGACTGGTCAGAAATGTAGCATGTTTCTATTTGGCCTCTTTCTATAAGTGTTACATGGATATTTACATTTAATTTCTCCCAAAAAACATTTGGTAACTCTGTTTTGTACACTGTGCTTTGCATTGGCTCGTATTTCGTATTTCTTGAGCTCATCAAAGTCTTGCCATTCTCAGTCGTCATATATCATATGGAAATTCATTCGTTTGTTGATTATGGCATGCATGGAATCTTATTTTGTTTGTGGCAACCAAGGAGCAGAGGAAGTCCGAAGCACGGAAGTAACTGCAACAGTCATGGACCAAGAGTCCACGAAGTGACGAAGGTAGCTGCTCGTAGCTCCCGTCGCTCCAATCAACTCCACTCAAGATCCAGCAGAAGTGGAGCAACTGCGAGAAGAACTTAGGCGACATCAGGATTACTTGAAGCAACAAGTTGCGCAACATGAATATTATGCTATACAGATTCAACAACAGCAAACACTCATACAAGTAAGTTCAAAAGATAATAGCTTTCATTTTAAGATATGTATTGATTTAAAACGCTGATGTGAATGAGTTCATCAAATTTGTAGCAACTAGCACAGGCCCAAGGGATACACGTCCCGGTGCTCCCCCCTCACCACCTCCCGTTCATTATCCTTGGTCTTCACTTCCACTTACACCTACATCTCTATCTACCGAACATCAGGTATGCAAATTCATCATCATTTACTTGTTGTTAATTATATTATGATGTAATTTAGCAAATATCATTTGTACATGTATATTAGACCCCTCCAGCTATCTTGCCGACGCATGAACGAGAGGACGGGTTAGACTTTGTCGAAATCCTCTTCGCTAGTGGAGGTATCGACCATCACTCATCATTGTAACCCGATGGTGATCGGCGACCGTGAGCTTCCATGTTATTATGTTCTGATACTTGAGACTTTTATTATGACTATGTATGAGATATAGTCTCTTATTAGTACTAGATGATGAGATGTGTCTTATTATGACTATGGATGAGACTTTTGTGATGTAATTGATGAGACTATAGATTTAAATATTGTTATGTGATTGTGTGTGAGATGTTTTATGCAAGGTTCAAAGAAGCGCTAAGCCTGAGCGCGCGCTAGGGTGGTGAAAAAGCTTAAGTGCGATTAATCGTGCTTAAGCGTGCTTAAGCGTTTTTGTTAAAAAGAGAAAAAAGACATGATATTGGGCCACCCTGCGGCAGCCCTTAACCCCCTCCTCTCTTCATGAGTCTGCAGCCCACCTGCCAGGAGGCTCAACCCAAAAACCCTCTCCCGTGATGACCTAGTACTCTGCTGCCTCCTTCCATGCCTCGCGCCGCCGCCCTGTGCTCTGCGGCTCCTTCTCCCGAAGCCTCTCCTCCCCCGTGCCGTACGCTCTCCGACTCTCTCTCTCTCGAAGCCTCTCCTCCCTCATGCGATCTTCACCTCTCTACTGCGAAGCCGCTCCGCCTCTCTCTCACCAATCTGCTGCCTGCAGCCATCGCCGCTTCATCCGCTCTCTCTCTCTACCTCTCTCTTGAAGTCTCTCCTCTTCTCTCTCATCGATCCGTCGATTTGCTGCCTGCTGGATTGACGCCGGAGGTGTTCCTCCTCTTCCTCTCCCTCCTCTTCTCCCTTAAACATGCCGGATGGGCACGATTAAGCAGGGCCAGCGCTTAATTGCCCGCTTAGTAGGTAAGCGATGCGTTGATCCTCTGCTCAGCGCTTAATCACGCCTAATCGCACGCCTAATCGCACTTTCTTAAACCTTGGTTTTATGTGAAAATATGTTGTGCTATGTAGTTGTTGATATATTTGTTATGTTGTGCAATGTGGTGTAAAATAAAAATAAACAACATTTGTAATACTGGTCAAATTAACTTCCTAGAGGCTTATTGGGCCGTAGGAAGTTAGCCAGCTAATTTCCTAGGGGCTACAGTCAGCTGTAGGGCTACAGTCAGCTGTAGGAAGTTAGTCGTAGGAAGTTAGTCAGCTGACAGCGCTGACGGCATGAAGCTACTAACTTCCGAGAGGCTTTTTTGGCTGCTAACTTCCTAGAGGGCTCTAGGAAGTTAAGCTAACTTCCGACAAAAAATTTTTGAGAGCCAAACTTCTGATGGGATGGCTTAACTTCCGGAGTTTAGCTAACTTCCTAGAGTTTAGGGCTGACTTCCTAGGGTTTAGGCTCTAGGAAGTTTACTATTTTGGTGTAGTGCTCATTTCCACTTATTACTCAATGCAGTATAATGGATCAAGCAGTCTCATTACCTGCGAGAAGCAGACAATTCGAATCAAGTTTTAACCTTGCAAGGTAAACCTAAACACATGACATGTTAGGGCACTCCATCCCCACACACGTCAACTGTCCCCATCGATCCCCCGTTCGCGGCCAGGGCTCATCGCCTTGGCGTACAATGCTCCACTAACCCCGGCTGCCGCCGTGCAGTGGCCGCACTTGTATCCACCATATCTAGAATGGGAGACCCAGTCTCAGGTCACGTGAGGGGAAAAGTCCGCGCCTGGCTTCACTCAGATACTAGGCTTACCAGTTACCATATTTCCCGACATGTGTTTAGTACGTTCAAAAGCTTGACACATGTATCTGCACGTTAATCCTTATTCCAATTTTGTCTCATAGACAACGCATCCCCATGGATCCGTGTCCATAGACCATCATCATTCTGTTAACAAAAATGGATACAACCAATTCCTGACCTCGCGCGAGTGCTAGAAAAATCACTCGACTTCTACCGAGATCCTGATTTAGCATATCAGCTACTCGACCTAGCATACTAGTATCCATCTCAAAAGGAATCCTGAGTTCATGCAACTAGGGTTTCGGGCAACTCCTACACTTAAGTGCACGGTACAAGCCTACAAACATTAAGTGTAGTAAAATAGCATATATAAACGATTATGCATAAAACCGGGGCTTGCCTGGAATTCAACACTTAGATAGTGTCTGCTAGAGGGTACTCGCTTGGCGAGCATCCATTGGTTAAGTCCATCATTCTTCAGGTCGTCCACCAACTACATCTTGTTGTTGGCACCATATCACTTGCACGATTATCATCTCTCGATCCTAAATGAGATGAAAGATGCATATGTATGAATATAATAAAAGTAGCACAAGATATTCAAAGACACAGTGGCGAACTAACATTAACTAGTAAGACACAACAAGTCAACATTACTGGAAAGACGACAAACATTTCCTATATTTGACCCACACAAACACGACATCACGAGTACAAGCATTTACCATGTTCACTTTAATCGTTCATTGGCTACTTATGATTAAACTAGTTAAGTACACATAACTTACGATGACTTACACATAGACTGACTTAGTTAAAAAGGAATAGTTACTTAATCGGGTTTTACAATTGTTCACAATACTCTAATGCAAGCATACATCCAAGGGCACACAAGAAAGTGATAGCCTAATCACACTGCTTATTATACTAATCTATTGAGGTTGGTTATTTAGTAATACTCAGATTAGCAGCACAATTATTAGAAATGGTAACATCTCATTAATTTTGTTTCTCGTCCATATAGTGGCACTTGCTAAATTGATGTTGATTGAAGCTGATTACTTACTAGACTTCAACAATTTAATTTACTACTTAGGAACGTGCACTAGTTACTTACATATAACCTAATTATATTAGTTACTATCATTGTTACTCATATGCACTTAACACCAAAACAGGCAAGCAGTCACTAAAGACAAACACAACAGTGTAGAGTAATCAATCACAATCAACATGACTAAGACAACAACACAGCAGTTACTTGTTTCAGTCATAACTCACAAGATATTTATCCAAAAATAGTGATCAAATATTTTTTGGAAATCATAAGAAACACTCTACAACTTTGGTATTGTCATCTCAAGGTGATTAGACACTTAACAAGGTTAAATAGTGACAAACAACAACTCTGTTCAGATTTAGACAGATTCAGGGTTGCGACTACAAAAATTCATAACTAGAGACTCAGACATCCAATTCATTTTGTAATACCCATTTTGTAAAAGAAATAAAAGGAGAATTTTTCTTTTCCTTTATATGTGATTTCTCCATTTATCATCACATGTGAACACTTCATTTGAAAACAAATAATTAATAAGAATGTATACCACTAAGTTTTGCATCATGCTGAGGTTTTTATTGTGTGTGCATTTTGTGATAATATAAAACTAAGATAAAAATAAATATGATAACACCCAAATTAGAATTTAAACCCTAAAGGAAATTCTAGAATTGAAACAAAAAGAGAAAAGATATACAAAATAATATATATAAATATATCTCCAAAGCAGTACTCTTTTTGGCGCAATATCATCTGGGGATAAATTGGTCACAAGCTTAAATTTAAACTAGAATTCAAACTTGAATTGGAAAGGGGAGAAAAGGAAGTGGAAGAAAAAAAATAATAAAAAGAAAAAAGGCAAACCCAGCTTGGGCCGCGCTTTCCCTGCCTCGGCCCATTTCCCACTCGCCCGCTCGGCCCGGTTCCACCGCACGCGCACAGCCCATGCACCGCACCAGCCGTTGCCGTTCACTCCACGCGCGCGCCCACTTACAGGTGGGACCCACTTGTCATGTTCGTCTTCTTCGCTGTAACAGAACGCCGAGGATACCGCGTCCGTCGCGATGAAATCGCGCGCACCGCGAGATTTTAGCTTTCCTGGGGATTGTTTAAGAACGTGGCCTCCTTTCCCTTCCCGCATGCGACCGAGGCGCCTAGTGCTGGTAGGCCCATCGCTATAGACCAAGGCAACGACAGAGAGGGGATCGGAAGGAAGCAGGCGCCGCCGTCGGGGATTCGCTACTTCACCGACGTTCCGGGGTGGACAGGGTGTCTGGGCGACGCGTCTAATCGCGGGGAGCATAACCGTAGCGGATTGGGGTCGGGTGAGCCGGGAGGATTGGTCGAATTCCTCGCCGGAGCCTTCACCTCGACCGAAACCCGCCGTGCGCCGCGGGTAGCTTCGTCTGGTCCCCAACTCCGGTGAGTAGACCCTATTCCGAGTTCGCCTGTTCCCTGCGATAGTGTAGGACTCGATAGAATCGTGAATTGTGAGCTAAATCATCGGGCCGGGAATTCCGGCGATGGGGGATTCGCCGCAGGACAGAGAACGACGCCGCGCTCAGCCATCGGCGGGGAGAAGACGATACGATAGCCGTCGATCTCGTAGGTGGCGGCTCAGATTAGATCTGGGTTGTAATGAAATCTGGCCGTTGGATCGGGCTTCATCGGACGCGATTAGCTTTGGTCTGTACCGGTTCGGGGATAATTCTGAACCATCGATCTTGAATCTAACGGTGGTAGCTAGATCAGGATTCATAAACTCTGGACCTTCGGATCCCGATCCTGCGGCTCTGGGTGAAGCGGCTCTATACACCAGAACGATTTAATCCGAGCCGTAGAGTCTAATCCTACGGTCGATATTTGTAGATACCCCTTCGCGATGGTCATTTTTCTAAAGAGCCCTCGGAAAAACAGAAAATAAACCCGCAGTCCAGGTAGCAGGAAATCTGTGTCTTTGGGAATTTTCTGCGCTAGTCCCTGGACTTTCTGAAAATTGAGGCCTAGTCCAGAGTAGATTAAAAACAGTGAAATAATTATGGAAATTCGTTTTTAATACAAAAACAAATATAGAAACTTGTTTAATTCATAGAAAATCCATTTTTAGTCCAAATTGAACCATTCCAGTTTCTAAAATTTTGTAATAATATTCTCTATCATTTAGAATCACTGTTTTGACATGAACTCTGTTAGAAAATTAATTTATCATCTAATCCTATTATAATCACCTTAAATCTTAGGAAATTCATAACTCCTCCGTTTTAACTCCGATTTGGTCCGTTCAAGTTGCGTTAGTCTCGCAGCAACGTGTAGATCAATATTATGCAGTATATTCTTATGTTTGGTGTGATGTTAATTTTGTATATACCATGTTTGCTTGTATTGCTACGTCTAGCGCGAGGACACGTGTCATCTGAAAAGCAAGTTGGTACCTGGATTCTCAAGTGCCAGGCAAGTTGTGCCCTTGACCACTTTTTACCCAATAATGTTCTTTAATATCACTTATCCATGCATAGGTTAATTTTGATGGGACCCAATAGGTCACCCTAGATTGTTTATCTCATTACCTTGTTTACCCCTGAATCACTTGGGTAGTTTGCTATTGCTTTATATGGTTTTGGGATAATCATTTATTACCTCTATGTTCCAATTCTTGTTGTTATTCTGTTTATGTTCATGTTGATATCATTAATGTTAATTGGAACATAGAGCTTAACTTGAGAACCACGTGCCACCACAAGGGAGGAATGGGACCCCTTGGCTGACTAATTAGGAAAGCTAGTGGAAGACTACCTTACCCGAAAGGGGCAAGGGCAGTAGGGGAGAGGTCAGTGCGGGGAGGTCCCTGGTTGATTTTGCTGCGATGGCGGTCAGCCAGGAACCCTGTACTGGATCTTCCCATAAACTGTAGCGGGTTTTCGGAAGCTAGTGGAACTTTGTAAAGGCCTCGTAGTGGATCCCTAGCCATTCACCTTGGTAGTGTCTAAGGGCCTAGCTAACCCTGGCGACATGGGAAACACGACTTGTGGGTAAAGGGTACAACCTCTGCAGAGTGTAAAACTGGTATACTAGCCGAGCTCACGGTCATGAGCGGCTCAGGACTCTCTGATGTTTAAATTATGGAACTTAAATTCAATTTTGTCATTTGCATTGCATGGGTTTGTTATTAACTTTGTTCTATTACTTTACTTATGGTTTGGTATCTACTTACACTTAGTAACTGCTAATAAAATTTTGACCAACTACTTAAAAGCAATGCTCAGCTTTAACCCCTGTCATTGATTAAGCCTTACACATCACATGAACTCACACCTTTGTGAGTTTGTGTCCACTGGTTCCCCACAACTTGTTGAGCGATGAACATATGTGAGCTCACTCTTGCTGTCTCACACCCCCCCCACAGGAGAAGAACAGGTGGTTTCAAGTGGAGTCATGTATCGAGGAGTTTGATCTGATCTAGGTGGCGTTTCTCAGTCGACATTGGCGCCGACGATCCTTAGTTCGTTTTATATTTATCTTTATTTTTGTAATAAGACTCCCGCTATGTAATATGTACTCTGATTATATTGTGACATTTATCTCTATACACTCTGTTATTATATATGTTGTCTTCTTGGCGCATGTATGAGATGCACCCGGCTTTGTTCCTTTAAAACCGGGTGTTACAGAAGTGGTATCAGAGGAAATGTTGACTGTAGGACGAAACCTAGATAGACTGGACAAACCCTTACCTACTTATCTCATTCTGATTCATTCTACACTCACCTTACTCTGATTCTTTCTACACTCATCTTGATCCTGTCTCACCTTCTACTGTTCTACTCTGATCATTCTTACCTTTTCTACTCTAAGACAAGATGGATTTCACACCTTGGAATCCCTACCCCTATGACATTTTTAAGAGATAGGAAGCCTAAGACAAAATTAAAACTATTTGCTCTACTAAAAAAATATTGGTTGATTGTTCTGATGATCAATGCCTGATTTGCTTCTTTGATTGATTGAACTATTATATATGGACATTTTAGCATGTACCACTATAAGGTACTGTATTAGCTCTAGTAGGTGACACACTAATCTACTTAGCCAATAAGTCCCTCAAAGTAACATGATTGTAATTGCTGCCTTGTCTACTGCTCTTTCTTACCTTATGTATCTAACTCAGATGGTCAATACCAGGAAAGGAAAGATTATCACGCAACAGCAAACAGAAATGAATCCTCCAAATCCTCCACCTGCTGACACCGAGCAAGTGATCGCAACCCAAAGGCTGGTAATACAGCAATTGACAGACATGATGACCGAAATGCAAAGCCAGATAAGACAAGAACGCGAGGAAATACGTCAGGCCCGTCTGGAGATACAACAAGAAATAAGGCAATCACGGTTGGAGAGACAACAACAAGAGCAACCACCATCTCCACCACCACCGGCTCCACCAAGCTACATAAACATATATGTAAATTACTACTATTTGTAGGATCTACATGTTCCTTTAGTTAGTATTCGGTATGATACCATTTTAGGAGAAATAAAAAGATCTATTTGTCCCCAGGTGTTGCTAATAAAATTATGCGTCATGCTGAGATTTTGAGTTTGTGCAAATGTGTTGGACAATATGAGAAAACCCATGAGAGTAATTACACCTAAAGGGCCTGTTGTGGTGAATCAAATGACACGTAGATTGACATTGGCCATTATGGGTAGAGAATTTGGAGTTACTGCTATAATATTGGAGCCAAGCAGTATAGAATGTCTGTAGAAGAGTTAAAAGAACTCAAGAAGCACTTAACGGATTTGCAAGAGGCTGAGTACATTCGCCCGAGTCTTCACCTTGGAGAGCACCAGTTTTGTTTGTAAAGAAGAAAGATGGATTGTAAGGGATGTGCGTGGATTAAAGGTCCCTTAATGATGTCACTGCGAAGAACAAGTTTCTGTTACCCCGCATTAAGGATTTATTTAATCGGATGAGAGGAGCCAGGGTATTCTCGAAGATTGATCTCCGATCGGGATACCATCAGATGAAGATTGGACCGTCAGATATTCCTAAGACGGCTTTCTCGACTCGATATGGATTATATGAGTTCATCGTTATGTCGTTTGGATTAACTAATGCACCAGCTTATTTTATGGATTTGATGAATAAGATGTTTTTGGAGTATTTGGACAGATTCGTCGTGGTGTTCATCGACGATATCCTTAACTATTCTAAGAATGAGAGTGACCATGAAGAACATCTAAGGTTGGTGCTATAGGAACTACGAGATAATCAACTCTACGCCAAGCTTAGCAAACGCGAGTTTTGGATTGGCGAGGTGCCATTTCTTGGACATATCATCTCTAATGGAGGGATATCAGTGGATCCTGCTAAAGTCAAGAATATAGTGGTGTGGAGCATACCCACTACAGTTACGGAGGACCGAAGTTTCGTGGGACTTGCGGGATATTATTGGAGATTTAATGAAGTATTTTCTAAGATTGCTAAGCTTATGACCTCGCTTTTGGTGAAGGGAAGAGAATTCAAGTGGGATGAGAAGTGCCAAGTATATACGGACCATAAGAGTTTGAAGTATATATCCACTCAGAAGGATCTCGACCTTAGGCAACGCCGTTGGTTGGAGCTTATTACGGATTATGACTTGGAGATTCACTATCACCCAGGCAAGGCGAATTTGGTTGCAGATGCCTTGAGTCGGAAGGAGCATGTTCACTCCGCTTTCGTTGTCCAGCTACCTGATGAATTAGCAAAAGATTTTGAGAGACTCAACCTAGGAATTGTTACACATACGGAAGGAGTGACTATTGAATTGGAACCTACCTTGGAGCAAGAAATTCGTAAAGGTCAGGTTGGTGATGCTAAAATACAAGAGATTAAGGATCTTATTACTGAAGGTCGAGTTCCGGAATTCACGGAAGATGAGCAAGGCACAATATGGTTCAAGGATCGGATATGAGTACCGGAGATTAAAAGCCTTCGTGAGACTATATTGAAGAAAGCCCATGGCATGGATTATTCTATTCATCCTGGTAGTACCAAGATGTATCAGGATTCGAAGCAGAAATACTGGTGGTATGGACTGAAGAGAGATATGGCTACACATGTGGTTATGTGCGATGTGTGCCAAAGAGTTAAGACCGATCACCAAAGGCTAGCCGGACTATTACACCCACTAAAGATACCTGAGTGGGCGTGGGAAGAGATTGGTATGGATTTCATTACTAGGTTGCCTCGCACCTAGAAAGGATATGACTCTATATGGGTGATTGTGGGTAGACTAACCAAAGTGGCTCATTTCATCTTGCTCAAGACTACTCATAAGGGCTCTCAACTGGTAGAGTTATATATGGTTTAGATTGTGTGTTTACATGGAGTGCCAAAGAGGATCGTTTCGGATAAAGAATCATAGTTTACCCCCAGATTTTGGAAAAGTTTTCATGAGAATATGGATGTGAAGTTGAATTTTAGTTCGGCCATCCTCAGACTGAAGGGACTAATCAAGTATTGGAGGACATGTTGAGAGCTTGTGCCCTTCAGCATGGTAGTAGTTGGGACAAGAGTCTACCTTATGCTGAGTTCTCACATGATAATAGTTACCAGGCCAGCCTGAAGATGTCACCGTTCGAAACTCTGTATGACAGGAAATGCAGGACTCCTCTATTTTGGACCAGACTAGAGGAAGACAGTTCTTTGGACCTAAACTTATTCAAGAGGCAGAAGAACAAGTCCGTATAATTCGGGAAAATTTGCGGGTAGCTCAGACTAGACAAAAGAGCTATGTGGATAATAGAATAAGATCACTAGAATTTGAGGAAAGAAACCAAGTGTACCTCAAGGTGTCACCACTTCGTGGAATGAGGAGATTTAAAGTCAAGGGCAAATTGTCCCCTCGCTTTATTGGACATTCAGAGTTTTTAGGCGAGTTGGAGAGATGGCCTATCAACTCGAGCTACCTCGTAAACTATCTGATGAGCATAATATATTCCATGTGTCTCAACCGAAGAAGTGTCTCCGTGTCCCCGAGGAACAGTTACCAATGGAAGAGCTAAGTGTTCACGGTGATTTGACTTACATGGAGTACCCCATCAAGATTTTGGATACTTTGACTCGAGTTACGAGGAATAAGGTTATAAAGATGTGCAAAGTGCAATGGAGCCACCACGGTGAAGATGAAGCGACATGGAAAAGAGAAGAAGAGCTTCGCATAGATTTTCCCCACCTTTTCTCTAGTTCTTCTTAAATCTCGAGGACGAGATTATTTTTAAGGGGGGTAGGATTTGTAATACCCATTTTGTAAAAGAAATAAAAGGAGAATTTTTCTTTTCCTTTATATGTGATTTCTCCATTTATCATCACATGTGAACACTTCATTTGAAAACAAATAATTAATAAGAATGTATACCACTAAGTTTTGCATCATGCTGAGGTTTTTATTGTGTGTGCATTTTGTGATAATATAAAACTAAGATAAAAATAAATATGATAACACCCAAATTAGAATTTAAACCCTAAAGGAAATTCTAGAATTGAAACAAAAAGAGAAAAGATATACAAAATAATATATATAAATATATCTCCAAAGCAGTACTCTTTTTGGCGCAATATCATCTGGGGATAAATTGGTCACAAGCTTAAATTTAAACTAGAATTCAAACTTGAATTGGAAAGGGGAGAAAAGGAAGTGGAAGAAAAAAAATAATAAAAAGAAAAAAAGGCAAACCCAGCTTGGGCCGCGCTTTCCCTGCCTCGGCCCATTTCCCACTCGCCCGCTCGGCCCGGTTCCACCGCACGCGCGCAGCCCATGCACCGCACCAGCCGTTGCCGTTCACTCCACGCGCGCGCCCACTTACAGGTGGGACCCACTTGTCATGTTCGTCTTCTTCGCTGTAACAGAACGCCGAGGATACCGCGTCCGTCGCGATGAAATCGCGCGCACCGCGAGATTTTAGCTTTCCTGGGGATTGTTTAAGAACGTGGCCTCCTTTCCCTTCCCGCATGCGACCGAGGCGCCTAGTGCTGGTAGGCCCATCGCTATAGACCAAGGCAACGACAGAGAGGGGATCGGAAGGAAGCAGGCGCCGCCGTCGGGGATTCGCTACTTCACCGACGTTCCGGGGTGGACAGGGTGTCTGGGCGACGCGTCTAATCGCGGGGAGCATAACCGTAGCGGATTGGGGTCGGGTGAGCCGGGAGGATTGGTCGAATTCCTCGCCGGAGCCTTCACCTCGACCGAAACCCGCCGTGCGCCGCGGGTAGCTTCGTCTGGTCCCCAACTCCGGTGAGTAGACCCTATTTCGAGTTCGCCTGTTCCCTGCGATAGTGTAGGACTCGATAGAATCGTGAATTGTGAGCTAAATCATCGGGCCGGGAATTCCGGCGATGGGGGATTCGCCGCAGGACAGAGAACGACGCCGCGCTCAGCCATCGGCGGGGAGAAGACGATACGATAGCCGTCGATCTCGTAGGTGGCGGCTCAGATTAGATCTGGGTTGTAATGAAATCTGGCCGTTGGATCGGGCTTCATCGGACGCGATTAGCTTTGGTCTGTACCGGTTCGGGGATAATTCTGAACCATCGATCTTGAATCTAACGGTGGTAGCTAGATCAGGATTCATAAACTCTGGACCTTCGGATCCCGATCCTGCGGCTCTGGGTGAAGCGGCTCTATACACCAGAACGATTTAATCCGAGCCGTAGAGTCTAATCCTACGGTCGATATTTGTAGATACCCCTTCGCGATGGTCATTTTTCTAAAGAGCCCTCGGAAAAACAGAAAATAAACCCGCAGTCCAGGTAGCAGGAAATCTGTGTCTTTGGGAATTTTCTGCGCTAGTCCCTGGACTTTCTGAAAATTGAGGCCTAGTCCAGAGTAGATTAAAAACAGTGAAATAATTATGGAAATTCGTTTTTAATACAAAAACAAATATAGAAACTTGTTTAATTCATAGAAAATCCATTTTTAGTCCAAATTGAACCATTCCAGTTTCTAAAATTTTGTAATAATATTCTCTATCATTTAGAATCACTGTTTTGACATGAACTCTGTTAGAAAATTAATTTATCATCTAATCCTATTATAATCACCTTAAATCTTAGGAAATTCATAACTCCTCCGTTTTAACTCCGATTTGGTCCGTTCAAGTTGCGTTAGTCTCGCAGCAACGTGTAGATCATTATTATGCAGTATATTCTTATGTTTGGTGTGATGTTAATTTTGTATATACCATGTTTGCTTGTATTGCTACGTCTAGCGCGAGGACACGTGTCATCTGAAAAGCAAGTTGGTACCTGGATTCTCAAGTGCCAGGCAAGTTGTGCCCTTGACCACTTTTTACCCAATAATGTTCTTTAATATCACTTATCCATGCATAGGTTAATTTTGATGGGACCCAATAGGTCACCCTAGATTGTTTATCTCATTACCTTGTTTACCCCTGAATCACTTGGGTAGTTTGCTATTGCTTTATATGGTTTTGGGATAATCATTTGTTACCTCTATGTTCCAATTCTTGTTGTTATTCTGTTTATGTTCATGTTGATATCATTAATGTTAATTGGAACATAGAGCTTAACTTGAGAACCACGTGCCACCACAAGGGAGGAATGGGACCCCTTGGCTGACTAATTAGGAAAGCTAGTGGAAGACTACCTTACCCGAAAGGGGCAAGGGCAGTAGGGGAGAGGTCAGTGCGGGGAGGTCCCTGGTTGATTTTGCTGCGATGGCGGTCAGCCAGGAACCCTGTACTGGATCTTCCCATAAACTGTAGCGGGTTTTCGGAAGCTAGTGGAACTTTGTAAAGGCCTCGTAGTGGATCCCTAGCCATTCACCTTGGTAGTGTCTAAGGGCCTAGCTAACCCTGGCGACATGGGAAACACGACTTGTGGGTAAAGGGTACAACCTCTACAGAGTGTAAAACTGGTATACTAGCCGAGCTCACGGTCATGAGCGGCTCAGGACTCTCTGATGTTTAAATTATGGAACTTAAATTCAATTTTGTCATTTGCATTGCATGGGTTTGTTATTAACTTTGTTCTATTACTTTACTTATGGTTTGGTATCTACTTACACTTAGTAACTGCTAATAAAATTTTGACCAACTACTTAAAAGCAATGCTCAGCTTTAACCCCTGTCATTGATTAAGCCTTACACATCACATGAACTCACACCTTTGTGAGTTTGTGTCCACTGGTTCCCCACAACTTGTTGAGCGATGAACATATGTGAGCTCACTCTTGCTGTCTCACACCCCCCCACAGGAGAAGAACAGGTGGTTTCAAGTGGAGTCATGTATCGAGGAGTTTGATCTGATCTAGGTGGCGTTTCTCAGTCGACATTGGCGCCGACGATCCTTAGTTCGTTTTATATTTATCTTTATTTTTGTAATAAGACTCCCGCTATGTAATATGTACTCTGATTATATTGTGACATTTATCTCTATACACTCTGTTATTATATATGTTGTCTTCTTGGCGCATGTATGAGATGCACCCGGCTTTGTTCCTTTAAAACCGGGTGTTACACATTTGATCTTAGACTTTCTGGAAATATAATTAAATTGTCTACTGTAAGGAAAATGGACCCCGGGCCATTTGGCTAATTGAGTTTTGGTGTTTGATGAACAACACAATACGTGAACTAATAAGTTTTCTAGTGTTTGTGTTTATAGTTCACAGGATGCAAGATTAACTTGGACTAAGAATTGAGGAAAGCAACACCTCAAAAGAAGACATTAAGAAGATCCAAGACAAGTCCAAGTGTGCTGCTGTGGACTGTCTGTGCGAGGCGCACCGGACTGTCCGATGCTCACACGCCGGACTGTCTGGTGCACCAGGGAACTCCAGCCCAACGACTAGTTCCAGGTGGCACTCGGAGAGAAGACCACCAGACTGTCCGGTGTGAGCACCAGACTGTCCGGTGTGAAAAGCCTGCGGCGCCAACGGTCACCTGCTCTGACAGGACAACGACTAGGCGCACCGGACAAGCTACAGTGCGCTGTCCGGTGCACCACCGGACTGTCCGGTGCACCGCAGAGAACTGCAGCTTTTCTCCAACGACTAGTTTGAGGTTGGGGCCTATATATACTTCACCCAACCGACCATTTGAAGGTGTGGGAGCCCAAGCAACATACCAAGGCATATAGTGCACATTTCCAAGAGCTCAAACACCCAAGTGCTTAATAGAATCACTCGGCGATTAGCATAGGTGCTTTGCGAAGTGCTTAGGTTAGTTAGACCGCTTTAGCGCTTGCTCGAGGTGAACCCTAGTTAGTTGAGTGAGTTTAGACAAACCACACAACCCCTCGGCTCTTGCGTGAGCCGTTGTAATTGTACCGAGTGGGGCGAGAGTCTTGCAAGACTGTGACAACCGCGTTTGTGTCACGGCCGGCACCATGTACCGAAGGGAACGAGGCCCGCGGTGTTTCGGTTGGAAGCTCGATAGTGGAGACGGCGGGGAGCATCCGAGAGGAGCCGGAAGCGAAGCACCACTTACGCGTGGAGAAGGCCCGCGGCTCTCTACGGAGTTACTCGACCGTGGTGCTTGGCCCTCGCGTGGGCTTCCCTTTGCGTAGGGGCACCAACGAGGATTAGTCGGGACCTTGCGTTGTTCCGGCTACCTCGGTAAAAATACCGGCGTCATCCACGAGAGTTTGCTTCTCTACTTTGCTCTTTAAGTTTTCGCATTTATATTAAGCATTTAAGTTTCAATCTTGTATACACACTTATTTAGTGTAGATTGAAACTTAGCCAATGCGGTAGAGATAGCAACACTTAGACAAAACTTAGTTTGCACATTCTAGTTTGATTATTTGCATAGGTTTTGCTCTAGGGATTTATTTGTGGCCTAGTTTAGTAAAAGTTTTAGAAGTCCTAATTCACCCCCTCTTAGGCGTCACCCGTTTCCTACAAGTGGCATCAGAGCCCGGTTTGGCTCATTTGAAATGCTTTAGCTTCACCGCTAAAAGAGCCGACGCTTTTTAGAGGAAGGGATGGATACCCACAGGCCACCACACTTCGATGGCACTAACTTCCCATATTATAGTGCTAGAATGGCTTGTTACCTAGAGGCCGTTGATCTAGGTGTTTGGAGAGTCACTCATGACAGGATGAAACCCCTCAAGAATCCCGAGAAACCCACCACGAGTGAGGAAAAAGAAATTCATTTAAATGCTAGAGCCAAAAATTGCTTGTATGAATCTCTTAGCATGGATATTTGTAATCAAGTATTTACCTTGAAAACTGCTAATGAGATTTAGCTAAAATTGCATGAGCTATATGACGGCACATCTAATGTCCGTGAGCAAAAACATTGCCTAGTCTTAAATGAGTATAATTCGTTTGCTATGAAAGATGATGAGCTTGTTAGAGATATGTATTCTCGCTTGAATCTAATTATCAATGAGCTCAACTCTATTGACATTAATAAGCTAGGTGATGCAGATATTGTGAGGAAGATTATCTCCCTGCTACCTCAACGAAGATATGGGAGCATCATCACCATCCTTCACAACATGGAGGACTTGAGCAACATGACTCCGACCATTGTGATTGGGAAAATCGCGGCTTTTGAGATGTCGCAAAAAATGTGTCGGGGAGAGGATCCAACTTCCTCAAGGCCATATGCTTTTACATGTGATGAAAGGAAGGTCAAAAAGAAGGCTCCCACTCCAAGTTTCTCAAGTGAAGAAGAGGAAGAAGAAAGTGATGATGATGAAGATAATCAACCATGCACATCATTCTTCGAGTACAAAGAAACAATCCGACGCGTCGGAAAGGTAATGGGGATGATCCGCAAAATTAATCTAATGGGTGTGCCCCTGCAGGTCGAAGATCTTCTCTTTAACATTGACAGGAAAAAGCAAAGAAAGAGAGGATGCTTCGCATGTGGGGAGAAGGGCCACTTCAGGGACAACTGTCCGAATATGGCCAAACCCAAAAAGGAGAGGAGCAAAGGCAAGGCGCTAACAAGTGTTAGAACTTGGGATGATTCTTCAAGTGACGATGAACCTCCAAGGACGCGCAGCCACCGATTTTCATCACGCTCATCACGGTCATCACACAAATGCCTTATGGCGAGAGGTAACAAAATCATTCCATCCTCTAGTGATGAAAGTAGTAGTGATGATGAAGGTGACGGAAAGCCCTCTATAGATGAGCTTGCGGAAGCCGTAGAATTTTTCCAGGTTGTTTGCACTAAGCAAAAAGCTCAACTTAAAACTTTGAAAAACAAGTTGATTAGCTCCCAAAATGATTATAAAGGTTTGCTAGAAAAAGTTGAAACTTTTGCAAACTTAAATAGTGAGCTGTCAACTAAAATTGAGCTATTAGAATCTAGTGCTCCATCCATTGCTACCGATGATGGCCTTATTAAACAGAATGAAAAACTTAAGGCTAAGTTAGCTAGCTCCCAAGAAGCCATTGAAAATTTGCTAGAGAAAATGGAAATTCTTAGCATACACGATAATGAGCTAACTACTAAGCTAGAAAACATTGGTAGCACCCCAGTAGCATCTTTAGTTGAAATTCCTAAAATAATTAAGAAAGATGCTTCTACTTCCTGCTTTGATTTAATTGATGATTCTAACCCCTGCAACCAAGTCTTTGTTGAGAATATTGTTGTAGAAACATGTACAGATGAGGTTGCAAAGGAAAATGAACAATTAAAGCAAGAAGTGGCTCGCCTTGGCAAGGCTTTGTATGACAAGAAAGGCAAAGCCAAACAAATCCAACCTCCACAGGATAACACCACTGCGGGAGTGAACAAGCCTATGGAGGGAGAAACTGTGATTTGTAGGCTATGCCACAAGGAAGACCACAAGTCTTTCCAATGCAAGGCGATGACTGGAGATAAACAAAGGCAAAAGCTCAAGCAAAAGCCATCAAGCAAAATCTCCAACACCTACATAAAAAAGATGGACAAAAAGACTGCTACACCATACTTGATCAAAAAAAAAGAATGGAAAGGTGATAGCAATCAAGGCCAACAAGCAAGCCAACAAAGGAAAGGGGGCCAAATGCATCTGGGTGCCAAAGGAAATAATTTCAACCATAAAAAGCACCAAGAAGGTTTGGATCCCGAAAGGGAAGTGTGTGGACCGAAGGTCTTCGGGAAATTTGGAGACTTGGCAAAATTGGGATGTATTTCATGGGATACATCATATTGGATCAAGTGAACTTGCCAAGTGGGTTAGTGAAAATCTTGGACCCAAATTTCCCACCCATGACTAAGGTAACTAGATTTATTGTATCTTTTGTTTTTAGATATGCGTATCTATTTACCTTTTATCTAGTTTATCTTTTCTTGCCTAGTATTACATCTGTTATTTACTTTTGTTTAAAAAAATCATGCATACTAGGTAAATCACATGGTAGGATTGCTTGCTTTCAATTCATATACTTAAGCAAACCTACATGGCTTAAAATGTTTATTTGAGCACGGCACATAGCTTCTATATCACTCCATAGTAAATGATACATCAATTGAAAATTTTGAATTCTACAAGTTGTATCATTTAAACCTATATGTGCCAAAGTTTGGATAATAGATAATTTGCCCCTATTGATATCAAATCAAAGTGCATGTCTCCTACAAGCATTCAAAACTTGTATGCACACCTTTAGGGGGAGGTTACTCTATAATCTAATACTTTGAGACTAACACCTTTTCAAGTCTATTTCATGTGATAGTTTCATTGTAAGGAAAATGAGGTCCCCGGAGAAAGACAACAATCTTCCACTGCAAAATCTCCAAGAACTTTCATGTCTCTCAAGCTCTCCATTGAATTTCAATCGGTATCTTTTGAGACTACATCTAGTATCATTTACATGTCTTCTCCAATGTTTGATTAGACTATATTTCATATCATATACTTCCATGTTGCTAAAAATGCATAAGTGGTTAACTCATATTCTGTTACCTATGCATAAGGGAAGTTAGTCTTTTCAAATCATGTCTTGCACCTCTAATTTTCACATGCTTTTTCTTAAGTAGAAGATCTCAGGTCAGGGGGAGCTTTTCTTCATCTCTAAAGGGGGAGAAAACTCTCTCTAAAGGAGAACACTCATTTAGGGGGAGTAATCTTTTGAGGTCAAGTTTTTTTACTTCCTACATGCTTTTAATGTCTTCCTTTTCGGTGGTTGATGCCAAAGGGGGAGACGTTTAGGGACCAAAGCAATGAAAACTATATCAAACACCAAACACCACAAATTTAAAATTTTATATCTACAAATAGTTTTTCAAGTGGTTTTGGTTATTTGGTCAAAAAATGGGAAGTAAGTGAATTATGGAGTTAGGGGGAGGCTTAAGTCCATAATATCACATTGTGGGGACAAACATGCATCCTAGCAAGTAGATTGCATATTTTCATTCAAATACTTGTATTATTTGCTTACTTTGGTTGTATTGTCATCAATCACCAAAAAGGAGGAGATTGTAAGGAAAATGGACCCTAGGCCATTTGGCTAATTGAGTTTTGGTGTTTGATAAACAACACAATCCGTGACTAATAAGTTTTCTAGTGTTTGTGTTTATAGTTCACAGGATGCAAGATTAACTTGGACTAAGGAATTGAGGAAAGCAACACCTCAAAAGAAGACATTAAGAAGATCCAAGACAAGTCCAAGTGTGCTGCTGCGGACTGTCTGTGCGAGGCGCACCAGACTATCCGGTGGCACACTAGACTGTCCGGTGCTCACACGCCGGACTGTCCGGTGCACCAGGGAACTCTAGCCCAACGGCTAGTTCCAGGTGGCACTCGAAGAGAAGACCACCGGACTGTCCGGTGTGAGCACCAGACTGTCCGGTGTGAAAAGCCTGCGGCGCCAACGGTCACCTGCTCTGACAGGACAACGGCTAGGCGCACCGGACATGCTACAGTGCGTTGTCCGGTGCACCACCGGACTGTCCGGTGTGCCGCAGAGAACTGCAGCTTTTCTCCAAGGGCTAGTTTGAGGTTGGGGTCTATATATACTTCACCCAACCGGTCATTTGAAGGTGTGGGAGCCCAAGCAACATACCAAGACATGTAGTGCACATTTCCAAGAGCTCAAACACCAAAGTGCTTAATAGAATCACTCGGTGATTAGCGTAGGTGCTTTACGAAGTGCTTAGGTTAGTTAGACTGCTTTAGCGCTTGCTCTAGGTGAACCCTAGTTAGTTGAGTGAGTTTAGACAAACCACACAACCCCTCGGCTCTTGCGTGAGTCGTTGTAATTGTGGTGGAGAAGGCCCGTGGCTCTCTACGGAGTTACTCGACCGTGGTGCTTGGCCCTTGCGTGGGCTTCCCTTTGCATAGGGACACTAACGAGGATTAGTCGGGACCTTGCGTTGTTCTGGATACCTCGGTAAAAATATCGGCGTCATCCACGAGAGTTTGCTTCTCTACTTTGCTCTTTAAGTTTCCGCATTTATATTAAGCATTTAATTTTCAATCTTGTATATGTACTTATTTAGTGTAGATTGAAACTTAGCCAATGCGGTAGAGATAGCAACACTTAGACAAAACCTAGTTTGCACATTCTAGTTTGATTTTTGGCATAGGTTTTGCTCTAGGGATTTATTTGTGGCCTAGTTTAGTAAAAGTTTTAGAAGTCCTAATTCACCCCCCTCTTAGGCGTCACCCGTTTCCTATATCTACAAATCATTTATAAACAACTCAGGTTGATTTAAAGTGTATCAAGGTTAAAATACACTAGAAAGGCTTTGCTGTCCAGATTTGGACAGATTCAGACTTCACACTTCAAACGCCTATAACTTAATCTTTAAACCACCAAAAAGGGTGATCCAAGACTTTTTGAAAAGATTATAAAACTTACTACATAACTTTTATAATCACCAAGAAGTGATTCTATATTTAACTAAATCAAACAATACAGTTTTCGAAATCTGTTCTGACAGTGGACAGAATACAACAATCCTCTTATAAAATTCATAACTCTCAAACTATCAGGTTTATTATCATGAAAATTTAACACAAGTAAGATAAGAACATTATCTAAAACTTTCTTATAACGACCATGAACAGATTGTAAAATTAACTTAAGCAAACAATTCACTCTCTGAAATCTGTACAAAAATTGGACAGATTCAATTATTGAATTTGTGAAAAGCACCACTTCTAAACGATCAGACTTATGACTGTCAAATTTTAACACAAGCAAGGTAATAAGGTTATCTACAACCTTTACATATGACTTTTTTACAGAAAATATAATTAGTTCATCAAACAAACAACACGGCGAAAATAGTGCGTGCAGTCCTAACTACGACAATATTTCACTTTATTTTCCACCTAGCCTTTACAATTACCATCCACTTGCTACTCTAGCTGTTTTTAACACTTAATTATAGTTATTTAACCGATGGCATGATGGTTACGAAGTCATGCCATCACTTCACCTTAGAATTCAATTTAACAATTCCAATCGAACTCGCCAACTAGCCAATTGCGTGCTAACCTATTTTTCATACCACCACTACACCACATACCGCATACTTAGAACAACTCATTCAGATTTCACATATATCTGTACTAAAACATTTCCATCATCGCTTGGAACTTAAAACTAAGCTTTACTACGTAAACACATGACTTCCAGTTTAATCACGAATATCATCATCACACCACATCGACTCGATTCAAAATAACCCTACATGTTCATCTCATGAACGGAGCATTTCAACAATCATTCTAAAATGAACTAACTCCATTACACAACTTATATTACGAGCCTACTTGACCACTCGATGTGTCTACTCGAAATCGGGAGCACAACCAACACTGTTCACGCAGGAATTTCAGTTTGCAAGTACGATTGCACTCAACTAAATTACTAAGCAAAATCATAGAGAGATACTACCACTAATTTCTCAAGTTTAATTCATTATGACTTAGTTATCAAGTTTCAATTTATATCAAGACACTTAATCATTTTAAGAAACATGCACGCTTTTGTTTACTTATAATTTGTCTCTAATTCTTCGTATAATTATAAAATATGTGTCATTTTAGCACCATATGAAACTATCTAATTTGGGGCTGAAATTTTTATGCGGCATAGGTAATAATAAGTCATGACCAATATATAAATTTTACATGCCCAGATTTTATATTTTATTTAATACAAAAATAACAAATTGTTAATGTAATAAAGCATGTGAGAGCAAGTTAAATCTAAAACTAATTATTTTCTGTGAGTGCATGATCATATTAAGTTTTCTTAGGCTACTATAATATCATGCAAGGACAGTGGAACACCATTTTCCATTTTTACATTCATATATTATTTATAAACCATTTAAAACTACTTAATATGCATTAAAGAAGTTAAATCACTAACTTAATCATACATGCACGACAATTCATGAAATTTGTACTAGTCACCAACCATCACACCAAGAGTCTACTGTAAAAGTTTCAATCCATTTGGAGGACTAGAGCTACAGATCCAAAAATAACAAGCAAAACAATCATCTTTTTCCTATTTAACATGTTTTAATTAGCACACCAAGAAAATAGTGAACAACCTATACGTTTTATATTTTTGTTAGATGGAGTATGACAACATCTAACTAATCAAACAGGTTTCATCATTTTTAGATTTTTATAATTAAAACTATGGAGAGAAGCAAATTCATTTATTTTCTAAACCAGTTTTAAATACGAATTTCTACAGAAAAACTTTTCCACTAAAACATACCAACATATAGATCCAATAGTTAGAGCATTTCATAAGAAAGCCAACAAAACAAATTTCGTGATTTTTGGAGCTCTAAAACTCGAGATATAAATATTTGAAGGAAGAGCAAAAATCTATAACTTTTGTGCACTTACATTTGGCCTTGGGCCCACTCGCCATAGACACAGGGAGGTCTTCTTCTTCCTCTACGTACAGGCAGATTTGCCGCTGCTGCATGTGGCCGTGGCCGCTGCTCATCCGAGCCTCAACGAGAGGTGCAGGGGCAGGGAGAAGTGGATCCCGGGCTGCCAGAGTTGAGGAAGGCGAGCTCAAGGGGCCAAGTGACATGGAGGCTAGCGGCCATAGGGGCTTTGCGTCTCGGCGTCCATGGAGGAAGAAGCAGAGAGGATTGGAGCAGGGGCGCCGAATGGAGGAGCTGTCCCGAGGCTAGGGGAGTGCCTTGCGCTAGAAGGAGAAGGGGGCAGAGCTCTGAGTGCCGGACTGGAGATGGGGAGCTGTGTATTAATGGAGAGAGAGCTCTGGACATGTCAGGTGGCAGTGAGCAGTGGCAGGTGTGACAGTGCCAACGTTGGGCGGCAATTTTCGTCCTTTTCCGTTTAGAATTGAACCCAGATCACTGCAGAAGATATGTTCCTTGATGTATACTCTACAAATCTTGTATAGGACTTGAGGTGATTCGGGCACTAGTTAGAGAGTTATAGACCCACAAAAATTGGTTTATCGGTGGGTTAGAAATCAGTAGAAACTTGCAAAAACTGAGTGTCAAAGTATGTCAAACGGAATCGAATGAATGCCATCTTTTAATATGATGTGCCTCTATTAATTATTAACAACTTTTATATTTAGGGAAACTTGAGTTGTTCAACAAAAATTTGGGAACGCGAGATGTCGACCCGAACGACACTAAATTTCAGACTTAGAAGAATTCAAATCCTGAAATCAGATTTTTATTCTGTATTGATGGCACTGTTTGAGGTATTTAGATATTGAATCAAGGCTTGGTTTAAATATAAAATTGGTTGTATTACACAGGTTCTATAATTTTTATTAAAGTTCAAACCTCATATCTTCAATATAAATAAAAGTTTCACTTTGGTCAAGATAGTATCATTATAAAGCTTCAAATTATATTTTTAAGGCAATCGGGATATTTTCTTGACATTTTCATGGCATTTTCTCTACATGAACCCTTAATAACTTTTGTTGTAGAGTTGATATAGAGTTGTTTGAGCAAGATGACAAGGTTTTGTTGAATTTCAAAAATTGCATTTGTTCAGACGAGAAGTTTCAAGCATGTATAGGATTTATAATTTCATACGAATATTTGGTTCAACTTTGAGAAATCTTTAGAATAAAATTGATAGATAGAGATGAATGATGACATAAAGATAACAAGCTGATTTACATAAAAATTAATTAGAGGTTGACACAAGGAGATTCTGCGGGAGAATGCGGATTCGGATTAAGTATTTGGACGTAGGCCGACTATCGAGAAAGCGGATTCGGACACCGATTGGATAACATAACAACTATCGAGAGTCTGAATAAATGAGTCTGGACGGGAGTTGCGAGACGAGATTAACTTTTGAATTTGCATTTGCTTCGAGAAACAAAAAGTTTTAACAGGCTCCAAATTTGGCATTTCTTGAGATCGAATAATTCCAAACTTGGTGAAACATTCATTAGTACCTTGATAAATGGAGATAAATGTGATAAAGAGATAGAAATTTTCACTGAGCATCCGAGATTAGGATAAAACTCCCGACATAACACGAAATTGACACCTGGGGTGTCACAGCCTTCCCCCCTTAAAAGAATCTCATCCCGAGATTCGAATGAGGATCTTCAAGGGTGGAGAAGCATGTAACCCCGAGGCTGATGATAGATGCAAATTCATGAGAGGGTATCTGACAAGATAATGAAGATAGATTTGAATAGAATATCGCGACATGTTGAGAAAAAATGCAGCGATCACTTTGAGGGAATGTTCACAAGAGATAGTACATCGATATAGTTTCATAATGGATCACGACCATTAACCGTGATACCAGCGCGTGCCGAGCAGCTCAACCATGTGTGCACCATAGTAGGCTCTCGGTTTCATCGCGACACCATCAGTTGTTAGTCATAATACCATTACCAAACGCAACCAACGATAAATCCACGTGACATAAATAGATGGAGCCCATGAGAGTATGGCTAAGAAAATAAGAATGTGATCGAAGTTAAAGCAGAGATTGCTGGCAAAAGAGCATCACACGAGAACTCTTCAACTCCGTGAACTCGTCATGATCACCACAAGGATTATCAACCAAAGATTGATACGATATGGGATATGATGAGGAAGCAACCATGAGGTCAGGATTGACAACTTGCTGAGACATGAGACTAAAGACAAAAGCAAAATCCATTGAACCGAATGGATACACTGTTTGGAGATACAGTTGATAAAACAAGCTACATGATCCTCGAAGAAAAGAGCATGAGAATGACCATAAATGAGAGATTTAGGTAGATCAACATCCGATACTTGAGAATGGGTTATAGCAGATAACCAGAGAATGGGTCAGAGTCAATAGGGGACCCAGAGATTTGGATGATAAGGCCACAACATGATTCACAAGGAAAAGATTACCAGATCCATGTGAAAAGTGAGGTAGTCGCATGAGGTCGCTTAGGACGAGCACCATAAAGGTTATGAAGATTCGGGACAGGATCTATGGGAAGAAACATAGCCTTGATAGGGTTTGTGCAACTAGACACCAAACAACAATTTTTTGACACAACAAGTGCACAAGGGGACTTGGGTTGGTCTAGCGGTCAAGCTATGGGGGTCTCTAAGCTATGCAGGTGTAACTTCAAGGGTAAAACACGCAAGGGTACGAAAAACACTAACACAAGCACGTTTTCTCTTTTTTTTATAATGGTTTCACTTGCTAACCACTAGGTTGTTTGGAGGGGGGTCTTTTTATGGGCAAAACAGGCAACAATTTTTTTATTGGCAAAGAGGGTTGAACAATTACAATACCACCTAGCTAGCAAGACAAGAGAAACACATAGCACGACCTAACAAGACTTACCAATCTGACACAAGGTAAGGCATTCCTAACATAGCAGTACATCACATTATTCACAAGTTTTTATTATTGGAATAAAGGTGAGAGAAGCAGGTTGATGCACAAGAGACAATTATAATGCGACAATCATGATGCATGCTCATTCTAGTCGTCTTCTCAGACCTAACTAATTCTTCGGGTGCTTCTACAGCATCCTATTTAATAGCAGTAGTGGCCTTTATGGCCTATATAAATAGCCACCTAGCTACCCATCTATTCCTAGGGCTTCACGTCCTAAGTCTATCCTTATCGTCCTGACGATCTATCCAACATTGGTTTCTAAGCAAGTTTTAGTTTCGAAAAGTTGGTATTTATGACTTATTGACTTCTCTGTAATGGTATTCGCTCCGATACCAGCTATGGCGGAACCACCCGAATTATTCCAGCTTAAGTGCCAAGTCACACCCTTAGAGGTGGCAACATACTTAAATCGGAATAACCCATCAGTCCCTCGGATCTAGTCCGATAAAGCCACTTATACAGGATCAAATACCACTAGCTCACTCGAAGGTGAGGCACAGAGAAATACAAAAAAAACATAATACCATAAATTAAGAAAGTATCATTAGTGATTACATCATCAGAGTTTTTAGAAATAATAACAATAAGTTTTAATGCAGCGGAAATAGCTAACGGAGAAAACCGAGTAACATGGCGAAGCCTGGCCACGCTACTCCCGCTGGTCCTCTCCCGCGGAAGCAGTAACCCACTCGACCGTCTATCCCGGTGGCAGGGATGAAGGCCAAGTCACACCACCAACCAAATCAAGGAGGTACCTGCAAAAATTATGCCACAAGCAAGGCTGAGTATACTAATACTCAGCTAGACTTACCCGGTGTGAGGAGTCTACTCCTCTACCTCTAGACCATGCAGCTGTTTGGTTGAGGGGTTTGGTTTGCCAAAAGCACTAGCTGAGTCTAAAAACAAGTTTTAGCTTTTCAAGTTCTAGAATAATAATTTAGACTAGATGAGCACCTAACTATCCATTCATGGTAGCAAGCAATTTAGTCAACCAACATCTTTTGTAAGTAACCTCATTTCCACTTATTACTCAATGCAGTACAATGGATCAAGCAGTCTCATGAGCTGCGAGAAGCAAACGATTCGAATCGAGTTTTAACCTTGCAAGGTAAACCTAAACACACGACATGTCAGGGCACTCCGTCCCCACACACGTCAACCGTCTCCATCGATCCCCCGTTCGTGGCTAGGGCTCACCGCCTTGGCGTACAATGCTCCACTGACCCCGGCTGCCGCCGTGCAGTGGCCGCACTTGTACCCACCATATCTAGAATGGGAGACCCAGTCTTAGGTCGCGTGAGGGGAAAAGTTCGCGCCCGGCTTCACTCAGGTACTAGGCTTACCGGTTACCATATTTCCCGACATGTGTTTAGTACGTTCAAAAGCTTGACACAGGTATCCGCACGTTAATCGTTATTCCAATTTCGTCTCATAGACAACGCATCCCCATGGATCCGTGTCCATAGACCATCATCATTCTGTTATAAAAAATGGATACAACCAATTCCTGACCTCGTGCGAGTGCTAGAAAAATCACTCAACTTCTACCGAGATCCTAATTTAGCATAGCAGCTACTCGACCTAGCATACTAGTATCCATCTCAAAAGGAATCCTGAGTTCATGCAACTAGGATTTCAGGCAACTCCTACACTTAAGTGCACGGTACAAGCCTACAAACATTAAGTGTAGTAAAATAGCATATATAAACGATTATGCATAAAACCAGGGCTTGCCTGGAATTCAATACTTAGATATGTCTGCTAGAGGGTACTCGCTTGGCAAGCATCCATTGGTTAAGTCCATCATTCTTCAGGTCGTCCACCAACTGCATCTTGTTGTTGGCACCATATCACTTGCACGATTATCATCTCTCGATCCTAAATGAGATGAAAGATGCATATGTATGAATATAATGAAAGTAGCACAAGATATTTGAAGACACAGTGGCGAACTAACATTAACTAGTAAGACACAACAAGTCAACATTACTGGAAAGACGACAAACATTTCCTATATTTGACCCACACAAACACGACATCACGAGTACAAGCATTTACCATGTTCACTTTAATCGTTCATTGGCTACTTATGATTAAACTAGTTAAGTACACATAACTTACGATGACTTACACATAGACTGACTTAGTTAAAAAGGAATAGTTACTTAATCGGGTTTTACAATTGTTCACAATACTCTAATGCAAGCATACATCCAAGGGCACACAAGAAAGTGATAGCCTAATCACACTGCTTATTATACTAATCTATTGAGGTTGGTTATTTAGTAATACTCAGATTAGCAGCACAATTATTAGAAATGGTAACATCTCATTAATTTTGTTTCTCGTCCATATAGTGGCACTTGCTAAATTGACGTTGATTGAAGTTGATTACTTACTAGACTTCAACAATTTAATTTACTACTTAGGAACGTGCACTAGTTACTTACATATAACCTAATTATATTAGTTACTATCATTGTTACTCATATGCACTTAACACCAAAACAGGCAAGCAGTCACTAAAGACAAACACAATAGAGTAGAGTAATCAATCACAATCAACATGACTAAGACAACAACACAGCAGTTACTTGTTTCAGTCATAACTCATAAGATATTTATCCAAAAATAGTGATCAAATATTTTTTGGAAATCATAAGAAACACTCTACAACTTTGGTATTGTCGTCTCAAGGTGATTAGACACTTAACAAGGTTAAATAGTGACAAACGACAACTCTGTTCAGCTTTAGACAGATTCAGGGTTGCGACTACAAAAATTCATAACTAGAGACTCAGACATCCAATTCATTTGATCTTAGACTTTCTGAAAATATAATTAAATTGTATACAAATCATTTATAAACAACTCAGGTTGATTTAAAGTGTATCAAGGTTAAAATACTCTAGGAAGGCTTTGCTGTCCAGATTTGGACAGATTCAGACTTCACACTTCAAACGCCTATAACTTAATCTTTAGACCACCAAAAAGGGTGATCCAAGACTTTTTGGAAAGATTATAAAACTTACTACATAACTTTTATAATCACTAAGAAGTGATTCTATATTTAAATCAAACAATACAGTTTTCGAAATCTATTGTGACAGTGGACAGAATACAACAATCCTCTTATAAAATTCATAACTCTCAAACTATCAGGTTTATTATCATGAAAATTTAACACAAGTAAGATAAGAACATTATATACAACTTTCTTATAACGACCATGAACAGATTGTAACATTAACTTAAGCAAACAATTCACTCTCTGAAATCTGTATAGAAATTGGACAGATTCAGTTACTGAATTTGTGAAAAACACAACTTCTAAACGATCAGACTTATGGCTGTCAAATTTTAACACAAGCAAGATAATAAGGTTATCTACAACCTTTCCATATGACTTTTATACAAAAAATATAATTTAGTTCATTAAACAAACAACACGGCGAAAATAGTGCGTGCAGTCCTAACTACGACAATATTTCACTTCATTTTCCACCTAGCCTTTACAATTATCATCCACTTGCTACTCTAGCTGTTTTTAACACTTAATTATAGTTATTTAACCGATGACGTGATGGTTACGAAGTCATGCCATCACGTCACCTTAGAATTCAATTTAACAATTCCAATCGAACACGCCAACTAGCCAATTACGTGCTAACCTATTTTTCATACCACCACTACACCACATACCGCATACTTAGAACAACTCATTCGCATTTCACATATATCTGTACTAAAACAGTTCCATCATCTCTCGCAACTTAAAACTAAGCTTTAGTACACAAACACATGACTTCCAGTTTAATCACGAATATCATCATCACACCACATCGACTCGATTCAAAATAACCCTACATGTTCATCTCATGAATGGAGCATTTCAACAATCATTCTAAAATGAACTAACTCCATTACACAACATGTATTACGAGCCTACTTGACCACTCGATGTGTCTACTCGAAATCGAGAGCACAACCAACACTGTTCACGCAGGAATTTCAGTTTGCAAAAACGAGAGCACTCAACTAAATTACCAAGCAAAATCATAGAGAGATACTACCACTAATTTCTCAAGTTTAAATCATTATGACTTAGTTATCAAGTTTCAATTTATATCAAGACACTTAATCATTTCAAGAAACATGCACACTTTTGTCTACTTATAATTTGTCTCTAATTTTTCGTATAATTATAAAATGTGTGTCATTTTAGCACCATATGAAACTATCTAATTTGGGGCTGAAATTTTTATTAGGAATAGGTAATAACAAGTCATGACCAATGTATAAATTTGACATGCCCTGGTTTTATATTTTATTTAATACAAAAATAACAAATTGTTAATGTAATAAAGCATGTGAGAGCAAGTTAAATCTAAAACTAATTATTTTCTGTGGGTGCATGACCATATTAAGTTTTCTTAAGCTACTATAGTATCATGCAAGGACAGTGGAACACCATTTTACATTTTTACATTCATATATTATTTATAAACCATTTAAAACTACTTAATATGCATTAAAGAAGTTAAATCACTAACTTAATCATACATGCACCACAATTCATGAAATTTTTACCAGTCACCAACCATCACACCAAGAGTCTACTTTAAAAGTTTCAATCCATTTGGAGGACTAGAGCTACAGATCCAAAAATAACAAGCAAAACAATCATCTTTTTCCTATTTAACATGTTTTAATTAACACACCAAAAAAATAGTGAACAACCTATAAGTTTTATATTTTTCTTAGATGGGGTATGACAACATCTAACTAATAAAACAAGTTTCATCATTTTTAGATTTTTATAATTAAAACTATGAAGAGAAGCAAGTTCATTTATTTTCTAAACCAGTTTTAAATACAAATTTCTACAGAAAAACTTTTCCACTAAAACATACCAACATATAGATCCAATAGTTAGAGCATTTCATAAGGAAGCCAACAAAACAAATTTCGTGATTTTTGGAGCTCTAAAACTCGAGATATGAATATTTGAAAGAAGAGCAAAAATCTGTAACTTTTGTGCACTTACATCTGGCCTTGGGCCACTCGCCATAGACACAGGGAGGTCTTCTTCTTCCTCTAGAACGTGCACGCACAGGCAGATTTGCCGCTGCTGCATGTGGCCTTCATCCCTGCCACCGAGATTGACGGTCGAGTGGGTTACTGCTTCCGCAGGAGAGGACCAGGAGGAGTAGCGTGGCCAGGCTTCGCCATGTTACTTGGTTTTCTCCGCTAATTATTTCCGCTGCATTAAAAATTATGGTTATTATTTCTGAAACTCCGATAATGTAATCACTAATTATACTTTCTTAAATTTGTGGTATTATGCTTTATTGTATTTCTCTGTGCCTCACCTTCGAGTGAGCTAGTGGGATTCGATCCTAGATAAGTGGCTTTATCGGACCAGATCCGAGGGATTGACGGGTTATTCCGATTTAAGTGTGTCGTTACCTCTAAGGCGAGACTTTGGCACTTAAGTTGGAATAATTTGGGCGGTTCCGCCATAGAGTTAGTCACTGAGGGGAAGCCTATATCTTCAGAAAAGAAGCATGAAAGCAAGACTCAGTCAAATCACACAAGAAGAATGGCGACAGGAAGAAAACGATGATGAAGAAGGTGGTCTACTATGAGACCGACTCATCCACGCCCTCCACCTCCGACGTCGAGTCAACATCTTCAAAGTGCCAAGAGTGTAAGAAGTATAGTAAGATTTCTCTTCGATATCCTTGCATTCCTAAACGTGCTCCTTTACTTCCCGTTCCCTTAGGCAAACCACCATATTTTGATGGTGAAGACTATTCTATGTGGAGTGATAAAATGAGGCACCATCTAACCTCACTCCATGAAAGCATTTGGGATATTGTTGAGTTTAGAGCGCAGCACCACAAGTGGGCGATGAGGACTACGAGTCTGATGAGGCCGCCCAAGTGAAGCATTTCAACTCCCAAGCCGCCTCCATACTTCCTGTTTCGTTGTGTAGAGAGGAGTACAACAAAGTGCAAGGGTTGAAAAGTGCCAAAGAAATTTGGGACGTCCTTAAGATGACATACGAAGGGGACAAGGTCACCAAGATCACCAAGTGGGAAACAATTGAGGGAGAACTCAGTCGGTTCATCCTCAATAAAGGAGAACAGCCACAAGCCATGTACAACCAGCTCAAGACCATGGTGAACCAGGTCCACAACCTCGAGAGCACCAAGTGGGATAACCATGAAATGGTCAAGGTTATTCTAAGATCTCATATTTTGTAATCCTACTCAAGTGCAATTAATCCGTGAGAATTCTAGATATGAGCAAATGTTTCCTGAGGAGGTGATTGGCAAGTTTGTAAGCTTTGAACTTATGGTCAAATACTCCAAACACATTTTCAACTTGGAGCAAGGTAGCACCTCCACAGCCGAGGTGCAACACGTTGCACTCAAGGCAACGAAAGAAAAGGAGGAGCCCAAGCCAACCAAAAGGCTCCCAATAGATGCCTCCATGCTTGACAACGAGGAGATGGCTCTTATCATTAAGAGCTTCTGGCAAATCATCAAGCAAAATAAAGGGAAGGAGTACAAACCTCGCTCCAAGAGGGTTTGCTATCGGTGTGTTAAGTCCAGTCATTATATTGTTAAATGTCCATATGCAAGTGATAGTGATAGGGATGACGACAAGAAAGGAAGAAGAAGATGGAGAAGAAGAAGTACTACAACAAGAAGAAGGGTGGCGAGGCACACATGGGAAGGGAGTGGGACACTGACGAGAGCTCCACCGACGTGGACCCTACCAACATCGCCATCAACAAGGGTCTTCTCTTCCCCAATGTCGGCCACAAGTGTCTCATGACCAAGGAGAGCAAAAATACGAAGATATACTCTAGAGACACCACCAAATATACTACTTTCTATGATGACGGCAACTCTAGTGAAAAGAATGATGATTTGTCTACTCTTTTTGCAAACATCACCATAGAACAAAAGGATAAAATTAACAAGAAGGATGAAGTCTTGGAATGCCAAGAAGATCTACTCATTAAGGAGAACAAAAAATTTGTTAAGCTAAAATATGCTTTTGCTCTTGAAGTTGAAAAATGCAAGAACTTGACCAAAGAGCTAAAAACAAGCAATGATTCAATTTCTTGTCTTAAAACTGGAAATGCTAATTTAATTGCCAAGATTGAGGAATTGAATTGTGATATCCTGGCTCTAGTGGATGGTGATATACAGGCCCAAGGCTTAATAGAATCAATAGAGTACTCATACCAACAAGATGTATCTTTTAGAAGCATGTCTCGAAAGAACCTCAAGGTTAAGGGTGCTTGACCTAAAGTAATCTTGGGATGGGTGACCGATCGAGAAGTCTTCTCAGGTGCGCATGAGCAAGGACAAAGTGCGTACAAAAGACTCATGGGATGATATATGATCCTAGAGGGCTGTCAGGAGTAAGTACCGTCGGTCTGGGAGTGGACGGGGTGTGAAAAATGGTATCAGAGCCGACTCTCGCGGTTTCACGAGCATGTGTGGGCTAGGGGTTCGGGTATATGGCATATGATGGCACTAGACATACAGACGTGGCCAAGTGGGGAGGTTCTAGGCCTAGGGTTGACCAATGTGGAAGTCGGTCTTCTAAGGGGGTGGATTGTGATATCCTAGCCCTAGTGGATGGTGATATCGTGGCCCAAGGCTTAATAGAATTAATAGGGTACTCATACCAACAAGGTGCATCTTCTTTTTGTAAGCCTGCCTTGAAACAATCTTGAGGTTAAGCGTGCTTAGCCTAGAGTCACTACAAAAATACCCCCCCCTATTGCAACACATTTATGCGTTGCTAGAAGTTGAAATAAGTGTTGCTAAGACTTATACCAACACATAATTATGTGTTGCCTATGTTGCCGTTGCTAGGGTCTACTGCAACACTTATATATATGTTGGTAAGTCATGGCTATAAGCGTTGTTGTGCCGCAACGGACATTTATTCCCTACTGCAACACTTACATGCGTTTGTACCAACAAAGACGGGTTGACCCATATTGGATTTGGCAACATTTTGCTTAGATTTATGGCAACAAATTTATGCGTTGCAATGTTGTTGAACCGTATAACAATGGCAACATTTAGAATGGATTTGTGAGAGCACATATATGTGTTGCAAGAAATAAACCATTTGTTGAATAGAAATTAATATACAACAGCATTTGCCATTAGTAAAATGAGAAGCTCCAATTCATCCTAGGCATAAACACGATTGCAATGGACAAATCATTTCTCATTGAAATAAAATAGTCAATATATAGAGTAACACAACTTAAAAATAATCACCACTTCATGTGTGTACAAATATTTTTAGAGACAAATATATAAACATATGACTTATCCAAAACAATATTGAACTTCATCCTAGGTAAATTAGGAAAGCTTTTTTTGGTAGCATAGTCTTCAAAATCTGTAGAAATCTTGCAGCTCTGAAACCAAAAATAAAATTGAATCAATGTGGATTCATAGTGTAGCTCTGAAACTGAAACCTGGCAGCTCTAAAACTGAAATTAGATTTGAATCAATGTGGATTCATAGTGCAGCTCTGAAACTAAAATCTGGCAGCTATAAAACTGAAACCTGACAGCTCTGAAACTGAAATTAGCTGGCAGCTCTGAAACTTCATCCTATGTACTGAAACTAATGAACAATATGAAAGCATTTCAGAATAATATATGTGCTAAAGAATACAATAATGTGATAGGAGAGCACAGGAATGAACGAGTTGAGAAATGCAAGATCAAAGGAGAGCACAATTATGAATGAGCCAACCGAGAAATGCAAGAGTGCGCTTTCCTACGAGAATGGGATTGAGAATAGAGGCGTACTGAGACAGCTGAACGGGCAATGGTCGACCCGCCAGCTCTAAAACCAGAGGCGATGGCAGCACTTCTGTGCATGCATGGAGGGACTAGGGAGGAGGAAGGTTCAAGAAATAACTGCTTCCATGTCGAGGGCCCATCGTTCTGCTGCTAAACCCTACTCTCGGTCGAGAAAAAAAATCCAAGATCCACCATCAGTTTGCAGTGAGTGCCCCGCCATGAGTTGGGATCTTTATCTTTTAGAGACAATTTGGCAAACTAGGAATAAATGTCTCTGTTGTTACTATGACCAAGAACAGGAGCAGTGATGGCTGTTGCTGCTGATATAGTGATCTGAGGAAATCAATCTCCCACTCAAACATTTCCTGCAGGACTGTAAAATTGAGGATAAAAGTTTAGACTAGAAATCATAGTAGCCATCCAGTTTTCAGTAAAGCAATGCACAATAGTTAAATTATAAAACAAATCAATACGAAGATGATTTTTATACCAACTCATAGTTTTTCAATCCTAACTTCAATGATTTCATAATCACTTTTAAGATCACGACCTCGTACCTGGTAGAAGGCACAGATCAGGCATGCAAACTGTACGAGGCCTCGTGCGTGGTAGTCGTCTGTAGCTGAAGGCAGGTATGTTTTTTTACTGAACTTACAATTCAGTGTTTGTCATTGCATAAGCGGTAGCTGGTTGCGAAAGGTCGCTAGTTAGCTAGTCTCTTGGTGTTAGTTTCATAGAGAGGCAACGCAAATCACCTTTGCCAATGGTCGATTGGTTACTCCAAAGTGCAAACAAATCTTATATCACTTGTTAGTTAAGGTGCGTCGTGAATCTGACAAAATGGCACCCAATTCTGCCACCTGCTGATGATGAGCATGTGTGGAGCGCGAAACAGATAGTGTTGTTTGTTCCACTCTGAGCTTTTATGAACTGCTTGCTCTTTTGCTAACAGTATTGGAAGCCGATGAGCAGTAGTGATGTTCATTTAGCTAGCTGTTACGTCAGTTAGCTATTTAGCTCCTTCAACAAACCTTTCCTGGACCCCTGTCAGCACATTAACATAAGAAACCCAGCTGAGCACGCCCAATGGCAGGAAACAAGAAGCTAATGGCTCGATCAGGCCTTTTGCATACCCCACAATTTTAGAACTCGGGTTCACAGTATTCTGAAGTAGCTGATACATAAGCCTGGAAAACAGCACAGCCAGTGGGATGCAATCGTTTGTGACACTGCCAGGCAGAAATGGGAGGCATCAGTAAAGCACTGCCGGTGGAGGGTTTCAAACTTTAGGATGGCATAAGTTCCAAATGTCACGAGCCTTTGCAGCATGTACAAACTCCATTACTCCATATGAGATCTCATTTGAAACACCAATATAGTGAATTGTGATATTCTCGATTACCTTTTGTATGAGCTAATAGAACTGAGGAAAACATAGAACTACTCAATGTGCCTCTGTTTACAAAACAATTGCATATGTTGAATAGCTACCATTTGTCTGAAAAATACTTACATGACTTCTATCAGATGTATGTTATGTAAAATATTCTAAAACATATAGTCCTAGCAAATGTAGTTTGATCTTGTGACTATACGGTAGTATTGTTCATGTTGTAGTGGGTTATAGTCTATGTTTCTATGACTTTTATTTGCAATAATATTTTACTTACTTATATTGATGAGGACCAATAGAAACCACCCTCTCCCAGCATAAGCAAGCAGGGTTTGACGCATAGAAGGAAAAGGTGTGTTGTACCTCCTCATCGATCAGTACAAGATCAGAATGCAGAAGTTTTTTATCATCTCCAGGATCATAGAAGTCCCAGTCCTAGTAACCTGAACGCACAGACACTCGCTGCAAATGTCATGACAAGGAAAACAGAGCAAATGTGAGAATCTATTAACCCTGCACTCAATATGAACCAAGCTCAGGGGAGGGTGAGCGCGTGCCCTCGAGGCAATCATCAAGTGGGAGGCCCGACTGTAGCAGACACGAGATCTTGAGGATGCGCATGTTTAGGGCATGCACCTTGGGGTCCATCTCGGTGGTTAAGTTCTTCATGAAGTCCGAGAGCACGATAGCCAGGCGTCGCTCCTCCTCAGCACACCGCGTCTTGCGCTTCCCTCCCCAAGTCCTGCCCTAGCAGCCAGAGTTGATGGCTATGGAGTCATAGCGGGTGCGACGGCGAAATGAGTCACCGGTGCCCGAGTCGAAGCCATCGCTATTGTGGTGGGGCTCGGAAGAGTTAGAGTGGGGCGGGTCAGAAGAGGGCTCATGTGAGGGAGCAGGCTAGGGTTTCGGCGGAAGCCATAGTTGTGGTTGCGCTACAGAGAGGTGGGGAGAGCCGTTTGGAACTGCAGAGAGAAAGGATAGAGGACGCCCGCGTGAGGCGATCCAACCCGCATGGACGTTCACAATCTTGTTGACGACGTAGACGGCTCCAGAGGTCTGCGAGTTTTAATTGAAGTAATGAAGAATTTGGGCCCGTGAGTTATCTGTACATAGTAGTTTGTGTTCTAATATTAAATATTACTAGCAACACATATTAACTGTTACCACATCCCATTTAATCAATAGATTCCGCTAGCAATGCATTTTAAGTGTTGCCATATCCTATTTAAATAACGGATGGTGTTAGCAACACATATTAAGTGTTGCTACTAATTTCTTACAACACATAAAATGATGTGTTCCTGCGGATGCGTTGCTATAGGGGGTTTGTGTTGTAGTGAGTAATCTTGGGATGGGTGACCGACCAGGAAGTCTTCCCGGGTGCACATGAGTGATGACAAAGTGCGTACAAAAGACTCATGTTGGTATGTGGGGATGATATATGATCCTATAGGGTTGCTAGGAGTAAGTACCGCCGATCCAGGAGTGGATGGGGTGTTACATTAATGCTCGCCATGTCCCTACATCTACCGTTGAGCATGTTACTATTTGCACTAGATGTAGAGATATTGGTGTTAATGCTATGAATGATCACCTTGCTATGATTAAAGAACAAAATGATCACATAGGTAAGATGAATGCCAAAATTGTCGAGCATGAGCTTGAAAATGAGAAATTTAAATTCGCTTGTAGTATGTTTTACAATGGGAGAGCCTTGGCATTAAGGATGGCATTGGCTTCCAACCTGGGAGCCAAAACAACATCAAAAACAATGCCCATGGAAACAAGATTTCTAACTTTGTTAAAGCCAAGGCTCCCATGGTGCAAGATAGAGAAGGTTACATTTTATATCCTAAGAACTATCCTAAGCATAAGATTAGAAGAATTTATGCTAAGAAATCTCATCCTATTGCTCATCATGCTTATATTTACAGAAATGAGGCTTCTAGTTCTAGGCATAGAACTCATAAAATGAGTAAGAAAAATATTGTTGATGCATCAAATGAACCTAGTATTTCATTTAAGACCTTTGATGCATCCTTTGTTCTCACTAACAAATCAAGCAAAGTAGTTGCCAAATATGTTGAGGCCAGCACAAGAGTACAAAAGTGTTTGGGTACCTAAAAGTGCTTGTTTATAATATGAAAGGACCCAAGACCCTTTGTGTACCTAAGGACATAGCCTAAATCTGTGTTGTTGGTTTATGCATCTAGTGGAACAAGTTGGATAATTGACAGCCGATGCACAAACCACATGACAGGGGAGAAAAGAATGTTCTCCTCATATGAGAAAAATGATGATCCCCAAAGAGCAATCACTTTCGGGATGGGAATCAGGGTTTGGTCAAAGTATTGGGTAAAATTGCTATATCACCTGACCATTCCATTTCTAATGCATTTATTGTAGAATCTCTGTCTACAACTTGCTTTTTGTATCTCAATTATGCAAAATGGACTGCAACTGTTTATTTAGTTGATTTCCTAGCTCTTAAGAAGAAGTGATGATTCACTAGCTTTTAGGGGATTGTTAAATGGACAACTATATTTAGTTGATTTCACTGATGACAATGCTGAACTAGGCACTTACTGATTGCTAAGACTAATATGGGCTGGCTCTAGCATCGCCGACTTGCCCATGTTGGGATGAAGAATCTTCACAAGCTTTAAAGGGGAACACATTTTAGGACTAACCAATGTTCATTTTGAAAAAGACAAGATTTATAGTTTATGTCAAGCAGGGAACCAGGTTAGAGTTTATCATCTAAACAAGAACATCATGACGACCGAGAGGCCACTTGAGCTACTCCACATGGATTTATCCGACCCGATTCTTAGATAAGCATAAGTGGGAGTAAGTATTGTCTTGTAATGGTGGATGACTATTCTCGCTTCACTTGCATGTTCTTTTTGCAAGAAAAATCACAAATCCAATAGACCTTAAAAACTTGAGATGAGCTCAAAATGAGTTTGGATTGAGAATAAAAAAGATTAGAAGCGACAATGGAACAGAGTTTAAGAACTCTCAAATTGAAGGATTTCTTGAGGACGAGGGCATCATGCATGAGTTCTCTTCTCCCTACACACCTCAACAAAACTGTGTTGTGGAGAGAAAGAATAGAACTCTTATGGATATGGTGAGAATAATTCTTGAGGAATACAAGACATCGGATCAGTTTTTGGCGGAGGCGATTAACGCTGCTTGCTACTTCATCAACCGACTATATCTTCACCGAATCCTCAAGAAAACATCATATGAACTTCTCACTTGTAAAAAGCTCAATGTTTCTTATTTTCGAGTCTTTGGGAGCAAATGCTTTATTCTTGTTAAAAGAGGTAGGAATTCAAAATTTGCTCCTAAAGCAATAGAAGGTTTTTTAATTGGTTATGACTCAAACACAAGGGCATATAGAGTCTTCAACAAATCCACTGTATTAGTTGAAGTTTCTTGTGACCTTGTGTTTGATGAGACTAATGGCTCTTGTAACACCCTGAATTTGGGGGTATAAATTTCTTCTCTAATACCTACCAAATTCAGGTGATACCCTTTTCTCACCTCTATAGATTTTCATTTCCATTCTCTTTCATAGAATTTTGGGTTAATTTTGTGAGAGATATATTATTTCTTTAGAATATTAAAACTTAGGGGAAATATGAATGTTTGCATCATGCTGAGCTTAAACTGTGTTTTTGGTTGTTGCACATGTTTGAAATATTTGACTTTGAATTGTGGATTGATTTGAATTAAATTCCATAGAGAAAATAAGAAGAAAAGGAATTAGAAATTCAAAGGAAAAACCATTTTTAGCCCACCTCTGCGTCCGGCCTAGTTCGGCCCAGCTTGCGCGCCCGCGCTCGCCTCTGCCCCTTCTCGCTGCGTGGTGGGACCCGCCTATCGGTGCTGTTCCCTTCACCCGCGAGCGCTCGTGCCCTTGCTCCCTCTCTCCCTATGCCCGGTGGGGTTGTCCTATCGGCGCCCTTTTCCCTCGCACGCGTGCCCTTTCTCTCTCTATGGAGCAGGCCCCACCTATCAGCGTTGACCTCTCGTTCGCACACCCTATCTCGTTGGACTATGGACCCTGCCTGTCGGACCCGTCCCCCCAAATTGTCCACGCGCACGACCCGCGCATATGCCATCAACTCCGTGCGCAGGACGCACGCTGAGGCCACGCCCACCCCCAGTCCGGCCATTTCTAGCTGCCCGAACCCCACTCACTCTCCCTCCTCCCTCACTCGTGAACTCGCACAACCCCAGCACCTGCCTCGCACCGTGTGCGCACTAGAGGAGCTCTGCCGTGGTCTCGGACTTGTTCCACGACCATCGCCGAGTCCCCGCCGTGTTCGTTGCCCCAGTGAGCTCTGCCTCAATGCCAACAACTTGGGACGCCCCTCGGTTCGCCTCTTCTCTCTATATCTCTCTTTGCTCGCTCTCACCGAACCTCCACCATGCAGTCGAAGCCCCGTCGTCATCGACCCGAGACCTCACCTCGTCCCTGCCACCGTTCGAAGGTCCCAGAGCCCTCTCTCGAGGTAACAAACCTCACTATGCCCCTAATTTCCCATTTCCTGCTCATGTATGTGCGTAATCGCTCGCCAGAGTTGAGCTACGTCATCGCTGAGCCACCCCGCTATGGACCACCACCTCATGGTGCTCCTGCGCCGGTGTCATGCCCACGATAGTGTTCGCCGTGTCACCCCGAACCCACCTGATCCCTTCCCAGCGCCCAAGGCCCCCGGTGTGCCCGCGCCCTCACATCCGGCGGAGCTCCGCCATGGAGTCGGGCGGCGCCGCCACTGGCAGCCAAGGAGACCCTGCCCAGGCTCGCTGTGGGATCTCAGGCGTCCATCTGAGATCAAGCGGCCAAGATGTAATTAGAGTAGATCTAATCCTAACCGTCCGCTCGGGATCTGGCCGCTCGGTTCTGTTCCCTCACTCGCGCCCCTGCAGCTAGGCCCAGCCGGTCAGCCTACCTCGCCCCAAAGCCGCTGACTTTCGTAGCCCGCTTGTCAGCCCGCGCCCGTGCGCGCTTGTGCTCGGATCTAATCTCGGTCGTTGATTCGAGATCTAACAGTCGAGGACACCCCGTACCCCTTCGCTTGGCCATTTTGTAGTGACCCTCGGTTTCCTAGAAATAGAACTCACGGTACTATTTTTTGCGCTTAGGCCCCTGGTTTCTTGTAGAGAAGCCCCTAGCCATTATTTTTATCACAGAATTGGGTCTAATTTAGTGTTTTTGAATTCTGAAACTTGTGAATTTCATATCTTTTGCATATGAACTCCAAATTGGGTGGTTCAAATTGCAAAATGTTCATAATATTATTCTCTATCTATTTAAATTATGATCTTTCACTATTTGCATGTCTTAATTTTATGGCTAGACAATAGGTTATGTTAAAGTGATGAATTATTTATTAAAAGGGAAAATAAAAAGGAAACACTAATAAATAGTTAAGTGGTTAACTTTGTGAAATTAATCTCAGGTAAGATATGATCTCACCTCTGGAGTAACTTTAATTAAGTAAGTAGTTCATTAAGATAGCTATAGTTAAGTTATGTAATCCACTAAGATAGGCAGTACTTAGAGAACCACAAACCTCTAGGCGTGTTAGTCTACCCTAGAACCTAGAGTTCACTTCTATGATTATACTTTTCTATTAAACTTGTGTTCACTCTGTTGCATATGATTGGTGTACTATTCATTTGTCATTTTCCAAATGTGTTGAATGAATGATTGCTTTGTGTAGACAACGAGCAGTCCGAGGTTTCCGAGTGTGTTGCAGGAGAATTCCCTGAGCAGCAACCTAGTGAAGGCAAGTGTCCTCTAACCCATTATATCCTACTTACTTTATAATTCATTGTCTCGTATACCATGATCAACTTAAGGATTAACTAGCTTTCTATTTACCTTGTCCTTGATTACCTTTGGGTTACTATGGTTAGCTTTATGCTATTGCTTTACTTTAATCAATGAACATGATGAGGACATTTATGATACGATGATGCTATATTGATTATGATGATGAACATGTGATACTTTAGGGGACTTGGGCTGTTTCCCGCGTACCTCTCCATAAGGAACTGTTCGCTGGGTGACCACCTGGGAAAACATTACAACCATGAGGGTGGAATGGAATGCCCTTAGCTGATTAATTAGATGAACTTGGGGTGTAGTTGGCTTTGTCATTGTGCCATCAATGGGGGTCAGGGCATAGTCCTTGCTCTGCTAAGGGTGGGTGACGAGGTTCATTCGATTTGGTTTTGTTAGTCACCCACCTTAGGGCGGAGTACTATGTTTGTATGACTGGCGAAACCTAACGAGCAACTACACACTAGGGGAATCTTTGTAAAGGCTATGTAGTGAAACCTTGCCGACTCACCTTGGTAGTGTTTGAGGGTTTGATCGACTCGAGGCAAAAAGGGATCATGACTCGTGGGTAAAGTGTGCAACCTCTGTAGAGTATTAGAAACTGGTATATTAGTCGTGCTCACAGTTATGAGCAGCCTTGAGAGCTCCTTTGATTAGAATAACTTTGGATACTTTTATGATGATGGTTAATTGTGATGATTATAACTATGGTTTGTGGTATTTCCTCCTAGAGGGAGTACTTTAGGGTAATAACTTGGGTTATTAATAAAACTTGGCTTACTACTAGTAATAAATACCTGACCAACTAAAAGCAACCGCTTTAAGCTTAACTCCACATACAACTAGTCCACTTAAGCCAAACGGGACATTTGCTGAGTATGTTGATGTGTACTCACCCTTGCTTTAAAAAACACCTAACCCTAGGTTGTCCCCATTGCAACTAGTGCTCAGGAGAAGATGAAGGCAACATGAAGGATTTTCAGGAGTTACAGGACTTCGATGAGTTCTAGTCGTGTTTAGTGGCAAACCCCCTGTCAGCTGCCTATGAAGGCCTTATCGTACTATGTTTCGTAATCTGCACTTTGATTATGTTTATGACTTAAGTTAATGACTCTGTGGATGTCCTAGACATCTTGATGTAATAAAGTACTATTTCTGCTATTTATTCTGAGCAATGTGTGATGATGTCCAACTATGTAATCGTTGTGTACGTGAGTTTCTGATCCTGGCACATACATGGTTCGTATTTGGTTTACCTTCCAAAACTGGGTGTGATAGCTCTCAAGTGGAGCAAGTTGATCTTGATGAATTAGATGATGTAGACGCTCCGAACATCACGCTATGGAACATGTCCATTGGAGATGTGTGTCCATAAGAACACGAAGAGCCTCCATAAGCACAAGATCAACCATCATCTTCCACAAAAGCATCTCCACCAACTCAAGATGAGGAACTGGCTCAAGAAGAAGAATATCAAGTTCAAGACAATAAGCCACCTCAAGAAGAAGGCATCGACTAAGGGGGAGATGAAGTTGATCAAGAAAAGGAGGATGAACAAGAGATTCAAAATTTGAGACCACCTCACCCAAGAGTCCACCAAGCAATTCAACGAGATCACCCCGTCAACTCCATCCTTGGTGACATTCAAAAGGGGTAACCACTCGCTCTTGAGTTGCTCATTTTTGTGAACATTACTCTTTTGTGTCTTCTATTGATCCATACAGGATAGAGGATGCACTTAGAGATCCAGACTGGGAGGTGTCAATGCAGGAGGAGCTCAACAACTTCATGAGGAATGAGGTCTGGCATTTAGTTCCACATCCTCACCGAAATGTTGTAGGTACCAAGTGGGTATTCCACAACAAACATGATGAGCATGGTGTGGTGACTAGGAACAAAGACCGACTTGTTGCCAAGGGGTATTCACAAGTCAAAGGTTTGGATTTCGATGAAACCTATGCACCTGTAGCTAGGCTTGAGTCAATTCGAATTTACTTGCCTATGCTACTTACCATGGCTTTAAGTTGTGTCAAATGGATGTGAAAAATGCCTTCCTTAATGGCCCTATCAAGGAAGAGGTGTATATTAAACAACCTCCCGGATTTGAAGATAGTGAGTAACATTCACATGTTTATAAGCTCTCAAAGGCGCTTTATGGGCTCAAACAAGCCCCAACAGCATGGTATGAATGCTTGAGAGACTTTCTTATTGCTAATGGTTTCAAAGTCAGAAAAGTTGAACCTACTCTCTTCACTAAAACAATTGTCAAAGACTTATTTATATGCCAAATTTATGTTGATGATATTATCTTTGGGTCTACTAACAAGTCATGTTGTGAAGAGTTTAGTAAAATTATGATACAGAAATTTGAGATGTCCATGATGGGGGAGTTGAAGTATTTCCTTGGATTCCAAAACTCAGTAGCTCTATCCACTGTCGAAGCCGAGTATATTGCTCTAGGACATTGTTGTGCACAATTACTCTAGATGAGGCGAACTCTTAGGGATTATGGCAACAAATTGAGCAAAGTCCCTCTTCTATGTGACAATGAGAATGCTATCCGCATGGTGGATAATCCTGTTGAACATAGCCAGACAAAGCACATAGAGATCTGGTATCACTTCTTGAGAGATCACCAACAAAGGGGAGATATCGCAATTGAGCATGTTAGCACCCACAACTAGTTAGCCGATATATTCACCAAGCCCCTAGATGAAAAGACTTTTAGTAAGCTTAGGAATGAACTAAATGTCTTATATTCTCAGAACTTTGATTGAAATATTGCACATATTTCTCATTTTATACCTTTAACCATGGCATGTCTCTTTCATTTGGTACAAATGTATAATTCTTATTCTTCTTGTGCCAAAGCTAAGACTAATGTGCTTCCAAGTGTATCTCTATACTTAGTCTTAGATTGAAAGAAAAATGGAGTTGATGGTAAAAACAAAGCTTCCACTGCATCTCTGTCGGTATCAAAGATCTCCTTGCCCAACTCATGTACTTAATTTCATATCTTTCTTGTAAAGGCCTCCAGATTTCTTCGTTTTTGGCGATTAATGCCAAAGGGGGAGAAATCAATAGGACAAAGCAAAAGGACCGCACCACAGTCCTATTTTTTCAAAACACTTAAGTCTTCCAAATTGATATTTTTATTAGAAAACCCTCTTAACAGCTAAGAGGAGAAAAACTATTTATTTCGTAGTGGGAAACTTATTAAGGGGGAGCTCTTATTTGGTCAAAGGAAAAGCATATGAAAAAGGGGAGAATCTTTTAAACACAAAATGCTTTTGAAAACTTCTATTTCTATACCCTAGGCCAAATGCAAATGAATATGAAAAGAATTTCCAAAAATGGGTTTGCAAAAACAAGCTAAGTGGTGCAAATGTGGTCCAAAATTTTAACTATGTTAAAAACATACATATGTACTTAGAACTAATTTCAATTCAAAGTAACTTATGCACATCTGTCAAAATGCAAACTAGCAACAATTCTACACTTTATATTTACCTTAGTTTGTGTTGGCATCAATCACCAAAAAGGGGGAGATTGAAAGGGAATTCGCCATAACCATTTTCTTTATTTGATTTTGGTGCTTGACGACCATCATAATTCTTATGGACTAACTAGTTTGTCTATTTGCTTGATTAATAGGTGCATAAGTCCATTCATTCCAGACAGGAGAACTTTTTAAGTTTTACTGAGTCGTGGACCGTCCGGGCCCTTCTGACGGACCGCCCGCACTAGCTCGAAGCACCTCAGACATGAACTATGTTGAAAACCTCACTTCTGTTGTGGACTGTCCGAAGGAGAGAAGAGAACCGTCCGAGAACAAGCTCAGACCGTCCACCCTCAGGCGTGGACCGTCCACCCATTGAAAACTAGAGAAACCCAAAGGTGACGGGTTCACTAAAATTCACTTTTAGTGTCCTCGAGGAGCGTCCAGAGTGCACGATCGGACTGTCCGCAATGGTTTTATCTAATATCTGACGACACATTTAATGCACTTATAGCCAATGATATAGCTGTTACTGCTGACCGTTGCAAATCCAGTCGGTGATGTACAGGGGCAAACCGTCCGGAGGAAGGGCGCGGACCATCCACTTGTGGCAAAAAGTTGACAATGGCTAGGAAGTGGTTGCTGGATAGAAATACAACCCCAACCACCTCCATTCACTTCATCCAAGCATCTCATTATGTCTCATTCAATACAAGAGCAAGCACTTAATCCCAAGACACATTCAAAGCTTCCAAATTCTTCCAAGTGCCATAATTGTGACTAGTGATCAATAGTGATTATTGCCTTGGAAAGCCTAGAGAGAGTGTGATCTTGTGATTTTCTTGTTCCTCTTATTGCTTGGCCTTCTTAATTGTGCTTTCTTCATCTCCTTATAAACTCTCAAGTGACTTGTAAAGCTAGCAAGAGACACCTAATTGTGCGTTGATCCTTGCGGGGTCTAAGTGACCCTCGAGATTAAGAAGTAGCACTCAACCGGTCTAAGTGACCGTTTGAGATAGGGAAAGGGTTGAAAGAGACCCGACCTACGTAGCCTCCTCAATGGGGAGTAGGTTCTTTGGAACTGAACCTTGGGAAACAAATCACCTTTGTCTTTGTGTTAATCTTGTATTGTGATTTGATTCTTCCTCTCCTCTCTCTAAAGTTCTCTTGCTTGCAACCTCTTTGAGTTAGCTCCCAAAGTTATCAGTATTGATTGAGAAACTCATAGCAAGAAGAACTCTCTTCTGTACTCCGATTTCATTATTACTCATTCTAACTCTAACCCCGGGTAAAGTTCATGTTCAAAGTTTATAATTTTCAGGTTTCACCTATCCACTCCACCCTCTAAGCGACTTTCAGTAACCAAGTCTCTTCATAGATTGTAGATCCTTTTCCGTCAAAGTGGAACGACCAATTTTAATATAGCTTGGCTCCAAAGGTCTGCCCTCCGGTAACTCTGAAGTAGGTCTTGACGACGACGAAGCCCTCATGGCTTCAAAGATAGGCAGGGTATCTTATCGTGCTTTTGAAGAGGTAGGTGTGATCAGCTTTGCGGTGGTCCAAATCCTAGCCATCTAATCGAAATGGAAAGTTATCTAAAATGACTTAGCCAAAGTTGGTTTCCGAAGCAGCGGTGGATGGGAAGCTTTAGAGGCATAGAAAATTTTGGCAATAGGTAGTTGAGGGCAGTAAATGTGATCCGCACCCACCTGCTCGACCGCTTTTATACTGAGAAATGGGCGCGAAGCGGGGCGAGTCGCTCTAAATGTTCCCACACATTACATTCCACTTCTCCTTACCGATTTAACTCATAGATCACTTGTTTTTATTAAATCGATCTTTCATCATAACGAGCTTTGGGAAGATGTTTTTCAGATCTTCGGCACAAGGCCTCCCAATCCTATTTTTGCAATCTAAGCTCGTTACGAAGGAACAAACTCATCCCACAAGGGGCTAATTTTGGGGGCCTATTATGCCGAAGACCCTTATTCAACCTTCACTTCGACACAAACAAGTGTGTTTCAAGTACACTTCTATTGGCGAACGAGGCTAACCTTCGGCCGAAGCAACATATAAAGAAGCTTCGCCTATGCGCGCAAGCGGCAAAAAGCCGAAGTCGGTAGCTTCGGCAACAAAGATGAACTTTGAATACAAACTAATGGAGAAGCTTCCACAAAACGGAGGCCTAAACCCCCGTAACTGAGAAAGGAGAAAATACACTATTGCCCTAACGTTAATTGTAAATGATGTGTGTAAAACCTTGAGGGGCATGATTGTAATTTTGTACAATGGTATAAATAGGTGAACAGTGCCCTGCATAAGAGACCTTTTTAAGGGCCATAACTTCGTGCTGTAAAGCCTTCGAAGAACCTTCGTGCCATCCTGTCTCTAGGAGTCCAAGGTATGCTTGTAAATTTATTTGATATCAGAAGAGATGGAATAAAATGTTATGGCATATGAGATGAGTTTCATATAGAGCTCTACATTGTCTTTTTCATATTATCTCATTATGTTTCTCTTTAAAAACCTTCGTCTTTCATTCTAACACTTAGAAGTGTTATATCAAAGGGCGAAGGTATCTACATCTAATTTGTGTTGCCTTGATCTTTGATACCTTTAGGGGAATTGAAATCAAATACCAACATGGGACAATTACGTCTTTGCCAACGGGTAATAGTGGAGGATATCCTCATCATTCCCCATCATCATGTTATTCATTGTAAGATCGATGGTATGATTGTAATCATTTGATGTATTGTAAAGAACGAAACAAAGGGATAACACACCCAGATGAGTAATCCATTTTACTTTTCAGGAGTTACACAATGTTTCTACTGATATATTTTCATACTTTCTATTTTCTCTCTTGAATTAACCTTCAAAGAAGAGTTAATTGAAGAGAGAAGCTTATGACTTGATAATTTGTGGTGCCTTGTTTTTGTTATTATCACACCTGGGTCCTAGGGGCACCCAAAACCCGGGCGTGAGAATAATCACCAAGTGTGCTAGGATCAAGTCTCACACATATGATGACTCATGGTACAGAAACAAATGTCACATCATTAATATATTATGGAGTCCTATACAAAATAGTTAAATAATTACATCATACGAAGACAATGATCAAGCAACCCAAAGTTGACTGGGAGACGACGGCCTATACCTCTCACGATCTCATCACGGCATCCTCCATGCGCCTCATCCTGTGGTACCTGTCCTTGACCTGGGGGTGTGAGTACAGTAAGGGTGAGCTCACATACGTTCATTGCTCAACAAGTTGTGGGGAATAATGTGCATGAACTCACCAAAGGTGGGAGCTCATGTGAAGTGTAAGGCTTACCAAAGGAGATATCTAAAGCTGAGCGTTACTTTTAAAGTTCGTCAAAGTTTTATTAGCAATTACTAAGTATATGTAGATACCAACCCAAGTAAGTAAGAGATCAAATTAATAACAACACCCACAATACAATGCATATGACAAATTAAGTTTAGTTCCATAAATTAATCATGCGAGAGTCCTGAGCTGCTCATGACCGCGAGCACGACTGATATACCAGTTTTACACTCTACAGAGGCTGTGCCCTTTACCCACAAGTCGTGAATCCCGTGTAGCCAGGGTTAGCAAGACCCTTAGACACTTCCAAGGTGAATGGCTAGGGATCCACTACGAGGACTTTACAAAGTTCCATTAACTTCATAAAACCTGCTATAGTTTCTAGGAAGGGCAATATAGGAATCCCTCGTCCGAAAAAACATTGTTGCATGATCGACCCGAGAACCTCCCTATACGCAACTCCCCTACTGTCCTTGCCCCTTTCGGGTAAGGTAGTCCTCCACTAGCTTTCCTAATTAGTCAGCCAAGGGTGTCCCATTCCACCCTTGTGGTAGCACGTGTTTCTCAAGTTAAGCTCCATGTCCCAATTAACACAATGATCTTGTCATGAACAATAATTAAAACAATAGTATAACTGGAACATGATCATAATGTAATATTCATCCCAAAACCAGATAGAGCAATAACATAACTACCCAAAAGTTCACTGGTAAACAAGGTGTGAGATAAATAAGTCTAGGGAGACCTATTAGGTCCCATCAGATTAACCTGAGCATATCACAATGATTAACAGGAATATTATTGGGTAAAGAAAAGTGATCAAGGGCACAACTTGTCTTAAACTTGAGATCCCAGGTACCAACTTGAACTTCAAATCCTTGTGACCTCACTGCTATTCGTAGCAATACAACAAACATAGTATAGGAAAAATTAACATCACACCAACCATCAGAATAAACTGCATAATAATGTTCTACGCACCGCTACGAGATTGTGCGTTTGAGAACGACTAAAATCGGAGTTATGGTTATAAAGATATGATTTTCTGAAGTTTTAAGTGATTAAATGATAATAATATATTCTGTGCTATAAATCATGTGAGAAATATATATATATATATATATATATAAATGATTCAACTTTAGGCCAAGTTATAACATAATCCTGTTCCAGTAAAATTATAGATACTCCGAATTGAAATACTATATTAACATGTTAACCCAATAAACATAGGTTGAACAAATTAGTTAACTAGTTTTGAGAACATGATATATGATAAAATAATGCTACTAAAGTGTAGACATTTTTGTTACGAGGCTAACGGAACTGGAACAGACTAAAACAGAGTTATAATGGGTAAGTTATGGAATTCACAAGCTTTTGGAGATTTTAAATATTAGTTTTATACTAAAATATAAACTCAGGGGTTGATCTGTAGATTTCCAGGGACATAGATGCACTAATTGTCCGTGTCCGAGGATGGCGGGTTTAATAAAGGAATTCGAGAGGGTTTCTTATGCAAAAGTGCGGCCGAAGGGGTATTAACATATTCCAACCGCCCAATTCTCAATCTACGACCATGATTAGATCTCCCCTCATCACCCGGTAACCACCCAGATCCATCCATCTGGAGACCAACAATCCCGATTTAATTACGTGGAGGGAGTATCTAGCACCCAATCGGAGCCGCAGATCAACCATCCCACATCTCACGACATTCTTCTTTCCCATGGCCCAGACGTTACCGCGCTTCTAATCCTGACCGCATACGATAGATCAGATGGTCAATGCCCACTTGCTCACCACGGATGACGCCGAGGCGGCGGCGCCGCCCCCTGCTCCTGGTGACCTCGTCGGAGTAACATGTGTTGGCGCGCCTAATGCCCCAACCCCCAATCCCGATGGCTCTACGTGTAGAGGAGACCAAGGCGAACTCCATGGAAGTCATCTTACCTGCGATGAGGTAATGGTCGAGACGGACCACAATGCATGGCGGCACCGTGGCGGAGGTGACGTACCGGTGGTCGATTCCGTCCACCCCGGGCATCACATCGTCAAGTTGGGGGGGGGGCTTCGGTTCCCCCATATCTCGGCGATCCTCCCTGACCACCCAATCGACCCAAATCGATGGTGGGGCCGGAATACCATGGTGGCGGCTCATCACTCTGCGAGAAATCCCTCGTGGCTCCGGGCTTCCGTGTGAGGTTTGTCACAAAGCTTCGCAGCGAATATGTGCGTTGACTGCGGCGAAAACCTCTCGTTTTCTCTCTCTCTCATCTCTGTTTGTCGTCATGGCTCCCGGCGCAGGTGTTCCTAGTGGTGTTGGCTCATGGGGGGTCGGGTTATATTCCTGGCGGCGCCTAGAGTCCCAGCCAGAGCAAGAAACGGTCCTGCGAGATATGCGACACGTCAATGTTTGCGCCCGCGTGTGCGTGAACGGAAAGGAGGCTAGTGGCTAGGGCCGGATGTCAGAGACTGGATGAAGTGCTGCGTGGGTTGGTGTTGGGTTGGCATGAGGGGTATGGTGGGCTGGCTAGCTGGCCGGCCCAACACGTGAACTTCTCTTTTCTTTTTCTTTTATTTCCCCCTTTTTTATTTTGATTTCCAGATTTCAAATCAAATTCAAATACATTTTGTCTGTAGATCCACAGTCAATAAAAGTCCAGCATGATAATGCAAGTTTACTTTTATTTATTTAATATCTTGTTTTATCCATTAATCCACTGCTTTCCAATTTGAACACTCGTATGCACAAAATATATACTATTCTAGAAAACAATCATCTTAATGTCATAGTGGATATTTATAAATATTATATCATCCTAAAAGAAATCAATTTGTATAAGAGTCTTTAATTTGGTCTTTACTAAAAGAAGGTTCCTAAACACCAAGAGATTATTTAAGAATAGTCCACGAGTTCAATATTTGAAGATGTTTTCTCTAGTTTTCAAAGTGTAATTCTAAGCATCGAGCTACCAATAGGTTTAATATTACTATCTATGTTCTTTTAGGGAAATATATTTTACAAAGAAAAGAATTTATTCTCAAGGTACACTCTAATTCATTTTCTTTGGGAGAACCTTTTATAAATCCCAAAATATTATTTGGGTGTTACATTATCCCCTAGGAATAAAAAAAGAAGTGAGCAACAAGGGAAATTTGGAAATCCATCCAAGCTTTGGTGTAATTTGATTACATGTACTTTTGAATTCTGCATGGTCCATGCGTTAGTTTGATTGTAATTGTTTTCTATCACTTTGAAGAAATGATTTCATTGTTCCTTATTTTGGGTATCTAGATCTAGTATCTTGAAAATCAAATGAAAACTGTTTATTGGGTTCTCTTAGGACTGTAGGCCAGCCTTTCGCTTAGGATATTCAAAACTGTAGGCAGCTCTCAGTTTTTCATTAGACTTTCAACTTCTATTTTTCAATAATAATTACATTTACCTTCTTTTTTGGAATGATTCAAGGCATGATCATCTAATATAATAAGTTATAGGTGTGCAGCTTTATCCATTGCTAGTGATGGATTTTGCAATGGTGGAATCTTAGGAGGTGCTGATGATAAAGTAGTCATGTTCACACTCGATCATCCATAGATTTGCCTATTTATGTTCTTATCATGGAAGATTTATGCTGACATATGTTGTCCCATTTTTTACTACAAGTCTGAGTGTGCCTTGTACTTGCAGGTTTCTGAGTTATATCTTTGTTTAATGAATTATTAGTAATTTCTCATAGGTGCATGCACATGCCATAATACATATAAGAAGTGCTTATGAAAACCTATCATTACAAAAGAAAAACTCAGTTTGGGGCTACCTAATTTGTATCGATTATTTTTTCTATATCAAATGAATATGTAACACTATGTGATATGTGTTAGACTTTATACAAGGTTTGTGAATGGCATATAGACCATGTTATGGTGTCGCTATTCTGGTGTTAATAATTAAAATATTTAGTGGATCATCACAAAATCTTGATTTAAAGATATATTGTTTTTATTCCGTAGGAGTGCTTAAAACTGTGTGGCATGTTGCCTCATTGTTTGTGATATGAAATTTCCTTCTGATTGCTATTTATATAGTAGTCTTCAACTATACAAATACACTGGAATGAACATTGAATTTGTTTGCGCCGACAATAGTCATTACTTATTAAGCCTTTGGATAAGTTCCACTCTGATGAAGCTATAAGGACAAGTTTAGTGTTTGTTTGGATTGGATGTATTTCACTAGAAAGTTTTGGATGTAGTTAAAAATTGAACTAAATGCAACATTCAAACAAATTTGCACACATTCAGTTATCCAAACCCCTAGTTTCTGTTCCTGTTGATGCAAAGCTTAAAATGCCATCCCATTAAAGACAACAATTTTACCTTTCTTTAAAAACATTAATTTTGTTTAATTATTTTTTGATGCAACCAGGCAGACAACAGGCATCTATGCTGGATGAAATCATTGATTATGTGAAATTTTTTAGCTTCAGGTCAAGGTATTGTCGTGAACAGTTTTCTTGAAACGGGCACAACTAGCTTTTCTAGTTAGGCAAAAGATGATTAATATTCTTTTTTTTACCTAGTTTCATTTAGGTATTGAGCATGAATAGGCTAGGAGCTCTAGGATTTACGCTAAAATTTCTGTTTTGGTTGATGTTTTACGCTGAAATCCGCCAGAACCCACGTGAGCCTACCTGGTCGGGGCTTCTGATACTAATGGAAGCCCTGGGCTTCCATTACCTCCATGTATATATATGATAGAGATATCCATCACCTAGGGTGATGGACTGAAGGTCCGTCATCTAGACCAACCTAATCCATCCTCGATGTGCTAACTACTGCATCTCGATCAACTCTCACACCTTGACAATCAACTATGTGTCACGCGCTCCAACTACAAGCGCTACTCGCCTCACCCCGATCAGTGTGCACGTCCTGACCACCCACCGCATGCCACCCCCACGTGTCTCGCGCTCCAACTAGTCGCTCTACCCACCTCTGTCCAATTAGCCCACCCGCCCCAACCACCCATTGCGCGCCACCCCCCACACGCCCCGTGCTCCACCGGACACACCTCGCCTGTTAAGAGTGTCAAATAATAATTAAATAATTACGAGCTAGAAAGGAATGACTCAAAATATATTATGAGTCTCTAGGTGAATGGACTTTTAAATGACTTAAATATATGTAAGAAAGTCACGTGGTAACCGCTAATAATATGAAATATCTTAAATAAGTAAAAAATGACCAAATGATATGAAACTGTAACAAAATGACTTAATTGAACAAAATATATACTGAATGATTGAATGAGTGAATGGCTGAGAGAAAAAAGAGAATATCTTAAATAATCATCAATGTTTCTTGGATCAGATTACACGTGATTAAGAATACTTGAATGTTGCTGAATGTCTTAAAATATAATTCAAATGACTTAATGTAAAACAAAAAGGATGGGAATGTTGAGTGACTTAAATAACAATAAAAATAGCTGACACCTCTATAAAATAGTTGAAGAAACAACTAATGGCTGGTTGAATGGCTGCTTGCTGTTTCGTTCAGTTTGACTATAGGTTCTAGGTGATAAACTGATTGATTTATCGCTTAGGTGACAAATGGAATATATATCATCCCCATAGGTGAAGTTTCACTAAGTCGATAATGACTAAAGATCCCTCAATCATTACCTGTAATGATGAAGATTGGCTTGGTGAAGTTTCATATAGGATAACGAATAGCATATATATGTATATAGATGGCAGCTATCCACATGGACCAACCCAACTGATCAAGGTGTGCTACCCATCGCACCCTGACCATCCCGCACGCCCCCGGTCACTCCTGCATGCCTCCCCATGCCTTGCGCTTCAATCAAGCATGCCTCACGTATTAAGCGGGTCCAATCATGATAAAATATTTATGTGGTTTTAATAGAGTGGGATGAGTTAAAATATATTATGAGTCTCTAGGTGAATAATATTGAATGAATTAAAATATTTGTAAGAAATCTTGTAGCAACTGCTCATAATATGAAATATATTAAATAAGTCACAAAATGACGGAATGATATGGAGTGACTGAAACTATAACAAAATGACTTAATTGAACATATTGTGTATTGAGTAACTAAATGGGTGAATGACTAAGAGAAGACAAGGGAATATCTTAAATAATCAGCAAAGTCTTTTAAATTAGATTACACGTGATTAAGAAATGCATGAATGTCATTGAATGTCTAAAAATATAGTTGGAATGACTTAATGCAAAAAACGAAAAGGATCAGAACGTTGAGTGACTTAAATGGCTTTATAAATAGATGGCACCTCTTTAAAATTGTTTAAGGAACAACTAATCGCTTAACATATAATGAAATAAGTTAAAACTAGATGAGTGCCCGTGCATTGCAATGGGGACATATAATACCACGGTAACTTATATATAAAATATGTGTATTATATGTCCCCGTTGCAACGGCATACATATTATTCGATAAATGTTAGTGCATAGTGATCACATTGATGCCCGTACTTTGTTACAGTTTACACATATCACATAGATAGATCGATATTTGTTCAAACACTTATCTTTGGCTTTGCTTAGTGAGTACCAAATTATCAATGGTTGGTATCAGATATTTTTCATTTTGTAATCAACAAACAACTATACAGATGCAAAATGAATGGTACAAAGTAGTCAAAATTAATAGGCAACATACAAAACATATGTCTTTGGATCATTGTAACTCTTAACCAAAACAGCTGCACAACCTATGGTCCATGATTCCATTAGATGAATTAGGTGTATATTCAAGAAATAAAATCAAGGGCTGTTCAGGAACAATGGCTAATAGTAAATTTCGAATTACATGCAAACAAGGAGCTTTAAAACTTCTAAGATGGCACATAGATGGATCGGATATGGCAGCTGATGTGCTTGATCTGCATGGAAGCAGTCATGTAGTCCATTCCATTCATTCATTAATATCAGGTTTGCCTGCCCTGAAAAATCCCAAACATGAACCTAGATAAATAAACATTAAGTAAACAACAATAATTGAAGTGTATTTCCAAAGTTGGAAATGTGAGCAGCAACATACTGGTTGAGAATCCACATTAAAAATCTTGTTAGCCCGTTTGCAATTCTCAACGGGATTGTCGTGAAGCAGGATTAAAGACAAGTATTATCAAAAGAAGTAATTAATTAAGCCATAAGTGTCATATGCTCTGTACTGGTTTACAATGATTGCAGGGCATACCTGTAGTGTTTGAGGGGCAAAAGATGAAACTCTACATTTTAGATATATAAAGCAATGATTATTTAGTTCAAACCAGCATCTGGATTAATCTTGAGTACTTTCTAATAATCATATAATGCTAATGTACCTCAATAACTGCTTCAATTAATCATATCTTTTAGTTTACCACTATGTTGTGATAGTTTACAAAGTACAATGTCATCTTATTTCCCCCATAGGTTCTTTTATCATATCTATTCTGCTGGATTTTACTCTGACCCATTAGGAGACAAACAAGTTCGTTCAATGGCATATGACACTTGTATGCTGATAAAATGATTGAACATTCTGTTTGACACATATTTTTGAAGGATGGAGGCGTACATTTGTGCACACTCGCGGCAGTTACTCGGTAGCATATGTATACTAAGAACACATATTAATGTTTGCACATTTAACGAACGGCTCAACCATAGGTACAATTGAGGAAACACTAATGGTGCTGAAAGAACCTTGCAAAAAGTTATACTACATAATCAGAAACTTGTGCATGAATAAGAGGCTGAAACGGAACTTACAGAGCTTGTGAATATAATTGACTCAGTTTTTCGCAGAGCAGTGTTCCTCTCTGAGCATAAATAGAAAGTCAGCCTCACGACTAAAAGTAAAATGTGTGCTGATATTTAATTAACAAACTGTAGAATAAACAAACTAAACGGCGAGAAAAAGTAAAAAACTACCTTCATCAATGTCTTCTTTTTTCCCAGCAAAGATCTAAGCCGCATGGATTTCCTGTATTTTCTCAGCACTGTCTTCTAATCTTGTTTTTGTATAGAGGGCAATAGCATAAGTTACCCATCCAAAATGCATTTAGGTTTAACAAGCAATTTAGCTAAAATCAAAACGCAAGATATGCAGACTGCAATTGAATTTTCAAAGTAGCTAACTTATCAAGTGGAGATCACTAATGTTTTCACAAAATGCTGAGTTTTGAAATTTCATGAAGTTCATTAGCTAACTGCTATATTGGTGGCCACAACCACCTTCCTCTTAACAGGAGCCGGTTCAATTATCTTTGACTGAACTTCATTAGGAAGAGCACTATACACATGACAAATTATCAGCTCTAGTATGTCCCCACCGAATGGCTTCATCCTCTCATGGAGAGGCTCACAAGCATGATCAATCTCTTCCTGGCCGGTCAGGAACAATAGGATATCTCCTTCGAGTTCAGTTAGATGGATCTGCAATACCATGATCAGTGCAACGTCGCTCTCTATCTATTGCAATAAAGAAAGAGAACTTCTCTGCATCAAAAGCGATGATGACGGTTGGACCGTGTGCACAAGGCGGAGTGTTCTAGAAAATAGAAGGTGTGGAAGGTTGTTCTCATTGCAGAGTGTGAAAGAGAACTTGACTCCCTGTAGGTGAATTTAGTGCAAGAGAAGCATCAGTCAAGAAATTTGAAGAATCTTATTGAACAACTCAAAGCTCAAACTGCTTCAGAAATGTCAGAAAAGGCAGAGGAGCATCTAGAAGTTATGAATAACTTGAAATCATTGGAGGAGAGAAATGAAACATTAGATGACCATCTGCGAGAGCTTAAGTCTAGAACAACTTTCTAGCTGTTCCCCTTTTCTATTTTACTTTCATAACAAGAAGTACAATAATATACAAGTGCAGATCATATCGACGTAGTCATTTTAAACATTTCCTAAATATTAGATGCCTCAGGTTTAGGATTTACTTAATTAGGAAGAAGGCCGGCAGGGGAGTCCCTCGCATATTTTTACATTAAATAATAAATATAAAAAAAATATGTGCACAAAGGCACGATCAAGGCCCAAGAGAGAAAATCAAATACATTAGAAGCGATCTATCAAATTAACTGAGAGGTTTTAATGTACAGACGTCTTTGCCTTAGGCAAGGATATTTCTTCTCTAAGCCAATATTTCAAGGTGCAAGTGACGAAGTGTCATTATTGTCAAAGGAAGTTTTCAGTAGATAGCGGAGCTAGGAAGAATATAAACGCCAATGGTAGTGACTGGTTAGGGTTTAGATCAATATGGTGGAATGATGAAGGAGGCAGGCAGGTGATAATGGAGAGAATGACGATTCTCTGCCAGAAGATTAGGGCGAGACGAAGAGAAAGTTGTTGAGAAAGTTGTTGGGTCGTCTCTGCCAGAAGATCGACGACTCCAGATGACGATATTGTGACCTGAAAGGGAAGAAAAACCATGAGCCTATGACATAGCATACACCCTTAGTTTGTATTCTTGCAATATGCATTCAGTTCTCTGTTTGCTTCGTAAGTTTGTGTTGTAACCTGACTAAACCAAAAAATAGGATATTTTATGATATACATACACTCCATGAATATGTTACGCAGTATTTGTGTTTACAAATAATATGGTGATCGGTTGATTTTATCGTCGTGGTTACTAATTTGGCATTGTCACCTATTTGTGGTACTTTCTGTAATAGCTTGGAAAAATAAAAGTCAGGTAACCGAGAGTGTTGTCCCCAAAGAAACTAATTAACCTGCATATATGATTGGATCGATACTGAATTGCCAGTATTTTCTCCATGTGTAGCCACTTGCACAAGCAAGTCTCTAGCTCTTTGCCATGAATATTCATCACAGCTGCCAATACAACAGGTTCAGAGGCTATTTTGTGGACTGAGAATCCACTTGAAACAATAAATTAGTATGAACAAAAAGATATTGCCTAAGTCAAGTAGCTTTGTCCAAATAATGACAAACTGAAAGAAAACTTCAGTTTTCTTGCCAAGCTAGGGCATGAAAAATAGAATCTCAGCCCACAACCCCAGAATAAGCCACCAGACAGAAAAGTGCAGAAGAAGACACTGAAGTATCAAAACTAAAAAGTGCAGAAGAAGACACTGAAGTAACAAAACTAAACCTTGATTAACGCATTAATTTAAACCCAGACAATCATGTTCTGTCTAACCATGTTAACACAAACGGGTTATATCAGGTTAGCACAAACATGAAATCAGAAGAAAATATGTGTTTAACTTATGATGAAGGTTTGCAGATTATGAATAAATTAAAATCAGTCACTATAAACTACTGTGAGATTTGCTGATACACAAATAGGGAGAAAATCAGTCACTATAAAATACTGTGAGATTTGTAGATTATGAATAAGTAAAAGAATACTCTAGAGCAGTGTGCACCTATGGAGCTGCGGCGGCCGCTGCTGCTTTGAACACCTCACCAAGATGCTGTGTCCGTCTGCAAACCTTCATCATAAGTTAAACACATATTTATAGCTAGAAGTAATTACTTCCAGCGGCGACGCTTGCAAGTGTTTCCAACCCAGAAAGACCAAACACTTGCAAGACTCTCACATTCACATCCTAAGTTTCGCAGGCAGCAACAACAAAAGTGATAGGTGGATTATCCTTAGATGTTCCGCAAAAATAAAATAGGTTGTTTCAGAGGTATATGCCCGTCGTTGCTATGGAATCCAATATGATAAAATACATTGATATACAAAAACAATAATTGTTATTCTATACTTTTGTTAGCACCAAGTTTGAGAAGAATATGAGTTGTACTTGAAGCTTCTAAGCTCTAGACCCACTCACAGATTTCTTCAGCGTTGCAAATCTCTGAAGTGCACAATAGCATGTGCTCCTTATTCCTGCACCCACATCAGAAAAAGGGTGAACCACTCATAGTTTTTTTTCTCTTGTGTGCTTAGGCTCTACTGATTGTTTAGCCAAGCAAATGAGGTTCTACTTTTTAAGATGATTGAAAACATAAAGGGATCTGCAATCAGCATGGTACAATTTTAACATTACATGATAACAAAGCACCACAATACAAAGGATGAAAGGAAGTAAGATCTAAATGAAAGAACTTAAATGCGAGGTCAGTAGAGGTAAATGGGGCGGACTGAGGAACAGAGCAGCGACACCGAATGAGGACGGTGTGGCGGAGATCCTCGGCCACCTTCCTGCTATCTGTGATTGATGGCGGAGGAGTGAGCATCGTGTAGGTGAGGGTAGGCGCCTGGAGGTTGGAGGAATGATGCACGCATTGAAGGTAAATAGTTAGAATAACACAACCAGGCCTAATATAGTTTTTCACATTAGTTGGATAATGTGACAACCAGTTTAGGATCTGTAAATTCAAACCATTTAATGGAAGAATTAGCATTAGCATATTATAATATTCACATTGATAAAGTTAATAGAAAAACATGATTCCAGTTTGTAACATGACAAATGACCCGTTCTGCAGATCTATAGGAAAATCTTTCGGCTCTTCTTCAAAGAGCTTGAACATTATCTGTTCATCTCTGCAAATGTTAATGCATAAGAGGTATTGAGTTAAGTAGGAATCAAACATCAGAAATATATATAGGATAAAATTACTAAACATAGTAGACAGTCATGTGCCAATGGTATGGAGAAGGTTGCATTCATCTTTGTGGCCATGGCAGACGTCGCCAGGAACTCAACAATGCGGATCTGTCAAGCAGCAGCAGGAGGCCAAGGAACATAGTCGACAAACCAAAGGTGTACCTACGAAATATCCGCAACACCAGTTCAGTTTCGCTTCAGAGTAGAAAGGACAATTATAGAAGATGTACGATAAAACCACCAAACGTAACCTACTTGGCTGTAGAGCTTCTGTTTCTTCAAAATAGTATTGAGAGCACCCACTATAGAAAAGATATTTAGTTTTCTCAAGGATGAATCATAGCAATGTTGTGGGCGTGGAAATTCATACTACAAGAAGTATCAAATACAACTCCATGCGTTGACATAATTGAAACAGTGATAGCACAAAACACAATATATTGTACTATATTTGCGGTGTCATTGTATCAATTTTCAGTTCTCAATACTATGCAAGCAACATGCCTTGACATGTTGAAGAAAAAGCTAACTCGAACAGATGGTTGACTAAAAATTAGCTCAAATGGCTCCCGACAGTTTACTCTGCATATTAGGGAACAGTGGCAAATGAGCTCCTCTACCCAAAGTTTCTATAAAAAGTGTAATAACCATTGAAAACATCAATATAAATATAGTACAACATGAGGACATAAGTTTCTAGTAATTCCATTATGGTCTGTATTAATGGATATTAACTGAATTACACATTAATCATATTAGGTAGAACAACATAAAAATTTGCTCATGCCGTACACACAACTCAAGCATCATTTTTTGTAAACATCAATGTGGGCGTGTATTAAATTCAATTGAAAAAATATAAATGCGATACCACCAATAGATATGGATACTTACAAGAATATTAAAAATCTTACGAGTAACATTGTCTAATAACTCAAACATCAACTGCAGCGATGGATCTTAACTTAATTGCACAACACAAACAAGGGTACAATAATATGATGAGTTCCTTATGCCCTGAAACAACTAAAGAAAAAAGTTTGTAAATTTAATGTTGATGCTTTAATAGATCTGACCTAAAAAAGTACAATTGAGGATGATGATCAAAATGCAACTATTGAAAAGATTCTAATCTCACATGCTTGCCAGTGTACATGTACCAAGGAATTCAAAAGAGCAACATATTTCTGCCATGATAAGTACTTACATACTTTTCCAAGAACCAAAATCACGTAAAACTTAAACATCAGTTTTCCTCTCAACATTTTGATTTTTGAAGCACTTTGAGTTTCACCGAAGTACTTCACTATGCAAGTTCAGCCTACAAGTTTAACCAAAAATGACAAAAGCACTACAATGATATAAAAAGGTGGAACATGTAGTCCACTCCCCCATCACTGAAGCTGAGAAACAAAAACTAAAACTCTAATTTTGTGTAATCTTGCCACTATACTGTATAACACTTGAGTTCACCTGACCCTAAAAAACTATTTCCTCCAAGCCACAGCAAGAAATCACCGAATTATGCGGCTATTTCAGGACACTGCAATGTAAGGATCTAATTACTTCTCTTGTCCAGAAAAGACTTGCCAACATTTCATTTTTATCAAAGTGTCACACCCGGCTTTAAGGAACAAAGCCAGGTGCATCTCATACATGCGCCGAGAAGACAACATATATAATAACAGAGTATATAGAGATAAATGTCATAAAACATCAGAGTATTTATTACATAGCGGAAGACTTATTACAAATTAAAAGAATAAATATAAAACGAACTAAGGATCGTCGGCGCCAATGTCAACTGAGAAACGACACCTAGATTAGATCATACTCCTCGCCTTGTGGCTCCTCCTGAACCACCTGTTCTTCTCCTGTGGGGGGTGTGAGACAGCAAGGGTGAGCTCACACATGATCATAGCTCAACAAGTTGTGGGGAACCAGTGGACATGAACTCACAAAGGTGGAGCTCATGTGATGTGTAAGGCTAATCAATGACAGGGGTTAAAGTTGAGCATTGCTTTTAAGTAGTTGGTCAAAGTTTTATTAGCAGTTACTAAGTGTAAGTAAATACCAAACCTTAAGTAAAGTAATAGAACAAATTAATAATAAACCCATGCAATGCAAATGACAACATTAAATTTAGTTCCATAAATTAAACATCAGAGAGTCCTAAGCTGCTCATGACTGTGAGCTCGGCTAGTATACCAGTTTTACACTCTGCAAAGGTTGTACCCTTTACCCACAAGTCATGTTACCCATCTGCTGAGGGGTCGCGACTCCCATACACCTCTACCTAGGAAGCGCGGCAGGGCAACACTACGAGGCCTTTACAAAGTTTCACTAGCTTCCGAAAACCCGCTACAGTTTATGGGAAGAGCACTTGCAAGAATCACCCGTCTGACCACCATCGTAGCTAAATCAACCCGAGAACCTCCTTGCATGCAACTCCCCTACTGCCCTTGCCCCTTTCGGGTAAGGTAGTCTTCCACTAGCTTTCCTAATTAGTCAGCCAAGGGTGTCCCATTAAACCCTTGTGGTGGCACGTGTTATTCAAGTTAAGCTCTATGTTCCAATTAACATTAATGATCTTAACATGAACATAAATAGAATAACAAAGGAATTGGAACATAGATATAATAAATGATTATCCCAAAACCATGTAAAGCAATAGCAAACTACCCAAGTGATTCAGGGGTAAAAAAAGGTAATGAGATAAACAATCTAGGGTAACCTATTGGGTCCCATCAAAATTAACCTATGCATGAATAAATGATATTAAAGAACATTATTGGGTAACAAGTGGTCAAGGGCACAACTTGCCTTCAATAAGCTCCTGCTCAGCTACTTCAACCTGCTGCTCACCAGGATCCTCGGTCACGGGCTCTTCTACTCGGCACAATACAAACAAGCACAGTATATAGAGAAAATTAACATCACACCAAAAATGTACACAAAATACACAGTAATAACCTACTCATTAAAATAAAATCCTAGGAACAGGAATCATAATTTTTGGAACTATAGAATTTAAGTTATGAATTTTCAAAGGTTTTATGTGTTTAAAATAGGACTAAGTGAGTAATAACTTTTCTTGCTGTTTTCATGTCAAAACAGATATTCTAAGTGAAAGAGAATAATATTACAAAATTTTAGCAACTGGAATAAAGTAATTTGGACTAAAAATGGATTTTCTATGAATTTATCAAGTTATAGTAATTGTTTTCATATTATAAATCTATTTTCAATTCATTTATTCAAATTTAAGTCAGCTCTGGACTAGGCCACAATTCCTGGAAAGTCCAGGGGCCACGGGGTAAAACCCCAAGACACAGAGCACAGTTCCAGGTGGATGGCGAGTTTATTCTTTAGTTCTCAGGGGTCTATTTTATAAAACGAGCGGCCGAAGCGGTAGCTTTTAATCTGAGTCGCCTGATCAGAAATCGGCCGCCAGGATTAGACCTACGTTTTATACGAACCGGTAAACAATCCCCATCGTCCAATGCCTAATCGTCGGTGCCGATTTAATGAAAGATTCCTATACTCCGAGCTGTCCGATCAATCCTACGAACCAGATCGAGTCGCGGCGAAAGGGTACGCCACTTCTAATCTCCACCGTTCGCTCAGATCAAACGGCAGAGACGCCTTCTCCCTCCCCAACGCCGACGGCGAGGCCATCCCCAGAAACCCATGGCGGCGCCCATGGCAGGCAATCACCAATACCCGATCCCGAGCCGAAAACTTCAATCCGAACCTGAATACACGTAATTCTAATGGTGGTGAACATTATAGGTGACTCAATACCGGGGATTGGAGTGCCGACGAACGCAGTTCACGGGATGGAGCGGAGGCGGGACGAATCTCGCGTTCCGGCGAGAAATTCCGTGACCACCGGTGGCGCTTTCGTCGCGAGAACGCCCTGCTCAGCTCCGGTGTGTCGAGACGGACCCCCTGGTGTCCACCGAACGTCAAGCGCAAGCGTAGTTGAGTAGCGGCGTGGGGCGGGTATGGCGGCACGTCGACAGCGAGAAAAATTTCACGCCGCAGCAGGGAGTAGGGTGTTAGGGTTTTGCGCCCGAGCTACGTGATGATTTTATGGGCGGATAGGTGAGGGCGACCGACCCGGTCGGAGGTAGTTGAGCCCGGGGGTTGAATTCCGAGTCCGTAGACGGCGACGCGGTCATCGCGGGTGCGTGGTTCCGAAACAAACGGAGGTGAGGGATGACACATGGGACCCTCGCGTCAGCAGGTGCCAGCAGCGCGCAGCGGGTTCTCGGACGGGGCCGTGCGAGAGGAAAGAGCAGAGGAGGCTGACAGGGTGGTCCTGGTTGTCGGCGCAAGAGCACGATGGGCTGCATGGTGGCGCGAGGAAGTGGGCCGAAATAAGGTAAACCGACCCAGGCGCAGCAGTTCCTGCTTTCTTTTTCTAATCTTATTTTCCTTTCATTTTCCCATTCAAATTAGCTCCAAATTCAAATCCAAATGTTTTGTGGCAAATTTTATCCACAGATTATGTTATGTCATGACAAGCTCTAGCTTGGGCATAAATATTTATATATATTATTTATATTTTTATTTCACATGATATTTGTTTGTTTCTCTTCCTAAATTTTAGAATCTCTCTTAAGTTTTGAATTCCACTTTGGACTTTTTACTATATTCCTTTGCCACATTATTATTTTATGTAGCCACAACATGCACACAAAATAAAACCAGCATGATGCATAGTTTAGTGGTGTCTTTTATTGATTATTTATTGGTGTAAGTGAGATGCCCACATGAAATGATAAATAGGGATGACACACATATATGCAAAGGAATATAATTTCTCCTTTTATACTCTTATTACAAAGTGGGTATTACACAAAGACAGTAGGAAAACCTTTCTATCAGGTCAATCCCTGCAATGTGACTTAATACTCCAAATGTGCCCAAATAGGACCATTAACTAACAAAATTGATGATATTTAAACAGAAAAGAATTCGATGACAATGACCAATGGGGTTAGCAAGATGTGTACCTTGCATATTCTGATCACTGAGGGCCTTACCACGTGCGGTGGACAGAGGTCACCGAGGCCTGCCAATGGGCACGACGACGGGGTGACAAGGACCGGCGGCGAGGGTTAGGGTTTGAGAGTAGTCATGTGCGAAAGGACGGACGGGTGGTGGGGGGAGCTAGGTCTGAACCGAATAGGGTCCAGTAGTGTCCGATCGGGGCCATGAGACGGTGTAGGATCTCCTCTACAAACACGCACGGTGGGATGGGCAGGACCTTACCTCGCGTGGCGGACGGATTTTGCCGATGCCTGCTCCTTTCTCCCTGCAGTGGACCGACGTCACGCCGACGGGTGACGAGGAACGGCGGTGAGGCGGGGGCACCCGAGGACTGGTGGGGGCGTAGGAGGTGTTGGTCAGTGCCTGATCCAAACTTCTCACTGCATCGTCATGGTCTTCCTCCCCATGCCTCGAAAGCATCGCGGCGCGCGCGCGGCGAGGGAGGAGCTCGGTGGCGCCTTGGTTCGGGCGAGACAAGGGCGGGGGCTATGTGCCTGTGGGGGAGGGGAACCTGTGGCGGGGCATCAGAAGGCGGGCGTAGTGGGCGGGGGCATGGAGGCAGGAGAGCGGGACAGGGGCACGGACGCCGATCTGGGGGATGGGGGCACGATATTGCGCGGGGGAGGGCGAGCTTGCCGCGGGGGACGCTGAGATTGCTGTGGGAAGGGAGATTGCCGCGGGGATGCCGAGATTGCCGCTGGGGCGAGCGCCGAGATTGCCGCGGGGGAGGGCGAGGCGGGCGGGATGCGGGGCGCCCCACGGCAGAACGTGCACCACTGGCTGTTGTGAACGCCTACATTAGTCACTTATGTAGTAGTAGAGACTAGTCAGAAAGTGGTTGAACTTCATATGACAAATAATTTGGTATAATATTATTCTACACTAGAGTAGACCAAGATTTGGCTTGGGCTATCTGACTCTACATACTTGTGGGGTTGCATGTAAGCTCAAGATTAATGAGGCATGGAACTGCACAACAACAATGTTTAGCATTTTTGGTGGTCTCTGTTATTTTCGACGGTCAGGGCTCGACCGCCGAAAATAACACATTATTTTCGGGCGCTACTGACACAGCCGCCAAAAACAATGTGCTATTTTCGGCGGCCTAGCCCCGGCCGCCGAAAATAACGTAATTTAAACACGAGGCCGACTTCTTCTTCGTTCACTTCCTCCTGCTTCTGTCCACCGCCAAGCCTCACGCCCGCGCCGTGCACCACTTCTCCACGCCCGCCCCACACCTGCCCCGACCCCGGCCCGCCGCGCCTGCCCCGGCCCCGCCATGCCGCGCCCGCCGTGCCCCTGCCTCCGCCGTCGCGCCTGCCCGTGCCGCCGCGCTCCCCGGCGACCCGCCACGCCGCACAGCCGCGACGCCCCGCGCCGGATTTGTCGTCTCCCGCCGCCCCCGCTCCTCCCCTGCCAAGACCGTCAAGAGGTTAAATTAATTTTTTGCGTATTTTATTTCATATTTTCGGCGGCTGTTATTTAATTATCGCCGAAATTAGTATATAATTGTAATTAAGTTTGTTTGATTAGTGTGTGTGATTATTATTATTGTTTAGTTTGATTTCATTAATATATTAGGGGCATATTTTATTTGTGCCATTAATTTGATATTAATATGTGGTAATATTATATTATTAGTTTTACAAGTACATTATATTTGTACGTAGAATAGTTGCATTATTAGGGTATGTGGTACTTAGTTTGATTTTATTAATAGTATATCATTCTTTGTTTTATATATAAGTAATATATTGTTTAGTGGCAGCGAGGATGCTACCGAATTTTTTTTGGGTCCTGCTAGCTTGCTGTGGGTTTAGAACCTATCCTTGCCTATACATGTAGGACCGAAACCCTTGACGAAGTTGAATAATGTTTTCACGATATGGTTCGGTTTAACAGTCTCAGGTATGGCTGAAGATCGTGCATGGATGTACAATGGCTGGAGTAGGAATGGACGTCATTCTGATGATCGGGTAGCCAAGACCAAAGATTTTGTGGACCACGTATTCTCCTTGTCATTAACTGGCACTGTTAGATGCCCTTGTAGGCGGCACGAAAACAGTATAGTTCTTAATAAGGAAAGAGTTAGCCTAGATCTTTATCAGTTTGGATTTATGCCCGGATATGAGGTGTGGGAACATCATGGTGAGGTAGTACCCAACCGAAATGTAGAAGAGGAGGAGAACAATGATTGGGATGGCGATGATGCAATGCATGAGATGCTAGATTCACTATGTTTAGAATTAAACCTAAGCTTCGAGGATCCTGCCACACCAAAGGTTTCCAGATTTTTAAACTACTAAAAGACTCTGAAGAGCCGTTGCATGAACACGCAGATGTGAGTATACTCGCTTTTGTGACTCGGCTCATGCCCATTAAGTCCAAGTATTTTATCTCGAACAATTGTTACAATGAGATTTTAAAGTTATTAGGAGATGTGCTCCAAAAGCCCAATAAGTTGCCTAAAGACATGTACCATTCAAAGACAATTATCAAAGGTCTCGATATGGATTATGAAAAGATTGATGTGTGCAAAAATAATTGTATGCTTTTCATGATGGAGCATGCAGGAGAGAAAAAATATATGAAATGTGGACAATCTAGATTTATGGAAGTTGTTAATGATGAGGGTGACAAGGTGATGACAGATGTTGCACTTAAGCAGCTCAGCTACTTGCCACTAACTCCTCGAGTGAAACAGTTGTTTCTATCTAAAAAACCCGCTATGCACATGTGATGGCACAAAGAAGGTGTCCATGATAACGATGACCTAATCGTGCACCCTTCATATGGGGATGCTTGGAAGGCTCTCGACACGTTTGATCCAGACTTTGTAGCTAATCCGAGGAATGTTCGAATCGGCCTCGCGACCGATGGCTTCACACCTTTTGGTCAAATGGCATCATCATACTCATGTTGGCCCATTTTTGTTATTCCATACAACCTTCCACCTTCTCTTTGTATGAAATATGAATTTATATTTCTTTGCTTAATCATTCCTGACCCAGACTATCCTGGAAAGAACCTCAATGTCATGTTAAAACCCTTGATTGAAGAGTTGAAGGAGCTTTGGAAAGGAGTTGAAACATACAATGTTTTTAAAAAATAGATATTCAAACTTTGAGTTGCGTATTTGTGGTCGGTGCATGACTTCATGGCGTATGCTATTTTTACCGGTTGGAGTACACATGGTAGATTGACATGTCCATATTGTGGTTCGGATACAGATTACTTCCGTCTTGCTCATGGTGGAAAGATCACTTACTTCGATTGTCATCGACGCTGGTTGCCCAGAAAACACCCCTTTAGGAGCGATAAGAAAAACTTTATAAAAAACACAGTGGTCACCAAAGGACCGCCTAAACATCTTAACGCAGCAGAAATATATGCTCAACTGAACAACCTTGTCCTAAATGAAAAGAGGGACAAGTACGAAGGATTCAGAGTGGACCACAACTGGACACATATATGTGGTCTCTAGGAGCTCCCTTATATGTCATCAATTATTCTTGTGCACAACATTGATGTCATGCACCAAGAAAGTAATGTTGCTGAAGCCCTCATACACACCTGCATGCATTTTGAAAAACAAAGGACAATCTGAAAGCTCAAAGAGATCTAGCAATGCTTTATGACCGACCAACCCAAGTGCTCAATGACAACGGCAAGCCGCCACGTGCCTTGTTCTGTCTTACCTCTAAAGACAAGATAGAGGTAATGAGATGGATGAAAAAAAATTAAATTACACGATGGCTATGCTGCGGGCTTGAAAAGAGATGTGAATTTGAAAACGGGAAAACTAACTGGGTTAAAGAGCCATGACTTCCATATATTAATGGAGATGATTATCCCTGTAATGTTTCGTGGTTACATGCCCGACGCCACGTGGCAAGAAATAGCTAAGCTAAGTTATTTCTACAGGCAGATCTATGCCAAAGAAATAAGTAAAAATATGATGGAGAAGTTGGAGAAAGAAATACCAGTGTTGTTATGCAAGCTAGAAAAAATATTCCCATATGGATTCTTCAATCCGATGGAGCATCTACTTATTCACATTCCATTTGAGGCAAATGTTAGTGGACCTGTACAATATAGGTGGATGTATCACATTGAACGTGCACTCAAAAACCTACGAGGCATGGTTCGAAATAAGGCTAGAGTAGAAGGATGCATCGCTGAAGCTTTTTTTGCTAAAGGAGGTTTCATACTTCACGAGTGTGTATTTCGCAGAGGAACATAATGTCTATGCTGCTACCATGCGATACAATGTCGATGAGGAACCTCCTGTCAGTGATCTCAACATTTTCCAATGGAGAGGCACAAGTACTAGTAAGGGCACGTTCTACCACCTTAGAATGGATGAAAGAATGTCCGCATTGCTATACATGTTCTCGAATATTGAAAAGATGGAGCCATATTTCATGTAAGTCTTTATTTTGCCCCATAATTTCTTTGCCAAGGAGCCATATTTAATTACTTATTTGTCGTACAGTAAGTTCGACGAGGAAAATTAGACTTATTCCCATCAGCCTACAAGCAAACAACTAGATTCGATGCGACGACATGGAATGCAAGGAAGACCTAATTTTGTTGACTGGTTTTGGGAGCATGTAAACTCTTTATATTCCTTACTTTGATGTCATTTAGCCTTTTACGCGAGGTAGTCATTTTAACTGTATATTATTTGCCGTGCACAAAGACTCCTAACATACACGAGGACTTGAGACAACTATCTTATGGGACGGTGATTTGTAGAACCTTTGGTCGATACGATGTGAATGGCTTCCGTTTTCGTCCAGACCAATTTGAAAAGTCTCGTCCTCGTGCAGCCAGACGTAACACTGGAGTTCTGACTAGGGCACTCGATGCACTTGGAAGAGAAACTAATTATTATGGCATCATTCAAAACATCCTAGAGTTTAATTTTGCAGGGAACAAAACTTTGAAAATAGAATTCTTTCTATGTGATTGGTTTGACAACAATAATGGGATTAGACAAAGTCAATATGGCATAACTGAAGTAAAGCACAAGGAACGACTTTGAGGCCATGATAATTTTATTCATGCACGCCAGTGCGAGCAGGTCTACTATATGTCGTACCCAAATCCAAAGTTTAAAGCATGGTGGGTAGTTCACAAGGTGAACCCTAGGGAACATTTACATACTCCTTGCACTGTTGGTTATCAATTTGAAGACGAACAGGCCGATGATGTTTATCAAGAAGAAGAATTGCCAACCACTTTTCCTATTGATGAGGGTGTTGCACTAAACTCACTAGTCGGAGACCGTAACGATGTCACTGCTGATGAGTGTGTTGCACCAAAACGAAAACGAAATCCAAGGAACAAAAAAGCCACATTGCAAGCTTTGGATCGAAGAAGACTCCTTGATCATGATTCCGATGAATTTTGACGTGTAATGCATAATTTAATTTTATGTGATGTATTATTTGATTTTTATTAATTCACTTAATTTTATGGAGTTAATACCTTTAATGTTTTTCTATTGAACAGGGTGAGTGGTTGGAAAACAAAGCACACTGCTAGGGGGTTTCTCAATGCGGCTAGCAGGATAGTCCCTGGTGCACGTTCCCTTTTCCAAGGGAGTTCTTCTAGCCAGAGCAGACAGGAGGTGTTGCTGAGACACGCCTGACCAGAACTGCGAGATATACCTATCACTCTACAACGAAGTGCCGATGTAAATGTTTATATAATTGATCTTATTTGTCAGTCACTTATATATAAATGTGTCTTACATGTCTCTATTTCATGTCCATAGGAAGAGGAGGATGAGGAGGAGGAGGTGCAGGCCCATGAGGAGGACGAGGAGGAGGTCGCGGGCATAGATGCTGAGGCAGATGACGATACCACCGAGGTTCCTGTCGTTCGACGAAGGGGCACTCGGAAGGGCCACTTTGTCCTACCTCCGTCAGCGCCTACACAATCTAAGGCTCGGGTATTGATCATCCCGGTTGGTGATAGGTACTCACGTTTGGCCACTATATATATGACATGACTTCCTTATTTTTTGTCATGCAGCCAATGGGATGACACGTCTTTCGATGGCCAAGGTCACCATAGACAGGTTAATCAAGTCTTAGGTAACCTCTATCGTCTACATAATCCAGGAATTATCACCGACTCGAAAGGTGTGGTGGTTCCTTGCACTAGCTGGTCGCACTTTGCACTAGCTCCACATGCTACATATGGAACATCTCAAGGTGTCGTCAAGCACGACTTTTGGGTAAGAGTAATGTTTCAAACTAACATTTTATGATTTGTTTCAAGCTAAATTTATTTTCGATGTTGGACAAAGACACTATCGTGTGGAACCTGAGGCTCAAGAGCATGCAGACCGAGTATTAGAGAAAAATGCGAAGAAGTTGTACAGGGATGCATTTTCCAATGCTCGTCTACAGGTTGTGAACGCGTACATGAAGCGTCGAGGGCATTCTATCAACAACTTTCGACAATATTCGGATGTCTACTTGACTGTAGACCAGTACATGGAGGTAAAAATCTAATTTAGTAGCTCATTCAGATGTGAATGTAATTTTGAGCTAACACTTAGATGCAGGTAACTCTTCCATGGATGGAACACCGACTGCAGGCTTACAAGGCTTTGCGTGAGATATGGGCTTCGCCAGAGTGGATTGAGAAGTCAAATAGGAATCGACATAGGCAGTGCCATCAGCAGGACGATGATGATGATGAGGTCATAGTAACCCATACCTATGGGGCTAATGGACACATTCGGTTGGCGAAGCAAATGGTGAGTATGTAGTATTTTGTTTTACTCAGAAATGAAACCGGTTTAAACTCATATATTTGCAGGAGGCTCAAACTGGAGTTGTCCCGAGCCCAATCGATGTTTATAGGAGAGGGCATAGAGCGAAAAACAGTGAAATCTCCGATGAGCTATGTAGTAAAGCGGCCGTTAAGTGTATGGTAAGTTGTTGTTAGGATTAATGTTTTCTTGCCATATAGCTATAAATTACATGTGTGCTGAACCTTCATATTGTATTGCAGGAGACATACGGGCAGGAGATGGTTAGGAAGTATGGAGAAGACTACGATTGGCGAGGAGCGCCTACCATCGACGTTGAAGTTGTGCATTCTATTGGAGGAAAGGTGCATGGACGGTATTAACTTGTGAAATTTTTCAATAATATTGGAACTATGACCGAATAGCTAATTTTTTTGTTTTTCAAGATATTCTATGTTTACCGGTTTGATCGATTCGACGGAGTTGCGTTCTCGTGGCGGCTCTTTGTCGCAGGCGGGTTGTGGTATCAGCCGTAGTCGGCGCTCTATATATAGCATGGAGGACACTATGAGGGAGCAGCAAGAAAGGTTTCGTGAAGAGCTACGACAACAACAAATGACATTCCTCCAACAGCAATCAGAGTACATAGCTGCTTACAACGCACAGACGCAACAAGCAATGAACGTGAGTGTCTTATTTATTCTCAACACGGTCGATATTGGTCCTATAACTAATATATTGTATTTGCAACAGTCTTGGTTTCCAAAGCAGGCACAACAACAACCATTTGTTTTCCCTCAATTTCAGCCGCCGATGCCTCAGTGGGGATTACATGCTCCGCCACCTCCACCTCAGGTGCTTCAATTTAGTTAAGACTTGTCGTTTGTATTAACCTTTCAAATCTTGACTAAACTTGATTTTGTAGGGATCCGGGGTCATGGGCCACAACAGGCCACCACTGGTGATACCAGCACCAGGAGGAGCTTATGCAGGGGAGGGAGCTACTATAGGAGAGGTTAGTTTGACAAACAATTTGTTTGAATAATGGTTATGTAAACACTGCCGTTATTAATGTCTTCTTTTTTCTTTAGAATCCAAACCCGTTACACGACTTCGTCAACGTGTTTTTCGTTTCTAGAGGTAGTGGTCACAACTCCAACGACCCCGATATGTGATGGTTTGAGTTTTGTGCCGAATTGTGAGTTCATTTTATGTTGTAATGGACTATTTGTGAACTGTGATGCTGTATTTGTGAACTGTGATGTGGTGAACCATTTGTGAATTGTGAACTAGTTGTGAAGAAGTGTGATATTATATGTTTAATGTGTGTAATTCTAGATTTAATGTTTCTGTCATTTTATTGTGATTATATTGTTGATGAATTTGTTGTTTTTTGCATTTCTTCAAAAAAATATTCTCTGAAATTGTTAATTTTCGACGGCCAACTTAGGCCGCCGAAAATGAGCATTGAATAATTTCGGTGGCCATGATTTTCGGCGGTGGTGTCTGGCCACCGAAAATAAAGTCTTATTTTTGGCTGATTTTTTTCTGGCGGCCAGAGACCGCCGAAAATAGGGTCTTTACCGTCGAAAATAGCTTATTTTCGGCGGTATCTGGCCGCCAAAAGTTACTGTACGTGCTGTAGTGTTGCTAGTCATTATTTTGGGAGGGGAGGGATAACCGCGGCTGCGGCAGTGCGAGGGGAGGGGTTGATAGCGGTGGCGGTGCGAGTGATGGGGAAGGGGAAGGAGAGGCTAGGGGCAGCGGGGTTGCGGGGGAGAGAGAGAGGAGGGATGATCCAAATAATACTGTCCTTTGGTCTTGAGTAAGGGAGAGACGATTATCCAACAATATGAACCATTGGATTTAATGGTGTGCGTGTTAAGTTTAGGTGCAATTTATTTGGTGGATTTAGTGAGACTTAAGAGTGTGGGGTGATTTGGTTGTGTGGGTTTTACATAGTTTAAACAAATGGATTATATAGTGGTATAGATATAGATGTTATATTTAAAAGACATCATTGAGTCTAATACATTTTAAAAAAAAATCTAGTTAAAAGTTAAAGTTGTTTGAATGGAACCGTCATGGAGCTCGCTAGTATTTCCCTTGAATGGCGCAGGCAGTGTCGCCGAGAAGGCACGTTCGTTTAAATTTCAATCCATATGCATGAATCGGAGGGAGGAGGATTGGGTGGGTTTTAAATTTCTAGCAAGTCAAAATATCTTCTAATTTTCCTTAATCTCCTTCAACCTTCGTGGAATGGAAATAATCGACAAGGCCATTGTGCTTAAGGCGCGCTGAGAAAATAGTTACGAAAGCTACGTACATAGGCAGCTCGAACCGCACAAGAGCGACAAGCATTAGTTTGCACGAGACGTTGAATGGTCGCAAGTAGAATGCTAACCACAAGCAGATCATGTCGCTCTCAGCGATCGATCTCTCGTACGAAAACTAGCACGTACGCATTTGCACCTACCACGTTGAATGGTCAATCCATCTACCATGTCCGCGCGCGTTTGACCCGTGATCACGCACGCCACAAAATAAATAAAGTGCATGCGTCGTTGACAGGACACGGACACACTCATTGGCCGCGTGGCCAAACCAGGAGAACCCGAAAAGCTATGCTCACCATGGCCAACAGACAATTATTTACCTAATAGCACACGCACTAGTCACTTAACGTGTAGTATACGCGCATATATATACGTGCGAGTGCGTGCATGCGCACTACGCGCATATGTAGGCATGCATGCATATCGGAAGCTTCGTTCCCGCCCGCCAGTCAACTCGCGCGCAAGGCCGGCACAAGATGCTGCATATCCGATCGAGATTCCATCATATATACTAGTCGCTTGCATTGCATGGCCCGGCACAAATGCTAAGGTTTGCGGCACAAACGTCATATGAACGAGAACCACGCGCGCGTCAGGATGATTGGACCCAAAATGGAAAAGAGTCGTACACGTAGTAGCGCATATTCTATAGGCTATACATGCAGACACAGTCACACACGCTACGTACTACATCGGTACATCCATGCATCCAGCGCTCCTGTGTACTGTCAACGACAACAACACAGCCACTACTACATATATATGCCGCACCCGATCGAATACCGATCATGGGCGTCCGACGTCGACGCGCGTCATCATCCATATTTTCCATAGGCCACAGCCACAGCCACAGCCAGAGCCGTCTCGGCGCCGGCGGTCTCCATGCATTTCGCCGCCGCGTGCTATCCTCGCGCTTTCTACGTGTCTCCCAGGCCACTATTTCCGGCCGGTGCCGCCGCGCGCGCGAGGTGCTGCTGGTGGCGTGGTCACCACACGCGCGCGCACTAGCTATATAGCTAGCGAATCAAGCCAAGCCACGGCCGGAATACAAGTGCGTTGCATCGGTCGAACTCACCGATCTTCGCCGCCGGTTGCGTTGAAATCATTATTATTAATTCTTTACTACTGTTTTTAACTTAAATTTCTAAAATTAATCAAGCTCCTTATTAAAAAATGATTGGTGATGGTCAACCCACCAACACTCACTACCAGAAACAGCTTCTTTGTCTGGAAACACTCGGCAAAGAAAGCTCGGCGAACTGTACATCGGCAACGACTTCTTTGCCGAGTACTTTTTATTGGACACTCGACAAACACTCTGCCGAGAGTCAACTAGCACTCGATAACAGAGTCTTTACCGAGTGTCCACTATACTGGCACTCGACAAAGAGTATTCCTTTGCCGAGCATATTAGGTGACACTCAGCAAAAGAGTATCCCTCTTTACCTAGTGTTCGCCGGACTAGCACTCGACAAAGAGGTCGTCAGCGGGCCCCTTTGTCAGTACCTTTGCCGAGTGCACTAGAAGGCATTTGGCAAAGGTTGCTTCTTTGTCGAGTGCTGAGGTCATCGCACTCGGCAAAGAAGCTTTACCGGTGCCCAGGTGTTTCTTCATTGCCGAGTGCTATGGCCTTGGCACTCGACAAAGTAGCTCTTTGTCGAGTACTACACTCGGTAATGTGACCAATATACCCATTTTTTGTTTGTTTTTGTTATTCCATCCAAACAAACAAAATATATTACATAATCATCATAAATATCACATAATCATTACAGATATCACATATACATCACATATCTCACAAAGACCATAAATCAAACAAGTTCTCACGAAGCATTACTAACATGTCTGAACACAAACATAAGTATCCAACACTCAAGAACATAAGTCTCAAGTATCTCAACAAGTTTAGACTAAGTTATCTCACAAAGTATTACAACACTAACAAAGATAATATCATGTGCACAAAGTATCTCATCAAGGAGGGCAGCTGGACTGGTGAGGCGATGGGCTGGGCGATCCATGAGGGTTGTTGGATGCCGCCCCAGATTGTCCCTGCACAGAGAAGAGATTGCATGTATTATACCATATGAATATATATCATGAAGAACTAGAATTTTGATACTCACAGTAGTATGGAACTGAGCAGGGTCAACTACAGGGAACAACGGAGGTGGTGGAGCGAAACCATGTGCGGCGCCAAGGCTCTACATGTACTAGAACATCTCTGCTATCCTCTGCTGATCTACCAAGCGGGCCTCCCACTCCGCCTCCTGCTCCACTATCATCCTCGCCTCCATCTCCTGTTGTTCCCTCCTCTCTTCTTTTAGTTGGGCCTGTAATATTTCAACCCAATGTTATAATAACTCAAAGAGAAGGTATATAACTCAAGGAATGACAATTTACAGAAGCATTAACCTAGAGTTGTTGTATGCGATGATGTGAGCTATCCTACTGAGATCGTATGGCTGGGCTCGAGCAAGTGCTCCTTGCTCGCATCTGAGACAGAGTGGGAGTGGATGACGAATCGATTGCCCCGTCGGCAATCCAGTATCGCCCATGCCTCTTGCCTCCTCCGGTCCTCATGAGGACATCTCCATTGATGTCCTAATCTGGCCCATGGACCTCTTGTGCCATGGTAGTGTACTCACTTAGGCAGTTGTAGACGAAGGGGTTGGTATACGCCTCAGGCCCGTTATCTAGGTTGTAGGTGACGTCGGACGTCGCCTTGCCCTTGTGGGCCATAGCATAAGCCGAGAAGATGGAGCAAGGCTAGCCACCATGTGACACCGACTACAAAAAAACTAATGAGATAGTTATAAATCATATCTAATCTAGTGTTATATACCTAAATAAAAAATAGGGCGTACCATGCTTCTGCATATTTGCCGAGGCTGTGGATGCCTTGTTGGTGGGAGGGACCTTGCATCATCAGACGTTGTTCCCGGCTAGCGTTGTGTGCCTCGTCCCACTCAGGCAAGCACCACCTATCCACCATCTGCTCCCAGCACTGACGATGCGCGGCGCACCAATAAGGAATCATCTACAAAGTAAAACAAGTACACTGCATATCAGAAGATAAAACTAAGGAAAAATTTTGTCATGAATATTAAAGTGTTGTATTTACCTACAAGTATTGGTCCCTAGTCAATGACATGGTTCGGGCGTCCTACTTGGTCACCTTCTCCCCAAGGACGAAGCCGTGGTAGCTGACGATGGGCTGGATTTGCGCCTCGTAGTGCATGTCCATGACGAGCTTCTTACAGCTCGTGGTGGCCACCACATCCGCTATGGCCTCGTATCTAGCCTCACATCTGAAGAAATCCTGCTTACGAAGACTTATTTCAAGAATGTGCAATGAATGCGACATATTTTACGATATAGTAAGATTTACCCACAGCTCTTGCTTCACCCGCTCCGCCTTGTTGTTGAATTCCCTGCCGTCCTGGCCTACTTCATCGGGGGCGACGGCATAGTGGTCGAAGGTGTAGGCTGGGCTCGTCACTCCAGTGTACTCAACCAGTATAGGGAATTGTTCCCTACACATAAGGCCAAGGATGCCATTGGGGTTGCGGTCGTGACCCCTGCATTCTCCACAACCTTCCAAGACATGTCCATGTGATAAATAAAACGTATTAGTTTATATTATGAATTTGAACACATAATATGAATAAGCAGCGAGAATATCTAAAGTTATGTGTCTCTCCCCATCGGGTCGAATCAGTGGCCGCTTGTCACAAAGTATGGGACGCTGAGGGAGACTCGCAGGACCTCGCAGGTAGACATTCCTTGAACCTAAGGCATCCTGCTGAGCGTCGTCGTCCTGCTACGCCGCATCGACATCGGCCTGCTGCTCCACCTAACGTTGGATGTCGTCGTCCTACAGGTGCACCTCCTCCCCCTCCTCGTCCTCATCCCACCGCCCACCATTTTTGTCCAACAACCTGCAATTAAGATTAAGCAAATAAGCACATATAAAAAGATGTATTTAGAAATAGGTGCAAAAGAAAAAATATAGCATTACATCGATTAAAAATAATCTTTATATGTGTTGGGGTTAGCCGGATCATAAGTGTCATCATCACTATCAACCATTTCATAGTCAACACCATCTGAAGGTGCAAGTTCGTCATTAATGTCATTGCCTTCAAGTATTTGTAAGTCATTCTCATTTTGCACCTCATCATCCTCCTCGTCAACAACCATTGCAATATCTACTTCCATTCCAATAGCTTCGGTTAAGTCTATCTCAAATCGCCCTTCTAGCCCATCTTCTTGGAAGACCTCTCTGTCATATGTGTCTGGGTCTAAGTTATAATCTTCATTGTTTGGAACAGATAATTTATCGTGCGACGATACCTTATACACAACATTCCAACCTTAAGATGTTCTTTCGTTTGGCACGCATATGGGAGATAATACACTTGTGTAGCCTGTTGGGCCACGATATATACATCGTCTCCTGGTAAGGTGGAATATTGCCAAATTTCTACTATCCCAAGATTAGAATGTGTCTATCTTGTCACTTGAGTATCAAACCAATGACATTTGAATATCACTGGAGTAAGAGGTTTGGAACCATGAAAATTCAGTTCATATATTTCTTCGATTCGTCCAAAAGCATACATGTGTACGGGGCATAGAACTTTGAATATCACGCACTCTGTGTAGAAACCTAAGTGTCTAACACATGAAATCATACAACTTCATTGTAGATCGGCTAGGTTTCTACACAGAGGGAGTGATAACTTTCACGAAATGTTTTCAATTTTTTTATCACAGCCTCTACATATGATATCATGACATGTGGACAAGTTTTATGATTTTCTGGCTTTGTTTGTGTTTTATACAATTTTTAAACAACTGGCTGGCAAGTTCACGGTCTTGTTTCATGAGCATAGTGCTCAAAAATTATGGTCTGCTCCTGAAATCGGCTGTAACTTGTGCTAAATAACATGAATATCATTTTGCATGCACGGTTTTCCATGTTTCGAGTCACTTGGAGTTCAAATCTGAATTATCCGAGGAAATTCAATTAAACGAATAAAATCTAATAGTTATAGCAAACACTTCTATAATTCTGCCGAAATGAAACATGTAGGTCTACATAGTGTAGGAACAAACCACAAAAAGTTTGGTTGGGAAAAGGGAAAAAATAAAAATGTACTTTACCGAGTGTCCAAGGTTGGCACTCGGCAAAGTACCTTCTTTGCCGAGTGGCAACGTCTGATGCTTGACAAAGATAACGACCATCAGCTATAGACGACTGCTGACGGCTATTTGCCGATCGTCGTGGTTCGCCGAGTGTTTGACGCTCGGCAAAGACCTTGTTGCCGAGTGTCTATCTTTGCCGAGTGTAACACCCTGAATTTGGGGTATAAAATTTCTTTCTAATTATCAACCAAATTCAGGTGTTATCTTCTCTCTCTCTCTAGTTTCACTCTAAAAATTTCATTTTGTAGACTTAGTTTAATTAGGGAGGGATTATTTATTTTATTTTGTCCAAACAATATGAGTCATGAAATGTTGCATCATGTTGAACTCCAAATATTCTTTGAATTGTTACACATGTTTGATTTGGTTTGAATTTGAAACTTGATTTGAATTTGAATTGAAAACCTTAGAGAAAATAAATAGAAAAGAAATTAGAAATTCCCTAGAAAATAGAAAAGCTAATTAAGCCTGAGTCGGCCCATTAGGCCCAGCTCCGCGCGCGCCCGTGTCCGCGTGCTCTCGGTGCCTGACAGGTGGGTCCCACCTGTCGACGCCAACCCGCGCACCCTTTCCCTCTCCCTCTCTCTCTCTTGCTGCTCTGTGGGGCCGACCTGTCGGTGCCGTTTCTTTTCGCACGAGCGCTCCCTTTGCCTCGTGGACCCCACCCGTCAGCCCCCTCCACGTCCCTTACCTCTCGCCCACGTCCCCTGCCATGGATGCGCCCAGGACCGCGCGTTCTCCGATCACTCCCTCACGCCCTTGCCCCTTTAGAAGCCCGCACACCGCTCGCCCACTCCCCCCACTCATTTGCACCCTCAGCCGAGCTCTCTCGCCCTCTCTCTCGCCCTGCGCACGCGACCAGCCGAGCTCCGCCGCTGCTCACCAGGGATCGCCACCGTTTTGTGACCATTGTTGTGCCCGTGTCGCGCCCATTCCCTCGGTATGCTCTGCCACATCACCCGTAGCTTGGGACGCCCTTTGATTTGCCCTTTTCTCTTCTGGTGTGCTCGGTCCGCGCTCACCGGAGCACTTCTTGTGCAGCAGGAGAGCCGCCGCCGTCGACCCGCGTCCTCGTCGTGCCCCAGCTTTCGTTTATGCGTTCCTGGGACTCCCCCTCAAGGTAACCGTTCTAGCCACGCCCTTATTTCCCCTGTCTTGCATTTACCTGCCCGCGATTGCTCACCGGAGTACCCCCAGTCCGCCGAGAACTCCCCCCGTCGTCTGGCCGCCTCACCCCCCGTTCACACAAAACCGACCCCGCCATAGAGTTCGCACGACCCTCCCCAACCTCTCCAGCTACCCAGGCTGACCCCTCACGCCCTAGGGGGGCCAGTCTGCCTCACCTCCGGCGATGGCGCCGCCGTGCCCGCGGGGAGCGCCGCCCCTGGCTTCCCGGCGGAGACAAAACCCCTGGTGTGCATCCAGACCGCCCAACTCCAATCGGACGGCCTGATTTCAATTAGGCCAGATCTAATCCCGACCATCCGATCTGGATCTAACCATTCTCCACTCTCTCCCTCACCCGCGCCCTACAACTGGGACCGGCCGATCAGACCGTCTCGCCCCAGGCCGCTGACGCCCCTGGCCCGCTGGTCAGTCGCACCCGCATTTATGCACGCGCATCCGTTCGGTTAGATCTAATCGTGGCCGTTGCTCGCTGATCCGATGGCCGAGAGCACCCTGTACCCCTTCGCGTGTAATTTTAGCTAAAGAGACCTTGAGTTTTCGGGTAATAGAACCCGTCGTCCTTAAGCTTTACGCGTAGGCCCCTGTGTTCTTTTAAACAGCCGCCTGTACTTTTAAATAATTACAGCATTAGACCTATTTTCATATTTTAAACTACAAAACTTGTTTATTTCATATCTTTTTCATATGAACTCCAAATTTAGTGATTCAAATTGCAAAATGTTCATAGGAATATTCTCTGTTCAAATAAATTATATCCATACACAGTCTGTACACTCTAATTTTATACCCAGACTATAGGTTAGTGTATGTGTTAATTCATTTGTTTATTAAATAAATAAAAAGGAGAACCCTAGTTGTAAATGAATATTTAATGTTGTGAGATTAATAATGTGCCATGTAAGAATTGATCCCTGGTATAATTATGTGTCTCACTAAAGTTAGTAGAACTAAACTATGTAATCCATAATGTCTAGGGAATCACTGATTTCTAATTATGTTAAACCCTAGCATTTAAGTCTACCCTACATATTCTAGGTGTTTTATCAACTTGTGATCAGTTGGTTGTACATGTTTGATGTGATGTTCATTTGTACTTTCCAAATGTATTGAATGTTTGATCGCTTTACTTAGACAACGAGCAATCAGTGGTTCCTAAGGGTGTTGCCCAAGATCTTCCTGAGCAATAATCTGGTGAAGGCAAGTGTCCTCAGACCTATCATGTCCTATTTACTTTATAATTCACTGTCCCGCATTACATTATTTAAAACGTAAGGATTGACTAGTCTGTATTTACTTTATCCTTGTTTACCTTTTGGGTTATCATGGTTAGCTTTATGCTATTGCTTTACATTAATCAATGAACATGATGTGAATATTATGATACGATAATGTTATCCTGATGATGTTCTTGTGATACTTTAGGGGACTCAGGGTGTTTCCTGAGTACCTCTCCGTAAAAACCTGTTTGGGGAGTGACAACCCTGGATAACAGTGCAACCATGAGGGTGGAATGGGACGCCCTTAGCTAATTAATTAGAGGAACTAGAAGAGTAGTTGGCTTCGCCGTAGGGCCGTCTGAAAGGATCATGATGCCCAAGAGGGGGTGAATTGGGCTTTTCTAAAAATCAACAATAATTAAACCCTAAGCAAGAGCTCAACTTCACCCCAACAACTAGCAATAAGAGAATACTACTAGAAATACAACAATGCCAAGACCATACTTCAACTACTTGCTAAACAAATGCACAAGATAAAGTACTTGAATTAAGTGCGGAATGTAAAGCAAAGTTTATCGGACTCCCCCAATTTTTCCTGATGTATCGAAGAGTCGGCACTCTCCCCTAGTCCTCGTTGGAGCACCCACGCAAGGGTATCACTCCCCCTTGGTCCTCGCAAGAACCAAGTGCTCACTATGAGATGATCCTTTGCCACTCCTGTGTGGTGGATCTCTCACGACCGCTTACAATCACGAGCCGGGTCACCAACAAGTCCTCCAAGGTGATCACCGAGCTCCCAACGCCACCAAGTCATCTAGGTGATGTCGATCACCAAGAGTAACAAGCCGTAGACTTTCACTTGACCAAGAGAAGCCTAATGCATGCGGTGTGTGCTCTAGGTGGCTCTCGCTAGCACTAATGAGATTGAAATGCGGGATTAAGATTTTCTAATCACCTCACTAAGCTTTGTGGTGCTTGCAATGCTCTAGCAATATGTAGGAGTAAATGTGGACAGCAAGGCAATCAATATGGTGGGTGGAGGGGGTATAAATAGTCCTCACCCACCAACTAGCCGTTACCAAAACCTAGCTGCGCATGGGCGCACCGGATAGTCCAGTGCGCCACTGGTGTGCCAACGGTGCGCCACCAGTGCGCCAACGGTCACCTCCAATGGCTAGTTCTGACAGTTAGCCGTTGGGCAGATGGCACACCGGACAGTGAATAGTCACTATCCGGTGCGCACCGGACAGTCCGGTGTGCCGGCTATAATTCAATTTTCCAACTCTGTGCTCTCGGGTTTCTGAGGAGGGAATAGGTCTTCCCCATGCCAGGCTGGCCCCACTAGCAGAGGGTGCACCGGACAGTCCAGTGCCCCTTGGCCAGAAACCCTAAGTTCTGTTTTCTTCTGATTTTCAAATCAGGTTTCGTTCTAACTCGTGAGTATGTTCTAGAGTGACACCTAGCACTATATGTGCGTGTGAATTTGCACCAACACTACACTAGAACTCTCTTGATCAAACTACTCATCGACAACCCCTCTTTATAGTACGACTAAAACAAAATAAAAGACCTAACTCTATACCAAGTGTCCGCAACTCCATGACACTCAGAAAACAAAGACCTTCATCTTTTGTTTCGTCATTTTAGCCGTCGCTCCAAGTTCTTATCTTAGGGATTGTTTTCACCGTTGTAGTACATCTTTCTGTAATCCGACCTAACTTACCATTTGTCTCTGCAAAACACACGTTAGTCACATATAATATTACATTGTCATTAATCACTAAAACCAACCAGGGGCCTAGATGCTTTCAATCTTCCCCTTTTTGGTGATTGATGACAACCCTACAAGAGTGTGAGAGTAGTTTGTTTGAAATTTCTGTCAATAGAGTAGATGGTTAGTTATACTCAATAATTTTTGACAAAAAGAGCGTGTAACATAATAATAGGAATGGGCGCATACACAATGTAAGTTTCTTGTTTATATAAGAATGAAATGAAATCGATGAACAAGAACTACAAAACTGGTGATAACATATTAGGTGAAAACACAATACACACACAGTCAACATAAGCATCGAGAGCATATAATAGAGATTGTGAGTAAAATTGTCATACAAAAGTGGAGCTAGTACAGAGAGTATCAAGCACATATATTACATCAAAATACACAAGACACTCTCAACTAACTCCCTAACTCCCCCTAGCTCTCACATCTCTCATATCTCTCACCCTTTGGCATCAAACACCAAAAGGGTAACTCGAACCAACAGACCAGAAGAGGAAGGAGGAGACGGGGGCGCATCTGGTCGCAGTCGTGGTAGAAGAGCAAATGCCAGCTGGGGGTCAGAGTCAGTCACAGATCTAGGATATGCCGTAGAAGCTGGAGCTGGTACTGACTCGGACTGAGGCTACGCTGTAGGAGCTATCGGAGCTGAAGTGGTCACAGATACCACCACAGCAGCAGTGGTAATAGCAGGCGCTGGTGGCACTGGCGGCTGAGCACTGACGGAGCTGATAACCGGCGACGAGAAATCCAGGGTGACCGGCCGGAGCGGAGAGGGAGAAGAACCGAACGAAGGTAGTGGGGGTCCTGTCTGAATGGCTGGCACAATAGCTGCTTGAAGAGCTAGAGGAGGTGTAGACTGAACAAGAGGGAGCTGAACACCGGTATGCTGAAGAATGTGAGTCATGAAGGCTCGGTGCTCAGCCCTGTCTGCCAAAAGCTACTACTGCAGAGTATCCTATCTGTCGAGCCTGCTCGGATGCTATAAGAGTCTGCTACTGTGTAAGAGACTGAAGGATCGCAGCCAGAGCAGGGTCAACGACAGGAGGGGCAGCAGGGGTAGCACTAGAACTCCCGGTCTCATGATCATGTGAGCGTGGAGGCACAAGAGGCGGTGGTGGGATCCCAAAATCATCATCATCATCTTCTTCATCAGGAACGGTTGTGCCCTGAGTCTCGAACTGATGGAATGCTGCTGTTGGGGGCTTGTTCTCAAATGCTATGAGTTAAGAACAAGGCAACAAAAAAAAGGTTAATGGTTAATGTCCTTCGTCCTTCAAAGCATTATCTCCCTTAGGATATAATGATCTTCAGATAAAGGCCATGAAGGACGCACCTTCGACATTACAGTATATATTAATGAAAGAAGAAGCATATGGGACATGAGAGATAACATAAATAATCATATGACATCATTAATATCACTTAATTATATCATTATGAATGAACGTGAACAATATTGAATTACATTTATACCTTCGGCTTGACAGAAGGCTAAAATCCAAGCGTGACGCACGAGCAAATACAAGTTAGCGTGAATAGTATGGGGTACTGTTCCTCTATTTATAGGCACAGGACGCAACCTGCGAGAAATTACATTCATACCCTTTACACTTGGTTACAATCATAACATAGGTTGTCATGGGCTAATTGGTTATTCCATCTTTTAAGTCGGTGCATCTGGAGTTACATTACGAAGCTCCTTGACTGATAGCTTTGGCATTATGTTCAGGCCCTTCGACGGTATTTCTTCTCACAAGACCTTCAGCGATGAAGCTGCCCCCCAACAGTAGCCCCTTCACGGTACCAGGTCTTTTTTCGTAACGAGCTCGACCCGTGAAAAATTCTTTTAAGCTTCAGAATGCCGAAGGTCCGAAAAACACCTTCCTTGAGCTCGTTTCGAGAAACGATTTAAATATTCCCGGCGCAAGGTGGTCCCACCATAGAGCGGGTACGATCTGGTGTTTCCTCTTCTCGCTCCCTGCGGTCCACCATCCAGTGAACGCGAGCGGCTGTTTGGTGGGTGTAGGTAGCTTGACGATTCGCCTTCCGTCCTGTGGCACTATATAAATAGACGGGTAGGTGTGAAGTTACCACAGCATTCATTACTATCGTGCCATTGTGCTGCTGAAAAATTTAACCATAGCCGAAGCTTATGCTTCGTATTCTCAGTTAAAGCCTCGCCTTGTTTTTAGCTTCGTCAAAAGAGAGAGCTTCGGCAAAATCAAAAAGTAGTCAATTTCATCAAAACCGAAAGAGTTTCAGCATCAAATGGCCCAGGTGCGCTCAACTGCAAGAGTGACTCATGAGGGAGAAGAGGCCGAGGTCATCGAGACGGCACCAATTTCCGAAGTCATGAAACGATCGGGTCTGGTAGTGAGAGAGGGAACCACTGACGAAGGTGCACCCGCTGCCGAAACCGAGCAGGCAGATGTTGAAGAGGGTGATACTGGCGAAGAGGAGATTGATTATAACACCATCATGCCATCCAAGCCCAACCATTTGGATTTTGGGAAGTCGACTATCTCCGAAGTTGATATGCCTATCATGACGAAGCTAGGCTACTTCGGGAAAGCCGAAGAGAAGTTGATTCGTTTCGGCGGGGAAGAGACCACCCTGAAACCCGAAAATAATGAAGTAGTAGTTTTTAAGAGCTTCTTCAAAGTAGGGTTGAGATTTCCCATGCACAGAATGGTTGCAGATGTGTTAGAAAATTTTGAGATTTATCTTCATCAGCTGACTCCCAACGCTATCGTTAGGCTCAGCTTTTTCACCTGGGCCCTCCGAAGCCAAGGAGTGGAACCACTTGCCGAAGCCTTCTGTCGGGTGCACGAACTTCACTATCAGACGAAGGCTAGAGAAGATGGATTACACGAGAACTTTTGATGTTATAATTTTGCATACCGCAAGGACATGAAGACACTGGTGGTCAGCTATCGCACCAAGTGGCCAACCGGTTCGAAGACTGAATGTTCTATGTTAAAATAGATGAGTAGAAGGAGAAGCTAGTTCAGAGCCCTCTGGAGCTAACCTTCGGGCTGACTAGGCCTCTGTGCAACATGACGCGAGGGGAACCATGCTCGGATGCTGTGGCCGAATTTAGAGTTGTATCTGAACATATTGGTACTAGGGATTTAGTTCAAGAATACCTAGCCAACAGGGTATTCCCAATGCTAAGGGAATGGGGTATGTCGAAGCTTAAAGGTGAGAAGAAGAAGAATGAACTCGTTCGGCTGCCTTAACATTTTAAGTTCAATAAACACTTCAAAGAACCCTGCCAAGAATGGTTGGACATAATTGAAGTTATGTGCAACAAAATCCTGTGAAATTATATGAAGAAAGAAGATCAATTGCTGACTGCAGCCTTCGGCACCCGCCCGAAGCGAAGGTTGAATCGGGTGATGAATGCCCTGAATTTTGAATATCCTGACTATGAGCGGTTGAACAAGGGTGCCGAAGGGCAAAAAAGAAAAATAATTGTTAGCGTTCTGAGTAGAGAAGCTGCTAGAATGGTGAAAGAGGATGAAGAAGTTCTGAAGAAAAGAAAACTTAGCCCTGAGCCGAAGGTAGCTACTCCGAAGAAGAAGAAAGCTTTGGGTCTGAAGCAAAAAGCAACTGATATAGAAGAAGAAACTCCCTCAACACCTTCGGCTGCTGACGTAGAAGAAATCCTAGAGGTAATGACTGAATCTCTGCCCATCAAGCTAAGTCCACTGGGGCCATATCTGACGAAGCTTTTACAGAAGGAAAAGGAGCTTTCGGGAGCGAAGAAGCCTGCTGGACCGAAGAAACGGAGAATTGTTCATGTGATTGAAGCCATTGAAGAAATGCCACCGCCTGCCCCGTCGTCAAAAACACCAGCTTTTGAGAGTGCTACTGCTGCTGAAGGTGCACCCACCGAAGCGGAAACTGCCGAAGCTTCAAATCTAGAGACCACACTTTCTGATATTGATAAAATGCTCTTGAATATGGCCACGGAAGAAGCTACTACGGCCGCTAAAGAGACCCTGGCCACAGTTCCTGGAAAAGAAAAGGAAAGAGTCAAAGATACTTCGGAGGAAAAGGTGTTCAATTTCCAAAACATAATTGGTCAGGAGTTATCTGAAGCTGAGAAAGAAGAGTTAAAAGATTATGCTATATCCTGCGGTTACAAGCCAGGAGCGCTGCTCTTCGGCGGGATTGACGATGAGAGCTTAGGTTGTCTCTGAGACCGAACTAGAGTGAAAGTTATCAGTACTCTGTCGAAGAGTATTGGTTTCCCGAAGCTTGAGGCCGATATCAGCCGCTACCGACGACAGCATATCGTCGGTAGTTTGTTCTATTCTAGTTTCAAGGTAAAATTTTTTTGGGCTTTTATTGTTTTATCGACAAAGAAGTTTTCTAATGAAAGCTGTTTTTGCACAGAGTATGCTATTAAGTAAGGCTCTAAAGATGCAACAAGACCTTGAAGACAAAAAACATGAGGTTATAATCGAAGGATTAGAGAGCAAAATAAAAGATCAAGCAGCTGCTCTTGAAAAGAAAGATTTCGAACTTCAAACAGTGGAGGGTTTACTGGCAGAAGCCGAAAGCAAGATTGCAAAACTGAACAGTGAACTCCTCTTAAAGTCGGAAAGCTTCGAACAAGAAAAGCAGAAATTTAATGCGAAGCTTGAGACTGAAGCCGAAAAGAGTTCGAATTTACAGAAATCACTGAAAGAACTCCAAGATAAATGTCTAGACTTCGGCACCCGATGCGTGCAATGGCTAAAGCAGGTTTTCAACTCAGTTGGGGCCAGCTCTGAGAAATTTAATCCTTCGGTTGAAGACTTGCCAGGGACCTTCGAACATATTGAGGGCGAAGTTGATGCTCTTGATGAAGTTATAGCTGGACACGGCGATTTCTATGCCCTGCTAGCTTCTCGGGGCACAGCTGTTGCCTTCATGAAATCTGGTTGCACGCATGGGAAAATTGTTAATAGACCAAACCTCAGCTTATCGCCATCAGATTTAACTGATATCCCCAGTTTGGCTCGAAGCATAGGAAATAGATTCATAACGAAGATTTGGACGAAAGGCGGTCGAGACATGGCTTGCGACGAAGCTCGAAGCCACCTTAAGCTAGTAAGAATTTTGTGCCTGCTGCTTTACCTTCTCCTTGTAATTTGCACTTTTCTCATACCACTTTGACATGTACAGGATGACGAAGTTGAGGAACAGCGAGCCAAAACTTGACAAGTGATCCAAAGCTTAAAGATGATGAAGATGAAGACCTTGCTGCAAAAACTCTAGAAAAATTTTGTATTGCCCTTGTAAAAAAATATTGTAATCGAAGAATCAGACACTTATTATGTAAACTTGTCCATACCTTAACATATTTCTACCTTTTTTGTCCATGTATGAGCTACTTTGATGTGGACGAAACTCGTATTTTTTTGAGCCGAAGGCAAAAAACACCTTCCCTTCTTTTCGTACACAACGAAGCATGAAACTTCTTCTTTTCTTTTTGCCGAAGCGTTATCCTCATAGTCGAAGCATCTGCTTGTGTCTGTATGATATGATGATGATGATCCTATGTATGTCTAAATGAATGTTTATGAATGCAATGTATGATGTAATGTGACATGCAAATGAATGTCCAAACACACATATACGAAGCCACAAACATAACCTTCATTCCCTTAGAAATGACTGAAGTCTCTTTGCCGCTTATTTTTCGGCTTCACCGCTTATTTTTCGGTGTAAGTTCTGCATCCCCTAAGGTACGTCTTTTGAACTTCTTCGCCTTCTATTTCAGTGGTATTTGCGTTGACTTTTCACGCTTCGCTTTTTACATTGGCGATATTTGGCTCTGCAACCCCTTAGGAACGACTTTTGAGCAGAAAACTTACGCTGCGCTCCCTTAGGAACGGCTTTTTTGTAGCTTCGTCGTGCTCTGCATCCCTTTAGGGACGACTTTCGAGCTTCTCCCTGCTTTTTTTTCTCTCTCTCTGCACTCGATGGTGCATGCTCAGATTTTACATTTACATATTTTGGGGGATCTTGCTCTCGTGGAGCTGAATAAGAAAAGAAAGATTACAAATTATGGCCCCATTAAAAACCTTTCTCCCCCTTTGGAAAGGAAAAGGGTGCCATAGGAAAAATGAAAAAGATTACATCAAGTTACACATAATATCGCCGAAGCTCGTCCACGTTCCAAGATCTAGGAATGTCGTTGCCGTCCATATCCTTTAATCTGTAAGAACCAGGTCTTGACGAAGATACCACAAGATAGGGTCCTTCGCACTTCAGCTGCAACTTGCCTACTGTGTCTGGATTGGCCACTCTCCAAAGTACTAGATGCCCTGACTTAATGTTTTTTAGTCGAACTTTTCTATCACACCATTTTATTGTTTCGGCTTGGTATTTATTGATATTCTCCACAGTCTGAAGTCTGGTCCCTTCTATAGCATCTTTTGCCACAGAATAATCAGCTTCGTCCTCCGCCGAAGCTACTGTTCTAATTGACCGTGCCTTAGCTTCTTCTCGAGTTATTGCTTCGTCACCAAACAATAACTTGAATGGTGTAAAACCTGTTGACCTTGATATTGTTGTGTTGTGGCTCCACACCACTTTAATAAACTCGTCTGGCCATTTTCCTCTAGGATGATTGAAGATTAACTTCATTATTCCCGTCATTATGATGCCATTTGCTCTTTCGACAAGTCCATTTGACTCTGGATGTCTAACTGATGCAAAAAGGATCTTCGTGCCAATCTGATCACAGAATTCCTTGAAAGCTTCAGCATCAAACTGTGTTCCAATGTCTAGTGATATCCTTCGGCACGCTGAAGCGACAAACAATGTTTTGCCAGAAAAACATCTGTACTGTGACCGAAGTTATTGTGGCCAAAGGCTTCTCCTTAATCCACTTGGAAAAATATTCTACCGCCACCACAACATATTTTAAATTGTCTTGTGCTGGTGGAAGTGGGCCTAGCAAATCAAGGCCCCATCTTTGCAACGGCCAAGTGGGCTGTATTAATTGAGTGAGAGATGAAGGTTGCTTCTGGTTTCTTGCACATTTTTGACAGCCTTAACATTTTTGGACTAGCTCTGCTGCGTCCGAAGCTGCCTTCGGCCAATAAAATCCTTGTTGAAAAACTTTTCCTAGCAAAGGCCTAGACCCAATGTGAGATCCACACAAACCTGCATGTATCTCCTTCATCAGCTCTATACCTTCGGCTCTGGATAAACACTTAAGAAGTGGAGAGCAGACTCCATGCTTGTATAACTCGCCTTCTATTATTACATATGGTCTTGTTCTTGCCTCCATTCTCTTATTATAAGCTTCGTCATCTAAAAGGCAGCTGCCTTGGAGAAAAGATATAATTTCAGTCCTCCAATCTTCACTATGAACAGGAGATATAGTGAGCACTGCTCTTTCGAGGAGTTCCACCGATGGTGCTCTTATTGTCTCAAAAAATACATCCGAAGGTAGAGGCAGCCCCTGTGCCACTGACTTGGCTAGCAGATTAGCGTGCTCATTTTCTCCTCGAGGAATATTCTTAACAGAAAACCCTTCAAATGAAGCTTCAAGCCTTCGAACTGTGTTCAAGTACTTCTCAAGCTTCGGATCTCTTGCTTTGCAACTCTTGTCAACATGTCCAGAAATAACCTGGGAGTCGGTTTTAAGGACAACCCTTCTTACCCCCATTGCCTTTAACTTCCGAAGCCCCAAAAGTAAAGCTTCGTATTCAACAATATTGTTTGTACAACTGAAATCAAGCCTTATTGCATAGCATGTTCTGACTTCGGAAGGTGCAACTCAGACAGCAGCCGCACCTACCCCGAAGGTTCCGTAGGAACCGTCGCAGAACACTGTCCAAGCTTCGGCATCTTTATTTGCTTCTTCTTCCTGAGCCCATGGCGTCCAGTCAGCGATGAAGTCTACTAACGCCTGGGACTGAATTGAGGATCTATGCACATAATCAATGCTGAATACGTTGAGTTCCGCAGCCCACTTTCCAATCCTTCCAGTAGCTTCTTTGTTCCTCATAATATCCTTCAGAGGTTGTGATGAAGGAACAATTATATGGAATGCTTGAAAATAATGTCGAAGCTTCCTGGAGGCCATTAAGACAGCATACAACACCTTCTCCAATTCTGTATATTTTTTCTTTGATAAGCTTAGAACTTCAGAGACGAAGTATACTGGGGCTTGCTTTTTAATTTGTCCTTCCAGTTTTTCCTACACAAGTGCCGCACTTACTGCAGAGTGCGAAGCTGCCACATACAATAATAACGGAGCCCCTGGCGCTGGTGGAGTTAATGTTGTTAGATCAATTAAGTACTGCTTCAGCTCTTCAAAGGCTTTCTGTTGAGCTGGGCCCCATTGAAAGACTTCGGCTGACTTTAGTATTTAAAAAAATGGCAAGTTTCTTTCAGCTGATCTAGATATAAATCTATTTAATGAAGCCAATCTTCCTATCAACCGTTGGGCCCCCTTTTTTGTGCTTGGCGGTTCCATTCGAAGGATGGCTTCGATCTTGCTTGGGTTAGCGTTGATCCCCTTCGTTGAAACCAGACAGCCAAGGAACTTACCCTTCTTCACTCAAAGACACATTTTTCAGGATTTAATATCAGACCAGCTTGCCTGAAATTAGCAAATGTTTCTTGCAGATCAGTGATATGATTTTCTTGCTTCGTGCTTTTTACTATAATATCATCAACGTATGTTAGCACATTTCTGCCTATCTGGGAATGAAGGACCTTGGCTATCATCCTGCTGAAACTGCCTCCAGCATTCTTGAGCCCCTCAGGCATCCGAAGATAACAATAGGTGCCACTAGGAGTTAAGAAGCTAGTCTTGGGCTCATCCTCCTTCTTCATCCATATCTGATGATATCCTGAGTAGCAATCCAGCAGACTCATAAGTTTTGAAGAAGCTGCCGCATCCAATAGAGAGTCTATCCTTGGTAATGGAAATTCATCCTTCGAACAGGCCTTGTTGAGATCCGTGAAATCGATACACATTTTCCATTTGCCATTGGCCTTCTTCACCATAACTGTGTTGGCTAGCCACTCTGGATATTTTACCTCTCTAATAACACCAGCACTGAGAAGTCTTTTTACTTCATTCCGAGCACCTTTGGCTATATCATCAGACATTTTCCGAAGCCTTTGCTTTCTGGGCCTGAAAGATGGATCAACATTGAGTGAATGTTCGATGACGTCTCTGTTGACACCATAGAGATCATTGGCTGATCATGGAAATTCATCATTTGGACATGCCTTGTTAAGATCTTGAAGTCAATACACATTCTCCATTTGCTGCTGGACTTCTTCACCATGACAGTATTGGCTAGCCACTCTGGATATTTTACTTCTCTGATAACCCCAACACTGAGAAGCCTTTTTACTTCATTCTGAGCACCTTCAGCTTTATCATCAGACATTTTCCGAAGCCTTTGCTTTCTTGGCCTGAAGGATGGTCGACTTTGAGTGAATGTTCAATGATGTCTCTGTTGACATCGCAAAGATCATTGGCTGACCAAGCAAAGACATCTTTGTTGTTGAACAGAAACCTTATCAAAGTTTTCTCCTGCTCTTCAGATAGTTGAGACCATAGCAGTACCTTCTGCTCTGCTACGTCTTCACATAGAAGCATGGGTTTCGGCTGATCAGCCGAAGCAGCCTTCTCTCTTCTGTACTTGTACTGCACACAAGCTTCAGCTTCATCTATATTGTGGATGGCTTTTTGAGTGTGTCCAATTTCCCTCAGCCTTTCTGGAAGCTTCCTGACTTCCATGAATAGCAATAGGCCTGTAAGGAAAATGGACCCCGGGCCTTTTGGCTAATTGAGTTTTGGTGTTTGATGAACAACACAATCAGTGAACTAATAAGTTTTCTAGTGTTTGTGTTTGTAGTTCACAGGATGCGAAGAGAATTGGACCAAGGCAATGAGGATGCAACACCTCAAAAGAAGACATAAAAAAGATGCATAGGAGTCCAAGACTCAAGAACAAAGAAGCCCGAAGAAATCAGCGAAGAAATCCAAGATGAGGGATGTCAGCCAGCGCCCGGTGGCGCACCGGACATTGGTGTCCGGTGTGCACCGGACTGTCCGGTGAGGCACCAGACAGTCTGCGCAGAGAGGCCGCAGGCAGGCGCTCTCTGGCTGTAGCACCGGACTGTCCGGTGTGCACCGGACTGTCCGGTGTGCCAACGGGCAGAAGGCAACGGTCGGATCCAACGGTCGACTGCTACAGGCGCCAACGGTCGGCTGACGTGGCGTGCACCGGACATCTACTGTGCAGTGTCCGGTGGTGCACCGGACTGTCCGGTGCACCCGACGACAGAAAGCTGCTGCTTTCTGTCCAACGGCTAGTTGGGGGTGTGGAGGCTATAAATACCACCCCAACCGGCCATTCTCAAGTGTGAGAGCCCAAGCAACATACCAAGGCATATAGTGCACATTTCTAAGAGCTCAAACACCCAAATGCTTAATAGAATCACTCGGTGATTAGCGTAGGTGCTTTGCGAAGTGCTTAGGTTAGTTAGACCGCTTTAGCGCTTGCTCTAGGTGAATCCTAGTTAGTTGAGTGAGTTTTGTAAAACCACACAACCCCTCGGCTCTTGCGTGAGTCATTGTAATTGTACCGAGTGGGGCGAGAGTCTTGCGAGACCGTGACAACCGCGTTTGTGTCACGGCCGCCACCGTGTACCGGAGGGAACAAGGCCCGTGGCGTTTCGGCCGGAAGCTCGATAGTGGAGACGGCGGGGAGCGTCCGAGAGGAGCCAGAAGCGGAGCACCACTTGCGCGTGGAGAAGGCCCGCGGCTCTCTACGGAGTTACTCGACCGTGGTGCTTGGCCCTCGCGTGGGCTTCCCTTTGCGTAGGGGCACCAACGAGGATTAGTCGGGACCTTGCGTGGTTCCGGATACCTCGGTAAAAATACCGGCGTCATCCATGAGAGTTTGCTTCTCTACTTAGCTCTTTACATTCCGCATTTATATTAAGCATTTAAGTTTCAATCTTGTAGTCATACTTATTTAGTATAGATTGAAACTTAGCCTTTTGCGGTAGAGATAGCAACACTTAGACAAAACCTAGTTTGCACATTCTAGTTTTGATTATTTGCATAGGTTTTGCTCTAGGGATTTAATTGTGGCCTAGTTTAGTAAAAGAGCTTAGAAGTCCGAATTCACCCCCCCTCTTAGGCGTCACCCGTTTCCTACAAGTGGTATCAGAGCCCGGTTTGGCTCATTTGAAACGCTTTAGCTTCACCGCTAAAAGAGCCGACGCTTTTTAGAGGAAGGGATGGATACCCATAGGCCACCACACTTTGACGGCACTAACTTCCCATATTATAGTGCTAGAATGGCTTGTTACCTAGAGGCCGTTGATCTAGGTGTTTGGAGAGTCACTCGTGACGGGATGAAACCCCTCAAGAATCCCGAGAAACCCACCACGAGTGAGGAAAAAGAAATCCATTTAAATGCTAGAGCCAAAAATTGCTTGTATGAATCTCTTAGCATGGATATTTTCAATCAAGTATTTACCCTGAAAACTGCTAATGAGATTTGGCTAAAATTGCATGAGCTCCATGACGGCACATCCAATGTCCGTGAGCAAAAACATTGCCTAGTCTTAAATGAGTATAATTCTTTTGCTATGAAAGATGATGAGCTTGTTAGAGACATGTATTCTCGTTTGAATCTAATTATCAATGAGCTCAATTCGATTGGCATTAATAAGCTAGGTGATGCGGACATTGTGAGGAAGATTATCTCCCTGCTACCACAACAAAGATATGGGAGCATCATCACCATCCTTCACAACATGGAGGACTTGAGCAACATGACCCCGACCATCGTGATTGGGAAAATCGCGGCTTTTGAGATGTCGCGAAAAATGAGTCGGGGAGATGAGCCAACTTCCTCAAGACCTTATGCTTTTACATGTGATGAAAGGAAGGAAAAAAAGAAGGCTCCCACTCCAAGTTCCTCAAGCGAAGAAGAGGAAGAAGAAGACGAAAGTGATGATGATGAAGATAATCAACCATGCACATCATCCTCCGAGGACGAAGAAACAATCCGACGCGTCGAAAAGGTAATGAGGATGATCCGCAAGATTAATCTAATGGGTGTGCCCCTGCAGGTCGAGGATCTTCTCTTTAACATTGACAGGAAAAAGCAAAGGAAGAGAGGATGCTTCGCATGTGGGGAGAAGGGCCACTTCAAGGACAACTGTCCAAATATGGCCAAGCCCAAAAAGGAGAGGAGCAAAGGCAAGGCGCTAACAAGTGTTAGAACTTGGGATGATTCTTCAAGTGAAGATGAACCTCCAAGAACGCGCAGCCACCGGTCCTCGTCACGATCATCACGGTCATCACACAAATGCGTTATGGCAAGAGGTAACAAAAGCATTCCATCCTCTAGTGATGAAAGTAGTAGTGATGATGAAGGTGAGGGAAAGCCCTCTCTAGATGAGCTTGCGGAAGCCGTAAAATTTTTCCAGGATGTTTGCACTAAGCAAAAAGCTCAACTTAAAACTTTGAAAAATAAGTTGGTTAGCTCTCAAAATGATTACAAAGGTTTGCTAGAAAAATTTGAAACTTTTGCAAACTTAAATAGTGAGCTGTCAACTAAAATTGAGCTATTAGAATCTAGTGCTCCATCCACTGCTACCGATAATAGCCTTATTAAAAAGAATGAAAAACTTAAGGCTAAGTTAGCTAGCTCCCAAGAAGCTATTGAAAATTTGCTAGAGAAAATGGAAATTCTTAGCATACACAATAATGAGCTAACTACTAAGCTAGAAAACATTGGTAGCACCCCAGCATCATCTTTAGTTGAAATACCTAAAATAATTAAGAAAGATGCTTCTACTTCCTGCTTTGATTTAATTGATGATTCTAACCCCTGCAACCAAGTCGTTGTTGAGAATATTGTTGTAGAGACATGTTCGGATGAGGTTGCAAAGGAAAATGAACAATTAAAGCAAGAAGTGGCTCGCCTTGGCAAGGCTTTGTATGACAAGAAAGGCAAAGCCAAACAAATCCGACCTCCACAGGATAACACCACTGCGGGAGTGAACAAGCCTGTAGAGGGAGAAACTGTGATTTGCAGGCTATGCCACAAGGAAGGCCACAAGTCTTTCCAATGCAAGGCGATGACCGAGGATAAACAAAGGCAAAAGCTCAAGCAAAAGCCATCAAGCAAAATCTCCAACACCTACATCAAAAAGGTGAACAAAAAGGATGCTACACCATATTTGATCAAGAAGAAAAAGAACGGAAAGGTGATAGCAATCAAGGCCAACAAGCAAGCCAACAAAGGAAAGGAGACCAAACGCATCTGGGTGCCAAAGGAAATAATTTCAACCATGAAAAGCACCAAGAAGGTTTGGATCCCGAAAGGGAAGTGAGTGGACCAAAGGTCATTGGGAAATTTGGAGACTTGGCAAAATTGGGATGTATATCATGGGATACATCATATTGGATCAAGTTTATTGCCAAGTGGGTTATTGAAAATTTCGGACCCAAATTTCCCACCCATGACAAAGGTAACTAGTTTTATTGTATTCTTCGTTTTTAGATATGCGTATCTATTTACCTTTTATCTAGTTTACCTTTCTTGCCTAGTATTACATTTGTTATGTACTTTTGTTTAAAATCATGCATACTAGGTAAATCATATGGTAGGATTGCTTGTTTTTAATTCATATACTTAAGCAAACCTACATGGCTTAAAATGTTTATTTAAGCACGGCACATAGCTTTTATATCACTCCATAGTAAATGATGCATCAATTGAAAATTTTGATTTTTACAAGTTGTATCATTTAACTTATATGTGCCAAAGTTGGGATTGTAGATAATTTGCCCCTCTTGATATCAAATCAAAGTGCATGTCTCCTACAAGTATTCAAAACTTGTATGCACACCTTCAGGGGGAGATTACTCTATAATCTAACACTTTGAGACTAACATCTTTTCAAGTCTATTTCATGTGATAGTCTCATTGTAAGGAAAATAAGGTCCCCGGAGAAAGACAACAATCTTCCACTGCAAAATCTCCAAGAACTCTCATGTCTCTCAAGCTCGCCATTGATCTTCAAATGGTATCTTTTGAGACTACTTTCAGTATCATTTACATGTCTTCTCCAATATTTGATTAGACTATATTTCATATCATATGCTTCCATGTTGCTAAAAATGCATAAGTAGTTAACTCATATTCTGTTACCTATGCATAAGGGAAGTTAGTCTTTTCAAATCATGTCTTGCACCTCTAATTTTCACAAGCCTTTTCCTAAGTAGAGGATCTCTGTCAGGGGGAGTATTTCTTCATCTCTAAAAAGGGGGAGAAACTTCTTTCTAAAGAGAACACTCATTTAGGGGGAGTAATCTTTTGAGGACTCCTTCAAGTGGTATCATTCACATAGTTTAATTTAATATCCTTCTAGTGATATCATTTGATACAATTCTTGATGAGGGCAAGCTTTTATTTACTTCCTACATGCTTTTAATGTCTTCCTTTTCGGTGGTTGATGCCAAAGGGGGAGAAGTTTAGGGACCAAAGCAATGAAAACTATATCAAACACCAAACACCACCAATTTAAAATTTTATATCTACAAATGGCTTTTTAAGTGGTTTTGGTTATTTGGTCCAAAAATAGGAAGTAAGTGAATTATGGAGTTAGGGGGAGGCTTAAGTCCATAATATCACATTGTGGGGACAATCATGCATCTTAGCAAGTAGATTGCATATTTTCACTCAAATACTTGTATTATTTGCTTGCTTTGGCTGTGTTGTCATCAATCACCAAAAAGGGGGAGATTGTAAGGAAAATGGACCCCAGGCCTTTTGGCTAATTGAGTTTTGGTGTTTGATGAACAACACAATCACTGAACTAATAAGTTTTCTAGTGTTTGTGTTTGTAGTTCACAGGATGCGAAGAGAATTGGACCAAGGCAATGAGGATGCAACACCTCAAAAGAAGACATAAAAAGATGCATAGGAGTCCAAGACTCAAGAACAAAGAAGCCCGAAGAAATCAGCGAAGAAATCCAAGATGAGGGATGTCAGCCAGCGCCTGGTGGCGCACCGGACTGTCCGGTGAGGCACCGGACAGTCTGCGCAGAGAGGCCGCAGACAGGCGCTCTCTGGCTGTAGCACCGGACTGTCCGGTGTGCACCGGACTGTCCGGTGTGCCAACGGGCAGAAGGCAACGGTCGGATCCAACGGTCGACTGCTACAGGCGCCAACGGTCGGCTGACGTGGCGTGCACCGGACATCTACTGTGCAGTGTCCGGTGGTGCACCAGACTGTCCGGTGCACCCGACGACAGAAAGCTGCTGCTTTCTGTCCAACGGCTAGTTGGGGGTGTGGAGGCTATAAATACCACCCCAACCGGCCATTCTCAAGTGTGAGAGCCCAAGCAACATACCAAGGCATATAGTGCACATTTCTAAGAGCTCAAACACCCAAATGCTTAATAGAATCACTCGGTGATTAGCGTAGGTGCTTTGCGAAGTGCTTAGGTTAGTTAGACCGCTTTAGCGCTTGCTCTAGGTGAATCCTAGTTAGTTGAGTGAGTTTTGTAAAACCACACAACCCCTCGGCTCTTGCGTGAGTCGTTGTAATTGTACCGAGTGGGGCGAGAGTCTTGCGAGACCGTGACAACCGCGTTTGTGTCACGGCCGCCACCGTGTATCGGAGGGAACGAGGCCCGCGGCGTTTCGGCCGGAAGCTCGATAGTGGAGACGGCGGGGAGCGTCCGAGAGGAGCCGGAAGCGGAGCACCACTTGCGCGTGGAGAAGGCCCGCGGCTCTCTACGGAGTTACTCGACCGTGGTGCTTGGCCCTCGCGTGGGCTTCCCTTTGCGTAGGGGCACCAACGAGGATTAGTCGGGACCTTGCGTGGTTCCGGATACCTCGGTAAAAATACCGACGTCATCCACGAGAGTTTGCTTCTCTACTTAGCTCTTTACATTCCACATTTATATTAAGCATTTAAGTTTCAATCTTGTAGTCATACTTATTTAGTATAGATTGAAACTTAGCCTTTTGCGGTAGAGATAGCAACACTTAGACAAAACCTAGTTTGCACATTCTAGTTTTGATTATTTGCATAGGTTTTGCTCTAGGGATTTAATTGTGGCCTAGTTTAGTAAAAGAGCTTAGAAGTCCTAATTCACCCCCCCTCTTAGGCGTCACCCGTTTCCTACAAGGCCCTTGCTCCGAAGGTATCTTCATGCATAGATACGCTGGATGAAGAATTTCTTCGAAAGCATTAAGTGTCCCACGACCAATGATTGCATTGTAGGGGTATTCCATGTCAACAATATCAAACACAACCTGTTCAGTCCTTGTATTGTGGACAAATCCGAAGGTCACTGGCATTGTGATCTTACCAAGTGCTACAATCTGCCTTCCTCCGAAGCCACAAAGAGGGTGTGTAGCATCATGAATCTTGTCCTCTGGCTCTTGCATCTGTCTAAAGGCCTTAGCAAATATGATATCCGCTACACTACCTGTATCAACTAGAACATTGTGGACCAGAAATCCCTTGATGACACAAGATATGACCATAGCATCATTACGGGGGTAATCCTTGAGCTGAAGGTCCTCCTGGGAGAAGGTGATTGGAATGTGGGACCATTTCGACTTGATGAAGGGTCCCTGCACCCCAACATGCTGCACCCTTCTCTGAGCTTCCTTCTTCTGCCTCTTGTTGGCTGGTTTTGAGCATGAACCGCCTGTTATCGGGAGCACTAGCTTCGTAGCCGAAGCAGCTTCAACTTGATTGTTGAACGAAGCCATCAGCTCAATCAGTGGAAGTGAGTTCACCAGAGGTGGGCACCAATGTTAGGGGCTTGTTCTCAAATGCTATGAGTTAAGAACAAGGCAACACAAAAAAGGTTAATGGTTAATGTCCTTCGTCCTTCGAAGCATTATCTCCCTTAGGATATAATGATCTTCAGACGAAGGCCATGAAGGACGCACCTTCGACATTACAGTATATATTAATGAAAGAAGAAGCATATGGGACATGAGAGATAACATAAATAATCATATGACATCATAAATATCACTTAATTATATCATCATGAATGAACATGAACAATATTGAATTACATTTATACCTTTGGCTTGACAGAAGGCTAAAATCCAAGCGTGACGCACGAGCGAATACAAGTCAGCGTGAACAGTACGAGGTACTGTTCATCTATTTATAGGCACAGGACGTAGCTTACGAGAAATTACATTCATACCCTTTACACTTGGTTACAATCATAACATAGGTTGTCATGGGCTAATTGGTCATTCCATCTTTTAAGTCGGTGCATCTAGAGTTACATTACGAAGCTCCTTGACTGATAGCTTTGGCATTATGTTCAGGCCCTTCGAAGGTATTTCTTCTCACAAGACCTTCAGTGACGAAGCTGCCCCCCAACAGCTGCATCCTCAGCCTGAGTGTCTAGCACTGGATCTAGTACTGGCACTAGGTCCTCAAGGGCTAGATGATAGGTCCAAATTGGAGGGGTGAGGCCTCGAGGGTGCTCTAGAACTGAGGTGGTCGGATCAGCTGCGTGAAGATGTAGTAGAGATAGTGCGCATATGGCAGCTGTCGACGAGCACAAAGACCACCCAATACCGTGTCCTCGATCTCATAAATAAGGAAATCAACCACATCAAACTCTAAATGTGAGATCAAGGCAATAAGTAGCTAGAGTTGAATGTGAGTGGTGGCCTCTCTATAACCCATCTGGGGCAGTAGTGTCTGTCTCATGATCTGATACAGATACTTGGCCGCTAGAGTGAAATCTGCTGAAGAGCGTTGCGACCCATCTGTGAAAGGTGGTTTGAACAAGGCCGCAACGTGAGCTGTGGCTGGAGCGACTCCGCCATGAGGGCATCGAGGAGGATCAGAAGTACCATAGCACAAGCTGTGAAGGCGAGTCGACGACTCGGGAAATCCAAACAGTTGGCGAATCTAGCTGGCATGAATAGTGATATCCTCTTGCTCGAAACGGAACCTCATCCACTGGTGGTCTGGGTCTATCCATACTGAAGAATAAAACACACGGACCCACTCCTCAACATATCTGTCGCTGGTTGTCAGTAGAGTGAGAAGTCTAAGCAGATAGGAGAGGTGAACCTCGGAATCCGCACCGACTGCTAGCAGAAAAGCAGGGAGATCCAATAGCCAGTGTGCTCGTAGAGCTATCTGTGCTGACAACTGAGCTCGAAAGAAGGATTCCTGAATTCTGGTGCTAAACAAGTATGCCGTTGCAGGGTCCCTCTGAGCAGGTAGCCAAGACTCCATGGGTACGTGTCTGAACCGATGTACCTGGGCCACTGTAGCACACTGAAGATCAATCAGACGAGGATCAGCAGCCAATGGTCGCACCTCGGTCTCGTCTCGCTCCCGGAAGTGGGCTGGTGGAATGGGTGGAGCGGAAATGGGAGCGGGGGGAGGAGCAGTGGAAGCGGGAGTGGTGGAGGTGGTAGGTATGGCTGAAGTGGTGGAAGGCTCGGGAGCGACTGGAGCTGGCGAAGTGGAAGGTGGAGTTGTAGCTAGGGCGCGTGTAGAGGGAGTGGAGGAGCGAGGCTGAGATGCGAGTCGACGAACTTTGTATGCAATCTGATCTGATGATATCTGCAATTGTCCACCTCGCTCTGCCTGCTCTGCTGCTGCTACGGCTGCAAGAGCTGCTCGGGCTGCTCTATCCAAATGCCGCTTCTTGCGGCCTTCCTGCTGCTCTAAGTACATGGTCTTCCCAGGGTCCTTGTCGTCTCCTCCCCCTGGCGTTGACACATTCTTCATGCGCACCATCCTGACTAGAGTGATGCAAAGAAGAGTGAAGGACTAAGCACGAGTATATAGCAGCTGAAGAGATCATAGACGAAGTGATAAGTACCTGGAAACCTCACGAGAGAGAGAGAATCCAGGCAGGACAGGAAATAGGCACACGGACAAGCGAGGTCATTGAAATGACAGAAGAGGTGAGCACGTATTAGCCACATAGTCATAATTATATGAAATGTGAATAAATACATACATAGAGAATTATGACACAAAAACTGAGTGATTTGGCGATATAGAGGTCAAACGACGTGAAAACGACGTTTGAACGAGGAATAGTGCCATAAGAGGTTTGAAATTGGAATTGAGGCATGAAATGACTTGGATTTGAGCCGATACTTCACGAGTAGGTTAATATGAGTAAATATGAGTGAAGTGTGCGCTCGGTTTGAATTTAGGCGAAGAAAGTGGATTTGTGGCACTCAGCTCGGAATCAATGGCTATAAATGGGGATTTGTGAGAAACTGGTGCCCAGGATATCAGATTGGCGTGAAATTTGGCAAATATATTACTGCAGGTATCATGAAGGTGCCTGAAAAATTTGGAATCGATTTGAGCAAATTTGACTGGTTTGGGCATTTCACCGAGCACTTGGCGTGCGGGGTATAGCGTTTGAGGTGAAATGGCTATTTTATGATTTGAAACCTCCAAATAGGAGATGGATACCTGCAGGAGGGTTCAAGAAGGCACTATGGCACACAACCATGCACAGGGATTCACAAATTTGCACAAGAATTTGATTTGGATTCAAAGAGTGGAGATTTGAGACCTTTGCTACAGAGAAGAGAGGAAAATAAGGGAAAGAGGAGCAGCTTACCAGAAGGTCAGAGAGGGAGGCCGAGTGTTGGGGTCTGCTTCATCGCTGAAGGTCCTGTCAGATGAAGCACCTTCGGAAGGTCAGAACAAGAACAATGCCGAAGCTACTAGTCAGGGAGCTTCATAGTATATTTAAAAAGGCACCGACTTAAAGATGAGATGACCAATCGGCACATGATAGACTGTGTAATGATTGTAATCATTTGTGGAGGACATGAATGTAAATTCACACAGGCTGTGCCCTGTGCCTATAAATATCTGAACAGTACCCCCGTACTGTTCACGTTTTTGGCATCGCATTTGTATCTTCGTATTCAATCGAGCTCAAGGTACAAATGTAATTTAATTTAACTTTTATGTATTCATGATTATTTGACAATAAATATTTATTATGTAATCATTTATGTTGTCTTATGTTTCATAACCTTCATCCTCTGATTTCATATGTCAAATTTATGAAGGTATGTCCTTCATAACCTTCGTCCGAATATCATTATATCCTAAGGGAAATAATGCTTTGAAGGACGAAGGACATTAACATTTAACATTTTTCTTGTATGTTTCCTTGTTCTTAATTCATAGCATTTGAGAACAAGTCCCCAACATTGGCACCCACCTCCGGTGAACTCACTTCCACTGTTGAGCTGATGGCTTCGTTCAACAACCACGCTGAAGCACCTTTGGCAACGAAGCTTGTGCTCCCGATAACACGTGGCTAAAGTTCAGAGCCGACTAACAAGAAGCAGAAGAAGGAAGCACAGAGAAGGGTGCAACATGTTGGGGTGCAGGGACCCTTCATCAAGTCAAAATGGTCTCACATCCCAATCACCTTCACCCAGGAGGACCTTCAGCTCAAGGATTATCCTCACAATGATGCTATGGTCATATCTTGTGTCATCAAGGGTTTTTTGGTCCACAATGTTCTGGTTGATACAGGCAGTGCTGCGGATACCATATTTGCTAAGGCCTTCAGACAAATGCAAGAGCCAGAAGATAAGATTCACGATGCTACACATCCCCTATGTGGCTTCGGAGGAAGGCAGATCGTAGCACTTGGTAAAATCACAATGCCAGTTACCTTTAGCTTTGTTCACAATACAAGGACTGAACAGGTTGTCTTTGACATTGTTGACATGGAATACCCCTACAATGCAATCATTGGTCATGGGACACTCAATGCTTTCGAAGCAATACTTCACCCAGCATATCTATGCATGAAGATACCTTCGGAACAAGGGCCCATTGCTATTCATGGAAGTCAAGAGGCTGCCAGAAGGGCCGAAGGAAATTGGACAGATTCAAAAGCAATCCACAATATAGATGAAGTCGAAGCTTGTGAACAGTACATGTATTGAAGAGAGAAGGCTGCTTCGGCTGATCAGCCGAAACCCATGCTTCTATGTGAAGACATAGCAGAGCAGAAGGTACTGCTGTGGTCTCAACTATCTGAAGAGCAGGAGAAAACTTTGATAAGGTTTCTGTTCAACAACAAATATGTCTTTGCTTAGTCAGCCAATGATCTTTGCGGTGTCAACAGAGACGTCATTGAACATTCACTCAATGTCGACCATCCTTTAGGCCAAGAAAGCAAAGGCTTCGGAAAATGTCTGATGATAAAGCAGAAGGTGCTCGAAATGAAGTAAAAAGGCTTCTCAGTGTTGGGGTTATCAGAGAAGTAAAATATCCAGAGTGGCTAGCCAATACTGTCATGGTGAAGAAGTCCAACGGCAAATGGAGAATGTGTATTGACTTCACAGATCTTAACAAGGCCTGTCCAAAGGACGAATTTCCATTACCAAGAATAGACTCTCTTGTAGATGCAGCAGCTTCTTCAGAGCTTATGAGTCTATTGGATTGCTACTCAGGATATCATCAAATATGGATGAAGAAGGAGGATGAGCCAAAGACTAGCTTCATAACTCCCAGTGGCACCAATTGCAATCTTCGGATGCCTGAGGGGCTCAAGAATGCTAGAGGAAGCTTCAGCAGAATGACAGCCAAGGTCCTTCATTCTCAGATAGGCAGAAATGTGCTAACATACGTTGATGACAACATAGTAAAAAGCACAAAGCAAGAAAATCACATTACTGATCTGCAAGAAACATTTGCTAATTTCAGGCAAGCTGGCCTGAAATTAAATCCAGAAAAATGTGTCTTTGGAGTGAAGAAGGGTAAGTTCCTTGGCTGTCTAGTTTCAACGAAGGGGATTGAAGCTAACCCAAGCAAGATCGAAGCTATCCTTCAGATGGAACCACCAAGCACAAAGAAGGGGGCCCAACAGCTGACAGGAAGACTGGCATCAATAAATAGATTCATATCTAGATCAGCAGAAAGAAATTTGCCATTCTTTGAAATACTATCTAGATCAATAAATAGATTCATATCCACCAGCACCAGGGGCTCCATTACTATTGTATGTGGCAGCTTCGTACTCTACAGTGAGTGCAGCGCTTGTACAGGAGAAGCTTGAAGGACAAATTAAAAAGCAAGCCCCAGTATACTTTGTCTCTGAAGTTCTAAGTTTATCAAAGAAAAACTATACAGAATTGGAGAAGGTGTTGTATGTTGTGTTAATGGCCTCCAGAAAACTTCGGCACTATTTTCAGGCATACCACATAATTGTTCCTTCATCACAGCCTCTGAAGGATGTTATGAGGAACAGAGAAGCTACTGGAAAGATTGGAAAGTGGGCCACGGAGCTTAACGAATTCACTATTGACTATGTCCACAGATCCTCAATTCAGTCCCAAGCGTTAGCAGACTTCATTGCTGATTGGACGCCAGGGGCTCAGGAAGAAGAAGCAAATAAAAATGTCGAAGCCTCGACAGTGTTCTGTGATGGTTCCTGGGGAACCTTCGGTGCAGGTGCGGCTGCTGTCTTAGTTGCACCTTCCAAAGTCAGAACATGCTATGCGGCAAGGCTTGATTTCAGCTGTACAAATAATATTGCTGAATATGAAGCATTACTTTTGGGACATCGAAAGTTAAAGGCAATGAGAATAAGAAGGGCAGTCCTCAAAACTGACTCTCAAGTTATTTCTGGACATGTTGACAAGAGTTGCAAGGCAAAAGATCCGAAGCTTGAGAGATACCTGGACACAGTTCGAAGGCTTGAAGCTTCTTTCGAAGGATTTTCTGTTAAGAATATTCCAAGAGGGGAAATGAGCATGCTGATCTGCTGGCCAAGTCAGCAGCACAGGGGCTCCCTCTACCTTCGGAAGTGTTTTTTGAGACAATAAGAGCACCTTTGGTAGAACTTCTCGAAAGAGCAGTACTCACAATATCTCCTGTCCATAGTGAAGATTGGAGGACTGAGATTATATCTTTCCTCCAAAGTAATCATCTCTCGGACGATGAGGTTTATAACAAAAGAATGGAAGCAAGAACAGGACCATATGCCATAATAGAAGGGGAATTATACAAACATGGAGTTTGTTCCCCACTTCTCAAGTGCTTATCCAGAACTAAAGGTATAGAACTGATGAAGGAGATACATGCAGGATTGTGTGGATCTCATATTGGGCCCAGACCTCTTCTAGGAAAGGTTTTCCGACAAGGGTTCTATTGGCCGAAGGCAACTTCGGACACAGCAGATTTGGTTCAAAAGTGTGAAAATTGCCAAAAGTGTGCAAGTAATCAGAAGCAAACTTCGTCTTTGACTCAGCTAATACAACCAACCTGGCCGTTGCAAAGATGGGGCCTGGATCTGCTAGGTCCACTTCCACCACCACAGGGCAACTTGAGATATGTTGTGGTGGCGGTAGAATATTTTTCTAAATGGAACAAAGCGAAGCCTTTGGCTACAATAACTTCGGCTACAGTCCAAAAATTCTTCTGGCAGAATATAGTTTGCCACTTTGGTGTGCCGAAGGCCATAACTGTGGAGAATGGAACACAGTTTGATGCTGAAACTTTCAAAGATTTCTGCGATCAGATTGGCACAAAAATTCATTTTGCATCAGTCAGGCATCCAGAATCAAATGGACTAGTTGAAAGGGCAAATGGTATTATAATGACAGGAATAATGAAGTTAATCTTCAATTAGCCTAGAGGAAAGT